>OZ030017.1:71755418-72355418 GCA_964023405.1 Apodemus agrarius | reverse complement strand
TCCCTCATATTGTTCCTCTCAAATGCTCACCACTGACTGGCTCAGGCTTTCCCTTGCTTCAGAGCCTTGCTCTTATGTTTATGCCTCACTCTAGCTAGAATAAACAGCTGGCTGAATCCTGCAGTTGGGGAAAGTCAGCAAAGCCTGCTATAAAGTTGTTTCCATTCATCTGAATAATCTTGCAGCTGTCTGCTTGCTGTTCACAAAATGGATGGATTGAGCCATTTCTCCTTGAGAAGGAATATTGAATATAACCATTACTACTTACTAACACTCTGCTGAGGACTTAGCATGAAATGTATTACTACATATAATAAAAGAGAATGTTGTCTTTGAGGTCAAACATCTGGCTCCTACTTCTCAATTGGCTTATGTGTGTATGATACATAAACATGTTTTCTGAGAAAACAACTTCAATTTGGTTCTTGTTATAAGAACATTATAGAGTGCCAAATTGTTAAAAATTTTACAGGGTTGGAGACTATTTGACTCTCTCTTTCTCTCTCTCTCTCTCTCTCTCTCTCTCTCTCTCTCTCTCTCTCTGTGTGTGTGTGTGTGTGTGTGTGTGTGTGTGTGTGCAGACCAAAGTTTGACTTTTGGCCATGTTCATCACACCTCCCCTTATTTTCTGATACAATTTCTTACTGAATCTAGTTGTTGTCCATTCAGCTTCTGTGTTCATAGCAGCCATTTTTATAATAGCCAGAAACTGGAAAGACACCCTATTCTTACACACACACACACACACACACACACACACACCACACCACACACAAACACAAACACATACACACATACCATATATACATAATAAAATATAAAATCTTAAAAATTAAATGAGTCTTACATGTTTATGAGTGGGTTGGACTGATTTCTTTTTCTTGTTCTTCTGTGTTCTTTATATATTACTTTATTAAGCTAGAAGACTGGCTGGACCCTGGCTCACTTACACTCTCAACTTGGATGTCTGTTACTGGCCTTCTTTCTCCATACTGTGACCTCTGATCCTCCTGTAAGCTGTGGATAGCTGCTTCCTTAAAAAGTATTTTTTTCTTTTTCCTTTTTTTTCACATTCAATGGGACCTCCATCATTTTCTGTTGCTAACATCAAGCATGTAAGACAGACAAGAATCAGGGAGATGAAAAAAACAGTTCATCTTTGCATGGAAGGCGCTAGAAATAAATTACGGTCATAAATATTCCCTCTTGAGTGGAACTCTAATGAATAAACTTTTCTTTGCTATGACTCTGTAAATCACATTGTCTCCTTGAAATTTGGTTTCTCTATCAATAAGATCCAGTATAAATTTAAAAGACAGACAAGGTCTCTGTCAGACCTTGGTGTCTGTGTTTCTAACAGACTTTCTAAAGCACCATTATGTTCTTGGTTTTTCAGTTGCCTGTCTATAACATAACATGGGCTAGCAGTCAAAGTCTTCTACTGGTGTTGCTGAGGTAACATTCAAGCAGCAATGGTGTGACAGGCTTGTGGCCATATGACCTTTACGACTTTCCCCTCTTACAAATGGTAGTTTATGTCTAGTCACTCATTAAGCTCTTGAAGAGATGTTAAAAAGATACAGCAAATAATCTTAAATAAGCTTAAAATTTCATGAGACAATGAGAAATAAATCTTTTTATTAACATTTCCAATATTTCTAACACACAATCTTGACTTAGTGGGAGACCCACAGACACTTCACTAGTTGATGCTAGTCCTATTGTTATAGTATCCTATTGTTTTAAACTAACTACTATGGTGTATTCTGAGTGTTCTCACTAGAAATAAATTATTACTTTTTAAGATAGTAGCTGGGATAATTGTTATTACACAAAGTATACATGTGTGAAAACACTCCTCAGTACCATATAGTATGTGCACTAAATAACCTGGATCCTATTGCTAGAATCAGAGTCAAACCAACCATTGTCTACTGAGAAAGCTCCTTTTCCATTGTTCAAAAAAAATTATCACTTTTGTTTTGCTACTTAAATTTTTCTTTTTTTATTTATTTAAAATACAATGACATTATTCCCCTTTTCCCCACTCCCCTCGAATCCCTACCATATCCCATCTTTCAAAACTCTTTTCTTCAATTATTATTGTTATATATAGATGCAAATAAATTCAAAAATAAAATCTGCTAACTCTTTTTATTGTTGCTTGAATGTGTGTGCATTAGTGTTGGATAACTGTTTCTGTCGCTCTTTCCTCAGAAAGACTAATTTTCTCTCTCATTAGTCCTTAGTTAACTATAGCACTTCATTTAGAGTTGGAGCCCTATGAGATCTCCTTCATCAACACTGGAATGTAAACTGATGTCTTTGTTCTTGTCTTGTTTATATATCTACAATACAAATCCTACACAAAAGGCTCAGAGAACATTGAAGAAGAGGGGTAGAAATATTACAAAAGTCAGAGGACCAGGATATCTGCTATGAGATTGTGTCTCCCAGAAATGACAACAAGCTTCAACAATGAAATATAAAAATTACAGCTGTTTCAACAAGATTGTTTATATTTTAATTTCAGTATCACAAAATATAAATCATATAAATGTATAAAATATGGAAATTATTACATAAATATGTATATTTATCAAATCTATAGCATAACATGAACTTAATAAATATATAATAATATTATTATAAATATTTACATTTGTATAAAATTACAGAATTTTGTATAAAACTTCATGTGTAATTTTGCATAAAACTTCATAATATATCCATTTTTATAATTAGATTATGCTTGATTGTGTCAGGTCTGTGTAGAGGTCAGATAGACCTTACATGCCAGGACTGATGCCCCTACTAACTATCTGTCTTTGTTATGTTGCAAGTGTGAACATGATAGAAAAATGTGGTTTTCTCTGGAGAGTCCTGATATAATCTCTGTAATAATATTCTCCTCTGATCACTCAATGGATATAGGTGGCATGCCTGGTAAACCCAAATACTTTGTGTCTGCCTATGCTGATCAACTATGGAATGCTTAAACAGCCTGTTCCAGGTTAGTTCTTTGTCAAACAAACACAAGCTAGAGTCATTAGAGAAGAGGGGATCTGAACTGAGAAAGCACCTTCATAAGATCTGGCTATAGGCATATCTGTGGTGGATTTTTTTTATTATGGATTGATATAGGTGTTCCCAACTCATTGTGAGTGCTTCTACCAACAAGGCAGGTTGTTCTTTGTTCTATAAGAAAGCAGGCTGAGTCAGCTTTCAGGAACAAGCCAGTAAGTAGTGTTCCTTCGTGGTTGGTGCTTCAGTTCTGTTCCATGTTTTTGCTCTCTGTTCCCTTAGTGATGGAATATGACCTAAAAGTTGCAAGATGGAATAAACGTTTTCTCTTCAAGTTTCTTTTGGTCATGGTCTTTATCACAGCAAAATTCATAGCTAAGACAGGACTTTTGGTGTAATGACAGATAGCAAGAAAATAACAAAGGGAGTGGAGATATGTTTTATTTTTTAAAATGCTTTCTATTTCTTCACAGGACAAGACTTCAATTCCTAGAACATCTGTGGTATGTCTCACAAGTGCCTGTCACAAGTGTCTCACAAGTATCCTACTCTGGTGGACTTGATGTCCTCTTTTGGCCTATATGGACACTACCTGCCCATGTATGTGTGTGTGTGTGTGTGTGTGTGTGCACACGCACGCGCGCGCGCGCACACACACACACACACACACACACACACATTCATGAAAATATGTTCAAATAACAAAACACAACAATCTCTTTTCAAATGAAGATCATTGATCAGTGTAAGGAATACACAGTTCTTTACTCTCTGTGGCTCCAATATTGCAGTGAGGAAGATGTTGCTCAGCTAAAGGCTTAGAATTCTATGTTATATTAAATGTATGCTGATTTTTAAAATATTTGTCTTTTTTGTTAGTCTTTTGAAAACTCTAGGCTTCTCTCTTTTTTTAATCTTCTCTGTCTTTAAGACTCATGACAGGCTGGGCCATGATCATGCTCTTTCAGTGTTGCATAATGTGGGCAAGGGAGGGAGTGCAGTGCTACAAACAAGAGAGCTGGATTTTTATTCCGAGCACCTAAAAAAGCTCGGCACGGTGGCATGTCCTTGTTATCATGGTTCCAGGTAGGTGGATATAGAAGGATGTCTAGAGTTATGACTAGGCAGGCAAGGCTATTTGACAAATTTCAGGTCAGTAAAAGACTCTGTCTCAGTGAACAAGAAGCAGAGTTCCCAGGAATGAGACTTGAGGTTCACCTCTGGCCTTTACAGTCATACACAAAACTGTACATCTACAAATCAGGTGCCCTTTCATAGGTACCTATACACATATGTGCATACACACATAAACAGTGTACTTCTCAAAATTTATACTTAACTTCTGAGCAAAAATGATCTTTAGACAGATAGTTTGGGTTTAATTCAGATCACTTCTGGTCCCCAAACTGCAAATGAGGACATAAGATGTCTGGTGTCTGAATAGAAAGTCGTTTGCCACTGTTTCTGCATTCCCTGATGTTCCTACTTTAGTAGCTCTCTTTTGCACTGACTACTTGCTAATATTGCTGGTATCAGTTCCTTTATTCATATTTAGGTCCTTCGAATGATTATCAAAACATGTGCTAGGCCAGCAAACAGACTTAGGACATTGAAGCACTTTGCTGTGTAAGCCCAATGACCTGAGTTCAGATCCCCAAACCTGTCACCATAGGAAGAAGAGCACTTTCTTCTGAAAGCTAGCCTCTGTTCACCACATATGTGCCCTGGCATACAGCTGTATTGGCATATTCACCTCAAATGCATATGCCCAACAATAGTAAAACCAGGTCATTTAAATTTCCTCCAGAAAGTCATGTGTTTAGAAGAACCCTGCTTAGATATGTATCAGTCATTTCGAACATTAAAGTAGAAGTTTCTGGTTTCTTTGGAGATTCATTGTATCATGTGATACTTTTCTGGAAGCTGTCTTATGAGAGGATCTTTTACTGAAGCAGACACATGAAAGTATGTTTGCTAAGGCATTTATGAGGAAATGTGATATTTGCAAAAAGTGTAAGTAACACCCAGCAATGAATGAAGCTCTCGCGTTGGTTCTTCTTGAAAAACTTCATTGGTCTTTGCTGACAGCACTCTTGCATTGGTTCACCTTGCAACACTTTGCTGATGTTTACTTGTGACTTCATAGAAGGCAAAACACCAAAGAACTTCTCATGGTATTCTGGTTGCTTCTTGCCCCCCTCAACAGACTCATGCCAGCTATGCAGAGCCTTGTGGTCTTCTGTATCAAGCCACTTCTATTGATTCACATTTGGTGTTTACTGATTAGACTGGACTGATGTTACTGTCTCATGTTTAGAATCACCCCAAAGAACTACTTCTAAATAGGTCCACATCTCCCATTTCTTCTACTCCTGTACCAATTGTTGATGGGTTAGAAGGGAGGTTGAAGCATTTAAGAACCTGAAAGTAGATATGATCAGTGGAGCTTCTGGAACAGGAGTCTTCTGGCTGCCACTTGCACCAGGGAGCCAGGCAGCTTCACAGCCTTCTGTGCGCAGCCCAACAGGAGAGAGTGAATTTCCAGCAGGGATTTCACTTCTGAGCACAAAGGTGGGATATCCAACTTCTCTCTGGAGGGGAACAACTAGGAGTGCACAGGGCATATGATCCATGGAGCAACTGGCACAGGAGCCTTCTAGGCTCCATTTACACCAAATAACCAGGCAGCTTTACAGCCTTCAGTGCACAGACCCTGACAGAAGAGAGTTGATCTTCCAGGAGTACAGAAACAGGCTTACAGGCCCACAGGAGGGACAAACTCCAGCCAGAGACAGCAAGACCAACTAAAACAAGAGATAGCTAGATAGAAAAATGCAAGTATAATAACTCTACCAACAGAAACCAAAGCTACTTGGTAACATCAGAACCCAGTTCTCCCACCACAGCAATTCCTTGATACTCCAACACACCAGAAAAGTAAGAGTTGGATTTAAAATCACATCTCATGATGCTGATAGAGGACTTCAATAAGGACATAGATATCTCCCTCAAAGAAATATAGGAGAACATGGGTCAACAGGTAAAAATCACTTAAAGTGGAAACACAAAAATCCCTTAAAGAATTACAGGAAAACACAAATAATCAAGTAAAGGAACTGAGCAAAACCATCCAGGATCTACAAATGGAAGTAGAAACAATGAAGAAATCACAAAGGAATAGAACACCATTGAAAGAAGTCAGGAGTTATGGATGCAAGCATCAACAACAGAATACAAAAGGTAGAAGAAAGAATCTCAGGTGCTCAAGACACCATAGAAAACATTGACTCAACAGTCAAAGAAAATGCAAAACGTATAAAGCTTGTAACCCAAAACATCCAGGAAATCCAGAACACAATGAGAAGACCAAATCTAAGGATTATAGGTATTGAAGAGTGAAGATTTATAATTTAAAGGGCCAGTAAATGTCTTCAGCAAAATTATAGAAAAAAAGTCCCTTAACCTAAAGAAAGAGATGTCCATGAACATACAAGAAGCCTTCAGAAATCCAAACAGACTGGACCAGACCAGAAAGCCCTCCTGGCACATAATAATCAAAACACCAAATGCACTAAACAAAGAGAGAATATTAGAAGCAGTAAGGGGAAAAGGGTAAGTAACTTATAAAGGCAGACCTATCAGAATTGCACCAGACTTCTCACCAGAGATGATTAAAGCTAGAAGATCCTGTGCAGACCTCATACAAAAACTAAGATAACACAAATGCCATCCCAGACTACTGTACCCAGCAAAACTCTCAATCATCATAGATGGAGAAACCAAGATATTCCATGATAAAACCAAATTTACAAATTATCCTTCCACAAATTCCACCCTATAAAGGATAACAGATGGAAAATGCCAGCACAAGGAGGGAAACTACTCCCTAGAAAAAGCAAGAAAGTAATCTTCCAGCAAACCCAAAAGAAAGTAACCACACAAACATAAACATAACATCAAACATAACAGGAAGCAACAATTACTATCCCCTAATATCTCTTAACCTCAATAGACTCAATTCCCCAATAAAAAGACATAGACTAACAAAAATATTCTTTCACATAAATTTTTATTTGATATATTCTTTATTTACATTTAAAATGTTTTCCCCCTCCCCAAAAGTCCCATAAGCCCTCTTCCCTCCCCATGTTCCCCAATCAATCCCTTCATGGAAATCTTCGAATTTATCAGAAACTGTAATTCCTCATTCAATTGATTTAGTAACTTTTATGTCTACCATTTTATCTGCATTATTTTTCATAATCTATTTTAACATGTGTTTCTATATTTTTGTTTTATCAGAAATGTTTTCCATGTAAATCTCTGATTTTTTTCATGAAATGTTTTTAATTAATTAGAAAGGTTTTTTATACCTACCATTTTATCTGTATAATTTTCCATGAAATAGCCAATTGTAACATGGTTTTCTATATATTTCTTCAATTTTATCAGAAATAGTTTCAATGTAAATATTCAACTTTATCAGAAAATGTTAATAATTTCACTTTAAATGAACTTAGAAATACTTTCATGCATACCATTATTATATCTACATAAAAGTTTACATGATAATCTTCAATTTTAACATGTTTTTCTATACTTTTCTACAATTTTATTGAAAACATTTTCCACGTAAATCTTCAATTCTGTCATAAAATGTTTCTATTTCATTTTTCAATTAATTTAGCAATGCTTTTATGTCTACCACTCTACTCTTTAATTTTCCATGAAAATTGTCAATTTTACCGTGTTTTTCTATATATCTCTACTATTGTATCAGAAATATTTCCACATAAATTTTCAATTTTTTCATAAAATATTTTTATTTCCTTTTTCAGTCACAGAACATTCTTTTCAAAAACAAAAAGACCAGTAAATATCTTCAAAAAATTATAGAAGAAAACTTCCCTAAGTTAATGAGATGCCCATGAACATACAAGAAGCCTACAGAACTCAGACTGGACCAGAACAGAAATTCATCCAGGCACATAATAATCAAAACATCAAATGCACTAAGCAAAGAGAGAATATTAAAAGCAGTAAGGGAAAAAGAGCAAGTAATTTATAGAGGCAGATCTATCAGAATTACACCAGATTTCTCACCAGAGACAATGAAAGCTAGAAGATCCTGGGCAGATCTCATACAGATACTAAGAGAACACAAATGCCAGTCCAGTCTAGTATACCCAGCAAAACTCTCAATCACCATAGATAAACGAGATATTCCGTGATAAAACCAAATTTACACAATATCGTCCCACAAATCCAGCCTTACAAAGGATAATAGATGGAAAATTCCAACACAAGGAGGGAAACTACACCCTAGAGAAAGCAAGAAAGCAATCTTCTTCCAGCAAACCCAAAAGAAAGTAACAGCACAAACATAAAAATAACATCAAAAATAACAGGAAGCAACAATCACTATTCCTTAGTATCTTTTAACATCAATGGACTCAATTCCTCAATAAAAAGACATTGACTAACAGGAATATTTTTCATATAAATCTTCAATTTTATCAGAAACTGTAATTCCTCTTTCAATTAATTTAGTAATGTTTTTGTGTGTCTACCATTTTATCTGTATTATTTACCATGATAATCTTCATTTTTAACATGTTTTTCTGTTTCTTCAATTTTATCAGAAATATTTTCCATGTAAATATTCAATTGTATCAGAAAATATTTATAATTTTACTTTCAATCAACTTAGAAATACTTTTATGTATACATTTTTTCTGTGTAATTTTCCATGATAATCTTCAATTTTAACATATTATTGTATATTTTTCTATAATTTTATCAGAAATAGTTTCCATGTAAATCTTCAATTCTATCATAAAATGTTTCTACTTCCTTTTTCAATTACTTTAGCAATTTTATATCTACCTTTTTACTCTTTAATTTTCTAACAAAATTGTAATTTTATTGTTTTTCTATATATTTCCTCAATTTTGTCAGAAATATTTTCCATGTAAATTTTCAATTTTATCATAAAATATTTTTACTTCCTTTTTCAAGAAATAAAGAAAAGAAAAGAACCTTAAAGCAGGTTTTGAAAAAATTAAGTCTACATAACAGTGTCTTTTAAATCTGTAAGGTGTATATTCATCTATACTTTTGAGGGGAAGAACGAATAGAAGTTATGCTTCCTGAACACAACTCTTTTTCTTCCCGTTTCTTTTATGTTGCTTTGACATTTTTCTCTTTCTGTTATCATGTGTTGCATGTATCACTCTGTACAGGGCAGAACAAGTGAATGAATTTTCCTATATGTGTGCATATAGGTTTGCAACTCTATGGGAGATTTTAACCTTGAATTCATAATTGAAATAAAGATTATCATGGTTATTCATTCATTATATCTTATGTTCTAAAATGGAGAGGATCATTCATTTTCTTCTAAAAAAAATCATTGTCAGACTTGAGAGATAGTTTAATGGGTAAATTCCTTGTTCTGCAACCATGAGGATCTGCATTTAGATCCACATGACCTGCACAAAATGGTGAGCAGAGTGTAATCCACGATCTAGGGAGGTAGGGACCTGAGGTTCACTGGAGCTTGCTTGCCATCCAGCATAACTCATACAGTGAGCTATAAGTTCAGTTAGAAATTCTTTCTTGATGGCCTCACTTCTACATAATGAATTTTGGCATTCTTGCGAGAGTCTGTTTCATTCAGGGACATAACTGCCAGCAGCTTATAATACACTAGTCAATTCTACATCCAAGTGTTTACCATCAATATAAATAGACTCAATACATTCTATATTTAATAAATAGTGGAAGAAGCATATATTTGAGAGGGCAGTGGGCCTGGGAGGAGTTTATTGTCATGGAACAAGAGGTGAATATGATCAAAATGCATGTGCTGAAATTCTCAAAGAATTTAAAAAAAAAAAGAGAGAGAGCGGTTGAAGAAGCTCTCCAGCAATAAGAACTGAGCACAATCTCTTGTTCTCTTGGCTTGAGCAGACACTATTTGATAAAAAAAAAGAAAGTATCTTTAGATATGCAAGGAGGAAGTCTGTGGAGAGGGTTATACCTGCTTAGATGCAGCTGATGGACCAAATGCCATCAATAGCTTTTTGTCCTCCTTTGACCTGGTTGTCCTCTGGAGAGTTTCTATCTAAATCAAGAGAGCTGGGACATAGCTAATACAAATACTCATTAAAAATGTTTGTACAAGGAATGGGTAGGACTAGGGAAGAATGAGATTAGAGACCATGGATATTATTTTATAAAGGAGAAGACTTGGTGATTTCTTATTTCTGACTCTTATTCCTTTTCTGAATATAAAAGTGGACCTATGTGGACGTGTTTTCTTATGTGATTTGTAACATGAACAGCCTCATTTTAAGGGTGGGTGCTCATCTACCTCTGGGTCATTTAGTGATGAGAGCAGGGCATGGGGACCCCTGAGGATGAAGATCTATGCATAACAGCATATCTTGAGTCGTGGGTTTACTGGAGCTGAGAGTCAATTCTGGGGCAGAGAATCAGCAAGCCTACCTACAGTCTACACCAAAGTCTATGCTTGACTTTTTACTTATGAGATTTTTATCTTTTGTTCTGATGCTTTTCAGAATTCAAGTCAATACTTTCTTAATTATTACAGACATGGATGTGCTCAGTATCCCTGAATTTCCTGGAGGAATATTTGTCAGTGGGAGTGATCTTAATCCCCAGAGCACATTATCTTTGACTGGAGACATCTTTTGGTATTCACTACTGGAATCAAGATACGAATAGGAGTACAAGATGGAGGAACCAAGATACTAGTGGTACCTAATAGGAGTACAAGATGGAGAAAGGTACATGAGTTGGTAGATATGCATACTAGGAATTTAACTCAGGCCTTTTACAAACACAGCACGTGTTCTTAACCACTGAGTATCTCTCCAGAATGTGCTCCATAATTTTAAGTGACACTGTAAGAAAATAATTTTTAACATATATAATAAAACCAGAAGGGAAAGAAAGACCAAGAGAACTTAGCACAAGGAAACATGATAAAAAATGAATGCAAAACTCAAACTCATGAGATTTGCTTCCCAATATTCCTTTGGCAGATAAAATATTTAACATTGGTTTTCAAGGCTCGGAAAATTATTAGCAAATGTACATATTGATAAATGACAGTACTTGTAGCCTGTTGAAATTTTGTTATTGACATTAGATACAGAAATTACAACAATATTTGAACTTTTAAAAACATTGTAGGGGGGTCCAATTTTTGTGCTTTGAGGATTCCATTAATTCTGTGTTATATTGCTTACAGTTCTTATTTATAAGCTTCTTTTGGGAAAAATAAGCTTTCTTTTTCTATTACAGCAGATGGTGAGCTATGTTGCTGGGCTCCATATTAGGACTGAGAGACTTAACTCAGCAATGCAACCCAAAGCCAGCATCCTACTAATGAATCAAGTATGACCCACTCCCTCATTCCAAATCAGAAGGATAATTTGGAACCATACTTATAGCTATTATCCAAACTAGTAATGTTTTCAGGCATGTATTAGTTATAAGGGTAATCAACTTGGTAGTTTGCTAAAAAAAACACATTCTCAAAAATGACAGAATTTTGCTCTTACTTAGATAAGAGCATGAGTATTTATTATTAAAAATTATAAATTATTATAATCACAAATCACCATTTGTGATTGCAGCAAGGTTTACGGAACCCAGGAATGTTAGGTGAATGAGTTTTAAAATCTTCTATATGCACAAGATCATCTCCATTCTCCAGTTGTCTCCCATAAGTACTATTGCAAATGTTACTCTCATATGCATTATTAGACCATGCTTGTGTCATTAGTAATTATTTTTATTTCCACCATCATGAGGATGACATTTTTCCAGAGGAGACAATACAAAAATGTCTATTCATCCTAGATAGGAAACTAATGGCCAAAGCTAGAATACCAGTGAAGTCCAGGCTGGTAGCAAATAGGCATGCTGGAGTTCCTTATTGGAAAATGAGGAAAAGGACTCCCCACTCCCAGGGGCCACCGCCTGCATCCTTGCAGCAGACCGAATTAAGGGAGAGCTGAGCCAGGTACCCGTGATATCCAGAACTTGGGATCTTTGGGAACTCAAGGCCACCTGGCAGCAAACAGGGCAGAGCAGTGGTTCTTGGGCCCCAACCAGGCATGGGCTCTGGACTCTGAGGGGAACTCTGCATTCTGCTCAACTGCGGCCATCTTGGTGGCGGGTGCTTAGACTGAACAGGCAGAACTAGATACCCAAGATATCCCAAGCTTAAGATCTTGGGGCACCCAGGCCGCCAGCCAGCCATCTAAGAACTGGAGCTTGGTAGAGCAGCAGTTCCTGTGTTCCAGCAGGGCGTGGGTTCCTGGCCCTCTGGGAGTCCCTGCAATCAGCACTCCCCACTCCCCACGGGCACAGACAGCATCCTTGCTACTGACTGAACTAAGCAAACAGAACCAGAGAAGACAAGCAGCATTAGGTCCACAGAGATAACCAAATATAACATTGCTTAGAGCAAGATCCACCAGGGGTCCAACAGCACCCAAGAGGAGAACAATACACCAGCAAGCTGTGCCAGGGGAAACACAGTCATCCAGTGGTGGGGAAATAGCCTTTTGAGCCAACAGGAGGTTCAAGCACCAGCTAGTGACTACAAGACCAACTAAGGTCAGAGATAACCAGATGGCAAAAGGCAAATGTATGAACGTTACTAACAGAAATCAAGGCAATATGGCAGCATCCGAACCCAGCTCCCCAACAGCAGTAAGTCCCGGATACTCCAACACACCAGAAAAACAAGATTTGGATCTAAAATCACTGTTCAGGACGCTGATAGCTGAACACATAGATAAATCTCTGAAGAAAATACAGGAGAAAATGGATCAAAAATGTGAAGCCCTTACAAGGCAAACACAAAAATCACTTAAAGAAATTCAGGAGAATATGAATCAAAAATTAGAAGCCAATAAGAAGGAAGAACAAAAATCACTTAAAAAAATAAGGTAGAATGTGGGCCAACAAGTAGAAGTCATGAAAGAGGAAACACAAAAATCTCTTAAAGAAATACATGAAAATACAAACAATTAAGCAGAAGATCTGAGCAAAACCATCCAGGATCTAAAAACAGAAGTAAAAACAACTAAGAAATCACAAGGGGAGACAACTTTGGAGATACAAAACCTTGGGAAGAAATCAGGGGCCATAGATACAAATATCAACAATAGAATACAAGAGATAGGAGAAAGAATCTCAGATGCTGAAGATACCATAGAAACCATTGATTCAACAGTCCAAGAAAATAAAAATACAAAAAGCTTGTAACCCAAAACATCCAGGAAATCCAGGACACAATGAGAAGACCAAATCTAAGGATTATAGGCATAGATGAGAGGGAAGATATACAACTTAAAGGGCCAGCAAATATCGTCTACAAAATTATGGAAGAAAACTTCCCCAACCTAAAGAGAGAAATGCCCATGAATATACAAGAAGCCTACAGAACTCCAAACAGACTGGACCAGAACAGAAATACCTCCTGTCACATAATAATCAAAGCCCCAAATGTACTAAGCAAAGAAAGAATATTAAGGGCAGTAAGAGAAAAAGGCCAAGTAACACATAAAGGAATACCTATCAGGATTACACCAGACTTCTCACATGAGACTGTGAAAGCTAGAAGATCCTGGGCAGATATCATGCAGATTCTAAGAGAACACAAACTTCAGCCAAAACTACTATACCCAGCAAAACTCTCAATCACCATAGATGGAGAAACCAAGGTATTCCATGACAAAACCAAATTTGCACATTATCTTTTGACAAACCCAGCCCTACAAAGGAGAATAGGTGAAAAACACCAAACAAGGAAGGAAAAGACACCCCCAGAAGACTCAAGATAGAAACCGCCTCTCATCAAACACAAAAGAAGATAACCACTCTAATATACAAAAAATAAATAAATAAATAATGTCAAAAATGTCAGGAAGTAATAATTACTATTCCTTAATATTTCTTAACATCAAGGGACTCAATTCCCCCAATAAAAAGACATAGACTAACAGACTGGATACAGAAACAGGATCCTACATTTTGCTGCATTCAGGAAACACATCTCAGTGTCAAAGGCAAACACTACCTTAGAGTAAAAGGCTAGAAGACAATTTTACAAGCAAATGGTCTCATGAAACAAGCTGGAGTAGCCATTCTAATATCTGATAAAACTGAATTCCAACCTAAACTCATCAAAAGAGACACAGAAGGTCACTTCTTGCTGGTCAAAGGAAAAATTTACCAAGAATATGTTCAATACTTAACATCTATGCTCCAAATGCAAGAGCACCCTCATTCATAAAAGAAACTCTACTAGAGCTTAAAGCACACATGACACCTAACACAATAATTGTGGGTGACTTCAACACTCCACTATCCTCAATGGACCGATCAGGAAAGCAGAAACTAAACAGGGACACAGTGAAACTAATTGAAGCTTTGGACCAATTGGATTTATCACACACACACACACACACACACACACACACACACACACACACATATAAAACATTTCATCCCAAAGCAAAAGAATATACCTTTTTCTCAGCACCACATGGTACCTTCTTCAAAATCGATCATGTAATTGGTCACAAGACAGATGTCAACAAATACAAGAAGATTGAACTAATCCCATGCCTCCTATCAGATCACTATGGAGTAAAAATGGTCTTCAATAGCAAGAAAAACAACAGAAAGCCCACATACACATAGAAACTGAACAATACTCTACTCAATGACACCTTGGTCAAGGAAGAAATAAAGAAATCAAAGACTCTATAGAATTCAATGAAAACGAACCTACAACCTATCCAAATCTATGGGACACAATGAAAGCAGTGCTAAGCAGAAAACTCATTGCACTGAGTGCCTCCAAAAAGAAACTGGAGACAGCATACACTAGCAGCTTAACAGCACACATGAAAGCCCTGGAACAAAAAGAAGCTAATTCACTCAGGAGGGGTAGAAGACAGGAAATCATCAAACCAAGGGCTGAAATCAATCAAGTAGAAACAAAGTGAACCTTACAAAGAATCAACAAAACCAGGAGCTGGTTCTTTGAGAAAATCAACAAGATAGATAATCCCTTAGCCAGAATAACCAAAGGACACAGAGACAATATACAAATTAACAAAATTAGAAATGAAAAGGGGGATATAACAACAGAAACTGAGGAAATTCAAAAGATCATCAGATCCTACTACAAAAGCCTATACTCAACACAACTGGAAAATCTGGAGGAAATGGACAATTTCCTAGACAGATACCAAATACCAAAAGATCAGATAAACAGTCCCATAACCCCTAGAGAAATAGAAGGGGTTATAGAAAGTCTCCCAACCAAAAAAAGTACGGGACCATATGGTTTTAGTTCAGAATTTTATCAGACTTTCAAAGAAGACCTCACACCAATACTCTTCAAACTATTCCACAAATTAGAAACAGAAGGAACACTGCCAAACTCATTCTACAAAGCCACAATTACGCTGATACCAAAACCACACAAAGATCCAACAAAGAAAGAGAACTATAGGCCAATTTCCCTTATGAATATCAATGCAAAAATACTAAGTAAAATCCTTGCCAACCGAATCCAAGAGCACATCAAAACAATCATTCATCAAGGAGGCTTCATCCCAGTGATGCAGGGATGGTTCAATATATGGAAATCCATCAATGTAATCCACTACATAAACAAATTAAAAGAAAAAAAACCACATGGTCATTTCATTAGATGCTGAAAAAGCATTTGACAAAATTCAGCACCCTTTCATGCTAAAAGTCCTGGAAAGAACAGGAATTCAAGCCCCACCCATATGTAAACATAATAAAAGTGATATACAGCAAACCAGTAGCCAACATAAAACTTAGTGGAGAGAAACTTCAATCAATCCCACTAAAATCAGGGACTAGATAAGGCTCCCCACTTTCTCCATATCTATTCAATATAGTACTTGAAGTTCTAGCAAGAGCAATTAGACAACATACAGAAGTCAAAGGGATACAAACTGGAAAGGAAGAAGTCAAACTACCATTATTTGTAGATGATATGATAGTATACTTAAGCGACCCAAAGAACTCCACTAGAGAACTCTTATAGCTGACAAACAACTTCAGCAAAGTGGCTGGTTATAAAATCAACTCAATCAAATCAGTAGCCTTCCTATACTCAAAGGACAAGTAGGCTGAGAAAGAAGTTAGTGAAATAACACCCTTCACAATAGCCACAAACAATATAAAGTATCTTGGCATGACTCTTACCAAACAAGTGAAAGATCTGTATGATAAGAACTTCAAGTCCTTGAAGAAAGAAATCGAAGAAGACCTGAGAAGATGGAAAAATATTTCTTGCTCTTGGATTGGCAGGATTCAATATAGTAAAAATGGCCATCTTGCCAAAAGCAATCTACAGATTTAATGCAATCCCCATCAAAATCCCAAATCAATTCTTCATAGATCTAGAAAGAGCAATTCTTAAATTCATCTGGAGTAACAAAAAACCCAGGATAGCTAAAACTATTCTCAACAATAAAAGGACTTCTGGGGGAATCAATATTCCTGACCTCAAGCAGTACTACAGAGCATCAGTGTTAAAAACTGCATGGTACTGGTAAAACAACAGGCAAGTAGAGCAATGGAATAGAATTGAAGACCCAGAAATGAGCCCACTGAGTTATGGTCACTTGATCTTTGATTAAGGAGCTACAACCATCCAGTGGAAAAAAGATAGCCTTTTCAACAAATGGTGTTGGTTCAACTGGAGTTCAACATGCAGAAGAATGCAAATTGACCCGCTCTTATCACCTTGTACTAAGATCAACTCCAAGTGGATCAAGGACCTCCACATAAAGCCAGACACACTGACATTAATAGAAAAGAAACTGGGGAAGACCCTGGAGTATATAGGCACAGGGGAAAAGTTCCTGAATAGAACACCAATAGCTTATGCTCTAAGATCAAGAATTGACAAATGGGATCTCATAAAATTACAAAGTTTCTGCAAGGCAAAGGGCACTGTCAGAAGGACAAAATGGCAATCAACAAATTGGGAAAAGATCTTCACCAACCCCACATGGATAGAGGGCTAATATCCAATATATACAAAGAACTCAAGAAATTAGACCCCAAAGAGCCAAATAACCCTATTAAAAGTGGGGTACAGAGCCAAACAATGAATTTTCACCAGAAGAAATTCAGATGGCTGAGAAGCACCTTAAGAGATGTTCAATGTCATTAGTCATCAGGGAAATGCAAATCAAAACAACCCTGAGATTCCACTTCACACCAGTCAGAATGGCTAAGATTAAAAACTCAGGAGACAACAGGTGCTGGAGAGGATGTGGAGAAAGAGGAACACTCCTCCACTGTTGGTAGGATTGCAAGATGGTACAACAGCTCTGGAAATCAGTCTGGCGGTTCCTCAGAAAATTGGGAATGACACTTCCAGAGGACCCTGTCATACTACTCCTGGGCATATACCCAGAGGATTCCCCTGCATGCAGTAAAGGCACATTCTCCACTATGTTCACAGCAGCCTTATTTATAATAGCCAGAAGCTGGAAGGAGCTGTCCCTCAAAGGAGAAAAGGATACAGAAAATGTGGTATACTTATCCAATGGAATACTACTCAGAAATTAAAAATAATGAATTCATGCAGTTTGTAGGCCAATGGTTGGATCTGGAAAATATCATCTTAAGTGAGTTAACCCAATTACAGAAGAATATACGTGAAATGCAATCACTGATAAGTGAATATTAATGAGCCCAGAAGCTCTGAATACTCAAGGCACAATTAGCAAGTCAAATGATTCCCAAGAAGAAGGAATGGAGGACTCTGCTCCAGAAGACTGGTTCCAGTTTTGCAGGAGAGTACCAGAACAGAGAAAGGGTTCGGGGGTGATTGGGGAATGCAGGGGGTGGGGCGGGGAGGGAGGGAGGACTTATGGGACACATGGTGAGGGGGGAACTGGAAAAGGGGAAAGTCTTTGGAATGCAAACAAAGAATATAGAAAATAAAATTTTAAAAATGAGACAGAGATTCTAGAAGCAATGGCAATCAAAGCAGGTGTATCTGCAAAACCCAGCCCAAAGTGGATAATGCCTTCTGTAAGCTAGTACTGAGCAGGGCTCTGCATCATTTGCAGGAAGCACAATAGGTCAGAGATTAACTTCCAGATATTTGGAATGGTTTTGTTATCTCCACAACAATATTTACTGATCTCATAAATTTGGGGATAGAAAGTCCTTGTATGTATGATGAGTTTCTAGGACCTCCTAAGACTCTTGATTTGTTTACTTCCTGAAACCTAAGGGGCCTCCTTTAGAACTTCCTGCATTTTAATGAGTTTTGAAGAAAATTGCTAAAGAAGAGTTACTTATTAATCAAATCATATGTATCATTTACATGTAGCTTTTGTTTAATGTGATAACTGTGACCATGACATATGAATATGTGCATTTTTCTTTTTTTAATTAGTATTTTCTCTATTTGCATTTTAAATGTTATCACTTTCCCAAGGTTTCCCCTCTTCAAAACCCCATTCCATCCCCCTTCCCTCTTCTTCTCTTAGGGTGCTTCCTCACCCATCCACCTGCTCCCACCTCACCATTCTGGCATTTCCTTACACTGGGACATTGAGCATTCCCAGAAGGAAAGGCCTTCCCTCCCATTGATCCCACATAAGGCAATCCTCTGCTCCATATACAGCTGGAGCCATGGGTCCCTCCATGTGTTCTTTTTGGATGGTGGTTGTTATGGTTTGTATATGCTTTTCCCAGGGAGTGGCACTATAGGAGGTGTGGCCTTGTTGGAGTAGGTGTGTCACTGTGGGTGTGGGCTTAAGACCCTCCCCCTGGCTGCCTGGAAGTCAGTCTTCTTCTAGCAACCTTCAGCTGAAGATGTAGAACTCTCAGCTCCTCCTGTACCATGCCTGCCTGGATGCTACCATGTTTCTGCCTTGATGACAATGGACCGAACCTCTGAGCCTGTAAGCCAACCCCAATTAAATGTTGTCTTTTATAAAACTTGCATTGGTCATGGTGTCTGTTCACAGCAGTAAAACCCTAACTAAGACAGTGGTCTAGTCCTTGGGAGCTCTGGGGGATGTGGTTGGTTGATATTGTTGTTCTTTCTATGGGGTTGCAAACCCCTTCTGCTCCTCCAATCCTTTCCCTAACTCCTCCATTGAGGTCCTCATACTCAGTTCAATGGTTGGCTGCGCATATCCACATCTGTATTGGTCAGGCTTTGGCAGAGCCTCTCAGGAGACAGCTCTATCAAGCTCCTGTCAGCAAGCACTTCTTGGCCTCAGTGATAGTGTTTGGGTTTAGTGTCTGTATATGGGATGGATCTCTAGGTGGGTCAGTCTCTGGGTACCTTTGCTTTTCCTCTGTTTCACACTTTGTTCCTGTATTTTCTTTAGACAGGAGCAATTCTGGTGTAAAAATTTGGAGATGAGTGGATGGCCCCATCCTTCAACCAGGGGCCTTGCCTAATCTTTGGATAAGGTCTCTACCCGTTCTCCCTCCTCTTTGTTGGGAATTTCAGCTAATCTCATTCTGTTGCATCCTAGGAGCATCTTCTTTTCCTGGCATCTGGTACTTTCTGGTGGCTACCCCCAGTTCCCCATCCCCCATTGCTACATACCTCTGTTCAATTTCCCGAACCTCTGTATATCATCCCTTTCTCTTCCCATACCTAATCCTGCCACACCTTTTCTCTTTATTCTCCTCTCTTCCTCCAAAGTCCCTCCCACCCATTACCTCCTATATTTTGTCTCCCATTCAAAGAAAGACTGCAGTATCTAGTCTTCCTTCTTCTTGAGTTTCATATGGTCTGTGAATTGTATCTTGGGTATTCCAAGCTTCTGGGCTAATATCCACTTATCAATGAGTACATACCAAGTATGTTCTTTTTGACTGGGTTATCTCATTCAGGATATTTTCTAGTTCAATCCGTTTGCATAAGAATTTCATGAATTCAGGCAGTGGTGCTGCATGCCTTTAATCCCAGCACTCCAGGAGGCAGAGGCAGGCAGATTTCTGAGTTAAAGTCCAGCCTGGTCTACAGAGTAAGTTCCAGAGCAGCCAGGACTACACAGAGAAACCCTGTCTAAACAAAAATAGAAAGAAAAAAGAAAATATATTAAAAAAAATTTCATGAATTCATTGTTTTTAATAGTTGAGTAGTAATCCATTGTTTAAATGTACTACATTTTCTGCATTATTCCTCTGTTGAGGGATATCTGTGTTCTTTCCAGCTTCTGGCTATTATAAATAAGGCTGCTATGAACACAGTGGAGCATGTGATCTTATTGCATGTTGGAGCATCTTCTGGGTATATGCTCATGAGTAGTATAGCTGTGTCCTCAGGTAGTACTACATCCAGTTTTCTGAGGAACACCAGACTGATTTTCAGAGTGGTTGTACCAGCTTGCAATCCCACTAGCAATGGAGGAGTGTTCCTCTTTCTCTACATTCTTGCCAGGATCTGCTGTCACCTGAGTTTTTGATCTCAGCCATTCCCATTTTTCTTTTAATTCCTTCATTTTTTCTCATTATTGTATCTCCTTTTTCCAAAAAGAATATATCTGAGGTCTCTACATATATACTTGTTTTTCTTTAACTGTGGGGTTGTTATTAATAAACATGAACTTATGTATATATTTTGGAGGAATATTCCTTTCAGTATAGAGCAATTAGTTCCTAGGTATATATGTTCAATGGGTAAATATTGCTAGTTTTTGAAAATGGCTGCATCAGTGTATAACATCACCCAATATATAGAAAACTTCTGATGGCTTTTTGTATCCATCAACTCTTGAAGTTTCCAATATTACAACTGAAACAAACATTCTATTCTTGGTGAGAATAGAATAGGGTCTGGTATTAGATTTAATCTGGGTTGAAATCTATAACTATCAGAAGAGTAATCAAACCTATGTCTTTTATTTCAATAGGGTTTTAGTGACTGCACCCTGTATAAGAGAGACAACTAGAGATTAAGTCTTATCTACTTGCTTTTTATACTGAAACACACTTTAGCAGACACACATCATAGATAATTTCTGATCTGTTTTCTATAGCCAACTCAGATTATATACTTTATAACCATCATTCTAGATACATACAGACAGGATCACTAGCTCTTAGCTTTCTGACAACTGGCAGCCTTATCAGGCAGTTGTCATTGTATTTCTGAAGTATGTTTGCTAAAATTAAATTCATATTTTAACAATGTAATAGAATCACATAGTTATGTTGATTTAAATAAGTCAAAACATCACAGATCATTTTGTCATATCTTGTCATCATAGTAATGTATCAGAATTGGAGATTTATGAAATGAACAATTCCTAAAGTCAGACAAAAAAAGTAAAACTAAAAATATCTACAGTTTCTACTATATACTGCTCTGTGACTCTTCCTGGGAATATGTGAGCAAATATTTTTCACCCCAGAGAGGACAACAAGGATAAACCAAAGAAATGATTCTATGCAACTCGGGCTTAATCAGCCAGTGAATTTATTGGGGTTACTAACAGGAATATGTATAACTCAATGGTAACATCATTACTAGAATGCCCACCCAGAATGGATAAGAACTAACAAAAGCTACATTCTTGGAGCTTTTTGCTAGACTATCAGGTAGACCAGCTGGCCTGACAAAAATGTCTTCTCTTGGCAGCAATTGCTACTGTTTACCTAATTGGGGTGGGGACTTGTGAATCCTGTAGTTTGGGGAGCTTCCTGTGACTTGAAAGTTTATTCATTTCCCAAGCTTTGTGAGCTCTATTTGCTTCCTTAGTTTTAATGAGCTTCGTCCTGAGGAAAATATTTCAATTCCTAGGAGATAGCTATACAACCTATATAGTCTGGTATCGGGTTAAAATATCCCTAATACCTTTGCAATTCTATCTCTGTGTTGAATATCTATTTCTACTGATAAACTTTGGGACAGACATGATGTTTCAAGCACCTCTTTGTGCCACATGGCCTTCAAGATGCTGATTCAGCATATCTGAGAATATTGCTTTGGAAAGGCATTATTTCTGGAATTATAGTCAGCATGGCCCAGCTTGCTGAGTCAGCAAACTGGTGATGAACAGTGGAGGGGGATGTCAGGATTTATTGCTGCTTTTAAGATGAGGGCCAAATCTTTGGGATGAGGTAAGGTTGAAAACTTGTTTTCTGTTAGTGCATTTGTATAGGGTCCTGGGGATGTTGGGTATGATGGCTAAGATAGATGTAAGTGAATGCTTTAAAAGAAACTACCTGGAAGATGAGATTCTAATTCCGAAGTATGAAATATATTTCATGGCTTTGCTCTTCGTTGTTTTCATTTCGGCTTTCAAATAAATTGGAAGCCATGCTCTGTCTCTTAGAAATGTTCCCATTTCATAGTCAATAGTTTGTGATAGTAAGTAGCTACCACACATTTTATGATTTTAAGATTTTAATTTTACCAATGCCAGTTCCTAGCTATAATTGATAACTATTATACATTGAAGTATATCCTTAAGAATGTGGCTTTGTTGTGAATAGTCTATGGCGGCTAAGATAAAGAGCAGGGTGATTGTTTTGTCTGTTTCTGTTGCTGTGAGTAAACAAGGTAACCAAAAGGCACATGGTGAGGAAAGAGATTGTTCCATGTTCTACTTCCAGGTAAAGTTTATGCCTGAGAGAAACTAAGGTAGGACCTCGAGAGATAACCTGGAATCACTGAAGAGTGTTGCCTACTTTGTTCAGCTCTATTCTTATTCAAACCAGGCCCACTTAACAAGAGAAGATATTGCCAGAGTGGGCTGGATCCTTCTCTGTTAATTAGCAATCAATCTGTGGAGGCAATTTTTCATGAAATTTCTTCTTTTGGTGAGTCAATTTGACAGCCACAATTAGCCAGCACAGTGTGACAGCGAGATCAGAAACATTTGATTTGGGCTTTGTATGCTGTTTCTTCTACATAGATGATGAATAAGAATTCGAAAATTGAATTTAGAAAATAAAAAAATGTTAATAAATACACTATACATTATTAATCATGAATTAAGACCCAAGTATGGTAATGTTTGTCTGTGATCCCAGGACTATGAATGCTGAAACAGGAGTCTTCTTGTGGGTTTTAGGTCAGCTTATCTTATTTAACTCCTAGTCATGGCTTAAAGCAAATTAAATTACATGGAAATGAACATAGACATAATGATAAACAATCCAAAAACAGGTAATATAGCCCAGAGATATGAACTTGGGCATTGCTCATTCATATTTAAGCACCAAATTTGAGCACTGGTTCTTTTTAGCCCAAACTGGAAACAACAAAATATATATTAAAAATCAAGCATAAGGAACTGGAAAGATGGATCAGTGGTTAAGAATACTTATTGTCCCCCTGGCAATGGGCAAAGAGACACCTTTTTAGTGGTGGTGTTCTTATAACAGTCAGGGGTGAAGCAAATAACAGTCCTTCATCCTAACCTAATACCTAGCTGTGTGCCCAAAGCTGTATTATGCCTGGGATAGAGAAATGCAGGGACAAAAGTGGAGCAGAGACTAAAGGAATGGCTTATCTAGTGACTGGACCAATTTGGGATCTATCCCATGGGGAGGCACCATGTGTTGACACTATTATTGGTGCTATGTTTTGCTTGCAGTCAGGAGCCTAGTGTGGCTGTTCTCTGAGAGGCTCTACTAGCAGCTGATTGAGGCAAGTGCAAATACATACTACCAACCATTTGACTGAGGTCAGGGGCCCCTATGGAAAGGGTAGGGGATGATTTGAAGGAGTTGAATGGGATAGCAACACCATAGGGTGACCAACAGTGTTAACTAACCCAGACCCCTGGGAGCTCCCAGAGACTAAGCCATCAAACAAAGAACATAAATAGGGTGGCTTGAGGCTCCCAGAGGACTGCTTTGTGGCAGAGGAATTTCTTATCTGGCCTCAGTAGGAGAGGATGTGCCTAATCCTGTAGAGAGTTGATGTCTGGGGGGCGGGGCAGGGATGCTGGGGCACAGGGACAGTAAGGGGAGCACCCTGTTAGAGGTGAAGGGGAGAGAGGATGGGTGAAGAACTCTGGGAGGGCAACAGTGAGGGGGCAACATTTGTGATGTAAATAAATGAAATATTTTTTTTTGTTGTTGTTTTGAGTCATGGTTTCTCTGTGTAGCCCTGGCTGTCCTGGAACTCACTCTGTAGACCAGGCTGGCCTTGAACTCAGAAATCTGCCTGCCTCTGCCTCCCAAGTGCTGGGATTACATGCATGCACCACCACACCCGGTAAATAATTATTTTCTTAAAATTAAGAAAAAAATCCAATCTATTCAAGCAACACAGATCAGCAAGAGGAACACTGACGACAGAGACCAGTGGACTCCATGGCATCTACTGGCCTGCCTCCAGAGCAACTCATAGACAGGCCATAGACACCTGCTGGCACTAGAATGTCACTCAGTGGCCACCAGCCTTGAGCGTGCTGCCTTTCTCCAGTATGCCACCTGGGGCCATGGTGAGGTCCCAGCCCAAGCTGCTGCTGAGGGTCATGTCTGGGTTCTTGGCTACACAGCAGCAAGGTTCAGTGCTGATGTTTGCAGCTTGTATTATAGCTACAGCATACGGGGACATCCCTGGTTGTGGCAGCTGTTTGAGACTACATGGATATTCAGGGACTGCACTGAACTGGCCCCAAACCTAATTGGCTATGGCATTTTGGAGAGCTGGCCCCACCTCTTACACCACTTGAGAGAGTGGGCCCTGTCCCTCAATCAGGCAACACAGTGTAGCTGGCCGTGGTGGGAGGCTTATGGGTTAGTCTACCACAAGGGCATGAATGAGGGAGGGCTGGCCTTTCCATTAATCTTCTGTGATATGGCATGGGTTCAGAAGTTATGTCTTCTTTGTCTTGCCCCTCACTATCAGAGGTACTTGGGGGAGCTGTCTCTTCATCTCACCCAGATAACACAGTAGAGATGACCCTGGGGGCTAGGCACAGGCTATGTGCCGTAGGGTATGGGCAAGGGATAGATTGGGCAATGGGCTTGCTGCCATTCTTCTGCCATAAGGTAGCCTAGGCTGGAGATGCTTTTTGTACCCTCACCCTTGGCCATCTGAAGCAGTTGGGAGAGCTGGCCCCAGCATCATCAAAGCAGGAGAGTAGGCCTGGCACATCACTTGGGCAGCATAGTTTTGCTGATTCTGGTGGAAGGGTCACAGAATTCACCCAGCCCTGAAGACAAGTGCATTGGAGAGCTGTCCCCAACACTGGTCTGCCATGAGGTGGTTGGGGGTGATGTTCTTTTCTCCCCAACTTTCACCACCAGCGACAGTCAGGAGAGCTGGCCATGGGATCATGAGAATGGATGAACTGGGCAGGTCCCTCAAATGTTGAGGCACTCAGGAGAACAAGCCCTGCACATAGACCCAGAAGCACAGTAGAGCTGGCCTTAGTGGAGGGGCCACGAGAGAGCTGACCCCCAGGAAGAGAGTGCAGGAGAATTTGCCCAGCCACTTGTCCGCCATTAGGTGGTATGGGTTCAACAGGTGTGATGGGTGATGCCCTCCCACCCTCTACTCTTGGTACCCGTGGTAGTTGTTGAGAGTCGGCCCTACAGACATGAGATCAGGAAAGCTAGCCCTGCCCCTTCACTGGCTGTAGCCTTTGGGTGAGTAGACACTCTACCTCACCTGGACAACACAATGGGAGTTAGTCCTCATGGTAAAGGCAGGGGATTGCCAGTCCCAAGGGTGTAAGAGTGAGAGAACTGGTCCAACTAAAGTGCTTGGGAAAATGACTCTATGAAGCACACTGAAACTGGATCCAGAAGTGTGGTTGTAGGTGAGATGACACAAGGGTATGAAAACAGGAAACCTGACCCTGCCTTCTAAAGGTGGCAACATTGGGTGGCCTAGCTGGAGCAGAGCCAGGGAGCTCACCCTGTTAGGAGGGGGATGTGCAAGAGAACTAGCAGGGTGACCATCTCAGGTACCAAACAGGCCCAGATCCAGGGCCTTGGGTTGACTTACACCAGAATCATCTCAATCTACGCATGACTGGAGCATGGGAAGGTGCTAGTCCTGCAGATCCAAGGCTACACAATCACCATGACACAGAACAATAACCTGGAGGAGAGCCAATGAGGACTTCATGGTGTCACAGAAGGCAGAGATCTCAAACCAGATCATTGAGTCAGTGCAGTGCGAATTAAGATGTATGGACAGAGGGATATCATGTGGGACACACTGACTTACTACAGCTTCCCTAATGGAAAGTTTTCAATGCATTGTTTATGTTTTGTGTTTTTTATTTGGATATATGTAGCAAGGGCAAAGGGTGCATATAAGGGGACAGGGGGACAGGGAGATGAGCAGAACTGGCATGCAATGGGAAGCTCAGAAAAAAATCAATAAAAAGTGTTTTTTGAAAAAAAATGCTTATGATTCTACCATAGAACACAAAGTAAGTTCCTAGCACCTACATGGGAGGTTTACAATCATTTAATTGGAGCTCTAAGGAGCATGACTCCCTATTTTCGCCTTCAAAGGCAGCTGCATACACAGGCATGTATGTATGTAAACATATGCACAGTGGATAAAAATAAAATCTTTTGTAAAAAGAATGATCAGAAACCACCAAAATCCACCAAATTCTGCTTCTTAGAGATCTGAAAAGTACCTAGAAGCATTAGCTAGCTGATGAGATGGGTGATTGAGAAGAAGTGATGAGAAGTTAAATACAATATGTTTTTCGAGAACTTTTTCATAATGCAAGGTCAATCATCTCGAATATGAAGAGCTTTTGAATTGATTTTAATTTTTTTTACACTCAGAGACTAAATAGTGAGCGGAATGCCAGCTGGTTCGAAGATATGCTATAAAAAGGGATGCTTGAAAAGGATTGGAGCTTTAAGTGTTAGACAGGATGATTACTTAAAAATCCAGTCTCCCAGATTACATTCAATAGTTGTGAGGAATGGACAAAGAAATAATATAGAAATACTGACAACATGACAAATTGACGTGTGTTTTAGAGAATGGCTATTACTACAGAAGCTATTTTTATCCAAAGCATTTGATCAATACCTGTATATTATTCTTCTGTCATATATATAAGTAATTTTAAAGAAACTGACACCCATGTTTTCAGCAGGGAAGTAGATATAAATACCATCTTTTCTTCCTGCTGCTCAACTGCTTAAGGAATCATCTATTAAAAGACTCTATAAGTTTTGCTATAATTATTGTCTGTTTAGCACAGCCTTTAATTACGTGGGTGGGCTTGCATCTGCCTGTCTATGATAGCATTGTATTTTTCCCATTTGTTTATGTGTGTGTGGAGAGAGGTGCTAATACGTTGGCATGAATGAGGTCAGAGAACAATTTGTTTCTTGGGAGTTTATACTTTCTTTCCACCATGTAGGTCCTGGGGATCTGGACTGGAAGCCTTTATCCACTGAACACTCTCACCAGCTAACATTTCCTTTTTAAATATGAGTTCAAAAGTAAAATGCTGGCCACAGTGCCCAGAAATTATCCTGTGCCACAGTGCTCTTTATCCAAATATGACTGGGAGAAAGCAGGTCTCCCATGGGTGCTGACAAGCCTGTGAGCACAGGTAAGACCACAACTTCTGCTCCTAGGGACCTGCCCGGAGCCCTCAGGAAACAGAAACCAAGGAGCAGAGCAGTCTGGTACAGGATCCTTCCAGTTTCTATCTGCACCTGGGGCTGATCCTGTGCCACACCACTCCATACCCAAATAAACAAGATGTTCTCCCAGGAGTGCCAACACACCTGTGAGCACAGGTAAGACCAACACTTCTGCTCAAATTCCTGGCCTAAGAGGGACCTGCCTAGAACCATCAAAACACAGGAACCAAGGAACAACCAGGGACAGTATCCAGTTTCTATCTGTATCTTGGACCTGACCCTGTGCCACAGCTTTCCATATCCAAATTGCTCCCAGAGAGAACTTGTCTTCCAGGCATACTGACACACAATCTTGCAGGACAGACAAGCCACAGTCAAAGACAACAAGACCAGCTAACACCAGAGACAACCAGATGGTAAAAGGCAAAGGCAAGAATATAAGCAACAGAAACTAAGGCTACTTGGCATCATTAGAACCCAGTTCTCCCACCACAGCAATGCCCCAACACACCAGAAAATTAAGACTCTTATTTAAACTCACATATCATGATGATGATAGAGGGATTTAAGAAGAACATAAATAACTCCCTTAAAGAAATACAGGAATACACAGATAAACAGCTAGAATCCCTTAAGGAGGAAAAACAAAAATCCCTTAAAAGATTACAGAAAAACACAACCAAACAGGTGAAGGAATTGAACAAAACCAGCCATGATCTAAAAATGGAAATAGAAACAATAAGGAAATCACAAAGGGAACAGCCCTGGAGAAAAAAAAGAGTAGGAAAGAGAGAGATCAGGAGTCATAGATGCAAGCATCACCAACAGAATACAAGAGACGGAAGAAAGAATCTCAGGTGCAGAAGATATCATAGAAAACATTGACACAACAGTCAAAGAAAATGCAAAATGCAAGAAGCTCCTAACCCAAAACATCCAGGAAATCCAGAATACAATAAGACTAAACTTAAGGATTATAGGTATAAAAGAGTGAAGATTTCCAACATAAATGGCCAGTAAATATCTTCAACAAATTATTCAAGAAAATTTCCCTAACCTAAAGACAGAGATGCTCCCAAACATAAAGTAAAACTACAGAACTCCAAATAGATTGAACCAGAAAAATATTCCTCCCATCATTTAACAGTCAAAACACCAAATGCACAAAACAAAGAAAGAATGTTAAAAGCAGTAAGGGAAAATGGTCATGTAACATATAAAGCAGACCTACCAGAATTACACCAGATTGTGAAAGCTAGAAGATCCTGGGCAGATGTTATACATATCTTAAGAGAACACAAATGCCAGACCAGGCTACTAAACCCAGCAAAAGTCTCAATATCCATAGAGGGAGAAAGCAAGCTACTCCATGGCAAAACCAAATTTACACAATGTTTTCTCCAAAAATACAGCACTACATGGGATAGTAGACGGAAACCACTAACATAAAGAGGGAAACTATACCCTAGAAAAAGCAAAAAAATTAATCTTTCAATTAAACCCAAAAGAAGATAGTCACACAAACATAAAAATAACAATGAAAATAACAGGAAGCAAGAATCACGATTCCTTAATATCTCTTAATATCAACGTACTCAATTGCCCAATAAAAAGACATAGACTAACAGACCAGATAATGTAAAGAGGACCCAGCATTTTGCTGCATACAGGAAATGCACCTTAGTGGCAAATGCAAACACTACATTAGAATAAAGGGCTGGAAAACAATTTTCCAAGTAAATGGTCCCAAGAAACAAGCTGGAATAGCCATTCTAATATCGAATAAAACCAACTTTCAACCAGAAGTTATCAAAAAATGATAAGGAAGGACACTTCATACTCATCAATGGAAAAATCTACCAAGAAGAACTCTCAATTTTGAACATATATGCTCCGAACTCAAGGGTAGCCACATTTATAAAAGAAACTGTACCAAAGCTCAAAGGATACATTGTACTTCACACAGTAATTGTTGGGGACTTCAACATCCCACTCTCATCAAAGGACAAATAATGGAAACACCAACTAAATAGAGACACATTGAAACTAACATAGTTATAGACCAAATGGATTTACTAGATATCAATAGAACATTCCATTCCAAAACAAAAGAATATCTCTTCTTCTCAGCACCTCATGGTACCTTTTGCAAAATTGAGAATTTAAATTGTGCACAAAATAGGCTTCAACAGATACAAGAATATTAAAATAATCCCATGTATCTTATTAGATCACCATGGATTAAGGCTAGTCTTCAATAACAACAAAGACAACAGAAATCCCATATACACATGGAAGCTGAACAATGCCCTACTCAATGATATCTTGGCCAAAGAAGAAATAAAGAAATTAAAGACTTCTGAATTTAATGAAAATGTAGGCACAAGGCACAACATACCCAAACTTATGATATACAATGAAAACAATGCTAAGAGGAAAATTCAACTCTGAGTACCTTTAAAACGAAACTGGAGAGCGCATACACTACCTGAACACTAACAGCACACCTGAAAGCTCTAGAATAGAAGCAAATACACCCAAGAAGAGTAGATGGCAGGAAGTAATCAAACTCAGTGCTGAAGTCAACCAAGTAGACAAAAAACTATACAAAGAATTAAAAAAAAAATCCAGGAGCTGATTTTCTTTGAGAAAATCAACCAGATATATCAACCCTTAGCCAGACTAACCAGAGGGCACAGGGACAGTATCCAAATTAACAAAATCAGAAATAAAAAGGGAGATATAACAACAGAAATTGAGGAAATTAAAAACATCACCAAATCCTACTACAAAAGCCTATATTCAACAAAAATGAAAAATCTGGACAGTTTTCTAGACAGACCAAATACCAAAGTAAAATCAGAATCAGATAAACCATTTAAACAGTCCCATGGTCCCTAATGCAACAAGCAGTCATGAAAAGTTCCTCCCCCAAAAAATCCCAGGATCAGATGGGTTTAGTGCAGAATTCTATCAGACCATTAAAGAAGTCCTAATACCAATACTCTGCAAACTATTCCACAAAATAGAAACAGAGGGAACACTACCCAATTCATTCTATGAAGCCACAGTTAAACACTTTGCATATTTTCCCTTGGGGATGGAATAGTTCCTATCTAATCATGACCTTGTCACAATTTCCTTTCATAGAGGACTTCATAAGAGATTTTTTTCTTCTTCTGTCATAGAAGAATAGTTCTATGATAGTTCCAAATAGTTTTAAAAAAACAGTTGAGTGCATATTACTTTTATCTTCAGAAGATATCATGTATATTTTAGAGGCATTTAACTATTATAAATTATTTTGATGACTTAAAAAATGTCAATACTGTTGTATATTTTAAAATAAATTTTACCAGTTTAATAAAAAAAATAAAATGTCGGAAATCTTCTTCATAATGTTCCCAGTAAAATGCTGAAAATCTCCTTAATCATGTTCCCAGACTTTTCCATTTGTTTCTATTGTGTCTGCGGTTCATTTTTCTCTTATGCTGAATTTGTTACCACACTCAACAGGCTACAACTTCCCCTCCTCTTGGATTTCAAGGCATAAGACTCAGTGGTAATGATCTCTGGATCCTGCCATTCATTTGCTCTGTTGGGTTACGACACATCACCCAAATTCTCTGACCTTCATGTAGCAGATTGGGTAATGTGAATCATTAGCATGGACTAAGATCATGACTAAGGCAGCTGGAAAGGAAACCTCATTCTTGCTTGAAATATGTGCTTATGTCTTGTAATTAATTATTGGCTTAAATGCTTTGGGGTGTTGCATTTGCTAATAGTCTATTTTTCTCTGGTAGATGTGATTCTTTCAGGAGCATTTCCCATTTCAGTTAAGCAAATGGAGAATTTCTCTTTTCTCAATCTCTCTCCCTCTCCCTCTCCCTCTCCTTTCTCTCTCTCTCTCTCTCTCTCTCTCTCTCTCTCTCTCTCTCTCCCTCTCCTTTCTCTCTCTCTCTCTCTCTCTCTCTCTCTCTCTCTCTCTCTCTCTCTCTCTCTCTCTCCTTCTCCCTCCCCCCTTCTCTCTCAAGTGTGAGTTACAAGATCAGGAAATCCATCTCCGTCGATACATGATTTTTGCTCACATGGCTCTATAGTTCCCTCCTGCCTTCTTTTCTCCTTGCTTCCTTCTCTTATATCTTTTCTTCCTTTCCTATTATCAGTTTATCTATATGCCTATCTACAATGTATCTACTCTGAAAAGGAGAAAACCTTTATCTTCTGAGAATACACTAGTTGATTGAGTCTGTGGGAACAAAGACAGAATAGGCACACAAATCCACAAAAAGCTAATGCTTTATGAATAGGCATCACACTGATCAAATGAGGCACATGTGGCTTAGAATCTCATGCCATCTTTAGATGGGAGTGTGTGAGGTATATTTTCATAATTCCTTCCTGTTTATCACTATATTTCTCTGACCACATTTTCAATCTAGATTATCTATGATCTTTATTACCTATACAGCAAGATCCAGAATCACAAAGAGTAAGTCACAGAAGAATGTCTGAGATTTGAAATTTAGGAAAGGATTTTTTCCCTTTGAGGCTGTCATTTATCACCAAGCCAAAAAAATCTGTTTCCCAAGGCTGTGTGTGTAGATTCTGTTTGACCCACCAGCCAGCTGAATAAGATATATAACATTCATTATTTTTGTGATGTGGGTGTCAAATTATATGCCTGTTAGTAGAACTTACAATTTCATGGTTGTCAAGTGAGATGTGATTTCAATTGGACATAAATAATTGCTTTTATGTGTTACTAAAGAAGAAAACAAAATTGGAAAACATCTGCAGATTTAATGTGCTTGACCAACTTACAAAGATTCTGTAATGTTTTCTGATGCCCTTAAAAATATTTGGAATGAGAAATAGGGTCAACTCAGCGAAGGGACAACAAAAGGCAATGGTGAATATGATCAAAACGCATTATATTCATCTGTGAAAGTGTCACAATTCAAGCTTTTATCATGTGTATTAGTTACTTTTCTGTGATAAAGGACTCAGATCCAAGGCAACTGGGGAGGAGGGTTTATTTCACTTATGTTGTAGTTTGTCATTAAAGAAAGTCAGGGTAGGAACTCAAAGGCAGAAACTGGAGGGAAGTTGCTTACTGGGTCACTTGTGGATTCATGCTTGGCCTTCTTATACAGCCCAAGACTGCCTTCCTAGGGAATAATGTTACCTACTGTGGACTGCACCCTCTTATGACAACTAACCATCAAAGCAGTGCCTCACAGCTATGGCTACCTGAGTCAATCCCTCTCAAACAGCCATGTCAAGTTGTCAATTAAGGCTAATCAGGGTATTATGTATAATTAATACATGTCACTAAAAACATTTTAAGCACCGTCCTTTCAAAATATGGCATTTATTTTTTTCTAAGTCTGGACTTCTCTCTCTCTTCAAATTGTGGAACCTGCTTGAGATCCCTCAGGACATTTACTGACATATTCTCAGAATATACTTCACTTTGAGGGAATAGCTAGGGGAAACAATGGCAGAAGATGCCACATGCAGAGCTTCCTGAATTTGAAAACAGAAGCATGGGGTGAGTTTGACATCTCCAATTACCTTATGAAAATGATTACTGATGAAGGAAACCTAATAGTTCACACCTGGGGTTCACTCATCACACATTTCCAGAGAAGTAATTTCTTAGCCATTTCCAACATCAGCAGCAAGACATTAGCTGAAAACAGAGGGACAATCTCACAACAAATGTATCATAATGGTCCTGTTAGACAAAATTTCTAAATGGCTTCATTTACACATTGGCTACAGACAGCAGGCAGTTCCTTCCACTGATGTGCAAATATCTAGCTATCCTCTCACATCCAGAGCAGTGGTAATTTGTTGGTTTGGGTCATTGTGTAGTTTGATTCCAGATTAAGCAAACAATAAAGCATTATCCCAATTCTCTGTAATTTTTGGGAAAACAAAACAGATGAATTTTAGCACAAGGAAAGAGGACTGAAAAAAAAGAGCTTTCAAAACTGAAAGATAATGCAAGGGGGCACATGGGTGGTGAGTGGGATTCCACAGGAATGTAAGAACCAGGGCTGTAATAAATGGCTCAACTGTGAAGAGCACATGCTGCTATTTTAGAGGACTTAACCAGGGTCCCAGCACCCATGTCATGTGGTTCAGAGGCCTGTATCCTTTTCAGAGGATCCAATATCCTTTTCTTGTCTCTGGAGGCACCACTACACGCATGTACACCCTTCCAGCCCACACACCTCCACACATAAAATATATTTTTTTCTTAGAAAAAAATGAAATAGTAGGTAAACCAAACTTTTCTTTGTAAATATGTACCCATCCAATTGTCTCAATATATTATTTATTGCATTATTTTAAAACATATTGCATATCAGATAAAATTATACAAGTAAGTCAGTAATGTATTAGGTATTCTTTGATTTATGAAATGTAATGTAAAGATTGCTATAATTTTTTAAACTGATAGTTTTATTGTATCTGTGTATTGGATGAATACACATACATAGTAATTGATATGTAATATGTTCTCAGTAAATACTTCTTCAATCTACAACAGAATCTTTTCACACTCTGCTCTGTTTGTTATTACAATTGGCCTTTGGAGTAGTTTCTATTACCATTCTCTTTGCCTTTCAGACTCCTTAAAATACCTGAATGAGATGAAGGGTGTGGCTCGAGGTTATTTACCAAGTAAAGGGCAAGGTCAACCTTGAATGTGATATGGGCTCCAGCCTCCAAAGCCTGCTCTTTTCAGCATGCTTCACCTTCTCTCTGAAGAGATAATGATGGCTTGACCTGTAACACACTGAAGTGTGTGACTGAAATCCATGCACAGCAGCCTCACTGGTCCTCTGCAGAATCAGCGTGTGATACAACTTCCAGGGGTCCTTAACTGTCTTGTTTCATAGTGACTTATTAAAAAAATGTTTAAGTTGTCTATTTATGTGTGTGATGTGGATACTGGGATATAAACTCAAGTTCTCTGACAGAACAGCAAGTGTTTTTAACCACTGAGCTATCTCTTCAGTCTCTGATCCATGTGTGAGACAGATTCTCAGGAACAGATCCTTTTGATTTCCTCTCCCTGTGCTGTCCTTGATATTTTAATCTTAGACATTCTGACTGGTGTGAGGTGGAATCTGTTTGGATTTGCATTTCCCTGATGACTAAGGATGCTGAGCACTTAAGTGCTTCTTGACCATTCGAGATTCCTCTGTTGAGAACTTTCTGTTTAATTTCCCCATTTTAATTGGGTTATTTGGTTTGTTGGCACCAAATTTCTTGAGTTCTTTATATATTTTGAATATTAGCCCTCTGTTCTATGTAGGGTTTGAGATTTCCCTATCTGTAGGCTTCCATTTTGTCCTATTGACAGTGTCCTTTGCCTTATAGAAGCTTCAGGTTCATGAGGTCCCATTTATCAATTATTTATCTTAGAGCCTGAGCCATTGATGTTTTGTTCAGGAAATTGTCTCCTGTACCAATGCATTCAAATCTATATTCCACTTTCTTTTCTATTAGATTCAATGTATCTGGTTTTATATTGAGGTCCTTTTTCCACTTGGACTTGAGTTTTGTGCAGCCATGGGAGTTCTGATTTGAATTCTCTATTTCATGTTCCCTGTCTCTTTCATCAAGGTATGACTCTTTCTCACAAAGCTCTTCACTCTGCATTTATTTAATAGCATAGAGTCTTACAAAGGATTAAATATCCCCAAGTGAACTCAACTGTCCCAACAATCATGATCGAACATAATTTTTTATCCACCAATCACCATAAATGGTGTCTTTCAACTTTTTATTTATTTATTTTTGATTTTTTATTGTATATATTCTATATTTACAATTCATTTCCCTTTTTCTGGTTCCCCACCCCCAAAGGTCCCACATGTCCTTTTCCCTCCCCCTGCTCCCACATCCACCCCAGTCAGATCTTAGGAAGTTGTTTTCAAGTCCTGTGTTTGCTTCTTTCAGCAAAATTACACATACTATTCATGGCTCAGGAAAATCTGTGGAAGAGGAGGCAAAGGATTGTTAAGAGCCAGAGAAGATTGAGACTACCAAGGAAGCAAGGCCTTCTAGATATGTCAGGGCTGATAAAAATATGAACTCACAGAGACTGTGGCAGCATGCACAGGCCTTGCATAGGTCCAAGCCATATAAGGTTCCTGTGCTAAGAGAGGAAGTTGACATGAGCCCCAATCCCTAACCCAGATGCTATCCCCAATTGATAAGAGCTCTCAATGGAAAACATAGTTTTCTCCAATGAAGTTTTATATATACAAACCGCACTTAAGGACAGACCCCATGCCCAGGAGTAGATGGCCACCAAAAATGAACTCAATGGGTATTTGTAAAGGGTTTTTGTTTTTGTTTTGTTATGGGAATTTTGTTGTTGGTGGTGGTAGTGTAGCTGTTGTTGGTGTTGGTGTTGGTGTTGGTGCTGTAGTTGTTATTGTTGTTGTTGGTGGTGGTGGTGGTGGTGGTGGAGGCAGCAGAGGCGGCAGTGGTGGTGGTGGTTTCGGTTTTGCTTTGACTCATGTTACATTGCTTGGAGTTTAAAAAAAATTACTTTACAGGTAATATGTTTATATATTATGCTTTCCGATTTTGTGTTTTTATGGAATCTGTGTGTGCAAATGTGTATCTACAAGCTTCTTGGGGGTTGTTTTTTGGGCTCTTTTATTACTGTGATTTCTTTGTTTTTGTCCTACCTTGTTCCTATTTTCCATGTCTCTTTTTTTCCTAAAGCAAGAAAAGGTGGGATTGGGGTAGAAGAGAAGTAAGGAGGATATATAGAAGGAGGTGGCAGAGACGAACCATGGTCAGAACATATTGTATAAAAAAACTATTTTCTGTAATAAAAAATAGATGTACATGCATTATTCTGGGTCAGGAGCATGGAGAAATGTATAACATAAAGTTGAATCTATGTATTAACTTAGTCGATAAATGTTAATTATAAGACAAATCAGCACAAGTAGTGTTAGTTGTAGTGTTCTCTTGAAGTCAGGTTAAAAAACCAATTTTAGTATATAACAGGCTAGCAGTATTAAGTGACCTCAAGCTGTATTATTAACTATGGCTGTTGGGCTCAACAAAGTTCCCGGTACCTAGAATGTAAACGAATTTTTTTTTTTTTTTAATAATCTTGTGTCACCACACAGAATTCTCTTCTGACCCAGCACTGTGATTTGGCATCTGACAGATTTATTTCTTGCTGGATCTTGGACAGTATGGCAGAATCTGTGACTTACTTGGAAACCGCAGTGGGTAGAACTTTTGATACTGTAGTTGTCTGTAGCCTGTATCTGGGGGAACATAGCAGCACCTAACCTAAATCTAGATGTCAGAGTGTCTGCAGAGAGGTCTACAACAAGTGGGGCAAAGACATAGATAAATTCTGGAAGGGGTCCAAGGAAGCAGGATTCCTGGTCTTCTGGAAGCCTGAGTGGAATTGTATAATAGTCAAAAAAGTAATAAATCCTCATGAAGGGAGGCTGTTGACTTCCAACTCAACCAGTAATGTTTATCCTGCTGCCCCACACTCATAAAAACAGAGCCTTCAGGCTGATGGATATGCAGTTTTCAGAAAATTCTGTATGGTGAAGGCTATAAAAGATTATTTTGTGATATGTCCTCATATGAAGACAGAAAGAAGAAAGAGAAGGTTGTGGAGATAGTTCAGCCACTAAGGTGATTGTTTTACAAGCATGAGGACCTGGTTTTATCTTCAGAATCTACATTACAAATGCTAAGAGGGATGCTGAGTGCCTGGAATCCTGGATTGGGGCACAGAGATACATGAACTTTAGGAGTGCTGGTCAGCGAGCTTGCCAGAATTAGTGAGCTCCAGTCCAAGTCAGAGATTTCTTCTTAGAAAATAAAAATCACAAACAGTGCTGTCACTTATGTATGTCCTCTGGCTTCCACACATGGGCACGGGTATGCACATAAACTCACATGCATTCTCAAGTGTGTATGCACACAGATAAAAATTAAAAGTGAGGAACTCTCAGAGATGCAGTTTTTTCTCAGTTCTAAACATATAGGTTGACATAACATATTTGCCTCTTTCTAGGCTGGGTTGCTAATCTTTCTTTTGGGTGGGAGTTTAGTTTAATCACAAGGCATAGAAATTCTGATACATAGTAGAGATGTATAACCCAGTTAATTTCCTGTTTAAGAAACATGAAGTAATAATTGAAATGACTAAGCATGGGAGAGAAAAATAAGTTCGTTAATAAATGGTATGGAGATTAACAGCTTGCTACAGAATAAATATTACACTGGATAAAATATATCTAGGAAAATTACTTTTTAGCAAAATTAAAGACCTATATGGAATACCAGGCCATTAAAATACAACCAGAAAGATCAAATTTGGTTTCTCTGTGAAGAAAGATTTCAAAGTGCTTCTGTGCACTTGAGTGTAATCAAAAACCAGAAGGGAAAAATGAAATAGACTCATGTAAAAAGAAAAACTTAAAGATTAAAATTTTCCATAACCAGTAAGTAATGGATTGCAAAGTAAAAGTCATAATCAAGATACACATAGGTCAGAGATTAATAGACCTTTAATCAAAGATTAATAGCTATAATTTACAAGGAACCTCTATAAGTTAGTAAGTAAAATAAAAGTCCTAATAGTAACTAAAGACATCTATCTGTAAATTAATATGTAAACCTGGTGTTCTAAGAGGATTGTATTTTTCAAACACAAATGTTAAAGCACTGTGTTTTAAAATCATAAATCATGTTTTAAAATTTTAATTACTGCAGTAGTCAGAAACAAACTTTTAAATAAACTTGGATTATAGGCTATTAAGTTAGAGGAGGAAAAGAGATGTCACCTGATACCCAATTGTGTTAAGGCTCCATTGCATGGTTTGGCTAGCTACCGCTGTGGGAGTGCACAGTGCGCAAGGCACAGAAACTAAATTGGCCATAGCATAAACTAAGGTAGTAAGGACTTAATTTAGGTGGTGGTGTATTTTTTCATAATGTAATGAGAAATCTGAAGAGACAAGAGTCCACAGGTAGCAGATAGCTCACACCAAATCTACCCACACAGCACATACACAACACTCATATTACATACATACATACAAACAATGTGTATATACACACATGACACATTCACACTACACATACATAACACACCAAATATCACACACTATATACATACCCACACCATACATGGACAATAAACACACTACATATAGAGAAACACAGGACCATACATCATACTTTTCTTAGTTAGGGTTACTATTGCTATGATAAAACACCATAACCAAAAGAACTCTGCTTTGGGGATGAAAGGATTTAGTTTGTTCACAGTTACTTATTTTTTTTTTTTTTATTTTCCAGGGCTTTATTTTTTTTATTTTTTTTTTGATTTTTTTTATTGTATATATTCTATATTTACAATTCATTTCCCTTTTTCTGGTTCCCCACCCCCAAAGGTCCCACATGTCCTTTTCCCTCCCCCTGCTCCCGCATCCACCCCTCCCACTTTACTGTTCTTGTACTCTCCCACAATGATGTTTTGGTCCATTCTAGCACCAGTGTCCACTCCTTTCTTCTTGTGAGACATCACTTGATATGTGATTTGTGTCTTTGGTGTTCCAAGCTTCTAGGCTAATATCCACTTATCAGTGACTGTATACCATGGGTATTCTTTTGAGACTGGGTCACCTCACTTAGTATGACGTTCTCCAGCTCCATCCATTTCTCTAAGAATTTCATGAATTCATTGTTTCTAATGGCTGAATAGTACTCCATTGTGTATATATACCACATTTTTTTGTATCCATTTCTCTGTTGAGGGACATCTGGGTTCTTTCCAGCTTCTGACTATTATATATAAGGCTGCTATGAACATAGTGGAGCAGTTACTTATAACAGTTTATCCTATTATAAAGTAACAGCAGTGAGGGCAGGAACGTGAATAGGGCAGTAACCTCTACATAGAAGCTGAGGCAGAGTCCATAGATGGGTGCTTTTTATTGGCTTGTTTCTCATCGTTTGCTTAGCTTGTTTTCTTTTAGAACCTAGGACCACCAATCCAGAAATGGTTCCACCCACAATAGACTAGGTCACCAATTAACCAAATGCCCAGAAGGCCTGCTTAAAGCCAGATCTCATGGAGGCGCCCTCCTTTCTCATGACTCCAATCAGGGTCAAATTGACATAAAACTAGCTAGTATAATACTTCCCCACACACAGACATACATATACACCACATAGTTAACATATATTCCATACACTTTCACACACGCAGACATTAAGTACACACCATATACACCATACCACATACATCCCCCCTCACACGTGCACACTCACACACACAAACACACATATATATTGCTGTATATCTTACAGAAAGGTAAGTTGTTTTTAATAGGCAATTGTCTATTTACTCAAAATGCTTACATTCTCTACTTTCAGGTCTTCTTTCCACTTATAAGAAGTAACCCTAGAAGATGTTCAGTCAAGTGTGTCTATCTGACTGTAGTCTCAGCTCCTATGGAGGTTGATCTAGGAGGAGGCCTTGGGCCAGGAGTTCAAAGCTAGCCTTGGACACACCCTTAGAAAACATCTTAAAATTTAAATAGACAAGCAGAACATCTATTTACCATTGAAAGATCTTAGAGATAAGTTAGAGAAGTATTTTTATTAAATACTTTTTTACTTTTGTTAAAATAGTACTTACAACTTTGGAAAGCCAGAAAAGAGAGTAACTAATCAAATAATAAGATAAAGGGCTAGAGAGATGGCTTAGAGGTTAGTTAAGTTACACCGCCTTTGCAAAGGACTCAAGTTCAGTTCCCGGAACCCACATTAGGTAGCTCACAACTGCCTGTATCTCCAGATCCAGGAGATCCTATTCCCTCTTGTAGCCTCTGTAGGTACTGCACCCTGCCTCTGTGCAAGCGTGCATGCCTGAGTGTGTGCATGTGTGACAGGGAGAGAGAGAGAGAGAGAGAGAGAGAGAGAGAGAGAGAGAGAGAGAGAGAACATGTTATGCGCACGCAGGGACACACAATTAAAAATAAATCTTTTCTAAATCTTGTGTTTCCTTTGCAAAGCTTTCACTTTTCAGCTTTGTTCCAGATCTCATAAATGTCTGTACTTTTGACATTTGAAGTAAGAGAAAATGACGTTTCTCCCTCCTCTTCTTGGTTTGGTGGTGCTGCATAACGTATTTATTTAGTAATATTCCATTAGTAGTTCCACATAAACTGTTCTCTTTGCTGATCCTGTATTAGCCAAGGAGTGATCACCTGAACATTAGATAGACTTCTATAAATACCTTATGCATGGGAGCTTTCGCTGAGGGCCTCAGACAGGACAGTGCTAAATCCTCTTCAGACTGATGAACATATTTTCCCCTTTTTTATTGGATATTTTATTTATTTACATTCCAAATGTTATCCCCTTTCTTGGCTTCCCCTCTGCAAACACCTTATCCCATCCTTCCTCCCCATGCTTCTAATGAGGGTGCTCCCCCACCCTCCCACCCACCCACTTACATACTTCCTGTACTGCATTTCCCTACACTGAGGCATGAAGCTGTCATTGGAACAAGGGCCTCTCCTCCCACTGATGCCAGATAATGCCATCCTCTGCTACATATGCAGCTGCAGTCATGGGTCCCTCAATGTGTACTCTTTGGTTGGTGCTTTAGTCCCTGGGAACTAAGGGGACTAGGGGAGGGGGTCTGGCTGATTGATATTGTTGTTCTTCCTATGGGGTTGCAAGCTCCTTCAGCTCCTTCAGTCTTTTCTCTAATTCCTCCATTGGGGACCCATGCTCAGTTCAATGGTTGGCTGTGAGCATCCTGATCTGTATTTGTTACTCTGGCAGCAAGCCCTCCTATCAGGAGACAGCTATATCAGGCTCCTGTCAACAAGCACTTCTTGCCATGAATGTCTGGGTTTGGTGTCTATATATAGGATACATCCCCTGGAGGAGCAGTCTCTGGATGGCCTTTCCTTCAGTCTCTGCTTCACTCATTGTTCCAGTATTTCCTTTAGACAGGAGCAATTCTGGGTTAAAATTTTGGAGGTGAGTGGGTGGCCCCATCCACAAACAAGGGACCATGACTAAACTTTGGACATGGTTTCTAGAGATTCTCTCTCCTCTTTGTTGGGCATTTCAGCTAATTTCATTCCTGATGAGTCCTGGGAGCCTCTTGCTTTCCTGGTATCTGGGACTTCCTGGTGGCTATCCCAAGTTAGTTCCCTATGCCCCATTGCTACACACTTCTGTTCAATTTCCTGACCCTCTGTATGTCACCCTTGTCTCCTCCCATACCTGATCCTGCCTCCCATTTTCCCTTCCCTCTACTCTTTTCCTCCCAAATCCCTCCTACACTCTACCTCCTGTGAGCATTTTTTTCTCCCATCTAAGAAGGACTGAAGCAGCCATACTTTGCTCTTCCCTCTTGAGCTTCATGTGGTCTGTGGATGGTATCTTTTGTATTCGGAGTGTTGGAGCTAATATCTACTTATTGGTGAGTACTTACCATGTGTGTTCTTTTGTGACTGGATTACCTCACTCAGGATGGTATTTTCTAGTTCCATCCATTTGACTATGGATTTTATGAAGTCATTTCTTTTAATAGCTGAGTAGTACTCCATTGTGTAAATGTACTACAATTTCTCTATCCATTCCTCCGACACATTGCTTATTAGCAGTCAATATTTCTATTCATTTTACTCTTCCCCCCTAATTCACCCCTAACTTACTAAGAAATGTTGTAAGATAGATGAAATAGTAAGAACCCTTGCTACACTATGGAAGCCTAAAAATGTGAGTTCTACACCCTAAAGCCTAATGAGGAAAAAGGAGAGAACATACTCCACAGAGTTACCCTCTGACCTCCACACATGCACTGTGCCACGCAGGCCGACACACACACACACACACACACACACACACACACTACACAGGATTTAAGTACTTAAATCTTTTAAAAAGTAATAGCAGAATGGCTTATTTTATCATTATGCCAGTATTGTTTATACTCAAGATTAATATTTTCAAATATTTCATCAAAGTTAGCAGTCAAATTATACATAATTTTATGGGAAAAACACTGTTTTTTCACTCACAGATACTAACACATGATCACTTCACATAAAATAGAAACACTGATGTGTGAGCTTGTGATAACATTTATTTATTAGGTTTTCTTAATATTTTTCTAGTACTAAGAAAAAGTTGTCTTGATGACAAATGTATATATTTATAATAATAGTCTATATCAAGAACTTGTAGTTGCATTTACTGACTTTGAATGGATACCTGTATTTTGTCCCTTCTGTCTTAGTGGAAATTTGTTACTCTTTCCTTTATTACATAGCATCTTCGGCCCACCTAAATATGTGACAAAGTGCATCTTACTTAAGGTCATATGGAACACCTTTATCGTATTTACTTGTGATAGAATAAAAATAATTTTTCAAAGACCCATGAATCTAAACATTCCCTAAAGCAAAATTGAGCTTTTATTGTTTATAAAAATAATTGCTTTTTAATTTGAAAATCGTTGAAAGCAATTTTCATGGAAAATACAGGGAAAAGTACAATGAAATATATAAATGAGTTCTTTCAAAAGCACTAACTGGTGTGGAATCCATAGTGTTAACAGTCAGGAGAAAATATACTTTATTGAAAATTTCTTAAAAGGTCATATTAATGGATAACCCCTTGACTTTCACAGGTTTATCATCTTCAGACCAATCAACAATATCCTAATTGTTTTAAAATAAATGGCATTTGTGTGACTTATGGAGATGTCTTCTTGCCAGGATTCCCCTGTGCTGTAGAGCAGTGTCTCTACACCAGGTTGGTTCAGTGTTATTAGCTAGTTATTAGTAAGCTCTAGTACATGGAAAGGTTAGCACACACTGCATGTGCAACTCTATCATTAAAGATTTTATTATATCTGTCTATCCTACTTATTTATTACACATGTACACAGAAAGAAAGGGACACAAGAGGAGGTCAGGTAAGGTTTGTAGGCCGTGAGTCACTTCTCTACTTCTCTCATGTGGATTTTGAGGATGGAACTCAGGTGCTCAACTAAGGGCCATCAGGAGCCATCTCACTTGCCCTGGAAGTGGTGTATCATTTTATATAAGGACTTGAATATCTATAGATTCTGGCATCCAGATGGGTTTTGAGGTTAATTCCCCCAGAGACACCGAAGGACAATAGCATGCATATAGAATATTACTACTCAATGTTTTCCAGATAATGTAGAAACCTATTTGGGTACTTTTAAAAAAAGGGCAAAAAATTTTACATCAGAAAATAACATCTCAAAGATATTAATTCTTAAATACAGTAAGCAGGACCCATGTAGTGGACATTGAGTAAGCTCATATTTCTTTCAGTCAAGGTACAACTTTAATTTCTTCAACTGGTTAAATGTTCCTGAAAATGTTGAGGCACTTGCTAAATTAGACATACATGGATGCAGGGCAGTTTCGTTTTTTTTTGTTGTTGTTGTTTTGGTTTGGTTTTGGGTTTTTTTTTGTTTTGTTTTTTTGGTTTTTTGTTTGTTTGTTTGTTTTTTGCTCACCATAAGCATTTGCACAGAAAGAAGAAAACCTATGATCACAAAACACTTTATCTGGAGTTTTCTAATGGAAGCTTTTGCTGAAACGTCTGGCTGCTTGCCCCACTGCTGTGCAAGTTCTGTAGCCTGCGGGCCAACTGCTCACTAGTCCTTCTCAACCCTCCACAGATATGGGTCTTGATTGGTGGCCTGGAACTTGATCTCCACACATGCAGCTCTGCCTCAAAAGGCTCCAAAGACATCTAAGAGAGAGCCCTGCAGCCATGACCTTGACTTATTGTGGCAAAGACTTAGCCCTGAAGCAAGCAGTCAGGATTGCATCCTGATGACCATACAGGTTTTCATCTGCTCTGGTTGACACCTCAGCTGAAGGCATCCTGATCCCTAGAATAACCATAGAGGTGTCAGCCAACCTCGATCTGATGAGCAGCCCCTGAATACTGTCTACAACCACTCTCCCTTTACAAAGCCCTTTCAATCCCCAAACAAACAAGACAACATCAGCCCAACCTTGGGACTCCTCCTCATCATGTTAGGCATCTATGGTGACTATTGATATGATCTAAATCGTGAAATCTTTGTCCTGCTCTCCAGTTTCTCTAGCTTCCTCCCTCTGCTGTTCAATGAACTTCACTGTTCAATGAACTATCCAGCTGTCCTGAATAAACATCACTTGCTTGGTGATTTGGAGTTATGGTCCCTAATAACTATGTGTTAGCAAACTTTTGAAACCGGGTATAGCTGTGCAGATGTGTAATCCCAGCATTCATGCTGCTGAAGTAGTAACATCCCAAAGCTGAAGCCAGTCTGAGCTGCATAGTGAGGCTATGACTCAAGAATCAAGAAAGCTGAGAGAAGAGGGGTAATGCAGACTATGTAAAAGTCACTTGCTAGGTAAAAACATCTGAGGAAAAGTTAACAACTTAATTAAAACATATGGCCCTGTGCTGGGTTCTATTTATATGAGATTGGTTGTAAAATTTTGGACATATGAGAAAAATCTTTACTTCCTCCCTCTCTTTCTCCTCTTTCTTCCTTTCTTCCTTCCTTCCTCCCTCCCTCCCTCCCTCCCTCCCTCCCTCCCTCCCTCCCTCCCTTCCTTCCTTCCTTCCTTCCTTCCTTCCTTCTTTCCTGACATTGGCTTAAGAGGACTGTGGCAAGCTTTTGGAGATCAATTGAGAACACAGATAGGAGTTCTCAACAATCTGTGTTGCAAACAAACCTCAGCTGTCCAGTGTCCTCTCAGCTGGCTCCATGCCTGTGTTCTCCGGGACACCTTCAGCATTATGGCTTTCCTGAGAACACACGTTGCCTAAGCTGTGGCTATTTCTTTTGTGACTTTGAATACTGAACTACAGCTGGTGTGTAAATCCTGACACCATCTGAATGGTGACAAGTCTTGAGATACTCAGAGGCACAGTTCCAGATGCCTCCTCACCTCAACAATGATTTATTGACTTTTATGACTCATATCTGGACGGCTTTTTTCTTTAAGGAAAAACATATATCTGAATCTGGATGTTTCCAAATCAATAAAAAAAATACACTGCCAGTGACCTTTGTCCTTTCTCTTCATGCCTGTGTGCTTGCATCATTATATTTCTTTATTTAATAGGATTATTGTATTTGTGTGTGTGTGTGTGTGTGTGTGTGTGTGTGTGTGTGTGTGTGTTTGATTATGTGCAAGTCACAGAGCACATGTGATGGATAACATTCAGAAGTCATGAGTTGGTTCTCTCATTTCATATAGATTCCAGGGAATCCAACTCACATCATGAGGTTTGGTGACTCACTGAGTCAGGTCATCACCCTTATTTGTGCTTTTTCATTAATCACACATGTGGAAGAGCATATTGAGACCAACACATTTCATTTGTTCCTATAATTAAAACCTCTCCAAACCTTAACTATGTGAAGAAAGTAAGAACATCTACTTCCCTGCTGAAACACAGTAAGTATACTCTCCAAACCTTATGTATTTCCTAACTCATGGAGACCACCTGCAAATAAGACATATACATGAATACCCCCTTAGATAGTACTGCTGTTGAAAGGGAGAGGTTTGGTGAATTTCTACTTTTTCTGGAGAAAAATACTGTGGAAAGCATGCTTTTAAAATCATTACATTTCTCCCTTCTTTATCCCTCCAAACCATCCTATATAGTCCTCCTCACTCTCCTGGCCTATGTTTTTTATTAACTGTTATTTTATCTATCTATCTATCTATCTATCTATCTATCTATCTATCTATCTATCTATCTATCTATATCTATCTATCTACCTATCTATCATTTATCATCTATTTATCTATGTATCTATCTATGTATCATAGTATCTATCTATCTATCATCTATGTATCTATTTATATATGTATGTATGTATGTATGTATCTATCTATCTATCTATCTATCTATCTATCTATCTATCTATTTATCTATGCATCTCCAAATATGAAATATAACCAACCTACTGAACCCATAGAACATTACTTGTAAGTTTTCAGGCTTACTGCTAAGCACTGCCAAGGACCTGCCTCAGCGTGGAGAGGGGTTCCTAGAGAATGGGTGTTTGAGAGCTGTGCAAACACATGACAATGGCATGAAGTCAAATCACGGTTCCAAGCTGGCAGCCTGTGTTCTGCTGAGCTCTGTGCTCCGTTCTGCTCTAGACAGCCTTTTCTTGCTATTCTAAAACTCTTTGGTTGGCACAGCTAGCTTTCTGCTTGAGATAGCTCTCTATGCTAGTAAAAATTCTAAAGCTCTCTGGATAGCTCAAGGGTTTTCTGACAAAAAAGGAAGAAAAAGAAAGAAAGAAAGAAAACTGCTATTTAAAAAGTCTTGGATCTTTCAACCAAGTCAGAGATCCTGTTAGAAAAAAATTCTAAATGTAATTCTTTGGTTTTCAGAAGGAAACAAGAAAGTAAAAAAAAAAAAAAAAAAAAAAAAAAGAAAAGAAAAAGAAAACCAACAAAACAAACAAACAAACAAACAAAACTTCTAAAAGAGTTGTGTTTACTTTTCAGAAAGTCTCTGAATGGTTTCTAGTAAGCATTCTAAAAGGCAGTGTTAGCTTTCTAAGTGAGTCTTGGTCTTTCTGACCAAGAAATTCTATTAGAAAAAAATTCTAAAAGGGCTATAAAATTTTATTAAAAGGTCTGTGTTGAAACTCCATGGATTTTCCTACTAAAATAAGAAATTGTATTAGAAAAAATTCTTGAAGAACTGCTTTTGCTCTCCAGAGATCTCCATATAGCTTAGCTCTCTCTAGATAAAAATTCTAAAGAACTGCCATCACTTTCTGCTTGGTTATCTCTCATACAGACCCAATGCCCAGTTTTTTATTTTCATATCCATTGTTATTTACTCCAGGTTTCTTTAAGATTATTCTATGAATCAGCATCCCTTTGATTCTCAGGTGAGAGCAGTACATTGTAAGAATTCAGAGATGTGCCTGCCTCCTTTAAGCACAGACAATAAACTAATTGGTGGGGCGCCACCCTGGAACTACCATTCTGACTATTCATGGACCAAAATTCACTCTCTCCCAGACTGACCTTGAACTCAGGAATCAGCCTGAATTTGTATTTGCCTATCTTTGTACCGCAGTTGCATAGTGAAGCTGCCTCTCTTCCTTTAGATCTGTGAAGACCCTTGTGCAATACACATTACACCTTTATATTTTTGAATAGTTGAGAAATTATATATTTTCAAATGTTTTTAAACATTTTCATGTTTTTAGAGTTCCTTTCTACCCCCTTTAAGGATTGTCTTGAATGTCCCAGTGTTTACTGTTTTGCTTAGACATTCGCCACACCTTTGTCTCCCAGACATGCTGTCAATGATGAGCGTGGAGTCATTAATGTTAACTTCGAGGACATTCCTCAGATAAACACGTGTAAATACGTACATTATTATAAAAAACAGGCCTTATACCTACAGCATTCATCTACACTTGTAGAGGCCCATCCATACTGCTCCTGTCCTAGGCAGGACATGTCCTTCTGTCCTTACTAAGGTCATGCTAGTTTGGACAAACAATTGCTGTGTTGGGCATGCTTCGAATGGAAACCCTCTGGGAAAGGCCACATAAACTTTCATCACTTGTTTATAGTTCTTCGTATAGGTTTGAGGCAGAGATTGTATCCTCTAGTAATGTCAAAGTATGCACCATAAAATCTCACCAACATGACTGCCAAAACTTGAGCTGAATGAGAATGGCACAGATAGACCCGCCAATGTGAACAGAGAAAATCCCAAGAAGCACACCCTATAGGAAATCATCTTCTCAATTCTGTTATGGGGCCTGAAACTCTCGTTTAGAAAGAAAAACAAACAAACAAACAATGACCAGAGAGGCCTGGCTAATACCTAGTACCCACTCATTCCAATTACCCATTAAACCTTGACTCTTAATCTTAAATAGTTAGCCCATTAGATTTATAGATATTATAAACACAATTACTAGATGCCAATACAGTAAAAAGCCTTATCCCAATATTTTTAACCTTATAAAACAGCTATTTTGGCTAGTAAAGGTCTACATCCGAAGCCATCTCCTGGTCTCTTCCCCACTGCCACCTCTCCTGTGAGGCTGGGTGCCCTCTAGCTCCAACCCTTTTCCCTGTCCAATCACAGGCCTTCCACTGCCCTATTATGATTGAACATGGAAAATGCTTTATCAAAAAAGAAAAATATCCTCATGTTATGAAGGATAAAAAACATGGTATTAGTATATAATAGATGTTCATATGTGTATTAATGCACATGCACAGTTTTAAGTTTACTATGACTTGTGTGTAAGGAATATATATTTCTGTGTATGTACCATCATATACATATACACATACATGTACACATATACATATACATATGTATTAGACAGCTGCTATGAAATTAGCATAAGATTATTTAAAAGTCTCTCACATTCATTGTTATACCTGAATATCTGTTGCTTTTGCCCTACCAAGATAGAAGGATAATTAAAGGTGCCTTGTCTTCTTTCATTAGTCAGATTTAAAGGAATGTCTACTAGCAAAACACTGTTTTTACTATTTGGTTTGAGTGTGTATGTGTGTGTTGGGTATGTTTGTGTTGGAGGTATATGTGTCAAGGTATGAATGTAAGTTTGTACATTATAGGTATCCATAAACTTGGATGCAGATGTTAGAGATAGGTCTCAAATGTCCTCCTCTGTCACTCTCCGCCATTATTACCTTGAAACAAGTCTCTTACCGAACCTGAAGCTTGCTGTTTTGGCTAAGTTAGTTGCCCTGCAAGCTCTTAGAACATACCTGTCTCCAATGCCCAGTACTGGTGTTATAGGCGCAGGTAGTCATGACTGTCTTTTTAGGTGGGAGCTGGCAATTCAAACTCAGGTCCTCATGCTTGCAGAAGAAGGGTTCTTACCCACTTGAATCGTCTCTCCAGCCCCATAATTTTAATTTCAAAATTAGTTCTCATTGCTTTTAGATGTTGTTTACCTATGTGTTTATGTGTATGGGGCAATTGGAACTATGTCACGGGATAAAAACTGGGAAGGTTGAGAGGATTTAGAAACCCTGGCAATTCTCATATCTGAGATTGGTAGGCGTTTCATCTACTTCTGACCAGGTTCCTGTCTTAGAGCATGTGGCCACAACACCCCACATGAGGATCATGACAGCTGGTCACATAGTGTAGAGCCCAAAGTTCTCCATGGAACAAGGTATCTAATGAGGCCAGTCTAGGGTATAGCCAATAAGCTTCCCTTCCCTGACATTCCTTCCTGCAAAAGGTAGTTAATCTCTGATCTACCTGGAAAATGTTTGCATCTATTTTCCATGATGAATAAACAGTTCGGACAAGCAAGGACTATCTCTCTCATAAAGAATTGCGGTGGGGGAGGCCTTTGTTACACAGGGCCCTGCATTCCAAGACTCCCAGAGAAGGCCCCTCTGTGCTCCAGACACTCACCCATGAGCCACTCACTCTCAACCCCTGTTACAGACAGACACCTTGTGGTTCCCAGCAGTGTTTGGGTGCCCGTGAGTTTGTGAAAACAAGCTTTGACCCTAGCCTGCATCATTTCTCACCCAGGCTGGGGCCCCAACTTAAACTACATTCTGCCACTCCAAGGATTATTCCAAAACCTTGTGATTAATATACCTGCCCTCTTTCCTCCATGTCTTAGTGTGTCCCGAACCTGTCTTTTTTTTTTCCTGTCCTTTTGATAAGAGTCATGTATGAGCCAGGCGTGGTGGCACACACCTGTAATCCCAGCACTTGGGAGGCAGAGGCAGGTGGGTTTCTGAGTTTGAGGCCAGCCTGGTCTACAGAGAGAGTTCCAGGATAGCCAGGACTACACAAGAAACCCTGTCTCGAAAAACCTAAAAAAAAAAAAAAAAAAAAAAAAAAAAAGAGAGAGAGTCATGTATGTTCTTACCCTGCCATATTTGGATAGAAAACTATACCAGGACTTGGGATATATACAAATTATAAAGATTTTATTTTATTTTTTTATATTATGTGTATCTGTTCGTCTCTGTGTGATAGTGTGTATCCTTATGAATGGAGGTATCTGCAGAGGCTAGAAGGGTGTTGGATATTATGGAACTTGACTTACTGGCATTTGTGAGTGGCTTTGACATGCGTGTTGGAAACCAAACTGCAAAAGCATCAAGTGAGCTGTCAATCTCTAGCCCAAACCACAGGCATTTTAAGTCATTGGGGGAAAAATTCTGAAATAAGTAATATTTTGTAAGCACATGAATTGATTTTAAAAGGAAAGATTCTGAAAGCATTTATACTGTTTTCAGCTGTCGACCAAAAGTGATTCTGAAGTGACTTTATGGGAATAACTTGCTTGATGTGAAAGCTGTTTCTCTAAATTGGAATCACATAGGAAATAAACACTTCATAAGTAGTGCATGTGAAAATGTGGCTTTCTACAAAAGTTCACTGATTGGTGAATAAAGTATACATGCATAAGTCAAAAAATCAGAATGTTGTTATTCAAATATATTTTAGAAAAATTGCACACAAAAAAGAATATACAATAGGCACTTGCAAACACTTTTGGAAGTTATTACAGAGTGCCTATTCGATGCATGCTTACAGAACATCTCTTATTTCTACATTTTACATAGTTTGTAGCTCTATGCAGGAAACTTTTTTTTTGAAATCTCATATTCTTAATTACTATGGCTTAATTTTATGTAGCAATGTGTTTTTTCCGACATGTCTGTCTATGTATGAGTGTACAGTACCCACAGAGGCTAGAAGAAGGCATTGAATACCCTGGAGCTGGAGTAAAATATGGTCGTTAGCTGCTGTGTTGGTGATGGGATTTAAAGTTAGGTTCTCTGAAAGAGCATCCTTAACCACCTTAATCAATAATATGCCTTAAAAATATTGTTAAAAAATATTGAAAAGAATTTCAATAATATTTTGAATAGGATGATGAAAATCTGCTAACAAAAATAACATTAAAGCCACCTATAGAGGCCGGTCTACAAATGCTAGCTCACACACACACACACACACACACACACACACACACACACACACCATGGGTGCTCTACATGGGGACGAACGTGTCCCTGCCTCATATTCATTTGTCTGGGCTACCAACCTGACTTCTGAAGGCATTTTGGATTTGAGACCGTTGCAGGTTCTTTTTTCCTAGGTCATATGGTATGCAATTTTGGACTTTGTCCTGTGACAAATAGAGCCCATATCTATGGTAATGGAGGTAGTGACACTTCATAAGGGCTGGCAGAAGGGAGTGGAAGAGACCTCACTTTGTATACAGCCATTTCTCCTTCCCCTAAGCTATACTTGACCTTGGGAAATGTCTGAATATAAAGGAAATGAAAGGTAATCTGAAAGGGGTACTCCGAGATACAGATTCTATGAGGCCAACATGTGAGAGCTGAAGTTATGTGTACTGGCTGGTTTTGTGTGTCAACTTGACACAGACCGGAGTTATTACAGAGAAAGGAGCTTCAGTTGGGGAAGTGCCTCCATGAGATCCAGCTGTGGAGCATTTTCTCAATTAGTGATCAAGGGGGGAGTGCCCCTTGTGGGTGGTACCACCTCTAGGCTGGTATTCTTGGGTTCTACAAGACAGCAGGCTGAGCAAGCCAGAGCAAGCAAGCCAGTAAGAAACATCCCTCCAACCTCTGCATCAGTTCCTGCTTCCTGACTTGATTGAGTTCAAGTCCTGACCTCCTTTGGTGATAAACAGCAATTTGGAACTGTAAGCTGAATAAACCCTTTCCTCCCCAACTTGCTTCTTGGTCATGATGTTTGTGCAGGAATAGAAATCCTGATTAAGACATTATGCCTTAAATTTTATTTACTGTGCTTAGGAGAATCATAAAACAAACATGCCTCTAATTTACAAACCGATTTGCCCAAGGACAGATACTTTCTGAAATGATGGAGCCTATTGCTTATGTTAGATAACAAGCCATAGGTTTTTGCTCCCTTAAACAAGTTTGTTTGACCCAACTGCACCTATACGGGATGAGCTTGATCACATGTAGGTAGGAGGTCAGGATGTATAGACTGGAATGTCCCTTCTATGGGACCTCATGAGAAATATGCAGCTTGATGGGTTTGCCTTTGTGAGCCTGTGTGGAATGTAGGCTCACATTGCCATTTTCTGGGAATCCCCAAATGGTCCTTGCCAGAGTCTATTATTTTTGACAGCACTTAATTAAACCTTGCTTCAAATTTGGCTCAAAAATCAAAGGATGGTAGTGGTCTTATTCTTAACCAGTGGAAGTAACAATCACTCATGACAGGGTGGGAATTTGCAGTGACACAGCTGTTTGGAAGTTTGCCCAGACACTTGAAAATAAGAAACCTTATAAAAACACCTAATAAAGTCATGTTTCTAACTAAGTTAGACTTGGCTAAATTGATTGTTAGCTTGCCATTGGTCCCATCCAGGTGACTGGTGTTTGTTTCTCATCATAAAATTTAATGCAACCATGGCCCTGGGTGTAACCTCATATTCCAAATTGTTAGCTATACCTCAAAAATGTGATCTGTCTTTCATTTGTTAATCAGATTGGACCAGAAACTAATCAACTTTTAATTATCTCGAGTCAAGTTAGAAAGGTATGCAAAAGATAATTTTTCAACAACCTGTAAATTTTCTAGAGATTATAGTAACTTAGAGATTATGAGCATCAATTAAAAAATTTTAAAGACAAGGAACAGATTCTAAGTAAATACACTCAATTCCAGAGATGTTAAGTGGTTAGCATAGACTGTCTATAGAGTAAGGATTGAAACCTTGGTCTAATTTAGTTCATACTCATTATTTTAAGTTCTGTTCTGGAGTAAAAAAAAAAAAGTCTTCCAGGTTCAAGGCAAGTAAAGCAGAAAACTGATGATCCAAGAGCCAAAACCAACTTCAAGACAATGTCTGACTTGAAAAAAGGTCAGTTTAATGATTCTTCTGGACTGCTCACTTGAAAGGAATGAGAATCAGCTAGGAGAAAAGCACTGTACATATCAGTGAGGAAGTTCCTAGATCTGGTTATTTGAGGTGGAAAGACCTATTTAAATTCGAATTTAAATTTAAATTTGAATTTAGATTTAAATTTGAATTTAAATTCAGGCAACACCATCCCATGGTCCTGGGTCTTGAACTAAATAAATAGGAAAAATGAGCCAAGACCCAGCATCCCTCTCTCTTTGCTTCCCGACTGTGGAAGCAATGAGAACAGCTATCTCATGCCTCCCTGACACAGTAGACTCTACCCCCACTCTGTGAGCCACAATACCCACCCACCCCTTTTCTCAATTTTTTGTTAAATTGCACTGTGGAAGACAGTGATGACGATAGTTACTCCTGTTAGTCAGTGAAGGCTATAGAAAAAACAAGACACTGTGCTTAACCAAGGACACTAAGTGATAACATGTGACTATGCCTGTTTTCAAATCATCTGCAAAGCAAACCAAACAGTAAAATCCAATAAAACCACTCTGTTCAGCAACCTCATTCAAATTATTCTGTGGTTTTTGCTCCTCTAAAAACTAGTGTTTATTAAGTAGAAAAGGGGGAGCAGTAGAAAAGCTGGATGCTTTTAGAACAGAGCTGAGATATAATTGCCATTTAGAGAATGGAGCTTATTAGAAAAGAGCCTTGAGCAGCCATCTTGCCCCAGACCCCCGCACGCAAACAGCGGGCACACTGGACGCAGTGAGCGGCTGGAATCCGGTGCGTGGCCAGAGTTACAGCTTAGCTTAGCTCTGCAGGAGATCCGGTCACTGAAAGCTCAGCTGCGGGTGCAGACTACCAGCCGGGACCAGCTCTCTGAGCAGACTAGAAGCGAGGGGCCACCAGGCCACCTCGGGGCACAGCTCCGCACTCTAGCAGCTGGAGTCAGGGGCCTGGACTCAGAGCAAGCATAGTCCAGCACAGACAACGCAGCCAAAAGGGAGCAGCAGAGCCGGGTACGAGCAGCTCAGCCAAGGCCACACGGTGCTTTCAGCAGGGGCAGCCATCTTGCCCCAGACCCCCGCACTCAAACAGCCAGCACACTGGACTCAGTGAGCGGCTGGAATCAGGTGCATGGCCAGAGTTATAGCTTAGCTTAGCTCTGCAGGAGATCCGGGCACAGAAAGCTCAGCTGCGGGTGCAGACTACCGGCCGGGACCAGCTCTCTGAGAAGACAACTACTCAAAAACAAAAATAACATCAAAAATGTCAGGAAGTAATAATCTCTATTCCTTAATATCTCTTAACATCAATGGACTCAACTCCCCAATAAAAAGACATAGACTAACAGACTGGATACGGAAACAGGACCCTACATTTTGCTGCTTACAGGAAACACACCTCAGAGTCAAAGACAAACACTACCTTAGAGTAAAAGGATGGAAGACAATTTTGCAAGCAAATGGTCACAGGAAGCAAGCTGGAGTAGCCATTTTAATATCAGATAAAATTGACTTTCAACCCAAAGTCATCAAAAGAGACACAGAAGGTCACTTCCTGCTAGTCAAAGGAAGAATCCACCAAGAGGAACTCACAATTCTAAACATCTATGCTCCAAATGTAAGGGTACCCTTATTTGTAAAAGAAACCTTACTAAAGCTCAAAGCACACATTGCACCTAACACAATGATTGTGGGGGACCTCAATACTCCACTATCTACAGTGGACCAACCAGGAAAACAGAAACTAAACAGAGACACGGAGAAACTCATCGAAACTTTGGAGCAATTGGATTTAACAGATATATATATATATATATATAGAACATTTCACCCTAAAGCAAAAGACTATATCTTTTTCTCAGCCCCTCATGGTACCTTCTCCAAAATCGACCATATAATTGGACACAAGACAGATCTCAACAAATATAAAAAGATCGAACTAATCCCATGCCTCTTATCAGATCACCATGGAGTAAGAGTATTCTTCAATAGCAACAAAACAACAGAAAATCCCCATACGCTTGGAGGCTGAACAATATTCTACTCAATGATACCTTAGTCCAGGAAGAAATAAAGAAAGAAATCAAAGAATTCTTAGAACTTAATGAAAATGAAGGCACAACATACCCAAATCTATGGGACACAATGAAAGCAGTGCTTAGAGGAAAACTCATAGCCCTGAGTGTCTCCAAAAAGAAACAGGAGAGAGCATATACTAGCAACTTAATGGCGCACTTGAAAGCTCTGGAACAAAAAGAAGCAATTTCACCCAGGAGGAGTAGAAGACAGGAAATCATCAAACTCAGGGCTGAAATCAATCAAGTTGAAACAAAGAGAACCATACAAAGAATCAACAAAACCAGGAGCTGGTTCTTTGAGAAGATCAACAAGATAGATAAACCCCTAGCCAGACTTACTAAAGGGCACAGAGACAGTATTCAAATTAACAAAATTAGAAATGAAAAGGGAGATATAACAACAGAAACTGAGGAAATTCAAAAAATCATCAGATCCTACTACAAAAACCTATACTCAACACAACTGGAGAATCTGGAGGAAATGGACAATTTCCTCGACAGTTACCAAATACCAAAATTAAAACAGAACCATAACCCCCAAAGAAATAGAAGGGGTCATAGACAGTCTTCCAACCAAAAAGAGCACAGGACCAGAAGGTTTTAGTGCAGAATTCTATCAGACCTTCAAAGAAGTCCTGGTACCGATACTCTTCAAATTATTCCACAAAATAGAAACAGAAGGAACACTACCCAACTCATTCTATGAAGCCACAATTACCCTGATACCAAAACCATACAAAGATCCAACTAAGAAAGAGAACTACAGGCCAATTTCTCTTATGAATATCGATGCAAAAATACTAAACAAAATACTTGCCAACCGAATCCAAGAACACATCAAAACGATCATTCACCATGATCAAGTTGGCTTCATCCCAGGGATGCAGGGATGGTTCAATATATGGAAATCCATCAATGTAATCCACTACATAAACAAACTCAAAGAAAAAAACCACATGGTCATCTCATTGGATGCTGAAAAAGCATTTGACAAAATTCAGCATCCTTTCATGCTAAAGGTCCTAGAAAGAACAGGAACTCAAGGCCCATATCTAAACATAGTAAAAGCAATATACAGCAGACCAGTAGCCAACATCAAGGTAAACGGAGAAAAACTTGAAGCAATCCCTCTAAAATCAGTGACTAGACAAGGCTGTCCCCTCTCACCATATCTCTTCAATATATTACTTGAGGTACTAGCTAGAGCAATTCGACAACAGAGGGAAGTCAAAGGGATACAAATCGGAAAGGAAGAAGTCAAACTATCACTATTTGCAGATGATATGATAGTTTACTTAAGTGACCCAAAAACCTCCACCAGAGAACTCCTGCAACTGATAAACAACTTCAGCAAAGTGGCTGGCTATAAAATCAACTCAAGTAAATCAGTAGCCTTCCTATACGCGAAGGATAAGCAGGCCGAGAAAGAAATTAGGGAAATGACACCCTTCACAATAGCCACAAATGATATAAAGTATCTTGGAGTGACGCTAACCAAACATGTGAAAGATTTATACGACCAAAACTTCAGGTCTCTGAAGAGGGAAATTGAAGAAGACATCAGAAAATGGGAAAATCTTCCATGCTCGTGGGTTGGCAGGACTAATATAGTCAAAATGGCAATCTTGCCCAAAGCAATATACAGATTCAATGCAATTCCCATCAAAATCCCAACTCAGTTCTTCATAGAGCTAGAAAGAGCAATTCTCAAATTCATCTGGAATAACAAAAAATCCAGGATAGCTAAAACTATCATCAACAGCAAAAGAACTTCTGGGGGAATCAATATCCCGGACCTCAAGCAATATTACAGAGCAGTGGTATTAAAAACTGCATGGTATTGGTTCAGTGACAGGGAAGCGGATCAATGGAATAGGATCGAAGACCCAGAATTGAACCCACACATCTATGGCCAATTGATCTTCGACAAAGGAGCTGAAAACATCCAGTGGAAAAAAGATAGCCTTTTCAACAGATGGTGCTGGCTCAACTGGAAGTCAACATGCAGAAGAATGAGAATTGATCCACTCTTATCTCCTTGCACTAAACTCAACTCCAAGTGGATCAAGGATCTCCACATAAAACCAGACACACTAAAACTAATAGAAAAGAAACTGGGGAAGACCCTTGAAGACATCGGCTCAGGGGAAAAATTCCTGAACAGAACACCAATTGCTTATACTATAAGAACAAGAATAGACAAATGGGAACTCATAAAACTACAAAGTTTCTGTAAGGCAAAAGACACTGTCAAAAGGATAAATCGGCAACCAACAAATTGGGAAAAAATCTTCACCAACCCCACGTCCGACAGAGGGCTAATCTCCAATGTATACAAAGAACTCAAGAGGTTAGACCCCAGAAAACCAAATAACCCTATCCAAAAATGGGGTACAGAGCTAAACAGAGACTTTTCACCTGAAGAAATTCGGATGGCTGAGAAACACCTTAAAAAATGTTCAACATCACTAGTCATTAGGGAAATGCAAATTAAAACAACCCTGAGATTTCACCTCACACCAGTCAGAATGGCTAAGATTAAAAACTCAGAAGACATCAGGTGTTGGTGAGGATGTGGAGAAAGAGGAACACTCCTCCACTGCTGGTGGGAATGCAAGCTGGTACAACCACTCTGGAAATCAGTATGGCGGTTCCTCAGAAAACTGGGCGTGATACTTCCGGAGGACCCAGCCATACCACTCCTGGGAATATACCCAGAAGATTCACCAGCATGCAATAAGGATACATGCTCCACTATGTTCATAGCAGCCTTATATATAATAGCCAGAAGCTGGAAAGAACCCAGATGTCCCTCAACAGAGGAATGGATACAAAAAATGTGGTATATATACACAATGGAGTACTATTCAGCCATTAGAAACAATGAATTCATGAAATTCTTAGAGAAATGGATGGAGCTGGAGAATGTCATACTAAGTGAGGTGACCCAGTCTCAAAAGAATACCCATGGTATACAGTCACTGATAAGTGGATATTAGCCTAGAAGCTTGGAACACCAAAGACACAAATCACATATCAAGTGATGTCTCACAAGAAGAAAGGAGTGGACACTGGTGCTAGAATGGACCAAAACATCATTGTGGGCGAGTACAAGAACAGTAAAGTGGGAGGGGTGGATGCGGGAGCAGGGGGAGGGAAAAGGACATGTGGGACCTTTGGGGGTGGGGAACCAGAAAAAGGGAAATGAATTGTAAATATAGAATGTATACAATTAAAAAAAAACGGAAGCAGCAGCCACAAAAAAAAAAAAAAGAAAGAAAGAAAGAAAGAAAGAAAGAAAAGAGCCTTGAGAGCAAGACTAGGACTTGAGATGGGTAAGCATTAAGAGAGACATAATATTTTTTTATTTTTATTTTTTTATTTTCTATATTTTTTGTTTACATTCCAAAGGCTTTCCCCTTTCCCAGATTCCCCCCACCATATGTCCCATAAGTCCTCTGCCCCCCCAACTATTCCCCAATCAACCCTGCCCCCCACCATTTCTCTGTTCTGGGAATCAAAGAGAAAGAAACACTTCCTTAAAACCCAGAGCAGAGTTTCATTACAAAGGGTAGCTTCAAGTAAGCATGATAGAAAGATACTTCTCCTTGAACAGAATGATGGGGAAAGAGAGAGTATTCAAAGACATCCCATGAGCAAAAGAAAATATCTTCCTTTATATGTTTTGGGTATGGTGGGGACTTTCATAACTTTAGTTTAGAATAGTCTATGTGAAGAAGAACATGGAGGAACTAGGTATTGAGTAGGACCACAAAACAGAAACAGTTTTAAGCCATGGCACAGACAGCTGCTTTACTCTGTCTCCGAGAGATTAAGGTGGGGTGTGGGTCCATTTCTTCAGGCTGTGAGACATTCTTAGGGTGACCAACATCTTCATGTGGCAAAGTGTAATTTACCAGTGTCTTTTTCCTCACTGAAGAGGTGTCCCTCAGTTGGACTCACTTCCTGCCTTCCCAGTTCATTTCCAAACACAAAAGCTTGCAGTCAAGTTTGACTGCTCACCAGAGCTCATCCTCCTCGAATGGCTACACCACTGCAATGGATACCTTCCTATGTTGTCCATGTGCCCTCCAGCATCGTATATTTTTCCATTTGGTTCAATTGTACCTACATCCCTTTCTCCACTTCTATCTTAAAATACCATGAGTATAAGCTAAACTCTTAACATTCTTGATGCAATGGGAGATTGAGTGAGCCAATGGAGTTTAAAGCCATTTCACTTTCTTACACTGTGGGTCGCAAGTTAAAATATGCTCACCCATAGCTCTACTTCTCGTGTGTTCAAAAGACACTTTTCAGATGTATGAACAGTGTATGTGTCTATATAGTGTATTTGTATGTACACTAGCTTGTGGAAGCTAAGGTATATCCTTGAGTGTCATTCCTCATACACTATCCCCTTCCTTTTCTTTAAGATAGGGTCTTACACTGGTGTGGAATTTAAAGGGTGGGCTAAGTTAGCTGGCCAGCAAGCCCCAGGGATCTGCCTGTTCCTTCCTCTGCAGCACTGGGATTCAAGCAGGTACTACTGTACTTGACTTTTTACATGGGTGCTGACAATCAGATCAGGTCCTCATGCTTGCAAGATAAACACTTCACAAGAGCAAGCCATATCCCCAGGCCTTGTATTCGTTTTCAATCCAATCATGCTTACTATGTCTCACAATGGAATACAAACAATGTTTTTCTTGTAAGATTGCCCTTTAGATTATATGTGAATAATATATTGGAAACACCGTAACATCTTTAAAATAAATGTTTAACTTTTTATTTTATTTAAGAGTCTCTCTCTCTCTCTCTCTCTCTCTCTCTCTCTCTCTCTCTCTCTCACACACACACACACACACACACACACACACACACTCTCCCTGTTCATGTGTGATGTGTGTGTGAGTGTGTGTGTGTGTGTGTGTGTTATGAATGGATGCTAATTGCTCATAGCCACCTTGTGTAGCTAGAGTGACAGGAGATTCTGAGCCACTGACACTGGTGTTAAGAACCAAACACAGATGCTCTGAAAAAGCAGTACTCATTCTTAGCCCCTGAGCCGTCTTTCTAGCCCTTCTCTTTAAGATTATTTAAGAGTAAGAAAGTGTTTGGTCACAGAATATCCAAACATACCATTTGAATTAGAAATTCAAGAGACAATGTTGTCTCATTAGTGGAGAGGTTTCAACATGCACTAGCTAGTCAAATCTGCAATGTCTAAGATGATTATTAGCTGGCCCAAAAGACTTAGGCCAGTGCCTACCTACTGACAGTCCATCTTTTTGCATCCCTGTGAATTAAATGAATCAGCCAAAAATGACCTTTAGCATTTATTTGTAGTCACAGCACCCCATTGATTGGCTTTCTTTTGTGATTTCTGCTGGTTGTTTTGTGGCCGCAAAGCCCTGCAGCTAGACTTCAATACTTTCTCTTTCTGCCTGTGAACTGCCTCGGAATGGGATGAAAGAAAAATGCTCTGACAATTTACACCCTGCGTTTAAATACTGGTGTTAAGGAATTGCTGGCTTTACCCTTAACATGCTTGTTTCCTGATCAAACACAGCCTTCAAGGATGGTTTCTTCACTGCCATGAGGCAGACAGCCTTTCTTTTGAGGGAGATAGTTAAAGTCATGCTATTATTATATAAAACAAGGAGCTGGCTAGACGTGTGGAAGGTTTCTTTGTAAACCGACTGGGTGTCATGAGCTAGAGACCTCCAAAGCTTGTTTCAAAATAGGCTTCCTTATCTCAGGTGGCATTACTCTAGAGTTTTAATTCATCTGGGTAATCATTTTTGAGGTCACAATAGACTGCCACATGAGGGTATAGTGTTGTGGTCACTCAGGACTCGTGGTGGCAGAGGGAAAAGATAATGGCAAGAAAGGAAGTGAAGAGCTTTGCAATCCACAGCCAGCCTGATGCTTCGAACCAGCTAGGGTGGTAAGTTGGGTGACTGTCAGACTCCAGATTGATGATCAGGTCAAGCCCAACTCACAACAACCTCTTACATCTGCTGTAGAGGAAATGGCCAAACCCCTACCAAGAGCCTGTTTGCGAATCTCTAACCTGCTAATAGACTTCCCAAGTGTCCTGGAGAATGGAAGATGCTAGTCTCACTTCCCCCAGGAAGGTAAGAGATCTCTGATTGCCAGATTGGAACTCAGAGGGCTTTATAGAATGGTGGCAGCACATTCTCCCACTGCAGCATCAGTGATGTTAATGTTCCATAAATGATGCTAATGCTTAACTAGATGCATCCTCATCTCACTTCCTGCATCCTTGGATCACATTTATTCCTGGAAGGGTTAGTACTCCCCACTCTTGCCACCTACCCTGAAATCAGGCCCACTGACTGCATGAAGCTTTCCCTGTCTCTGAGACCTGTAAGTAGGGACTGTCACCCTGTCAGGAAGGACTGGTCACTCTACAGACCCCTACTATGGCTCTGTCTGCCTGCCTGCCTGCCTGTCTGTCTGTCTGTCTGCCATCAATAATTCCTTTAAACAAATTTCTTACCCTCACTGGACCTCAGTCTCCTCCTTGGACCCCCCCCAATCCTTTCAATGACTATGTAAGATTGTGGATGTTTCTAGAACTCTTGTTTTTATTTTAAAAAAGTTTTTTATTTACTTATTTTTCTATAATTCTATACATGAAAACAACAGGTCTTGATCATGTCAATCCCTTACTCCTCCTTCCTACTCTTAGTAGTTACTCCACTCTTCACTTATCTCCTGACCCATGCTGACTAAGTCTAATTAGTTCTGCATGCTGGAATGCTGTCTAACCTTGCTGGATTGATTTTGTTCAGATCTTGTGGAGGTAGCCATAGTTGGAGTTCATGAGTACAATGGCCAAGTCGTATCCAGAAAACAGCATGTCACAATACTCCTTCTCATTATCCATCTGGCTCTTACAATCTTTCTGCTCTCCCCTCTGTCACCCTTCTGTGATCTTTCCTGAGCCTCTGGGGGAAGGATTTGGTATAGATATCCCAGGCTAGCAGAGTCTCTATTGTCTCTTATTCACAGCTCAGTGATCATTCAGAATCCCTGAATTAGGTGCCACCCATTGCACAAAGAAGATTCTCCTTCCAATATTGGGAGAAGCACTAATCTACTTGAATAAGTGTTAGTATTTAGAAGGCACTTTGACAGTGTGTTCATTTAGCAAGAAAACAGTAGTGAGCCTGTGACCTCTGAAGCCATGACTTTGATCAAGTCTATAGTACCAGGCCGGAATTCCCTTCTGGGGAGCAGACCTCAAATCCAACGCAAAAAAAATTATTCTGTACCTTTAAGCCTTTGTACAATTATTATACAAGTGAGCACCTCATGCCTGATAGGTCAGTATTGTAACACACAGGGTTTACCGCTGGGTAATACCATTGATAGCTTTTCTTCCAATGTGGTCCACTTAGCATCTTCCAGCAAGAAAATCTCACCCTGGTGTCTTGCAGAAATGAGATCCAGTGTATTAATGGCTTCTTTTTGAAGAATAGTCTTCTGGTTGATTGCCCCAGGGCATACTGTGTTTAGTCAGGTAACTTTGCAAGGGATTTTTCATAACTAGAGCCACTGTACCCAGATTGGAGAGAGATATATTTCAGTAGCTCAGATTGTTAATTGAAATGTCATAAATTATGCTAAGAGCAGTCTGACATATTTAACAAGAGAGCTGTCTTCGGTTTCTTAGTCTTTGTCTTAGTTGTGACTTTTAATTTTTGCTAATAGGCTAACAATGGGGCTTTTCATCTGTGGACTCTCCAAACAGAAAAACTCTCACCTCCTGCCCAGAACAGTAGAGGGTAGGCACCATCTTTCATTTTGACGGGCAAGACCTGATCTAATTTCCTTGAGCAGCCAAGATCTGACTTCAAATGTCCTAAGTCTTTATGCATCTCTTTTAGAAAATGTGGTAGTTTTATTCCCAAGCTAAAAACAGTTTAGGAAATATTTATAATTGATGGATTATTTATATGTTTTTCTAGGACAAAAACATCAGCCTTTAACATATGATTGGAATAGAATGTGTAGATGGAAATGACTTATTACTATAAAGAGAATCAACATGTATCAGGTCACTATTTATTACTGTAGTCATTCAAATAAAGCAACTGAACACTTTCAGAAAATAGAAGCACTGGTCATTTGTGAAGAGTTAATGACCTGAAAGCCTAAGGAGGAACTGTCTGATAAGGAGATCCACATAGCAAACCCAATGGTACCTACTACTTCCAGGGGACATGAGTACTGAGGATTTGAAGTCAGGCCCCATGATGACATGAGTGTGCTTGTAGCCACTGAACCATCTTCCTCATCTAGTTGCTTCTATTTTTCATGTAGTTTTTCAATCCAACTCAAAATTATATATATATATATATATATATATATATATATGTGTGTGTGTGTGTGTGTGTGTGTGTGTGTTTGTGTGTGTGTGTGAGTGTGTGTGTGTGAGTGTGTGTGTGTGTAGTATGTATATATGTACTTAAAATTTAAAGATATAAATCTGTGGATAGAAGGGTCACTCAGTGGTTAAGAATACATACTGCTGTTATAAAGGCTCTGAATTTTATTCCTGGTACCCACATTAGGTAGCTTACAACTGTTTGTCTCTCCAACTCTAGGGAAACCTCTTACACTCCTCTTCTGGTCACTATTGGCCCTCTCACAGGCATGCCATAGCTTTAACCCACATGTAAATAAAAATTAAAAAAACTTTGTGTCAAAAACAGGAAGTGAAGTTAAATTAAAAGCGAGAAGGTTTTGGAAAAGGTAGAGTCAGTTAAGTCCTGCTTCCTTGATCATGGCTATTAGACGAGTATAGCGGGATGCTACAGAAAGGCCATTAAAGTCTACAAAACATATGCAAATGCTATATATGTATGTTATCAATGTATATTTTCATGCTCATGTATGTATATAATGTATACATATATGTATATATGCATATACACACATATACGCACATATATATGGTGGTTACTTTAGCATATACTGTGGAGTAAATAAAGAACAACACTCAAGGGTCTATAAGTGTGTGGTCATCCTATCAGAAAACTCAACTTTTAAAAAGTATGATATTTAATTTTAAACATTATGTCATTACAATGAGGTCACCAATAATTTTTAACACACCAAAGTGATGATACCTGTCTAAAGAAATAATATCACCAGAAAGAAAAATCTGGGGAAAAACTGATTATATCTGCTGGATAGATGATATACACTTTGTTGAGGTTTGCAGGGGATGAAACCCATAGCCCTGTGCTTGCTATCTGAGCACTCTGCCACTGAGCTGATCCCAGCCACTGTATAGACTGAATGAGACATTGTGCTCATCTCCAAAACTCTTGCACTTAACCTGACAGATAGGTGAAAACTATTAAACTTTTTCAAAACAGGATCTTGTAACTGTCTTTATAAACTAGACTATAATTTATTTATACATTTAGTTTATAAAATTTATATTGAATATATTTAATGTTGTCAAAGTAGTGAATTTAGTGATGAGAAAAATAATGAAAATAAAATCAGAAGAAGTCACGTGTTAGTATAGAGTTTGGTGTTCTCACTTCCTTCCAGAAGGTTGAAGGACAAAAAATTGCAGGGTTCTTGGAAAATGTTGCATGCTGTGAAAGGGAGAAGGGGCGTTAGGAATGTAGCTCTGTGGTGGGTTGAATGGTGGTCTAACAGGCATAGGCACAAAGCCCTGGGTCTGTCCAGTACTTCCTAAATTGAGCATAGTGGTGTACACATGCAACCCCAGAGACCAGTAGAGAGAAGCAGGAGGCTCAGAAGTTCAATGTCACTTTTAGTAAGTTTGCTGCTAGCCTAAGAGTCCTAACACTTTGTGTCAAAAACAGGAAGTGAAGTTAAATTAAAAGCAAGAAGGTTTTGGAAAAGGTAGAGTCAGTTAAGTCCTGCTTCCTTGATCATGGCTATTAGACGAGTATAGCGGGATGCTACAGAAAGGCCATTAAAGTCACCAAATGCCTTTTAGCTGCCCACTTCTTGAAAGCATGGAGGAAAATAGAACTAATTCTCAAAAATTGAAGCTTAACTTTAGTTTGCTTTGGATTTAGAACTTGTCAAAGTTGCAGAAAAGGCACGCCACACAAAACATACTGAAAGACATAATGGGAAAAAAGGCAAATTGGCAATATCTTCAAGTGATTTGTCCTGGATTTTAAAAGGTTCATGTTAGCCCAGGCTGTCACTTGGACGAGGGGTCCACTTGAGAGCCTGTCATTGTGTCAGTGTTTCTGAAGAAATTTATACTCTAAAAACATGCTTCTCATTTCTGTTTTGTTGACGTTAGAAATTATATCTTCCAGCCCAGTGAACATGGGCGTCTACTTGGTCACATGCATTATGCAGTTTATGCCTTGTGTGCGACATTTCTGTGACAAGAAATATTACTATTACTAAAAAGTATTTTCTAGCAATCATATTGCCATGTGTGGTAATGTCACATTTTTTAACAGTTTGTATTATTCCTACATCATATACATAACCATTGGGGGAAAATGTTGAAGGGACAGGAAGGGACAATAACTGTATGGTGACAATATAATTGTCAGGGAAAAGAATACATGTGTATTGTTTGGTAGGTAGGAGAATATTTTTTAAAGCTACTTAATTCTCCAATGTTCCTAAGAAGGGAGAAAGAAAATAGAAGGCTAGTTATTAATGCTAATCAGTTCTTCAGTGCATGCCCTCATGATCAGACACACAGACACACAGACAGAGAAACTGACCCCTCCCACACACACATGCTCTGGTATGCATGCAAACAGACAGGTACACAGTATCTATGAAATAAAGTTAATAAGAGGCTGCTATGTAAATATAAAAGTAAACTTTATTTTTCTGATTATCAGGAAACAAAGGTTTGCAGAGCTGAGCCAGAGGGAACTCCAGAGGACCTAAGGTAAAGGAACATGGACAACAGATAACCATTTGTTTGAGTCATCTTGCTCAACTGTTAGATTTTTACTGAGGGTTTGAATGGAATTCTTCCCAGAGCTGCCAATAAGCATTGCCAAAGAATGAGGGCTCAGGGATGAGACCTGGGGTTTTTCCCACTTCCCTCCCTTCCTTCCATTTATTTCCCTCCCTTGAAAGCTTCTCCTTTTATAGCCTGAGGTTATCTGGAACTCACCGTACTCAGTCCCTTGGGTGATAAGAGTTCAGATATATGTCACTATGCCTGGCTTTTGGCTTACACTGTTTTGAAGTTAGGGATCTTTCAGACCTGTATTCCTTTTGTAGTCTTCTGCCTCCTTAGAACAAATATAGTGAGTCAGCCTTTGACCATCATTTCTTGGCCTCTTATATCCTATGTGATCATGCAGGGTTCCTTCCTTTAGCTCAGGAACAATGTTGGGCAATGGGAGCCTTAACCCTGGCTCCAGCTACCAGCCTTGCCTGTGAGCCACTTGCTGCTCTTTGCAAGATACACTCATACAAGCTCTGCATTTGTGACTTTAATGTAAAAATAAATGAGCAATGAGCAGAAGTAAAAAAAAAAATCTGACCTCCTTAGACTAATTGGACAGTTCTTATTCTTTTTTTTCCTATCCTCTTTTTTTTTATTTTCTATATTCTTTGCTTACATTCCGAAGGCTTTACCCTTTAACAGTTCCCCCCTCACCATATGTCCCATATGTCCTCCCCCCACCCGTGCCTATTCCCAAATCACCACCCCACCATTTCTCTATTCTGTTCTGATACTCTCCTACAAAACTGGATCCAGTCTTTTCAGGACCAGGGTCCTCTCCTGCCTTCTTCTTGGGAATCTTTTGACTTGCTAATTGTGCCTTAAGTATTCAGAGCTTCTGGGCCAATTAATATCCACTTATCAGTGATTGCATTTCATGTGTATTCTTTTGTGATTGGGTTAACTCACTTAGGATATATTCCAGATCCAACCATTTGCCTACAAATTGCATGAATTCATTATTTTTAATTGCTGAGCAGTATTCCATTGTATAAATATACCACATTTTCTGTATTCATTCTTCCTTTAAGGGATATCTGGGCTCCTTCCAACTTCTGGCTATTATAAATAAGGCTGCTATGAACATTGTGGAGCATGTGTCTTTATTGTATGCAGGGGAATTCTCTGGGTATATGCCCATGAGTGGTATGACAGGGTCCTCTGGAAGTGTCATGCCCAATTTTCTGAGGAACAGCCAGAGTGATTTCCAGAGTGGTTGTACCAGCTTGCATCCCCACCAGCAGTGGAGGAGTGTTCCTCTTTCTCCACATCCTCGCCAGCACCTGTTGCCTCTTGAGATTTTAATCTTAGCCAATCTGACTAATGTGAGGTGGAATCTCAGGGTTGTTTTGATTTGCATTTCCCTAATGACTAATGATGTTGAACATCTCTTAAGGTGTTTCTTGGCCATCCGAATTTCTTCTGGTGAAAATTCTTTGTTTAGCTCTGTACCCCATTTTTGATAGGGTTATTTGGTTCTTTGGGGTTTAACTTCTTGAGTTCTTTGTATATATTGGATATTAGCCCCCTGTCGGATGTAGGGTTGGTGAAGATATTTTCCCAATTTGTAGATGGCTGTTTTGTCCTTCTGACCTTGTCCTTTGCCTTACAGAAACTTTGTAATTTTATAAGGTCCCATTTGTCAATTCTTGATCTTAGAGCATAAGCTATTGGTGTTCTGTTCAGAAACTTTCCTCCTGTGCCCATATCCTCCAGGGTCTTCCCCAGTTTCTTTTCTATTAGGTTCAGTGTGTCTTGTTTTATGTGGAGGTCCTTGATCCACTTGGAGTTGATCTTAGTACAAGGAGATAAGAGTGGGTCACTTCGCATTCTTCTGCATGCTGGCCTCCAGTTGAACCAGCACCATTTGTTGAAAAGGCTATCTTTTTTCCATTGGATGGTTGTAGCTCCTTTATCAAAGATCAAGTGACCATAACCCTGTGGGTTCATTTCTGGGTCTTAAATTCTATTCCACTGATCTACTTGCCTGTTGCTGTACCAATACCATGCAGTTTTTAACACAATTGCTCTGTAGTACTGCTTGAGGTGGGGGAATCAATATCCCTGATTGTTCTTATTCTAACAGTCTCTGTTTTGATCCTGAATTTATAAATTTATTTGAGTAGCTAAATGGATTTCTTGACAATTCTGACAAAAAATTTAGCTTATTTCTTTGTCTTTGGTTCATACAGTTAGTTCAAAAACAAATGAAATTATAAATGTAATTACTTCTAATCTGGATTTGGCACTTTCTGGGTTTTTTTTGTTTTTGTTTTTGTTTTTTTTTCAGAATATACATGCTTCATATAATTAAGCTGTTTTAAATCAATTAAGAAACATAGCATCTAAAGATTTTTATTTATTTGTGTGTGTGTGTGTGTGTGTGTGTGTGTGTGTCTGCCATGATGATGCAGGTAGTCACAGAGGCCAAAAGAGGGCATTAGATAAGCTGGAGCTGATATTCTAGGAAGTCCTGTGCTACCTGATGTGGGTTCTGGGAACTAAAATCTTGTCCTCTGGAAGAGAGAGCAATGAGCAATTTTAACTGTTGAGCCATCTCTCCAGCCTCCATGTTATTTTTGAACAAATAAATGTAAATAAATATAATCAGATTCCTTTGTTCACATTTTTACTGGTTATTTTCTTTATTTACATTTCAAATGCTACCCCCTTCTCAGTTTCCCTTCCACAAACCTCCTATCTATTCCCTTCTCCACTGCTTCTATAAGGGTGCTCCCAGACCTGCCCACCCACTCCTGCTTCAGTGCTCTACCATTCCCCTACCCTGGGTCATCGACCCTCCACAGGACCACGGGGATCCCCCCGCAATGATGCCCAATCTGGCAATTCTCTGCTACATATCCAGCTGGAGCCATGGGTGCCCCAGTGTGTACTCTTTGGTTGGTGGTTTAGTCCCTGGGAACTTTAGGGTGTCTGGTTGGTTGATATTGTTTTTCTTCCTATGGGGTTGCAAACACCTTCAGCTCCTACAGTACTTGCCCTAACTTCTCCATTTGGGTTCTCCCATGCTCAGTCTAATATTTGGCTGCATACATTTATGTCTGTATTGGTCAGGCTCTGGCAGAATCTCTCAGGGGACAGCTATACCAGGCTCCTGTTAGCAAGTGCTTCTTGGCATTTACAACAGTGTCTTGGTTTGGTGTGTACAGATAGGATGGATCCTTAGGTAGGGCAGTCTCTGGATGGCCTTTCCTTCCATTCTTTGTCCCTGCATTTCCTTTTGTCAGGAGGAATTTGGGATTAATATTTTTGAGGTGGGTGGGTGGCCCCATCCCTCCACAGGTGTCTATGCCTATCCATTGCATATGAACTCTACAGGTTCTATCTCCCCATTTTTGAGTATTTTGGCTAATGTCCTCCCTGTTGGGCTCTGGGAAAATCTTGGGTCCCTTGCATCTGGGACTTATTAGTGGCTACTCCAGTTTCCTGTCCCCCACTTCTACACACCTCCTTTAAAATTCCTGACCCTCTATACTTCTCTCCTATCTCCTCTAGTATCTGAACCTGTCCCCTTTTTTCCCTCCCCTTCCTCTCCCCCCCAGATCCCTCTCTCTATTTCCCAGTGTTCTTCTTCCATCTGAATAGTATTGTAGCATCCACACTTTGGTGTGCTCTTCTTCTTTGATTTCATACAGCCTATGAGTTGTATTGTGGGCATTCCAATATACTTTTTGCCTAATATCCACTCATAAAAAACTGACAATTATTGTGAAACATGATGTTTTTCTCCTGTACCAATCTCTCTTTCTACCCTCCCCCTTTCTCCCTTTACTCTCTCTCCTTTCACAATTTATTATACATCAAAGGTACCTTAGGGTGGATACAACAAGCTCAAGGATTAAATCCCCATCCAAGCAGAGTAACATTGTCTATTTATGTAATATTCAGGGGAAGATTTCACTGCAGATTGTGACATAATAAGACAAAATTAGTTTTTAAAATTAGATTTGTGACCTAAGTGCAGACAATAGTAACACCCTCATTCATATCTATTATTATCTCCACCAAATATTTAAAAATGTGTTTAATTTTTGATTTCACAGATGTTATGTGTGGGGAGCCGATGGCCGGCCCAAAACATCCTGCCGGCCCAAAACATCCTGCCGGCCCAAAACATCCTGCCGGCCCAAAACATCCTGCCGGTCCAAAACATCCTGCTGGCTTGAAGTAAACAAGTCAGTGCCAGGTGCTGGGTAGTTTACCATCCCTTGGTCTCCGCCTCTCCCGAGCTGCAGCCAATCAGGGGATAACACGTCCGAGGCAGGGGTTGCAGCCTATATAAGGGATGGGCTTCTGGGTATCTGGGTCTCCGCTCTGTAGGCTTATGCTCTCCCTCTCAAGAGCATTAAAGCTTTTCTGCAGAAGGATCTTGAGTGTGCCGCGTGGTTCTTGCTGGCGAGACGGTAGCGCGGGACATCTGGTGCCGAAACCCGGGAATACGAGACTTCATTATCATCAGCACCATCGGAGACCCCTTGGCTACAAGGAAGATTCAGAACTGCAGGCAGATACGTTCGGAGAGGTATGTTCTTCTTTGGCTTCGACTTGTGATTGTTGCCACCCTGGGAAGGTAGCATTGAAGCTTTTGTGACCATTCTTGGAGCCCTTTTAATCTTTCTCTTTGCCATGTATGAATGCTCCAGGTCTTTGACTCTTGCCTCACAGAACAAATTAGGTAGAGATCTTGACCGCAAAATGGTGGAAAGAGACTTGAGGCAGGGGACAAAAGCAATTGGGAAACTTGTTAAAAACTGTTTAGAAGATAAAGCTTGTAGGGCTGCCGTGGCGGAAGATCAGAACACCCTTGAAGAGGTCCAGGATAGCATATCAGAAACCGAGCGTAGTGAGAGGTTGGGCGCGCGCAAGAAAAAACCAGTCCCAAAAAAGGAAAAAGGACCTCCCGGAGAGTCTAGAGACAAGGGAGTGAATGTGTCAGATCTTAAGGCTTTAAACTTTGATAACTCTGATAGCTCTAATAGCTCAGAGGATGAGGTCTTGGACCCCGATGAAGAGGCTGAGTTAGAGGAGGAAGCTGCCAGATATGAGGAGGAAAGATACCATCCAGATGATCGAAGGCAGAATAGTAAAGAACCTCGAAAATGGCAGCCCCTAACAGCCCTTTCACAGGTTGTTCCTTCGGTGCCCTCTCCCTATGAGACACACCCGAAGTCTTGCTCCTTTTTGTCTGAAAAGGTAAAAAGAAAGCTGCGCCTTGCTTACCCAGTCTTTGAAGGTACAGAAGGAGAGCAAGTAGTACCTATATTCCCCGTCCAAAATCAAGGAAGACAGGGCCTGGGTTTTTCCTAGGTGCCACTGGGGCAGCACGACCCATACCATGGAAGACAGGGGACCCGGTATGGGTTCCCCAGTGGCCGTTAACCTCTGAAAAACTAAAAGCTGTGACTAATCTTGTTGCAGAACAATTGACTTTTTGTGCACAAATGCAAGTCACACATATTACGGGCTTGCCATATAACCCTCAAGGACAAGGTATCATTGAGCGTGCACACCGTACGCTCAAATCATATTTAATTAAACAAAAAGGGGGAATAATAAAAGATCTGCCCCCCGTGCCACGGGTTGCCATAGCAGTGGCACTCTTTACTATAAATTTTCTAAATTCAGATAAGCATGATCAGACTGCAGCAGAGCGACATTGCTCAGACCCGCATCGACCTAAAGAATTGGTAAAATGGAAGGATGTGTTGACTAATGAATGGAAAGGCCCGGATCCTATTCTAATAAGATCCAGGGGAGCCGTTTGTGTCTTCCCACAGAGTGAAGAAAACCCCTTCTGGGTCCCTGAGAGGCTTACTAGAACAATTTTGGAGCAGAAGGACACCGCAGATCGCCCAGTCACTCACACTCCGAGAGTTGAGAGCAGCCATTATCCAGGTCAACTCTACGAGCCTTGACCTGTCCTTGACGGAGGGACTATCATCATGGATCGCTTCAGCTGTCTCCTATTTTAAGGACTGGGTGGGAGTGGGATTGTTTGGCGCAGCCCTTTGCTGTGGACTGGTGTTACTTCTCTGGCTGGTCTGTAGGCTCAGGGTTCAAACCAAGAGAGACAAGGTGGTTATTGCCCAAGTGCTTGTGGCTCTGGAACAAGGAGCTCCCACTGACATTTGACCAACCATGCTCAAGCAGTAGGCCGCCGGCTGGACAGCTCTTGCACACCCGGAGCTTAGACTCATTGCACAGGGTAGAGTGTCCAGCTTGAGCAGCCCATGGGGGATGCCGAGCAAAGCATCGCACAGAGAGACACCCGACATAAGGGTCTCTCTGGGAGGCATGTTGTCCTGCATAAGGGTTGCCTGCCCTAGTTTCCCTTTCCCAGAAAAACGGCAGAGTGACAGGTCGAGGGCGCTTCGGGTCAAACCAACAGCCTAGTGGCGACTCTCGTACGAAGTCTTAATTTTGTTGCTTGGGAGTTCGACCTCTGTCTCCACCCCTTAAAGATTGGGTGACCTACTTGCTATAAGAGCAAAAGGGCCTCATTATTAGATTGTTTTGAACCCTGAAGGTCCAGACAAGAGCCTGAAGGTTGATCGACAATCTGAGGTCTTTATTTTAAATAATAAAAAAGGGGGAGATGTGGGGAGCCGATGGCCGGCCCAAAACATCCTGCCGGCCCAAAACATCCTGCCGGCCCAAAACATCCTGCCGGCCCAAAACATCCTGCCGGCCCAAAACATCCTGCCGGTCCAAAACATCCTGCTGGCTTGAAGTAAACAAGTCAGTGCCAGGTGCTGGGTAGTTTACCATCCCTTGGTCTCCGCCTCTCCCGAGCTGCAGCCAATCAGGGGATAACACGTCCGAGGCAGGGGTTGCAGCCTATATAAGGGATGGGCTTCTGGGTATCTGGGTCTCCGCTCTGTAGGCTTATGCTCTCCCTCTCAAGAGCATTAAAGCTTTTCTGCAGAAGGATCTTGAGTGTGCCGCGTGGTTCTTGCTGGCGAGACGGTAGCGCGGGACAGTTATGTGTGTGTTTCTCTATCTGTGTGAGTTTGAGTGTGTGCGTGTGTGCGTGTGTGTGTGTGTGTGTGTGTGTGAGTGTGTACTTGTAGGCATATGGGCGCATTAGTCTATGGATGTACAGGTACCTTGTTCCAGTCTGTGTGGAGTCCAAAAGGTAATTTTCTGTCTTCCCTTGAATACTGTTAACCTTGTTTTCTGAGACAGGGTCACTCACTGGCTTGGAGCTCTCATAGTAGGCTATATTGGCTCACTAAGGAGCTCCACAGATTGGAATACCTCTGCCTACCCAGTACTGGGTTTACAGAAGCACACCACAATACTTGGTTACTTGTACATGGGGTCTAGGGATTTAACTTTTAGACACAGTAGCACCTATCTATAATCCCAGCACTTCTACAGTGAGAAGGGAGGCAGAGACGGGAATACAATGCAGTCTGTAAGCAGGCCAGTGAGCCTGATAGATGGAACAATAAACAACAAGAGACCCTGTCCCAAATAATGAAGAAAGCAAATACATGAGGTTGTTCTCTAGTTTCCAGGGTGTGGCATGCACACATCTTTACTGGCACACAAATCTCACACATACACGTTATATATGCATACATTAAAACAATTATGTATATTACTAATCTGTGCTGTTTTAACTTGTTATCATGTAAGTGAAGGTGCAATGTTATTATAAAACATAACAACAATTATACTTTATTATAATTAAAGAAAAACAGTAAATATGTAATGGGTGGCTTTTACATGTACTATTAAATTAAATCTTGTTTCTCCACAAATTTTTGTTGTTGTTCTTGTTTTCAAGACAGGGTTTCTCTGTGTAGTCCTGGCTATCCTAGAACTCACTCTGTAGACAAGACTGGCCTTGAAACCAGAAAGCTCTTTTTGCAATCTACCCTTTTATGCTCACCATTCCTTACAAGATCTAACACAGGACATACAGTGTTTAAAAGCATGTAGATAATTTAAAAGAAAAGAAAAAGTTACAGAAAACTGTGATGTTCCATCATCTCCTTTCCAATGTAGTTGGTTTCAATGTAAAAAATGTTAGCAGGGTAAGCAGAGGGTAGTACTAGGGAGCAATAGAATAATTACTTGGGCCTTACGTTACTTCTTGATAAAAGTTCTTCATATGCTTTTGCAGGAAAGAAAATATTTTCCTTTGTCTGTAGACATTGTATTAAAAAACACAGTCATATAGCTTATAAGTTCTAGTGGTATTTCAAATAAGTCAGAAGAAAGTCAGGTGGGATACTCAAGATGAATAAATGAAATTGACTTCAAATATTTCAGTATTATCTGTCCCACCCCCCCAAAGCATATCTGCATATGTCATATATGTATGTGAATATGAGCATGTACAGGCAGAGCCTGGTGATATATGTCTTTAGTAAATGCCTCCACTTACTGAGAGAGTATCTCTCTATAAACCTAGATCTCATGATTCAGGTAGACTATCCAAGCAATGAACTCCAGTAGCCCACATGTCTGCCTTCTCAGCACTGGGACTATAGATCCTGTCACAATGCACAGGTTTTATATGGGTGCAGAAGATATGAAATGAAGTCATCATACTTCTGTAATTAGCACTTCACACATTGATTCTTTACTCTAGGCAGGGCAAGGATGATTTTTACCTCTCAGGAGACTGAACAGGTGCAATACAATTTTCTCCAGGCCTCTAGCACACAACTTTTGGTTCCCCGGTATGCTATTTGAGTAATTAAGAAATCTAACTAGATGCTCAGGTCTTACAGTTATCCTTCCAGTTTCTCTATTATTTTCTCCTTTATAAAAAAATCTATATGGTCTACAGCAAAGCATTCAAGGCAGTTTACCTTACAAATGAAAATATGTATTTAGATCACTAGCTTTGGACGTTCAAGTCCAAGATAGATTGGCTCAAATGGTGTATAACATATAACAAGATAACTGTGAATCAGAGTAGATATTCATATTTCAGTCTAGGAAACAGAGACAGGATAGGCAATTTTCCCCAAATCCCTTTAAGGGCCTCTGTCCAAGGATGATCAGTTTAAATCATATATTTGACACAATATACAATCTCCCAGGAAGACTTAATGAAGAATTCCCTCAGAAGGGTTATTTTAGTACCTTTGTAACTTGTAGATGCTGCAGTCTGGCCTCACAGAGTGCAGTTTTTCTCTTATTCTTTTTTTTTTCAGACTTGGTGTCTGTTAATGCAATAATGTTCATATCTGGGCACTTTTCACCACAAATAACCACCATAGGAAATAATGTTGAACCTTAGAGACCAGGTTATAGAGAAAATGGTTAAGTCTAAAAGTGTCCAGACTTTCAAAGTCACCGAGCACTTATCAAGATAGAGGGGCTATGAAATAATACAGTGGAAAGGGCAGAGAGGTGACAGTCGTCATTAATATCATCATGATTGATTCATATCCTTGAAGTGTACCAAGCTTTAACTCAAGTTCAGCAACTCCATAATTTATATAAGTACAACGTGTGTCAGTTCATTAGTGGGTCATTAGTGAGCACAGAGATAAAGTTTTAAAATAGTCTAAGGAACATCAGAAGGGTTTGTACCAAGAAATAAGATCACCCTGCAAGCTTACTTTTACTGAAAGGGGTGTGTCTTCTTACGTATAGGTCTATACATGCCTAATTATTTTCCTTACGTATGTAATTATATGTATGTGTGAATGCTTGCATGTATTGAGTATAGGTGCATGTATACCACAGGGCCCTCATAGACGTCAGAAAACAACCACAGGTGTTGTCTTCAACTTCTACCTCGCTTGAGGCGGCATCTCTCATTGCTTTGATACTGAGAACACCAGACTAGCTAGTCTGTGAACTTCTAGGATTTTTTTAGACTACCTTCCATCCCAAAGTAGGAATGTTGGGAGACATAGTTTCTGAGTAAACAGATTCTAGGTGTCTGAACTTAGGTCCTTAGATTTGTGCAGCACTCTTGACCCACTAAGTGTCCTCTAGCTCCATGCTTTCTTTCTGCATTTGATCTCACATCATTAATTGGCAGTCTATTTCACTCTGAGGCCAGCCTTGATTATCTCTTTGGTTAGGCTTGTGCTTTCTCTATCCTTACAAATGCATTTACACCCAGAATTATCTAACATGTCATCAATAAAACATGTAGAGTAATTCTTTTTTTTTCCTTTTTTAAATGACTTTTTAAAAGGTTTATTTATCTTATGTGGAGTACACTGTTACTCTCTTAAGATACACTGGAAGAGGGCATCTGATCTTACTACAGATGGTTGTGAGCCACCATGTGGGTGCTGGGAATTGAACTCAGAACCTCTGGAAGAGCAGACGGTGGTATTAACCACTGAGCCATCTCTCCGGCCCTGAGTAATTCTTTATAAATAGTAGTTGTCAATACATACTCAGGGATTGACTAGGAATTTGTGCTTCATACTTTAATTACAAAAAACCCTAATGCAATACAAATAATATAACATCTTTTAAACACAATTTCCGTCAGGATAAAAGAAAACTGGAGTTTAAATAATGAATGAAAACTTTCATAACACATCAAAAAGAAAAAGTTCAGTATGTTTCATGATAGGAAAGAAACTTGGCAGAATTGAAACACAGATGGGTAAGCCCTTTTCATCATACAATTTTGTAAACAAAAGCCTTTGAAATGGAAGGCAAAGGTGGCTTTCCCTGTCACTTATATCACTACAGTTTTGTTTCCTGTGCTTTCTAAGCACAAACATGAGAATGACAACATGAAAATCAATGCTTGCGAAACCAAGACCAACTTGTCAAAATGCTTGAAAGGAACGTCCACTGGAAACAGATCTTACACAAATGTTACCAGGTTCTCAATTACACAAGGCCAGACATAGCAAATCAAGCAGTACATAATGGCTTTTAATTTGAATGATGTATTTATGTGTCTTGATGTGTTTGTATCTGTACATGTACATGCCCTGAAGCCAGAAGACGATATCAGATCCCATGAAGATGGAGCTACAGGAAGTTATGGACTACCTGATATGAATGTTGGGGACTGAATTTAGGTCCTCCTCTGGAAGAGTAGCATATACTCTTAACCACTGAGCCATCTCCCTATCCCTGAGTGGTGGATTTTAAAAGTCACACAATATTCTCAGACATATAATGAGTGTTAGGGATACACTATATTCACCTTAATCAAACCTGTTTGTTCTATTGCTGGGGCAAAGAGGTAAGATTAAAATTGTAAGGGTCTGGACACATGGCTAAGTGGATAAAGTGCTTGCCCTGCATAAAAGCAACTGGATATAGTGGCATGCCTCTGTGACCCTAGTTCAGGGAAAGGTAAAGGCAGGAGAATCCCTGGGGCTTGCTGTGCCCAGTTAAGGCTAACCAGGACACCACTGTTAGATAAAGTCTAAGTAAGTTCCAGGTTCACTGAGAGATCTTGCTATAAAAAGTACAAGTATTGCATAGATACTATGTACTATAAATGGAATTTAAAAATCCCTCTGTATCATAACTGGATTCATTTCTCATCTTTTGCTCTTTATCTAGAGGAGCATAAACATTATATTTCTCTGCAGTTTCACATACATCTATTTCCTATCCTTTTAAATTGCTTATGATATCTGTATGTGTTTCTATCTTCCCTCCATTTTCACACACATATACAGAATACTATTTTATGCCTAAACATTATATAAGCATATGCCAATATGTATTTGTACTTAAAAGTCTACATTCATGTATTAACTAAAATATGTAGTTTCTATCATATTATACAATTTTATACATTTTAGAAATTCATATGAATGTTGTCATGCTCTATAAACTTTTGAAATTGCTTTGTGTTTTATCCAATAATGTATTTCTGAGTCATCTATATTGATATATGGGCTTGACTTCGCTCATTTTACCTATGGTTAGTGTTCTATTAAATGAAATTATTGCAATTCCATCTTTCTCCTAGTCATTGAAAATCTGATTGCTTCCAGTCTGTGCTGGGATAATGGATTCTGAACATGATGCTATGTGACTTCTCCTGTCTGTGCAGAAGAATTTCTTCAGATTGTTTCATAAAGATTGAAATGCCTGAAACATGCACCAGATATATGTCACAGCTTTCAAATTCAAAACTGAAGGCTTTAGCACATTAAATCAATTTCTAGACATCTAGTATTTATTAAAAATTTCACTGATTTTATCATATATTTTTGTAGCTAATTGAGTAAAAACTGCTTGTTGCCTTAGGAATTAATTAGTTCAGGGGCAGAGAAAAAAAGAGAGAATGAAGAAGCTGGCTAACACAGAGAAGACTGGAGTCCACCAACTCTTGTTGATCCTTCATATTGGCAATTCATTTTCCCCTGAGCATACGACTACCATTACTTTATTTTACTCTGTAAATATATCTGTATATCTATACATACCAGTAACTGTTTAAAGTTTCTTTTCAAAAGTTGTTCCTTGGTAAATCTGGCAAACAAACTCCATTATTTGACTTTGTCTAACAATGGTGTCCTGGTTAGCCTTAACTGGGCACAGCCCAGAGTCATTAGACAGGATAGACAGTTGAAAGATTGCTTAGATTGGGTTATCTATAGGCATATCTTTGGGGGACTGTCATTATTCATGAATTTTGGTGGGTCTAGCCTATTATGGGCAATGTAATCTCTAAGTGGTCTTGGGTTGATTACTAAAGCTAGGTAAGCACAAACCATTGAGTAAATCAGAAAATAGGCCTTCAAACTATTTTCCTCCAAGGTCCTTGCCTCCTGGTAACTGCATTGAGTCCCTGTGCTGAATTCCTTCAGTTTGCCTGGGACTGGCCAAATACATCTGTCCTCTCCAAGTTGTATTTACCACAGCAACAGAAAAGAAACTAGGACAAATAGTTAATTATGACTACATTAGAAAATCATGAAGCAAGCTTTCCATTTTCTCCAGGTCCACACAAGCATTCTCACGACTATAACATGACTTTTCTTAGAATTATATAATAGGAAATCCTAGGGAAAACTTTGATAATTTTGTACTTTAGTTTTGTTACAAATAAGAAAAAACAATTGCCAAGAGGTAAAACAATTAGCTCAACATCGTACAGCTTTTTAACAGAAGAGGACGGAACAGAGTTTGATAGAGGACAATCTTATGTCAATTGCCCAATTCTTTTCCTCTTCTGGGGAATAAAAGTCTTCCCATGCACAGCTCAGCATAGATGCCATGGTTTTGTTCATGTTTAGATTTTCTCTCAAATTATGGAAGACAGCATAATAGGTTTTAATGTGTGTGCATGTGTGTATGTGTCTGTATGCAGTCATTGTGCATATAATCTGTTACTGACCCCTTCAACATTTTGAGATGTCCTCTAATTTCTCCAGGACTGTTTAAATTAGAGTTCTATGTGACTTTATTTAGAAAAATATATTATTAACTTTGTAAATGACTTCAGGACTTGAAATTGCTATAGAATCCTTTTCTTTGAAAGGTCAGAAGGTAGGACAGAACACAGGTTCAGGTATGTAGAGCACACTCCAAAAGACCATGACCTCATGACCTCTGCAGGGAATATTGATATTTTCATTCATACCGAAGAGAATTACACATTTATGACCCAGCTGCTTAGAAACATCACATCTTCTATCTTAATTAAAATTTGCTACAGTGTATTAGAATCATATGTTATAGTTGTTTAAAGTCCTGAGTGGGGGCCAGTGAGTTGGACCAGCTGGGAAAGATACTTTCCACCAAACCCAATGACTTGTCTTTGTCTTCCTTCACCAGGTTCTACATCATGATGACTGATTATTTTTCCTTTGATTGTCACCAATAATAACACACACACACACACACACACACACACACACATAAACAAATAAATTTAACAAAGTGTTAAGAGAAATATCATGAGGGAGTTATACAAATAAATAAAAATTTATCTTCCTTTTCACTGAATTATTATTTAATGAATGAAAGTTCAAATATACTATTGTGATTATTTACCTATTATTTAATTATAATATAAACATTTATATTACAACTAGAGTTAAATACAAATGTTAAATGGTATCAGATAAATTAAATATTGTGTAAATTGTTCAGCCAAAATTGAACAATGAAACCTCACAAAGTGAGCACACATTAGCACAGTCCAGTCTTGTGAAGACACAACCATTGGTGGACAACTTTGTATCATTTGCTATTTGTATTCTCCTCCATCTTCTACTAATATTACATCTGAATGTTCACCAACATGGAATTATTTTCATTATACATAAACTCAATAATGTCATATATTTTTGTATCTGTCTTACTTCACTCAACTGTGCAGTTGCTTTTGCATGTAACAAAATTAATTTTTGTAATTTCATGTTACTCTATGTTGTCAATGTATCCTGCTAGACTTAGGTTATTTTAGCGAGTATTTAGCTATTCTCACTTTGTGGTTTATAGCATATGAAGTTCTTAGGCTTATTTAGAACAAAGGTAGCTGCAACACAAAGTCCGGTTAAAGTTCAGGATAAAGCAAGTGTGAAATCAAAAAAGTAGCCAGGCCACCTGCCTAATAAAGTCTTGGGAGAAGAAAGAGCCCTGGCTTCCTCCAGATCTGGACTTCACCACTAACCATGATGATTCTTAAGCTGTAATTTATTAATAAAGTACTTGTTTCCAGAACCATATTCCCTCTAGTCACTCTTTGACACATACTTGTGTCATCTTGGAATAGAGAACATAAACTGAGAAAATGCCTGTATAATGTCTTAAAACAAGTCTATGAAGGAATTTTCAATTTTCTTTTCTTCTCTCTCTCTCTCTCTCTCTCTCTCTCTCTCTCTCTTTCTCTCTCTGTTTCTGTCTCTCTGTGTCTGTGTCTGTCTGTCTGTCTGTCTCTCTGTCTGTCTGTCTGTCTGTCTCTCTCTCTCTCTCTCTCTCTCTCTCTCTCTCTCTCTCTCTCTAGCTTTCAGTTTTTAGAGAAAGAGCTAATTTGTGTAGCCCTGTTTGTCTTAGAACTCTCTAGAACTCTTTTTAGAGCAGCCTGCTCTGAGACTCAGTAACATGGCTGCCTTTGCTGGGCTTAAGGCTTGCCCCACCACATCTGGAGGATTTTAATCATTAGTGATCTATATTGAAGGGCTCAGTTCACTGTGCATGCTGCAACTCCTGGGTAGGTGGCCTTCAGTTTTATAAAACTCGAAGCTTGGAAGATCTTGGGAGTGTGGTAGTTTCAATGAGAATAGTCCCTACAGGTTCATCTGTTTGGATACTTGGTTCCCAGTTGATCATCTACTTGGAAAGAGTTAGGGAGTATGACCTGGTTGACAGAGATAATCCACTAAGTGTGCCTGCCTAGTAGGCTTTAAAGTTTCAAAGACTCAGGTCATACCCAGTGTGCTCTCTCTGCCTCCTACCCTCAGCTGTTTCTGTAGCCATATCTTTGACCTGCCATCATGGACTCTGGAATTGAAAGATCAGTTAAATATTGCCTTTCATTAATTGCCATTGTCATGATGCTTTATTACAGCAATAGAAAAGCAACTAACACAGAGAACAAGCCCGTATGTTGAGTTCCTCTGTAGCCTCTGCTCCAAGGCTTGCCTCCAAGTTCTTGCCCAACTTCTGTCCCTTCTCTGGCTTCCCTCAAAGATACACTGTGACCCGGAATTATAGGACCAAACCCCCTTCCCCCCTAAGATATTTTTGGTCATAGTGTTTTATCTCAACAGTAGAAAGCAAATTAAGGTATTCCAAGGATGAGCTCAGGTTGGAGGGGGGTTCCTGAAAGATGGGTACTCAAGAGTGGCAAAAATATGACTCAAAGTCAAATCATGGGGTAGAAGCTGATAACCCATCTATATTATGCTTGAGATGGCTTCCTGGACAGCTCTCTGTAGAGAACTCTTGGCTACGTGTAGTCTGCTTGAGATAGCTTACTGCTCAAGACAGATCAAGACATTACTTGCCATAGACAGCTCTCCCATGTTAGAAAAGCTTCTAAACTTTTCATGGATAGCTCCTGAGTTTACTGACCAAAGTCAAAAAAGCTACAAGAAAAAAATATCTTGGATTTTCGGACCAAGTCAGAAATCCTGTTGGGAAACTTCCAAAAGTAATTCTTGGGCTTTCTTATCAAATTTGGAAAGCCAGACAAAAATTCTAAAAGAGCTCTGTTAGCTCTCAAAGCAGCTTTTTTTTCCTCTCGAAGGAGCCAGAAAACATTCTAAAAGATCTGCATTTACTCTCCAGGCAGTGTTCTCTGAATGGCTGCTAGAAAACAGACTAGAAGAGCTGGGTTTGTTCCTCAGACAGTTTTCTCTGGATAGCTGCTAAAAATATTCTAAAAGAACTGTGTTTGCTCTTCAGATAGCTTTCTCTGGATATCTCCATGCAACTCATTCAGATAGCTGAGCTCTCTCATAGAGCAAGGCCCATTCTTTTATATACATATCAATTCAGTCATTTACTCCAAGTTCCCTCCTGATTGTCCCATGAATCAGCATTCTAAGAGCCTAGAAAGAAACAGCAAGTATATATATTAACATTACAAATGAGACCAGTTTTCTGCCTGCCTTTGCAACCACCTACACTGAGTTAACTGGGAAGGCTCTCACTCTGCTATGATCACCATTCCTACCACACCTGGGTCTAACCTAGCTTTGTCTCAGGCTGACATTTAATTCCTGCCTAGGTATTTGTCTATCTTTGTGTTTTTTTGACAAGCTGGCTCACAGTGCAGCTGCCTTTGTTCCTTTAGGTCTGTAAAGCCCTTCATATAATTCATATTGCTTCCTTATATTTTCTACAATTGAGAAATTATATACTATTGAATTTATATTTTCAAAGTTCTCTCCCATAGCCTTAAGGGCTGTCCTGAAGGTCACAGTATGTACCATTTTTGCTAAGAACATACATATACACTTTCCTCCTGGACTTATGCTACCTTTGATTATCATGGAGTCATTAACCTTGGCAGAGAAGACATTCCCCAATAACCTCCACAGAGAGAATATTTCCTAACAACCTTGGCTGGAAAAATATTTCCTGATAACCTTGGCAGGCAGAATATTTTCCTAGGGCGATTCACAAAATATATATGTGTGGTTGTATGTATATGTATATGTATATGTATATGTATATGTATATGTATATGTATATGTATACACACACATAAACATACATATATACATACATATATATGTGTATATATGTTTATATATAAATAATATAAACAAGCCTCATGCCTAGCAACCATCAACATTTGTGGGGGCCCACTCCCTGCTGACTCTGTTCCAGGAGCAGAAAGCCATGTCGCACCATCCTTTCCATATGGAATGGCCAAACAGAATTTGACAAAGGCACTCTGTGAAGTGTGTGTGTGTGTGTGTGTGTGTGTGTGTGTGTGTGTGTATGTATGAGTAAAGTATATGTGTGTCCATACATATGTGTATGTGTACATATTCATATATGAAGCTATGTTTGCATGTGTTTGGACAAGAAAGGACAAGCTCAGGTATTGTTGTTCCTCAAGAAATGTTGTAGTGGTTTGAATATCTTTGCTCAGGGAGGGGCACTATTAGGAGGAGGTGTGACCTTGTTGGAATAGAATGGTCTTATTGGAGAAGTGGGTCACTGTGGGAGTGAGCAAAGAGTACCACTTCTCAACCACGTGGGAGCTAGTCTTCTGCTAGTGGCCTTCCAATGAAGATGTGAAACTCTCAGCTCCTCCTGCACTGTGCCTACCTGGACACTGCCATACTCCCACCTTGGGATTTGGAAAGCAGTAGAATGTTTAAGTAGGGCTTAATGGTCTATCCGGGTAGAAGCATAAAAGGCTTTGTTAATGAGAGTTCTACTTCTTCATCTGAAGGCTACTTGGAAAAGGCTGGCTCTTACATGTTTAAGAGAAAGGTCTCATTGTCCACTCCCACAGTGACATACTTTGTCCAACAAGGCCACACCTCCTAATATTGCCACTCACTGGGACAAGCATATTCAAATCATCACAGATGTCTACATTGTCTTTTATCTTAATGTGCCATTTTTTATTAGATATTCTCTTTATTTACATTTCAAATGTTATCTCCTTGTCTTAGTCAGGGTTTCTATTCCTGCACAAACATCATGACCAAGAAGCAAGTTGGGGAGGAAAGGGTTTATTGAGCTTACACTTCCACGCAACTGTTCATCACCAAAGGAAATCATAACTGGAACTCAAGCAGGTCAGAAGCAGGAGCTGATGCAGAGGCCATGGAGGGATGTTCCTTACTGGCTTGTTTCCCCTGGCTTGCTCAGCCTGCTCTCTTATAGAACCCAAGAATACCAGCCCAGAGATGGCACCACCCACAAGGGGCCCTCCTTCACTTGATCACTAATTGAGAAAATGCCCCACAGCTGGATCTCATAGAGGCACTTCCCCAAGTGAAGCTCCTTTTCCTATGATAACTCCAGCCTGTGTCAAGTTGACACAACAAACTAGCCAGTACAATTGACCCCTTGTCAACTTGACACACCAACATATCACTATTAAGCCTCAACCCTTACTTTCTTATTCATCCCGAAGATCTCAATAATGTAAAAAGTCCCACAGTCTTTCCATATTAAAAGTTCAATCCCTTTAAAATGTCCAATATCTTAAAATTCAAAGTCTTTTAAAAATTCAAGTCTCTGAACTGTGGGCTCCACTAAAATACCTTCTTTCAAGAGGGAAAAATATCAGGGCACAGTCACAATCAAAAGCAAAACTCAAACTCCAATGGTTCAATGTCTGGGATCCAACTCACGATCTTCTGGGCTCCTCCAAGGGCTTGAGTCACTTCTCCAGCTCTGCCCTTTGTAGCACACACCTTGTCTTCTAGGCTCCAGCTGCCTGTACTCTACTGCTGCTGCTGTCCTTGGTGGTCATTTCATAGTACTGGCATCTCCAAGCCTCCACTCTTTTGCATGACCCCTTCAGTCTTGGGCTGTCAATTACAACTGAGGGTACACTTTCACCAATGGCCTTCCATGGCCTCTCACTGTACCAAGCCTCAGCTGTTCTTCATGATGCCTTCATGCCTTCAAAAGGAGTACTACCTGGGTGACTCTTACACAGTACCAAGTCCTGCTACAGCACGAGGCACAACCTTGGCTATCTGGAACACCCTCTGTGCTCTCAGAAAACACTTTCCAGAAGATTTCACCTCAGTGATGCTGGTTTCTTCTTAATCACCGCTAATTTCTTAGCTCCAGCTAACCAGCATCAATAGTCCCAGTAACACAAAGGTTGACTTTAATGGTTTTGGTATCTTGTTACTCACAGCTGATTCTTCAGGTCCAGCTAACCAAAACCACAGAGTCTTCATGGCCCTGATAAGAGTCTTTAATCTTCCCTCTGAAATTTCACAAGCCAGGCCTCCATCTTCTGCACTGTTCTCAACATAATCTTCCAAGCTCCTCCACATCTCACAGAGGTCTCATCACTGAATGGACCATCTAGTCCAAAGTTCCAAAGTCCTTCCACAGTCCTCCCCAAAACATGGCCAGGTTGTCACAGGAATACCCCACTCCTGGTACCAATTTGTCTTAGGGTTTCTATTCCTGCACAAACATCAAGACCAAGAAGCAAGTTGGGGAGGAAAGGGTTTATTGAGCTTATACTTCCACACAGCTGTTCATCACCAAAGGAAGTCAGGACTGGAACTCAAGCAGGTCAAAAGCAGGAGCTGATGCAGAGGCCATGGAGGGATGTTCCTTACTGGCTTGCTTCCCCTGGCTTGCTCAGCCTGCTCTCTTATAGAACCCAAGAATACCAGCCCAGAGATGGCACCACCCACAAGGGGGCCTCCTTCACTTGATCACTAATTGAGAAAATGCCCCACAGCTGGATCTCATAGAGGCACTTCCCCAAGTGAAACTCCTTTTCCTATGATAACTCCAGCCTGTGTCAAGTTGACACAACAAACTAGCCAGTACACTCCTTTCTTCATTTTTCCTCTGAAAAACCCCTATTCCATTCCCCCTCACCTTGCTCACTAATCCACCCACTCCTGCTTCCTGTCCTGGCATTCTCCTATACTGGGGCAATTAGCCTTTACAGGACCAAAGGCCTCTCTTCTCATTGATGTCTAACAAGGCCATCCTCTGCTACATATGATGCTAGAGTCATGAATCCCACCAAATGTACTCTTTGGTTGGTGGTTTAGTCCCTAGGAGCTCTGGGAGTACTGGTTGGTTCATATTATTTTTCCTTACATTGTTTTTTGAGAAGAGATCTTTTACTGAGACTTTCTTTTTTAAAAGGGCTATCTGCAATATTAAGCCAATATTCCACTATTACTCCATTAAAGTCTTAAAAGGGTACATATGTAAGTCCCATATTTCCAATAAAGTCAGTGTGTAGAATAGAATTTCAATATGCCCCTTTAGGGAACACAATTCTATTTTCATAGGGTTATTATGAATATAACCCTTATAAAACTACTTTTACTTATTAGTACACACATTAAATAATTTGTATAATACTTAATGAAAAAATTGTCCGGTGAAAATTCATGCTTATGTCTGCCTTTTGCAGTAGACAAGACCATGTCCTGACACCAATTCATGCCTCAACATGTGATATTTCAAATTCCTTTTTAAGTCTCTTTATTTGTACTGTTTATCTTACACATTGACATGAATACCTAGTGATGACTCTTGGTGCTTTATTTAATTTTATCTTCAGCATATATATGTAAATGATATGTACAAATATGTATAGATATTTGCAGATATGAGAGCACATGTCTGTGTGGATAGGTTTATTTGTGTCCATATTCATGCAGAAAGCCAAGAATAGGAGAGGCCATCTCCGTTAGTCTGTCTCCATCTTATTCACTGAGTCTGGGTCTTCAAGTGAACCCAAGCTTGCTTATATCTATGACTAGTCCAGAGAGCCAGCTTGTTATAGGGACTCTGTCTCCATGATCTAAGCTCTGGTATTACATAGGTTGGTAACCACACCCATTTAGCATTTACATGGCTTCAGAACTGCTCTGCTTATGCTCATGTGGCAGGTGCATTATCCACTGAGCCATCCTTTCACACTTTTGGTGTTTACAGCATTCAGAGTTCTGCATTGTTAATATGCCTGACAGCTACTGTAAGTCTGTTGGATGTTTAGATATGCACAGTCATGCTTAGCTTTTTCCTATTTGGTTGTCAGATTTGATTGTCTTTTTGATCTGTAAGGTCCCTTAGAAGATGGTGTCCATAATCTATTTTCCTCATGTGCTGCAGGTTCCTCAAACTTATGCTTTACTTTCTCATTTTATTAATGGTGTTTATGAATGGCCAAGAGTTCTTTTTTTATGCTGTCATCTGACTGATTAATCTTCTCTTTTGGTTGGTGTCATTATCTTGTCTGGTTTAATAAATCTTCTAATTTAAGGTCATGAAGACAGTTTCCCAAACTTTTAGATGTTCTCCTACTCCTCCTGTTTTTTTTTCTTCTTTTCCTTCTTTTCTTTCTCCTCCTCCTGCTCCTGCTCCTGCTCTGCTCCTCCTCCTCCTCCTCCTTTTCTTCTTTTTTTTTTCTTATTTTGCATTATGGCCAATACATTGTCTTCAGTTCATTTTTATGCTTTCTTTTTGTTTTTTTGTTTTTGTTTTTCGAGACAGGGTTTCTCTGTATAGCCCTGGCTGTCCTGGAACTCACTCTGTAGACCAGGCTGGCCTTGAACTCAGAAATCCGCCTGCCTCTGCCTCCCAGAGTGCTGGGATTACAGGCGTGTGCCACCACCTCCCTGCTTCAGTTCATTTTTATATAGAGTCTGATTCATTAGGGATCAATATTTATGTGTTGGTATTTATTTTACTTTTTATTTATAATGTGCATATATGTGTATCTGTATGGGTTTGTGCATGTGAGTGTAGAGCCATGGTGGCCAAAAGATGTCATTGAATGCTGCATCACTAGAATTACAAGCAGTTCTGAGGCACACATTATGAGTTCTGGAAACTCACCAGGTGGACTTATACTAGAGTATTACCCTCTTTTAATTCCTAAGTCAACTCTGTGGCCACTACATTCATTATTCTCAGGTTTATACTGAATGACTGCATTTCCATCTATTTGAATCATGCATCATTGCTAACTGGCATTCAGGGAGATCTTTCTCATATATGCCCATTTTGATATGTGTGAGGGGTTTGAGCCTGAGTTCTGCATTCTACTCTGTTATTGCACCCATCCAATCAGGAACTGAGGTTTTTGGAAGATGAGTTTCAGATTCATTGATGGTTCCTTAGTTTTGACTTCAGCCCACTCTTAGAAACCTGTTTTTGGAGATGTTATCAAAACAGTAGTTGGCCATTCTTCTTCAGCCTCCATTGCATTTCACTGAAAGCTTTACCCAACTTCCTGTCCTCGAGCCCCCTGTTTCTCACAGGAAGTGTGCTCACGGATGAGTGGCTGTAAATGCCTACCCAGCTCATTCTCTGTAGTCTTCGGCCTTAGAATTACAAGTCACAGCATGTGACCTCTGCCATGTTTCAAAAAACTTTTCTGTTACATGATCTGACTTTTCTGGTTTCAAGATGAAAGGAGATGCTTCAGCATGCTAGGTAGTCATTGCTGGGAACACATGCTTGATATTTCAATCATTTAGTTAGTCAGACTCTGTATGTTGACTCCACAAGGAATTAATATTATATCTATTTCAGTACTTGTGGTAAAAAATGGTATTTGTGTACTAATGCAATACCAATTGCCCTTAGCTCCATGACAGGAAAGAAAAATAATATCAACAATAATTATGTGAACTGTTAATTTTATAGAGTTTCACTTGTTGAGAAATGACAGCCTTCTCTTAAGTCTTCAACTGTCATGGTTAATCTTGATTATCAATTTAATTGTATCTGAAGTCATGGCAATGCACATGATTGATATATTTCTAAGGATATTAAAGGAAAGGCTTGGAAGCACCTTAAGAAATGTTCAACATCATTAGTCATTAGGGAAATGCAAATCAAAACAACCCTGAGATTTCACCTCACACCAGTCAGAATGGCTAAGATTAAAAACTTAGGAGACAGCAGGTATTGGTGAGGATGTGGGGAAAGAGGAACACTCCTCCACTGCTGGTGGGATTGCAAGCTGGTACAACCACTCTGGAAATCAGTCTGACTGTTCCTCAGAAAACTGGGCACAATACTTCCAGAGGACCCTTCTATACCACTTCTGGGCATATACCCAGAGGATTCCCTGGCATACAATAAGGACACATGCTCCACTATATTCATAGCAGCCTTATTTATGATAGCCAGAAGAGAAAATGTGGTATATTTACACAATAGAGTACCACTGAGCAATTAAAAGCAATGAGTTCCTGAAATTTTTATGTAAATGGTTGGAACTGGAAAATATCATACTAAGTGAGGTAACTCATTCACAAAAGAACACACATGGAATACAGTCACTGAGAAGTAGATATTAGCCCAGAAGCTCAGAATACCCAAAGCACAACCCACATATCAAATCATTCCCAAGAAGGAAGGAGAGGGCCCAGGTTCTGGAAAGGCTTCATGCAGCATTGTAGGGGATTGCCAGGTCAGAGGAGTGGGAGGGGGTTGATTGGGGAACTGGCAGAGGGAAGAGGACTTATGGGACTTAGGGGAAGGGGGGAAGCAGGAAAGGGAAAATCATTTGGAATGTAAACAAAGAATATAGAAAATTTAAAAAAAAAGGGAAAGCCCATCCTAAATCATGGTCACACCATCTCCTGGACTTGGGCCCTGCTCAACAACAACAACAACAACAACAACAACAAACAGAAGCAAGCTGAACACCAGCATTCATAGCTGTCTGCTTTCTCACTGTGGAAACAACGTGACCAGATGCTTCACACTTTTGTCACCATGTATTTTCCATCATGATGGACAGTGGCCTCAAATTGTGACCCTCCACAAACCCATCCTTTCTTAACTTGCTTTTATCAGGCTTTATGTCACAGTAACAAGAAAGGTATTTAACACACCAACATTCATATCTCAGGGCTCTAAAAATCATCACTTACTGCTAACAGTTCATTATTCCCAACTACCCTTTATAACTCCCATTCCAGGTCCCATCCTTCTGCCATTTCTGTTCCTGCCACTAACCTCTGCCTTTCAAATTATTCTATTTATTTTTAACAGAAGGAGCCCCATTTGTTTCCTATAACAATTGATTTAATCATAAGATTTAAACTGCAAAGATTGCCAAGACCTTGTTTGTTGCCACCAAGATGCTATTAAGAAAGCAGCTGAAGCTGTTGGAAGCCAGAAACATTAACTCAAAGAAAAAAAAGCAGCAGAATTCCCAGCCCATTAGTCTTGTCATTAGTCTAAGTCCCAACAGTGTCTACCATGCAGCATAATTCTATTTGTCAGTTTTAACAGGAAACAGAGGACAGAATAAAATTAATATATATGGAGGATTTATTTAAGAGGGATTAATTATAAATGTGAGGAGGTGGACCCCATGGGAAAGTACAGCAGAGATGGAGGAATCATATGGCTCAGTAGACCAGTGGAACTCATGCATAGCCTCTAGCACTGAGAGCTAAGTACAAGTCAGTAGAAATGGGAAAGAGAGAGAACCATAGAGTATGGGTCTTAAGAAAGTGCAATGTTGATAAATATAATCAACATAAAGGAATTTCATGGGGGATGGAAGAATCTTGAACTTCTCCCTCTGATATCCAGCCCGTTTTTTACTATATGAACACTATTGGAAATTGGACTGCACAGTAGGCCATTGATATAATTCATTGAGGATGTTAGGGTTGAAATAAATACCAGAGAAGATAAATGAAGAGAAGTACATATCATGTTTGAGATAGCCAAGTTAACTATATAGAAAAAGACCTGGGCTCTGGTAAAAATACCAAAGCCATCCCCTGCCAGGTTCTAGCTGGTCCCCACAAAGCCCCTCCCTGTGAATATAAGTGAGTTACAGACACCATTAACTCTTTCATTAGTTAATGTCTCCACTTTATGGGCTTTATACACATCCCTTTAGCTGGAACATGTAGTTGTAACAAACTGAGTTGTGAGTAAGGATGGTTACTAGGAAACCACTACCTATGCCGGAAAGGACAGCACTCAGTATCACACTAAGCAAGGAGAGGGAAGAGGAGGAACATGCCAATAATGTATAAGTCAAGATGCTATAAGCAGACTTGTCATTGCTGATTGGCTCAGTCCTCCCTCCATCCTGGAGTGAGTGTTTTGTTCTTTATTTGCCTTCTAGAAATCAACCCTGATTACCTATGTACTCTGTCTGTGGCCTGATATGAATTCTTCACTTTCAAAAGCACAAGAATCAGATCTGTTGCTGTCATTGGAATCACAGGAAATATACAAGTAGGCATTTCCCCCCACAGAAAAAGGAGACTAGAGTGGGCACAGAACAGATAGTGAGGGGTAAATGGCAGGATGAGGATCCTCCTTGTGTTTTATTTATCTTTCACTGTTCTTTCTAAAGAGGTTGATACTTTTTACCATGGACACAGTCTTACATAGACTCATCACTGTAGTAATGTCAACTCAGTCACATTCTCCTGAGACTTCTAAGCTGTTCATCATAACCAGTGTTTTTCATATAATGAAAATGAGGAAAGAACGTAATTCAACCACATGACACATGATTGCTATTTTTCTCTCTTCTGTATTTTATTAACTAATTTGAAAAGCAGAACTGTCCTTTTCCGTCTATAAAGTGAAGGTTCCAAAACTCCTGCCAATGCACCAGCTGAATGAAATGAACAGTTCAATGGGACTTTTCTCCTTGAATCCTCTTTTCTCTATTTCCAATTGGTTGGACTATCAGATGTGGGGCTGAGAGATGCCCTAGAGACTCCTTCTAGAATACACAGAAATGTCTCCAACCTAGTGGTCCACCACAAATTGAAATTAATCATAAAAACAGTAATTCTACCTACTTGTCCAGAGCCTGAAGAAATAGTGTAGACATGAGATTCAGTTCATTGAACCATTTCTCTGGCCCCAGGTAATATCATTACTCTTTTAGTCATTAAGACTTCATCCACACTTAATCCAAGGTCACAGAGATAAATAAGACTAGAGAGGTGATAGGGATGGACAGAAGAGGGCTGACGAAAAGTATGGAAAAAGGAAAAAAGGGAGATAGAGGAAGGAGAAAGAAAATAAGGGTAAGAAAGATTCATGGAAAGATAAGAGGGTGGAGCAAGGAAAGAGGAAAGGAGAAAGAAACATGAGATTATATACAACCCCTAATAACACCCTTAGCTATCTTCATGTTACAGTTAGGCTAGCCCTTAAAGTTTTTAGCAATTCCAAAAATAACACCAGCCAGCTGAAATTCTCTACAGAAGCTTTAGGAACTGTGAAGACATTGCAGAAATCTGAATAGACAGCTTCTCCTTCAGTGCTCCCAAACAGGCCCATTCTTCTGAGTGCCAGCAGGGTGTATCGGAGCATATCTTTAATCCCAGCACTCTGAAGGCAGAGCACATGGATACATGAGTTTGAGATCAGCCTTATCTACAAAGTGAGTTCCAGCACAGCCATGGCTACTCAGAGAAACTCTGTCTCTGAAAAATGAAAATAAATAAACCAAGAAAAATAAACCAGATCAAAAGAAAATCCCTTTTACCCCCTCCATCCTTTGTGTATGTATGTATGCATGCATGTGTGCATTTATTTTAGTTTACAGTGAGATGTTTTTGTCTACAATGTGTACTAAGATCATATAAACTGTGATATTCATGTGAGCGCTATAGCAACTTGCTGGATTACTGTCTGCCCTTTTGTTTCTAAGACAACCATTTGAGGCCAGGGTTTATTGGCAGGAATTCTCTAATCTGAAATAAAACTAGAAGGAGAGCTCACATTTTCCAGTGGTTGCCTCACACACCTTCTACCATGGCATTCCTCCCTGCTGTAGACTTTTCAGTGTTGGTATTGGGGGGTGCTCCTAAGCCCTGGGTTACCAAAATGAACTATGAACATGTGTTTTTCTCTGAAACAGTTCAAAGTACAAAGCCTAGGTCTCTTCATGAAAGGGGCATTTTGCATCTCTGTTCTAATTCCTGGATCACCATCAACATACTGTGTGAAGAGTGAAAGGGCCCAGGCAGCCTGCCTTTCTCAATGCTCAGATACTTTCCCTTCTCCCCTGCTCTTTCTCACAGCTCATTCAGAGCTCCCCCTCCCCTCCCTGGCTTTTCAGAGAGGGCCCCAGTCTGGTGCTGAAATATTGCTATCCCCATTTTCGTGGGGGCACTCCCTAGCAAACTACCCTCTACTCCCCTCCCCCACCCCGAGCATCAGACGCCAGCTTGAAAATAGACAAATGGCAACATTCCTCAGGCCCCTTGTTGCTGAAGCTGACACACTTCCACTCCCTGATAGATGGCTAGCACTTCCCAGGGCAGGTGGCACTTGTCCTTGGAAGAAGCAAAGACCGAATATTTTTGAGCCATGAGAGGAGGGCAATTAAGCATTCCCAGACAACTGTGGCCAGTTTGTAAAAACACACTCATTCCTGATAGCACCATAAAGTTACTTCCCAGGTCAGAAGATTACTCTCTTCCAGTTGTGCAATTCCTCCCCACTGCTTGGACAAAGGACATGGACATCATGTTTGAAATATAACTTCACTTGTCACCTCCCCTTGTCATCCCAAAGTCTGAGAATCCCTGTTTATGTCTGTATATAAATGCCAAGCCCATTAGACACGGGCCACTCTCCTATCCTGTGTAGTAGGTAGGTTTGCCGTCCAAGTCTGACTGGAATAAAAAGGCTCTTTTGTCTCACTACATCGGGGCAGCAGTTCTTAGAGCTCTTCTGGGAATCCTGTGACCTGGGCATAACAAGAGTTTACATCCATTTTCTAATGGATGATGATTAATAAAGAGTCAAAGATGAGAGTGTCACTGCTTTTAACCAGGTTCAGATGAAAATTTCATGATAGGATTTTGGGAGATATAGATGTGCAGTATCACTCTGTGTGATGTATGACAAGGTGATATAATTCTGGAACATGGCAATGGTGTTCTGAGAAAAGCAAGTCTTTCCTGTGACATTCTTGGAAGGAACTTTCATTATCAGAGAGATCTGACTTAGTCCTGTAAGTTGGTGAAGGGCTAAAGTCTACATCCTGGTTAGTTAGGGTTGCTATTACTATAATGAAACACCATGACCAAAGCAAATTGGGGAGGAAAAAATTATTTGCCTTATACTTCCATATCACCATTCATCATTAAAATAAATCAGGACAAGAATCTAAGCAGGGCAGGAAACTGGAATCAGGAGCTGATTCAGAGGCCATGGATAGGTTCAACTTACTGACTTGCTCCTCATGGCTTGCTTAGTGTGCTTTCTTACAAAACCTAGGACTATCAATGCAGGGATAGCACCATCTATAATGAGCTAGCCCCAGCCCATAAATAACTAATTAAGAATATGGGTTCGCGTATAACCAAATCTTATGTAGGCAGTTTTTTCAACTGAGACTCCCTCTTCTGATATTTCTACCTTGTGTCAAGTTGACTTAAAACTACCCATTATATCAGGCAATTCAAGATAGGATTTATCTCAAGTGATCTTAACTCTCTCCTTCCAGCCTCTTACTGCAGAAAGAAAACTTACAAGATTGTTCTTTAGTCTTATTTACAGAGACTTCCTGAGAAATGATGCTATGAAAGACTCCTGAGTTAAAATATTTCTCCTATGATCTCCTCCCCGGTTTTTGACAATTAAGAGTCATGTATATCTGGGACTTATATCTCATTTTACTCAAGAAACCTGATTACATGTCTATCCTCTATTATAAGCTTCTTCAAGAATACCTGTGGAACACTTATTAATCACCGTATTTATTCCTTAATTTATTGATTTATAATTTGCATGGATTTTTTCAAGACTTTCATGTTATTAATTCATTTAGTCATCCACAGTTTCTTTAATTCCTGAGTTCTAACCTATATTGTATCCCAAGTAAGCTCCATCATGATGATAGTATTAGCCATGAGATATATATTGATTCTAGACCACAGTCGCCATTACTTATCCTGAGCATTCAGGACAACCTATAGTCATGTGAGTAGAAAGTCTCAAATGAGGGATTGCCCAGATCAGATAGGCCTTCGGGCATGTCTGTAGGGATTTGTTATTGGGGTAATTGTTAATTGAGGAAAAAAGTCAAGCCCATTATGAGCATCACAATCTATTGGGCAGACATTCCTGAGCTGTATAATAAAGTTAGGTGAGCATAAGCCAGTGAACAAATCAGCACGCAATCATCATCCTCTATTGTGACTGCTATAATTCCATGTCTTTTTTTAATTTTTATTTTCTATATTCTATGTTTACATTCCAAAGGCTTTCCCCTTTCCCAGTTCCCCCCACCATACATCCCATAATTCCTCTCCCCCCAACTATTCCCCAATCATTCCCCCTCCCCCCATGGTTTCTCTACAAAACTAGATCCAATCTTCCATGTCTTTGAGTGAGTTTCCTGGTCTAAAATAATGTTTCATAGAGTATTAAAGAAGCCTGTTTGATTTCCTGCTGTGAGTTCATGGCCTCTACTCATGGTCTGTAACCTGGAAGTATAATCCAAATAAATCATTACCTCTCCTAGTTACCCTTGGTTAGTGTTTTATCACAGCAACAGAAAGGGAATCAAAATATCCACCATTACTCAATCTAGTACCACACTCACTGTTGCCTCAAGTTTTGTGTTCTCTCTCTTTTGGTATACAACACTGAATCTACTCTCTGTACAGTCTCCAAAATCCTGTCAATATTGATGAACAAGATTTACAGAAGTCTTTAGAGTATCAACGATAAACTCAGAGCAAGTTTCTCTTTGTTTTAAATCAATATGGTGGTAATGAGTGTGATTAAAAAGAATAACCTGTAATAGTAACTCGTGTTGCTTCAAGTCAGGGGTGGGCTATCTTTGTCTGTATTTTGGGATATAAGGTCACATTCCTTATATGTTGATATGTCCACATATGTTCAAATGGTTCAATACTATAGGTACAAATCTATAACTATTTTCTCTTCAGCATGAGATGTCTGGTAGAGGATTGAGACTGAGCTGTAACTCTGTATATCTTCCACACTGACTCAAGGAATGCACCTTGGTCACATTTGTCCTACAGTGAAGAGCTTTGAGGCTGCCATGGAGGTCTTATGTTACACTATTACTTTCTCTCAATTTGAGGCTGTGATCCTGTTTGTTTATCCTATACACTCTTTAGGCATATTTCAGTTAATATCAACTGTCAAATGGACATGCTGTGGAAAGATTCACTTGAAAAAGTTTCCATGGTGGAGGCATTTCTGTGCGTGGTTGTCTTGAATATTAATTGATAGAGGGGAGGCCAGTCATTCTTTACCAATTTGCTTTTGTTCAGAATGCTATTGTCACAGTAACAGCAAGAAAACTTAGAAGAGCATCATGAGAACCAGGAGATTCTACAACCATTGCTGGTGTGTCAGTAAGTAAGAACCTTTGATCTACTGTGCTCTGTTTCTATGCACATTTCATTTGCTTCTGTCTCCAATAGTGTTCAGAGTAATCATGATGCTATCACATACCATAGGTCACTTCTCCCCCTTGAGTGGTATATTCATCTCCTCTCTCAGTCCACAAGGTAATTATCTTAAAATTCTCAAATCTGTGACTAACACTTCCACAATACAATACTGACTGTCTCTTTCCTGAAACCATTTTGGTACAAATTACTGTATCCATCAGGGAATCAGCAGGAAACAGATGGCAGAGTCAAATTAGGATAATTTGACAAAATTTTATTTACAAAGTGACTAATTACAAAGGTATGGGTGAGGAATTGGAGGAGCCACCAGAGATAAAACAGGTATCTGGAGTTAGTAAGAGCAGCCGAGTTGTCATTACTATCTACAAAAAAAATGAAGAGAGAGATCTTCCCCAGTCACAGGCTTCACCAATTAAAGAGAACCAGAAGGAGAAATCCCTTTTCTCCAGCCACATCTAGCTCAGTGATTTTTCTCCAGGCCCATTCCTTGAAAACCTCAGCTCACCTCTCATCTCTTCAGACTTATTGTTCTCAGGACTCACTGTATCCAGTTGTTTTGTGACTTTGCTGAAATCTGATAACATGTGCCATGGTTTACCTGAATCTCTTTTCACCCTGCAATCATACATTCCACTATAACCCCAAGATAACAGAAATCATATCAAGTATAACCTTGATTGTCTAAAAAGCCACAGAGGCACCAGCTGTCATGTGATACAAAGTCAGTAAATATGTTGAGAAATTAAAGTAAATGAATTAAAAATTTGTGAGAGGTGATAAAAACGTGGTTAAAGATGACAGGGGTAATGTCACCTGAGTTTTTGGCTGTCTCAGCATCCCTATTAACTGGTGTGACTATTGGTGCCAATAAGCCAATTGAAAGGACAAGTGAAGGAGAAATAGACTGAAGGAAAATTTAATCATTTGGCACATTGAAGTGAAAATAGAAAAAGATATTTGGTGACTCCAAGAGCTTTGTCTTTAAGTGGAAGAGGACCTGGGCTTTTGACAGTGGCAAGAGGTCGCATGGTGAAGCAGCTTTGTCTCTGTGTGTTCTGATCACTATGTTTTTTTTAAGGATTTATTTATTATATGTAAGTACACTGTAGTTGTTTTCAGACACATCAGACGATGGCATCCGATTTCATTATAGATGGTTGTGAGCCACCATATGGTTGCTGGGATTTGAACTCAGGACCTCCAGAAGAGCAGTCGGTGCTCTTAACCACTGATCCATCTCTCCAACCATCACTATCTTATTGACAGTTGTGCAAGGGAGTCTGAAATTCCTACTGCCTGAGAATAGTCATTTGGATCCCATTACTCATGCATGCTGGATACTTACCCTCAGGTGGTGAATGTTCTCTAATATAGCACAAAGTCACTGACGATTTAGCATGATGAGCAGAGACATTCCATTGCATCTTAGTTCTCTGTAGCATAATATTGCAAACAGCTGACAGCTGGCGGGGGGCTCTTTTACTCTTGTCGTTATTCCCTGTGCTTGGAAGAGAAGTTAATAGCTAACCTAATGAAAAGGATTGTGTCCCATATACCTTCTGTATAGTCCCTGATCTCTCAATAAGAAACACATCAGATAGAAATATCATCTCAATTTTCCTTGGGGATAACCTTGAATATACCTGCTTCCTACTTCTTTCAACCAGTTTCTGTTTTTCAGCACCATGGACAGCAGATTCTGGTGCCAAAGGCTGGTGCTAGACAACATTAGATGAACCACATGTTTATTTGGACACTCCTTCAAAGAGTATGCCTGTAATCCCAGCACTTGGGAGGTAGAGGCAGGTGGATCTCTGAGTTCGAGGCCAGCCTGGTCTACAGAGTGAGTTCCAGGACAGCCAGGACTACACAGAGAAACCCTGTCTCGAAAAACCAAAAAAAAAAAAAAAAAAAAAGAGTAACATGTTCATGTGCAATGGTGACTGCATGACCCAATGGAAAGGCAATGGGTACATAAGGAAAGCAAAGAAGTAGCCTCATCCTGATGTGTGGGACCTCGTGGTTCCAAGTAAGGGGACAGTAGTTTCTAAATGTCTTTTATAGTCATTTATAGGGACTAATCGGATGAATTAAAGTATTTAAGGGAAATTAAACTAAAAATAAGGAAGAGGTAAGGGAACTAGGGGAAGCAAAAGTATACAAGATGGACAAACAGGACATTTGTGGTTTGGCTAATTATTTGGAAGGCAGAAATGTTGGTTATATTAGATATCTAGAAATATACAAGGGGTTTTATTAAGACTTAGCATTCTAAGCAAAATGTATCTGACTTGTAGATATAAAAAGTGGACTTAGGATCTTCACACCTGCGACTGAGAAGGCTGTTACAGTCAGGAATGCAGAGAACATCCAAGTGTAAGATCACTTGGGCCTTGGGGTCACCAGGGCCCCATCTGCACCCAGGAGGTGGGCAGTGCCACAGCTGTCTTTGCATCTAACCTGCTAGGGAACATCTGCCCTGCAGGGATTGCAAACTGGTACAACCACTCTGGAAATCAGTCTGGCGGTTCCTCAGAAAACTGTGCATAATACTATAGGAGGACCCTATTATACCACTCCTGGGCATATACCCAGAGTATTCCCCAGCATGTAACAAAAACACATGCTCCACTATGTTCATAGCAGCCTTACTTATAATAGCCAGAAGCTGGAAAGAACCCAGATGTCCCTCAATGAAGGAATGGATGCAGAAACACAGTGAATTCATTAAATTCTTAGGTAAATAGGTGGAACTGGAAAATATTATCGTAAGTGAGGTAACCCAATCACAAAAGAACATACATGGTATGCACTCACTGATAAACAGATATTAGTTCAGAAACTCGGAATACTCAAGAAACAATTCACATATCAAATTATGCCCAAGAAGAAGGAAGGATTGACCCCTGGTCCTGGAAAAACTCAATGCAGCAGTGTAGGGGAATACTAGGACAGGGAAGTGGGATGGGGTTGATTCGGAAACAGGGAGAGTGGAGAGGGATTATGGGACTTTTGGGGAGTGGGGAACCAGGAAAAGGGAAATCATTTGAAATGTAAATAAAGAATATATCTAATAAAAAAGTGGACTTAGAAGGCTAGTTTCAAAGACCAACAACAAAGATAGTAAGGACAGTGATAGAAATGTCTCACAAGAAAGCCACTGATGACTTAGGACTTGTCTGGTTATTTTGGAGGAAAAATGAGATGTGAGCTAAATCAAGGGAACTCTATATTTTGCCTCCCCTCTAAACCTTTCACTCACTTTAATATTTACTTTGCCTCCCCTCTTAGGCTCTCCATAATTATTTATCATCTATTCTTTCTTTTGAATGTTCTATGTTTTGTAATTCCCTCCTGTGCTCAAATTAATATTAATTAGTTGACCCCCAAAATAACAGATACTGCAGCCAAAACTGGTTTATATTCATTAAGAAAAGGAGATGCTTATCTATAGTGGAAGACTTCAGGATTTCCTACTCATTCTCTATTGTAACCCCATGCTTCATAAATGAGTTTTGCATTCCCTGGCCCCACGAAGATGGACAGATCAGATAAAGAGCTCTTCTGGCTCTTTCATGGTTGATTATGAATACAACTTCCTTCAACCAATGTATATTCCCAAGCACTATTAACCTCGGCTTAAAGTGACAAAACTGAGCGGAATTAATGAACCATATTTCCCAATGTAATTGGAGTTAAGTTTAGCTCTGAGAAACTTTAGGATATAACATCAACATAGCTAAAAACCAAGAGTAACCATTCTCTTTCTCCAACAACACTGTTATTAAAATGAATAAACAAGTATATATTTCAGTACATAAAATAAAGAAAAGTAGGTAGTAGATCAGTTAAAGGAGCAGGAGGAGAAGGGAGGAGAGAGAAAGGAACAGGAACATGAGGAGGAAGGAAATGAACAGAACAGGAGGAGTACTAAAGAATGATTGGAAGGCTCATACTTTTATACTTCCTATTTCTCACTTACTATTCTCCCTTGAAAATGAAAAATATAACTTTTTAATCCCAGCATCAGAAGTATGAAACTTTCCCTGAAGAAATAAGAATAACCCAATAATTCTCTATCACTACTGAAGAAAAAGCTCTTCTGTTTCTGGTTGTCTCTTGCAGTGTATAATCTAACACAGGAAGATTGGATTATCCATTAATTAAATATACTTGATCTTTAAGGGTTCTTTGCCTTAATATCAAATGCTTATTGTTATGTTCAACTTCCTGTTCTTAATTGCTGGCTTTACTTCTTTTCCCAAGCAAATTCTTCTTGTCTTCTATACCTTCTGACACATAATAAGGCACTTGCACTATGGTTGTGTGAATTAGAAATGTCTCTTATAGACACTGGACATTTGACCATTTATGCAAGAGTTAATAGAGCTATTTGGATGTGTTTAAGTAGTACAGTTTGTTGGAAGATGTATGTCACTGGAGACAGGCATTGAGAGTAAAATATCCTCAATTACTTAAAGTGTGTGCTTACTGCTTCACACTTCTGATTCAAGATGTAAGTTCTCATCTTTCTTCAATGTTTCCTTAATGGCATTGAATCTAATCCTTTAGAACCCTAAACCCAAAATATCTTGTTCTTCCATGACTTGCCTTGGTCATCGTGTTTTATCAAAGCAAAGGTAAAGTACTTTATACAGAAGTAAGTACTGGAAGGTGGTGTTGCTGTGAAGAGCCTTCGCAGCCTGATTTTTAGAGAAATGTGAAAGTTGTTGGAAATTTTTCTAGAAAAGCAGTTGAATGATATAAACAGAGGTTAATGGTCTCTCCTAATAGGAACTTTGAAGGCAGTATTGTTAAAATCTAGGTGGAATGTGAGAGCCAAGCTCAAAAAGTTCAGAGTGGAACAACATTAACAACTTGGCTAATGACCATTCTGTGGTATTTTTTGCACAGAATGTGGTGGTTTTCTGCCTGTGTCCCAAGAACTTGCCTAAGGATAATTTAAAAAGCAATAGACTAACCTTCTAAGGGGAAATTTATAGATAGCCTCATGTTGACTGTCTTGTGGTTATTAGTCATTCTTATGCAGTTCTATAATGAAAGTGAGAAAATTGGCAGAAGAAAATATAACATATACAGCTTGGAGTGGAAAAGAACACTAACAAACCCAAGCTGGAAGAGAGCCTAAAATTGTTAAAAAGATTCACTGGAACAAGGGGAAGAGTAGTACCCTTAGAGCAAGACTCCATCCAGTCAAGTTTCCAACTTATAAAAGAAAAATGTCGAAAGTGTCTTCTGCTCCTAACAAGCACTTGAATACAAAAACTGTTGTAAATGTCAGTCATAAAAGGAGACGAGAAGACATCCCAGCTGGTGGCCAAACTTGGCACTTTCTTCTACCTTATGCTATATTTATAGCCATAAAAGTTGCAGTTAAGAATGATTAAAGAACTTTTTTCTGGTTTCAGAGACCACCTGGTTCTAGGCAATGTGCATAGCAAAGCGTTTGCATGAAGACCCTGAGAGGACATAAAGCTCCCACCATCATTGTTAAAATCTGTAGTAGTGGTGCCTCGGTTTTAGTGGTGATCCCAAGATGCTAAGGTTCCAGAACCATGGAATACCTGTGAAGGAGATCTGCAAAAAGAGTAGTCCTTTTCAAGTGACAGAATTTTACACACAGCAAATCTAGGGGAGTGAAGTCATTTACGCCCTTTGACACTGGAAATGCAGCTGCAGGATTTGCCATTTGCTTTGCTGAGTTTTACTCTAGGTTCAATCTGGTGTTTCTTCACTATTCCTCTATTCTTCCCATTTGTAATGGTAATGTACTCAGTGTTATTGCATGTCAAAAGAATGTACTCTGCCTTTTGATTTTCTATTGGGTTACGCTAATGAGAATGTCTTGAAACTCAGAAGACCATTTGGACTTTTACACACTATAAAGACTTTGAGAGACTGGGAGATATTGAAGTTTTACTGCATTTTGTATTATGTTTTAGTTACAAGCTTGTTGGGAACAGTGAGAAGAATGTGATATGAAATGTTCTAGTAGGTTTTGGGGATTTGAACTCCTAGTTCCCAGTTATTGGTGCTATTTAGAGATGTTTAAGGGGTATAGCCTTTCTGGAGGAATTGTGTTACTGGAGAAATTTCTTGCCTAATTGCTGTTTATTTCCTCTGCTTTGTACTTGCAATTCAAGATCTGATGTTTCAGTTTGCTACCGTGCTTCCTTGGTATCTTGAATTCTAATCCTCTGGAATCATAAGCTCAAATAATGTCTTCTTTAAGTTGCCTTTGAATGCTGCTCCATCACAGCAACAGGAAAATATTATGTACAGTTTTGCACATTAAAATAGGGCCATGGAAGGCCAGGAGTCAGAATTCAGACCCAGGGCACGAAGATGAAATGCATGAAAATTATAGCAATGACCACAGTGTGAACTGATAAGGAGAAAGTCAGTTTAGTTCAATTCCATTCAATTTCAAACTGTTAAACTTTCGCTGTCAGTTTAGTCTATTATTTGAATGGATCAACATCTTCCTTAACTCAGTGGCTTTGAATATCGGTAGAATTTTATAAATACCATGTGGACATTATTCATGTAGGATTGAATATGTCATGTTATTGCTTGAAAAGTTACAGTATGGAGGTGGAACAAATGCAGGAGACTCTTGGAATCAGTATTGGGAAAAGAGGGAGGAGACTCATTCCTCCTGTTTCTCTTTATGGAAGTCTTCATAGGAACATGACAGTTTGAAAGAATGACCGATGCCTGAAAAGAGAGAAGTTCAGGAATAGGGCAAAGGTAGAGAAGATATGAAGTTCAAGACTTGGCTTTGTAGGCTGGAGTGATGCTAGAGAATATACTACAAAAGTATGTAACTGATACTCAACATGACTCATGCACACGGTTCTGTTTTAATGCATCATTCAGTTATTTAAATATATTAATGGGTATGTTTATATATTACCTATGGGGATTTTTCCAAAAGATTTGAGTGCGTGTGTGTGTGTGTGTGTGTGTGTGTGTGTGTGTGTTTTATATAGAATAGAGTTTATTCACGGCATGGGGAGGGGAGTTAAGAGGGTAGTAATGACAGAGAGTCAGAGAGAGGGAGACAGAGAAAAGATGAAGAGATGGAGAGGCTGGCCATGGCCATGAGTACATAGAAAGAGCTGGAATGGATTAGGAAAGGGAGAGGGAAAGGGAAGAGCCCAAGAGGGCAAGAGAGAAGGAAGAGAGTAAGAGAGCAAGAGAGAAGCGAGGGAACAAGAGAGTGAGAGTTCAGTGTGGTTTTTACTCCATTTCTGTTTCTCATTAAATAGAACAGGCTTCTAAGAGATAGCAACCAAATATGGTAAAAAATAAAGTATAATGAGAATATGAAGCAAAAACTATCATATCAAAGTTGAATCTGGCAACCCCAAATGTGGAAAAGTCCCAGGAGCAGGCATAACACGGTTTTGGTGTTAAAACTCTTTTACACAGTATTCAGTAAAAGAGTTTACACATACATTTTATTTGGAGTGAATAATCACTATATAAACCTTGGAGAATCGAAACGTGCCCCCTCCTCAGGTGAATGTACATTGGCTGAGGTTTAAGGTACTGAGAATGCCTCATTTGTATAGAGATGCATTATAGGCACTTGCTGGGTGGGTTCTTATTGGGAAAATGGGCATTGAACTTGTGATTTCACGAAGGACTACACGATATTGCTAAGGTGTAGAATGTGGGTGTTGAGTTCCCCAGATAAAATCAGGTGGAGAGGAAGCCCCACTGAAAAGGGGAGTCCTTCAGACTAATACTTTAATAGCAGGGTTTCCTACCATGTTATTTCTTGATATCTACTCTCTTTGGTTGAAATTACTTCCTTTTCTTCTAGAGCTTTTAGATGTGCTGTTAAGTTGCTAGCATAAAATTGTTCCAGGTTTTTTTTATATTGGCAATTAGTGTTATTAATTTTTCTCTTAAAACTGTACTCATTGTGTCCCATAAATGTGAGCATATTATATATTTATTTTCATTGAATTCTATTCTATTCTATTCTATTCTATTCTATTCTATTCTATTCTATTCTATTCTATTCTATTCTATTCTATTCTATTCTATTCTATTCTTTATTTCTGGCTGTCTGTGTATCAGTCTGTCTTGACTCATTTTTCATTCAGGAAAGAAAGAGTATTTCAGTTTAATGAGTTTGTAAGCTTTGTAGGGGTAATTGTATTGTATCTCTTGAGATTATTTTGTGTCAGATTATGTGGTAAGTTTTGGAAAAAGTTTTGTGAGGTATAAAGAAAAAGATATATTCTTTTGTGTTTGCATGAAACATTCTGTAAATATCTGTCACAATCTATTTGGTATTTGCTATGTTTCTTGTATTTTATAGTCATCTCCTTTTTTTAGGTTAGGAAATTTTTCCTCTATAATTTTGTTAAAGATATTTTCTAAGTCTTTATGCTGTATTCCTTCTCCTTTCCCTATACCTATTATCTTCAGTTTTGCCTTTTCCTTGATGTTTTGTGTCAGAATTTTTTTTATATTTATGGAAAAAGGAAGTAAAGGGAAGTAAAAACATATTATGATAAAATTTAAGATTTACATGGAAAATATTTCAGATAAACATGTTAAAATTGACAATTTTCATGGAAAATTAAAGAGTAACTTGGTACACATAAAAAGCATTGCTAAATTAAGTGAAATATGGGATAGAAACATTTTATGATAGAATTGAAGATTTACATGGAAAATATTTCTGATAAAATTATAGAAAAATGTAGAAAAACATGTTAGAATTGAAGATTATCATGGAAAATTTTATATAGATATAATAATGGTAGGTATAAAAGTATTCCTAAGTTGATTAAAAGTGGAGTTATAAACATTTTCTAATAAATTTGAAGATTTACATGGAAAATATTTCTGATAAAATTGAAGAATTATATAGAAAAACTTGTTAAAATTAAAGATTATCATGGAAATTATATAGGTAAAATGATAGGCAAAAAGATAATTCTAAGCTGATTGAAGGTGGAATTATAAACATTTTCAGATAACATTGAACATTTACATGGAAAATATTTCTGGTAAAATTCAAGAAATAAATAGACAAACATGTTAAAATTGACTATTTCATGGAAAATTTTACATAAAAAATGGTAGATATAAAAACTCGAAATTTGTTGAAGGTGGAATTAGAAACATTTGCAATAAAATCAAAGATTTAGATTGAAGCTGGGCGTGGTAGCGCACATCTGTAATCCCAGCACTCTGGGAGGCAGAGGCAGGCGAATTTCTGAGTTCGAGGCCAGCCTGGTCTACAGAGTGAGTTCCAGGACAGCCAGAGCTACACAGAGAAACCCTGTCTCGAAAAAAAACCCAAATCCAAAAAAAAAAAAAAATTTACATTGAAAACATTTCTGTTAAAATAGAGGAAGTATATAGAAAGACATTAAAATAGAAGAATATCATGAAAAATAATGCAGAAAATGGTAGACATAAAATCATTACTAAATTAATTAAAAGAGAAACTACAAAAATTTTGTGATAAAATTGAAGATTTACATGAGAAATATTTCATTAGTCTATTTCTTTTTATTGGGGAGCTGAGTCCATTTTTGTTAAGAGATATTAGGGAAAAGTGATTGTTGCTTCCTGTTATTTTTTATGTTATTTTGTGTGGGTATCTTCTTTTGGGTTTGTTGGAAGATTACTTTTTTGCTTTTTCTAGGGTGTAGTTTCCCTCCTTGTGTTGGCATTTTCCATCAATTATCCTTTGTAGGGCTTGATTTCTGGACAGATATTGTGTGAATTTGGTTTTACTCTGGAATATCTTGGTTTCTCTATCTATGATGATTGAGAATTTTGCTAGGTATAAGAGCCTGGGCTGGCATTTGTGTTCTCTTAGGGTCTGTATGAGGTCTGTCCAGGATCTTCTAGCTTTCATAGTCAATGGTGAGAAGTCTGGTGTGATTATGATAGGTTTGCCTTTATAAGTTACTTGTCCTTTTTCCCTTACTGCTTTTAATATTCTTTATTTCTTTAGTGTATTTGGTGTTTTGATTATTATGTGCTGGGTGGACTTTCTCTTCTGGTCCAATCTGCTTGGAGTTCTGAAGGCTTCTTGTATGTTCATGGGCATCTCTTTCTCTAGTCTAGGGAAGTTTTCTTCTACAATTTAGTTGAAGATATTTACTGGGCCTTTAAGTTGTAAATCCTTGCTCTCTTCTATACCTATAATCCTTAGGTTTGTTCTTCTCATTGTGTCCTGGAGTTCCTGGATGTTTTGGGTTACCAGCTTTATGCATTTTCAATTTTCTTTGACTGTTGAGTCATTGTTTTCTATGGTATCATCAGTACTCGAGGTTCTTTCTTTTATCTCTTGTATTCTGTTGTTGATGCTTGCACCTATGACTCCTGAATTCTTTCCAAGATTTTCTATCTTCAGAGCTGTCTCACTTTATGATTTCTTTATTGTTTCTACTTCCACTTTTAGATCCTGCATGGTTTTATTCAGTTCCTTCACTTGATTGCTTGTCCTGTAATTCTTTAAGGGATTTTTGTGTTTCTTCTTTAAGGGCTTCTGCCGGTTAACCCATGATCTCCTGTATTTCTTTAAGGGATTTTTGTGTTTCCTCTTTAAGGGCTTTTACCTGTTGACTGACTTTCCCCTATATTTCTTTAAGGGAGTTATTTAAGTCTTTATTGAAGCCCTCTATCAGCATCATATGATACAATTTTAAATCCAGCTCTTGCTTTTCTGGTGTATTGGGGTATCTAGGACTTGTGGTGGGAGAACTGGGTTCTGATGTTGCCATGTGGCCTTGGTTTCTGTTGGTAGGGTTCTTGTCCTTGCCTTTCGCCATCTGGTACTAGTTGGTATTCTTGTTTCTGTCTGGAGTTTATTCCTCCTGTGGGCCTGTAAGCCTGTGTCCTTACTCTTCTGAGCTCAAAATTGAAATCATTGCTGGGAGCTCTCTCCCTCTCTCTCTCTCTCTCTCTCTCTCTCTCTCTCTCTCTCTCTCTCTCTCTCTCTCACTCTCTCTCGGCAGGCTATGCACAGAAGACTGTGGAGTTTCCTGGCTCCCTGGTGAAAATGGTAGCAGGAAGCAGGAGTTATTTTTTTTTAATTGATCATTTTCTTTGACCAATATATCCATTTTTTTAACCATATATTCAACTCCTTAGAGTATCTCCTCCATCTCCTGTATTCTGTTAGTGCAGCATGCCTCTGTAGTTTCTTTTCAAAATCCTAAAGTTTTAATTTATAAAATTTACTTGGTTTTGATTTTCTATTTCTAATTTTAGGTCTTTATTTATTTCTGTCCACAGTTTTTTGTGCTTCTCTTTATTTCTTTAAGGGATTTGTTCATTATATATTTTAAGGACCTCTATTATATTGATAAAAGCCATTTAAAGATCTTTTATTTGTACCTCAGTTTTGTTGGAAGTCTTATGGCCTACTGTTCTGGGCTGTAGTGGAGACATATTGCACTGGCTGTTATTTATTCTATTTTCATGATAGATGTTAGGCATCTGGGTTTGGTATGCTTATAGGTCTAGGTGCTGATTTATGAATTTGTATTTGTTGGGTGAGTATTTTATTCTTTGGTTTGTGTTTCCTCTCTGGACTTTTGGAAGGTGAGGGCTGTGTGTTGCCTATTTTCCTGGCCTGCTCAAATGACATGTTTACATGGAATGCTTGCTGGTGTCGGAGGATGGGATGGTGAGATGAGTTAGGGGAAAGAATATGGGAGAAGATCTTTTTTATTTCTTGGGCATGGGATCAGATGGGAAAGGAAAACCACAGCAGGTTTCCTGCTACAGAGCTAGTTATAGGACTGAGGGTATTGGATCTCATGAGCATTTGGAGAGGTATGGGTCTGTCTTCAGACAACATGACATAGGAGAAGTGGTCCTTTGGTTATCAGGGTCTGCCTGCTAGGATTGATGTCTAGGACAAAACAACAATTGAGGGAAGGAAGATTTGTAGGGGAATATCAGGGAGACCCACCAAAGATATGGTTAGTGGGGAAGGAAGGTTTCATTTGATGTTCTGTTGCAGTGCTAGGAATGAGACTGGGGTATTATGTTTGGTGGAAGGCAGAGAATAAGGGTATTCAGTTAGCTTGCGTGCTCACCTATTCTGCTTAGCTGGTATGTTCCCAGTGAATGCCAGTTGGTGTAGAAGACTGGGATAATGGGATGAGTTAAGAGAAGGTTGGTTTCCCTAATAACTAAGGATGCTGAACATTTCTTTAGGTGCTGTAGGGCCATTTGAGTTTCCTCAGTTGAGAATTTTCTGTTTATCTCTGTAACCCATTTTTAATAGGGTTATTTGACTCTCTGGAGACTAACTTCTTGAGTTCTTTGTATACACCGGATATTAGCCTTCTATCTGATATAGGGTTAGTAAAGATCTTTTCCCAATTTGCTGCTTGCTGTTTTGTCCTATTGACCATGTCCTTTGCAGCTTTATGAGGTCCCATTTCTTGATTCTTGATATTAGAGCATAAGCCATTGGTGTTCTGTACAGGAACTTTTCCCCTGTGCCCATGTGTTCCAGATTCGTTCCTACTTTCTCCTCTATAAGCTTCAGTATGTCTGGTTTTATGTGTAGATCCTTGATCAACTTGAACTTGAATTTTGTACAAGGAGATAAGAATGGGTCTATTTGCATTTTTCTGCATGCAGATCTCCAGTTGATCCAACACCATTTGTTAAAAATGCTGTCTTTTTCCACTGGATTTCTTTGTTTTGTCAAATATCAAGTGACCATATGTGTGTGAGTTCTTTTCTGGGTCTTCAATTCTATTCCATTGATCTTGTTGCCTGTCTGCATGCAAATACCAAACAGTTTTTATCAAGATTGCTCTGTAGTGGAGCTTGAGGTCAGGGATGGTGATTCCCCAGAAGATCTTTTGTTGTAGAGAATAGTTTTTGCTATCCTTGGTTTTTTGCTATTCCAGATGAGTCAAGAAACACTGAGATTCCACCTTACACTGGTCAGAATGGCTAAGATGAAAAACTCAAGGGACAGCAGATGATGGAGAGGATGTGGGGAAAAAGGAACACTTCTCCATTGTTGGTGGGATTGCAGGCTGATAAAACCACTCTGGAAATCAGTTTGGTGATTCCTCAGAAAATTAAACATAGTACTACCTGCTGATGCAGCTATACCACTCCTGGGCATATACTCAGAAGATGCTCCTACATGTAATAAGGACACATGCTCCACTATGTTCACTGATGCTTTATTTATAATAGCCAGAAACTGAAAAGAACCCATATGTCACTCAACAGAGGAATGGATACAAAAACTGTGGTATATATACACAATGGAGTACTATTCAGCTATTAAAAACAATGAAATTCTTAGACAAATGGATGGAACTAGAAAGTATCATCCTGAGCAAGGCAACCCAATCACAAAAGATCACACATGGTATGCACTCACTAATAAGCAGAAGTTAGCCCAAAAGCTCAAAATAAACAAGTTACAATTCACCCAGCACAGAAAGCTCAAGAAGTAGGAGAACTTAAGTAAGGGTGCTTTGGTTCCTCTAAGAAAGGAAACAAAATACTCAGAGGAGCAATAAGGGAGATAATGTGTGGAACAGGGGCTGAAGTAAAGTTCACCCAGAGACTGCCCTACCTGGAGATTCATCCTATGAACAGTCAACAAACCCCAGCACTACTAAGGACAACAAGATGTGTATAACAAAAGGAAAATGCAATGGTTGTCTCCAGAGGGGTGCTCCCAGAGCCTTACAAATACAGAGACAGATGCTAGCAACCAACAATTGGACTGGGCATGGTTTCCCCAGTGGAGGACCTAGAGGGAGGTCCAGAAGAGCTGAAGGGGCTTACAGCCCCATGGGAAGAACAATGATTTCGGCCACCCAGATGCCCCAAGACTCCCAGGGACTGAACCATCAACCAACGGGCACTCATCTTTCTAGCAAAAAATGTGGCAGAGAAAGGTCTTGTTGGGCATCAGTGGGAGGAATGGTCCTTGGTCAGGTAAATGCTCAACAGAGGCCCCAACAAAGGAAAACCAAGAGGGGAGGGGGAGTGTGTTGGGTGGAGAAGCATATACGTGGAGGCAGGGGGAGGGAGGAGGAGTAGGGGGTTTTGGGGGGATTACAGGCATATAGCAACACAACTGGTTTAATGTAGTGCTAAGGACTGAATTCAGGGCTTGTTTCTTGCTAGATAATTATTGTGACAATTAAGTTACATCTCAAGTCCTACTACCTGCATTTCTGTGTGAACTATTTTCTAAATTTCCACATAGCTTACTGGTTTTGGAATTTACCTGAAGAATGATATTTATTTCAAGCCAGATTTATTCAATTTAAAAATTTGCAAATTATGTATATGTATTTGTAGATTCCTATGTACATGAGCTCAGGTGTCTTTGAAAGCTAGAAGAGATTGTGTTTCACTAGACAGGGGTGTTAGGAACTCAGCTCATGTACTCTGTCAGAATTCATATTTTAACCACTGATCCATCTCTGATGAGGTTTTTCTTCTGTGTGTTACTCTGTAATATAATTATTGTATCTAGAATGCAATAACGTATCTCTTGTTTTGGAAAACACTGGAAGAAAAGAACTTTTGCAGATTTTGTTTTCAGTCATTCTCTGTCTAGTCTCACTTTGTCTACTAAGAGTCCTTTGCCACAACATATTAGCCACCTCCTGTTTGCATGTTTCTGTCATAAATTCCTCCACTGTAAAACATTTTATGGCTTCACTCATATCTTGTTGATGTTATCAAGTTCTTTTTCAGCTAAATATACCATCATTTTGGTAACTCTTCCTACCAACACTCTCCTGAGTATATGTAAAGAATAGTTGCAACTTGTGTATTGCATAAGTGCTTAGCATCACCTTTACTCTATAAAATGAGCCTGGAAATACGACTCTGGTGGCTAGTTACTGTGAAAATTTACCGCAGTGCTTTGTAGGAACAAACAAACAAAAAGATGGATATCACTGTGAAAGATGTTGGTTTTGTTTTGTGTGAGTTGTCTTTGTTTTATGCATTCTATTTTGCACTCTGTGATCAAGAATATAACTCAGGGTTGTGGTGTTTTTCCTATGATTAAAAATGACATATAGCATGAAATAAATACAGCAAGGAAGAAGCTCAGCTTCTATACAAGCTGAGGTTGCAGTGATGTATTTGCATGTAACATGCCAAAAACTGACAGAGATTATTTTGTGACGGTCACTCAATAAAGCCGTGTCTCAGGCTTAGCTTTCTGCAGCATGTATTTTACAATGCTAATTTTTTAAAAAAAATATAAAGGCATTTTATAAAATGTAAGGAACTTCCTTTTTATGTTTGTGTAAAATGGTATCCAACTATATAAACACCAATTTCTTAAGTGCTCCCCAAATATTTTCAGCTACTCACATGTGATACACAAACGAAAATTTTTAGCCATTTTCAAAAGATTGCATCTGTATGACTAATTATAAGCATTCAGAATGATAGCTATAGAGAGGGCTCAGTTAGAAAACTGCTTGCCGTGCAAATGTGAGGACCTACATTTGGTTGCTCATGGAACTATGAAAATGATGGGCATGATAATACTTATCTTTATGCCCAGCCCTTGCTGGTACTAGACCAAATCTATCTAGAGCTTGTTGGCCAATTTGTCTTGCTGAATCAGTGAGTTACAGTTTTCATGTCGAAGTGCTGTCTCAAAAACTAAAGTGATGAGAAATAGGAGTAGGCATATAAAGCCAACCTCAGTCTATCTATACATACAACCATGCATGTACACATAGCACTTCCTTATCATTACCTATATATGACACCAGAAATCCCTTCAGAGAGAGATAGATAAAAAATGACAAAGAGGCAGAGACAGAGAGGCTGAAACAGAGAGACAGAGAGCAAATCAATGAGAAAGAGAGATGGGGAAAGGAGGGAGGGAGGGAGGGAGGGAGGAAGGAAAGGAGGGAGAGGGAGAGGGAGAGTGAGGAGGGAGAGAATGATTTAGAACTTTTCTACGTCCTACAAATGAGATTTAGGCATTCTGGCAGCAGGGATCTCATGAATGCAGTATACCTTTATGTTTCAGTGGTTATGACAACCCTGTGAGGGAGGTGTTTTACTTACTTCTTGATTGAGACATTGAAAACTCAGAATCTTCAATGAAATTATTAAGATTATCTAATGCTTGATGGCAGGAATAAAAAAATATCTAATTTGAAGCCCTTGCTTTATGTCTAACAAATACTGATTTTCATTGAGTCTAAACTACTAGATCCCAAGGGGTTGTTCTTATGTACGAAAATCCATTTGAAAATATCCTGGGGACTTAATATAATACAGATTCCAGCAGGGGATTAACAAATGGCTTAGTTGAGAATTGGGAATTGCTATGTAATTTGCAAACCCTTCCTAATGCTTATTTATTTATTTATTTATTTATTGAAATTGCTATCTTAAAAACAACCTAGCAAAACTCTACAACTTGTAGACTTAAACAGTTTTCTAGGAACATAACTCAAGAAATAGCATGTAAATGAAGACGTGATTTTAAAAATTCAATAAACTATATTTCTAACCACTAAGGAACATCTTTAGAAGCTAAATACACTTTAAGCAAAAAAAAAAAATACATCCTGCACATTAAAGTGCAAAAAAGGTTGAAGAAAGGGTTATGAACTTTGGAGACACCATTGGAAAGAGAGAAATGGATTGGTGAAGGGAAAGAAAATCTAATAAAAACCATATTGTGTATAAAAATGCTTAATGATGGACTGGAAAGATGGCTTAATAGTTAAAAGCACTTGTATCTTTTGCAGTCTTGAGCTCAGTTCTGCTCACCCATGTCAAGTAGTTCACAGTCAACTGTGTCTTCATCTCCAGAAGATCTGATGTACCCTTGTGACCATTGAGAGTAATTACATCTTATGTGCACTTACACATAAATAAAAATAAAATCTAAACAATTAAAAAAATCATATGGCCTTCCCCAGCTTCTTTTCTGTTAGTTTCAATGTGTCTGGTTTTATGTGGAGGTCCTTGATCCACTTGGACTTCAGCTTAGTAAAAGGAGATAAGAATGGATTGATTTGCATTCTCTGCATGCTGACCTCTAGTTGAACCAGCACTATCTGAGTGGAAAGACTATCCTTTTCCACTGGATGCTTTTAGCTCCTTTGTCAAAGATCAAGTGACCATAGGTGTGTGGGTTCATTTCTGGATCTTCATTTTTATTCCATGTACTTGCCTGTCACTGTGCCAATAAAATGCAGGTTTTTTTTTATTGGATATATTCTATATTTACAATTCATTTCCCTTTTTCTGGTTCCCCACCCCCAAAGGTCCCACATGCCCTTTTTCCTCCCCCTGCTCCCTCATCCACCCCATCCCACCTTACTGTTCTTGTACTCCCCCACAATGATGTTTTGGTCCATTCTATCACCAGTGTCCACTCCTTTCTTCTTGTGAGACATCACTTGATATGTGATTTATGTCTTTGGTATTCCAAGCATCTAGGCTAATATCCACATATCAGTGACTGTATACCATGGGTATTCTTTTGAGACTGGGTCACCTCACTTAGTATGACATTCTCCAGCTCCATCCATTTCTCTAAGAATTTCATGAATTCATTGTTTCTAATGGCTGAATAGTACTCCATTGTGTATATATACCACATTTTTTGTATCCATTCCTCTGTTGAGGGACATCTGGGTTCTTTCCAGCTTCTGGCTATTATATATAAGGCTGCTGTGAACATAGTGGAGCATGTATCCTTATTTCATGCTGGGGAATCTTCTGGGTATATTCCCAGGAGTGGTATGGCTGGGTCCTCCGGAAGTATCATGTCCAGTTTTCTGAGGAACCGCCATACTGATTTCCAGAGTGGTTGTACCAGCTTGAATTCCCACCAGCACTGGAGGAGTGTTCCTCTTTCTCCACATCCTCGCCAACACCTGATGTCTTCTGAGTTTTTAATCTTAGCCATTCTGACTTGTGTGAGGTGAAATCTCAGGGTTGTTTTGATTTGCATTTCCCTAATGACTAATGATGTTGAACATTTTTTTCTTTTTTTTAATTTTCTATAGTCTATGTTTACATTCCAAAGGCTTTCCCCTTTCCCAGTTCCCACCCATCATAGTTCCTATAGTTCCTCTCCCCCCCAACTATTCCCCAATCATTCCCCCTCCCCCCTCGGTTTCTTTACTAAACTGGATGCAATCTTTACAGGCCCAGGGTCCTCTCCTTTCTTCTTCTTGGGAATCATTTGACTTGCTATTTGTGTCTTGAGTATTTAGGGCTTCTGGGCTCATTAATATCCACTTATCAGTGATTGCATTTCATGTGCATTCTTTTGTGATTGGGTTAATTCACTCAGGATGATATTTTCCAGGTCTAACCATTTACCTACAAATTGCATGAATTCATTATTTTTAATTGCTGAGTAGTATTCCATTGTATAAATATACCACATTTTCTGTATCCATTCCTCCTTTGAGGGATATTTGGGCTCCTTCCAATTTCTGGCTATTATAAACAAGGCTGCTATAAACATAGTGGAGCATGTGTCTTTATTCCATGAAGACCCTGGAGGACTTGGGCACAGGGGAAAAGTTCCTGAACAGAACACCAATAGCGTATGCACTAAGATCAAGAATCGACAAATGGGACCTCATAAAATTACAAAGTTTCTGCAAAGCAAAGGACACTGTCAGAAGGACAAAACGGCAACCAACAAAGTGGGAAAAGATCTTCACCAACCCCACATCTGACAGAGGGCTAATATCCAATATATACAAAGAACTCAAGAAGTTAGACCGCAAAGAACCAAATAACCCTATCAAAAAATGGGGCACAGAGCTAAACAAAGAATTTTCACCAGAAGAAATTCGGATGGCCGAGAAACACCTTAAAAGATGTTCAACATCATTAGTCATCAGGGAAATGCAAATCAAAACAACCCTGAGATTCCACCTCACACCAGTCAGAATGGCTAAGATTAAAAACTCAAGAGACAACAAGTGCAGGCGAGGATGTGGAGAAAGAGGAACACTCCTCCACTGTTGGTGGGATTGCAAAATGGTAAAACCGCTCTGAAAATCAGTTTGGTGGTTCCTCAGAAAATTGGGCATGTCACTTCCAGAGGACCCTGGCATACCACTCCTGGGCATATACCCAGAGGATGTTGAACATTTTTTAAGGTGTTTCTCAGCCATCCAAATTTCTTCAGGTGAAAAGTCTCTGTTTAGCTCTGTACCCCATTTTTGGATAGGGTTATTTGGTTTTCTGGAGTCTAACCTCTTGAGTTCTTTGCATACATTGTAACACTATTGCTCTGTAGTACTGCTTGAGTTCGGGGATACTGATTCCCCCAGAATTTCTTTTACTGTTGAGAATCATTTTAGCTATCCTGGTTTTTTTTTTTGTTACTGCAGATGAATTTGAGAATTGCTATTTCTAAATTGAGCATATGGGCACAGGGGAAAGTTCCTGAACAGAACACCAATATCTTATGCTCTCAGATCAAGAATTAAAGTACACTGTCAAAAGGACAAAATTGCAACTATCAAATTGGGAAGAGATCTTTACCAACCCTACATCAGACAGAAGGCTAATATACAAGATATACAAAGAACACAAGAAGGACAGATAACAAATAACCAGAGAGACAAATAACCCTATTAAATACTGGGGTACAGAGCTAAACAAAAATTTTCACTTGAGGAATATCAAAGTGAAATATCAAATGGCTGAGAAGAACCTAAAGAAATGTTTGACATCCTTAGTCATCATGGAAATACAAATCAAAATAACCCTGAGATTTCACCTCACATCAGTCAGAATGGCTAAGATTAAAAATTCAGGAGAGAGCAGGTGCTGGCGAGGATGTGGAGAAAAAGGACTACTCCTCCACTGCTGGTGGGTTTGGAAGCTGGTACAATCACTCTGGAAATCAGTCTGGTGGTTCTTTAGAAAATTGGGCATGATACTACCTGAGGACCCCATCATACCACTCCTGGCCATATACCCAGAGGATTCCCCTCCACTATGTTCATAGGAGCCCTATTTGTAATAGCCAGAAACTGGAAAGAACCCAGATGTCCCTCAATGGAGGAATGGATACAGAAAATGTGGTATATTTATACTATGGAATACTACTCAGCTATGAAAAACAGTGAATTCATGAAATTCTTAGACAAATGGGTGGAACTGGAGAATATCATCCTTAGTAGGTGACCCAATCACAAAATAACACAACATGGTATGCTCTCATGATAGGTGGATATTAGCCCAGAAGCTCAGAACACCCAAGAAACAATTCACATATCACATGATGCCCAAGAAGAAGGAAGGAGAGGTCCCTGGTCCTGGAAAGGCTCCATGCAGCAGTGTAGGGGAATACCAGGACAGAGAAACAGGAAGGGATTTATTGACGAACAGGGAGAGGAAAGAGAGCTTATAGGACTTTTGGGGAGAGGGATCCAGGAAAGAGGAAATCATTTGAAAGGTAAATAAAGAATATATCTAATAAAAAATTATATGGCATTTAATGCCTTTTATGTAATTTAGAATTAATAAAGTTACAAAATTACATTATCACCTAAGCAATTCATTCAGATCAGAGAGGTCTTTGTGGAATCTTCTAACAGAGCTCCAGGGTAATTTTAAAAATGTATCTTTTTAAGACCAGTGTGAATGTGAAATATTCCCAGCAGGCTCAAGTTTTTGGACCTCTGGTCCTCATTTGGTGATTCTGTATCACCAGATAGTGGCACATTTTGGACGTGGTACTTAGCAGGAAAATGAAGGGTTATAATGCTCTATGAATGGTTAGTGAACTATAGGTCTCCTGATTTAGGGCCAGGACTTACTTCTTATTTAGCAACAGGTAACAGTCAGCTACTGTATAAAGATTCTTACTCTTCTGACGTCTTTTCTCCCCAGCTGTCTTCTTGTAAGATCATGAAAAAAGTACCTAGCATTTCCCCAGGACTATGATGGTTATAACACTGTCATGACTAAAATGACTCATGTAATGGATAGTCTACATTGGGTGTTTAGATGGCTTTGTTTATTTCTTTATTGTTCATAATAAAAATAGTGGCATGTGTTTTTCTGGTGTAAATATTTATTAATAATTTTCTTAGGAGAAATTACACATAAGAAAAGACAATGAATAGAAAGTATATAGATAAGAATGCTTTCTTAGCTTTTAAATTATATGTATATGACTGTTTTGCTCACATATATTTTTGTGAATTATGTTGAGGTCAGAGGAGGACATCAGAATTCCCTAGAACTGGAGTAATAGATGCTTGTGAGCTCCCACATGGATCTGGGAATCAACATGGGTTCTCTGAAAGAGTAAGTGCTCTTAACCACCAACCATTGACCCAACCCTGCCTTCTCATTGTTAATCCAGAATTAGCAAAATGTGTTCCTGTCAATAAAACTTTGTTTTAATGTGATCTTTAGACACATATATGGTGAGTTTCTCATATTATTAAGGGACATAAATTTTAATATTCTTAAGTTCATGGATATTTTTCTCTCATGAACTAAAATTTTACCTTTACCTAGATTTATTTTTGTGTGTATGTGCATGACTCTTTGCTTCATGCATATATGTTCACAGTGGGCATATCTGGTGGACATAGAGGCTAGAAGAAGTTATCAGATCTCCTTGAGCTGAAGTTGCTGTAGTTTGTGAGCTGTCCAGAATTGGTACTATAAACTGATCTTGAGTCCTCTGCAGGAACAGCAAATGATCTTAACCACTGAACCTTTTCTCAGGCTACAACTATACTTCTTAAACTGTAAACTTTTAAGGCTTTTCATTAATGACGCAGCATTGCTTTGTATTCTATGTGTGTTAAAATGGACCTATTATACTGCTTATAGTCAAGTTTAAAGCCTATTAGTGATACTTTTTGAAAAGGTGCTCAAAATTGCCAGAAATTTCCCTTGTGTTTAATGATTTTCACTTATTATTTTTAAGATTTCCTTAAAACGAGCATATGTCTGTTTATAACTCTTACTGAGCAGCATATATGACCCCCATTAAGTCTGAATATTGCTGATTGGTGCTAAGTTTATTGCTTGTTGATGTAAAAATGCTTTGCTATATATAGGAGAAAGTGAACTCCTCTCCTTGTTTTTTTCTTATATGTGGACTTGAGTTTCCCAATCTAATTTGAAATTGAACCCAGAGTCATTTTGAACCTACCTCTAGGTATCTGCTGCTTCTATGAAGCCTGTGACTATGCAATAGTAATGAATTAAGGTAACCCAGTCTTCGAAGAATACCCATGGTATGCCCTCACTGATAAGTGGATATTAGCCTAGACTCTTGGAACACCAAAGACACAATCCACATATCAAATGATATCTGACAAGAAGGAAGGAGTGGACACTGGTGCTGGAAAGGATCAAAACATCAGTGTAGGGGAATACCAGAACAGGGAAGTGGGAAGGGGTAGATGGGGGAACAGGGGGAGGGAAAAGGGCATGTGGGACCTTTGGGGGACAGGGAACCAGAAAAAGGAAAACGAAATGTAAATATAGAATACATCCAATAAAAATTAAAAAAAACAATCTAAATCCTGACATCTTAGGAATATCTTGGAAAAAATGGTAATTCAAAAAAGCAATTCAAACAAAGCTATATAATGTCAACTGAAGAGATGCTGTGTAGAAAAGTTTGCTGTGTTGTCTCCTGGTTAGCTTTAACTGTCATCTTGAAACAGCCTGGAGCCAACTGAGGAAAGAGCTCCCTTTGAGAAACTGCCTAGATCAGAGTGGCCTGTGAACACATCTGGGAAGGGTCATCTTCATTGTGGAGGACCAGTCTCTGGTGGTCAGCACCAACCCCTGGGAAGGTGGATCCAGCATGTATAGAAAAGATAACTAAAAATGAGCTTAGTGAGTCATCAAGCTGTACTCCTGCATGGTTCCTGCTGTACTTTTTTTTATCGTAAGTTGGTTCCTTGGGTTAATGTGGAGTAGAATAGCAGGCTCTGCTCTGAAGAAGGACATTTCCCCATCACTGCTACAGGATCACATAAGATGAGTGGCCTTTGTCTTGCTTAAGGATGACACTGTACCAGTGGAAGGTTAGGTACAGTCCCTGAGTGTTCATAGTCTCACTGGTAACCAAAAGGAGGTATAGCTCTAAGTTTATTTGAGAAATAAAGGATTCTGTGAATCCCAAGCCTATGAATGCTAAGGCACAGTGGTGAACTGGAGAGAGCTGTGGAAAGCCACTTATTACTTTTTAATTAGATCCACACATGCTGATGTCTAATCTTTCCCTAGAAAAGATAGAATGAGTATCTTTATTCCTCTTACATTCTCCATTACCATTGATGTCACCTTCATGATGGCCTGTGGATTGAATTAGGCTTTTCTGTCCCATCCAAGAAAATGCCTTTTATAAGTAAGTACTTACAAAGTCTCTATTAAAATCATCAGCAATGAACCTGTAAGATGACTCAGCCAAATAAAGGTACTGCATCTAAGCCTATTGACTTGAATTTAATACCTGGACCACACACATGGTCGTGGGAGAAAATCAGCATCCACAAGTTGACCTGTGACCTCTATGTAGACTTGCAGAGTCACATACGTACCCACATTTGTGTGCATTTGCATAAGCACACACACATATAAATAAATATGTAAAATTTAATAATTTGACCTACATTATTGCAACATGAAAATTATATACATCTATCAGTAAATATCTTCAAAATAATCTTAAAATGTAAGTGCACTATGGTACATGCAGTTTAATACACAGGTTCTTTTTTATCAAAAGAAAAAATCATGGTTAAACAAAATGAATGTATAGTCCACTCTGCTTACCAGGGTAGCGTCCGGTATGGGTTTTGGTGAGTTGATTTTCCTTCCCACACACTTCATTCAGTTGACATGCCAACTTCCTAACTCTTCTTAATGGAAAGATAGCCTGATGTTAACCTGGACACTTGGAAAGAAGAGTTGTTAACTTCCAAGCTGAAGCAATGATTTAGGGTACATCAACTGAGTTAGCAGAGTCCATCCAGGCTTCTCAACATTTCCAGCCTCATAAACCTTTCAGTCCCTGCACTTCTTCACCTGGAGGAGACAGTTCTGAACTTAACTCATGATGACTGCTCTAAAGACCTTCATGTCTTGCTATTTTTCACTTGGGGAAATATGCTTTAACTTTTGTGCAGCCCTCTGTGACTATCACAGAGCCTGCTCTGTTAATATCTTTTCAAGGAGAAGACATAGGGTAACATTTAAGAAAGCATTCTGTGTATAATTTTAAAAAGTCATTTCTGACAATTATTCTGTGTGTGAGTATATTTACGTGTGTGTGTGTGTGTGTGTGTGTGTGTGTGTGTGTGTGTATACATAGGTGTGTTGTGTGCATGTGAGAGCATGCATGCAGAGGCCAATGTTTACATTGGATGTCTTTTACAATCATTTATTTACATTATTATTATCCTTATTTTTGAGATGGGGCATCTCACTAAATATGGAACACATTGTCTAGAGTAGTTGGTTAGTAGGGTCCAGATACCCCCTTTCTTAGCATTGGTTTTATATGTCTGCAACCATGTCTTGGTTTTTACATAGATTGTATTCCTAGTGGAATACAATCCACTAGTGGAAACTTATCCTCATGATTTTGTAAAAAATATTTTTCTACTGGAGCTTCTTTCCAGTCCAAATCACAGTTTTTAAGCAAATTCTTTCATATCAATTTTATTGCAGGAAACTCATTTTTATAAGTAAGATAATAATATAATAATATTTTCAGTCAACAAATCAAAGTTTGAATTTTTTATAGATTAATTTTCTTAGTTTATAAAACAGAAACACTTTCAAAAATTAATCTATAAAATGGTGTTCTCCATGTTTCTTCAAAAGAATAATAGTTAAAATAATTGAATTAATGGAATGTGGAAGCTAACATATATCTGTGATCATTATTGTACCCTATTCTCTTTTTAACAAAGACTTTTAAAATTTATATTTGTGAGTGTGCCTCTTTCTACGTATGTGCATATGAGTACAGTGCCTGTGGGGACCAGAACAGGACACCAAATCCCATGGAGCTGATGTTATAGAAGGTTGTGAGTCATTCAGTATGTGTGCTTGAAATTGAACTGTGATCTTCTGCAACAACAGAAAGCACTCATAATTACTGAGTCACTTCTGTAGACCCAGTATAAAATTTTATCATCCCATGTTCACAAAACATATACAATGAACCCAAAGCACACCTTGATTAATCTTTGATCTTTTCACTTTGTTCCTTCCTACCTTTTCCTGGTGCTACCCTCCATTATTGTCTCTGGGGACTGAATCATTATAATCAGTTGCTTCTTAGCCCTGTATATTAGCTTCTTTCCTTACAAACTGCAACAAAATATTATGAGCTGCAACAAAATCACAGACAATAACAAGTTAAAGACAGAATGTTTATTCTGGCTCCTAATAGAAGAGGATACAATCTAATCCTGATAAAAAAGGTACAGTAGCAAGAGCAGAGGCTAGGTGGTCTTTGCACCCTTATTTAGTAAACAGAGAGTAGATGGGATGAGGGGCCAGACTATTAATCTTCAAGGTCCACTCCAATGACTCTCACTCTCAGTGATGCTTTATCTCCTCCATCTTCAGCAAGCTTCCCAAACAGCACCATCTGATGGTAACATGTTGTCCAACTACATAAACTGGGGGAATATTGCACCTTCAAACTACACCTTGTGTTTTGTTCCATAACTAGCTAGTTAGGTATCCTCCATCATCCATCCCAACCTTCTTCAGAACTGAACAGCATGAATTTTTCATTGTTTTCTTTTTGTCTTCCTACTGTAAACCCTTTACAAGTCAACTCAGTCAGTGTAGTTGGTACTCTGGCCTTGGTCTTTAACCCCCAAAATGTTATTTATTTATTTATTTTTAGTTCAGTAAGAAAACCATGATGTTTAATCTAAACTATTTTGTTTTATTTGTTTGGTTAGTTGAGTTTTTGTTTGTTTGTTTGGTTTTGACAGGGTTCTTTGTGTACCTTTGATGGCAAATCACTATGTAGACCAGGCTGGCTTTCAATTCAGATCTGCTTGCCTTTGTCTTCAGAATGCTGGCATTGAACTCATGTGAACCACTGCCTGTCAAAACAGTATTCTTTTAAAATATATTTTTGTTATTTATGTGTTTATATGAATGTGTACACACATGTGTGGGTATGCCAAGGAGGCCAGAAAGGGGGGTTGGATCATGTGAAAGTGGAGTTGCAAGCATCTATGAGCCAAATGGGATGCGTGCTAGGATCAGAGTTCTGTTCCTCGTGATATTGCAGCAGCTGATATTAACCATCGAGTCATTGCTCCAGTCACGGAATGGTATTTTTCTTTATGAAGTGTCTATGATGTGTTGATGTGTTGATGTGGGGTGTGTGTGTGTGTGTGTGTGTGTGTGTGTGTGTGTTTGTGTGTGTGTGCTGGCCTGCAAACCATCATTGTGGTGTTTATTCTCTCCTTCCATCCTTTTATGGGTTTGGTGGGTAGGACTCATATTGTCAGGCTTGTGCAGCAACAGGTTTTGCCCTGTGAGCCATCTCACTGCTCCAACTATATTTCTTAATAAGTTAGGGGTGAATTGGAGAAAAAGAGTAAAATGAATAGAAATTACTGACTTCTAATAAGAAAAGTATCTTAGAATATAATTGAACAATTATAAATGTGTAGAGAGAGGTGAATAGAAACCCTGCTTGGGAAATAAAGAAAGTGTGAAAGGAAGAAAGAACAGAAAAATGAGTAGCCAGAGAAAAACTCTGGATCTAGAACATACCATATAATTGAAGATCCCACCAAATGACTTACTAAAGCTGTGCTACTCCAAACTAGGAAAAGTTCACTGGAGAGAGAACCTGAAATTATCTCTTTTCCTTATTTTTCTTCTTGTGTTCTCAGTTTTCTTTGTTTTCCTTTGTTTGGGTTCTTTATTTTTTTGAATTCCCTTTATTTTTCAACAGTTGACACATGTGTATAATGATAGATACCCACCCCATTTCCCTCCCTCTTTCTCCTCTGATGGTCATAATTTTTATTTATTTTGTTATAAGCCAGTAAGTGGGCCCTAGGGTCAGCCATTGTGTCTCTTCTGATAGCTCACTAAGTGAGACTGGAGTCAGTCATCACATCCCTATTAATAACCTACTAAGTGTGCCTTGAGGGTCAGCCAAGGCACAATAGAGGGTCCCAATCTATGCTGGGATTTGCTGACGTGATCTTGTGCAGGTATTGAGCTGGCAACTGCAAATGGAGTTTAATAAACTCTATTAGTTATTAATATGACCTGACCATCCCCCTATAATCAAGACAGAGTCATATAGGTTTTTAAAATCAGCTGTAGTACAATAATTGGGGAATTATTCTTAACTTATATTTCTCTTCAGTATACTGTCTTCTTCCCAACTGTGTTAACCAAGTACTTGCTCTTTGAATCTTGTCTGGTTTACTTCTGCTCCAGCAGGCTGTCCTCGGGAGGCATTTCACTTGTGCATGTTCTTCTGACCCATCACAGCTAATAGAAAACTGCTGTTCTCTCCCTCTTCTTCCTCCTCCACTGTCCTTCATTCCCCTTTTTGTGGTCACTAGCTACAAGCCCCAGTCAAGTAACTGAAACTCCACCTACCTTTATTCTCCCTAGTAATTGGCCAGAGCCACCTTTATTTAACAATTAGGTTTAAATTGGGGAGAAAAGGTTATGTAACATTACTTGGTGCACATGAGGATATGCTCGTGGGAGCAACCAGATCTTGTAAAACAGTATTTAACATTTGTATATATAGCAGCACCAGGGGAACCTCTACAGGTAACCAGAGTGGCTATGAGTTGTGAGTGTATTAAGATCCATGTCATGTACAATAACAGCACTTAGGAGCTCTCCTCCACATCTTTTGGCTCTTACATTTTTTTCTGCCTCTTCTTCTGCATTATCCCCTGAGCCCTCGAAGCAGGGGTGTTAATACAGATACTTCCTTACTAGAGGATTTTGGACTGTTTGGACAAATATTCTGCTTTGACCTACATTCTAGCAGTTAGAATATTTACTTGAGCTATTTCTGCTTTAATAGATATCTATAGTCATAAATTTCTTTCTCAGCATTACTTTCATTGTATCCCATGGATTTTGCTTTGTCATGTATTGTTTGTAAACCAAAACCTTGGTTACAACCAAGACATTCCATCCAAATATTTTATTTTATATTGATTTTATTCTAGATAATATTTGTTTTGCCTTAAGTTATCAAAAACAAAATAACTCTTACTTTTATTAGTAAATAAACTTCAATTGTACTACTAGGATTGCTGAGGGTTTTACTGGTTTTAATTTACTATTGTATTTTTCTGAAAATATTGTATTTAGTGTGTTGTTTCTAAACAAAATCTCAAGTACTCAATTTTTATCAAAGAAGCCAGATGGTAGGCTGAAAGCCTGCTAGCCTAGAGAGGCAGGAAAAGCACCCAGCTGATCTTCAGCCTATATCCCAAAAGGAAGGTCTCCATCACATCATTTCAAAAACAAGTTTTCATACTGAATGTCCCTTTTTTCTACTTCTGTGCATCTCTTTGTCCTCCTGACTTCCTCTTACTCTCTATGGTTTTGTCCCTATGTTCACACCCTGTCAACTGGTTGTTTGCTACATTTCTTGGCCTATGGTTGACTTTGCTCAATCTTGTTTGTAGTAAAGAGAAAGCTCCTGGATTAACAGGTAGGGCTGACAACTGAAAATATATTTTTCAGGAAATATCTCAATTTCAGTTTCACTGTGTAATCAAGTATTCTGCAACATTATTGTGTATTTGTTCACATGCACATGTATGTGCACATGTCTGCTGTGGAAAACATATGCAGGTCAGAAGACAACTTGAATAAGTTAGATTTCTTCTTCCGTCTTGTGGGTTCCAGGTATTGAACCAGATCAGGCTTGGCTGCAAAAACATTCAATCCTCTGAGACAACTTACTGGACTTTAGTCTATTTGACTCTTAAATTAATGAGCCAGGACTTCAGTGGTTTACTAACAAGTGTAAAAGAAATATTTGATATGAAATGCCTCTCATTTAATTTAAAAGCATATGCAGCTATGAAGAGCAATGTGTGAATAAACTCTTTTGTCCTTGCTGTAAGCATTGGGAGCTGTAACTGACCCTTCAAGTCCTGTCAAAACATCTGCCTATTTGGTGAAAACTGGAGAGAAGTTGCAACAGACATTCTGGAAATGAAGGAGTGCTCACCACTGGACCACTCTTTGCAATTTCACTTTCTATGTCTCAGCTTCAGTTGGTGTGGTCTCTCTGATGCTTCAAATGTCACCAATTCCAGTATTTTACAACTTGACTTAGTGCTGGTCTTTGTACGTATGGATTTCTTTTATTGTTAAAAGGCTGTTGTTTTGTAATTTAAGGAATAGTAAGTATTCTAGCTCTTCTTTCAGTGTCATATTAATGATCTAATCACGTGTGTGTGTGTGTGTGTGTGTGTGTGTGTGTGTGTGTGAAAATATATGCATATACAAAAAACCCAGAGAAGTGTCCTGGTCCATCACTTGATCATGGACATCTCTACCTTAATCACTTGAGACAAAGATTCTCACTTGAACTTGAAGCCAGCAATTGCCAGTGAATCTCAACCCTCACCCAAAGCTAGAATTTATAGGCACAGATGCAGACACCAGTGCTTTCCATAGATTCTGATGATGTTGACCGAAGCACCATTAAAAGTACTCTTACTTATGGAATGACCTCTCTTACTCCTTTCAAAATCATGATCTTTTTCAGGCTTCAATGTTGGTGTCTCTCAAATAAACTTACTAACTTTCCTTAATTATGTTGTTTTGCAGTAGGACATTCCAATGAGAATCCAGTAGAGGTAACACGTGGAGAGATTGTTAGCACCTACTTACAAGCACCACTATTCTTTACACACTTCAACTGAAATGATGTTTCTTTGGAAAGACCCTGAAATAAGGAGTGAGACATACAAGTTGCTTTATAGTTGATCATCCACCTTCTGTAGGGCTCTAGAAATTAATGAGTTCATAGTTAACAGTTATTTTAGATTATTTCCTGTGGGATAGAGGTGCTAATACCAACATTGGGAAATTAGCATGTAAATGAGGAGCTAATGAAGTTATATGTAGCACATGGAAGTGATGAATAGATGACAATCTGTTTATTATTAGCTTTACCATTGTCAATTAATGACATTGGCACAGTGTTCCAGAATACGTGAACCAAAGTTAAACTGAGATCTGAGTAAATGATTTAATAGATAAAGCACTTGCTGTGCAAGGAGAGGAAAAGAGTTTAGGCTTACAGAACCCATGTAAATACCTGGTAGGCATAGAGACAAGGATCTCAAATAAGCTCCCTCATTCTGCAAGCTCTGGGTTAAAATGAGAGATCTGGTTCTAATATATGAGACTGAGATTGATTAAAGAAAGCACAATATCACCCTGTGACCTTCACAGGTATATGTATACACATGTATATACACTGAGACAACAGAGAACATATGCACACGTATGTGGAGACTATACATACAGACACATAAACACATAAAAGGTTTAAATATTAAATCTTAATTACATTTAAATTTCTAGAGCTGGAAAGACCTTGGACTTTTATTTTATAGTTTGTGAATATCTTGTTAGTGTCAAATTTGGAAGGTAAGACACAAGGGAATAAAATAGATACCATTTTCTCGTAAATCTCTGTATTTTCTCATGAGAGTCATTTTAAGAACATTTTCTTAAAATGACTGTGCTTATAGCCAGAATAAACACTATCTTAGCTATTTTGACATGTAACCAGCTTTCAGAATTGAAGTAACCAAGGCTATAATAAAATCAGAAAAGTAAACATGTGACTCAAAAATGATGAGGTCGAATTCTGCCACTATATCAATGTTTATGTTCTCCAACAAGAAATTGACAAATTCAGATTTTCAAGAATAGAACAAACCTTAATTTCAACGTTGCTTTGTTCCCAGGATTCAATTTTTTGTAGCTAATATTTCAATTTTCCCCCAATGTTCCTCTACTGTTATTTTTTAAGATTTGTTTTAAAGATTATGACCATGTATATGCAGGGGTATGTGCATGTGAGTGACATGCCCTCAGAGTTCAGAAGATGGAGTTGGATCCCATAGAGTTTGAATTATAGGCAACTGTAAGCTGCTCCATATGGGGACTGGAAACCAAACTCAAGTCATTGGCAAGAACAGCAATTGCTTGTTAACTGCTAAAGCACCTTTTCATCCTTCTGTCATATAATTTTAAGATTTATTACTTTTTTAATTATGTGCGTGACCATGTTCAGGTATGTGCACATGGGTACAGTAGTCAGACATGGGCCAGAAGCTGAAGTTTCCAGGTGTTTATAAGCTTCTTGACATGGGTGCTGGAAACTAAACTCTAGTCCTCTGCAAGATCAGCACTTCCAAGCTATGTCTTCAATCCCTATCCTCTGTGATTTTAAAAGAAGAGTCTAACATAACATTATCATTTTTTGGCACATGGGAGAATACTCAGAAAGTAAAGAAAATGGATCAGTTTGTGAAACTGTGTGTGGAAGAGCTCAGTCAGGCTCAGATTGACCTAACCTTATCCTCCCATAGCTGCCTGAGAATACCACAAGCTAGTGACATTCTTTACGTGACAATAAAGGAAATTTCACTAATACAGCCTGCAGCAATCTAAGCTTGCAGCAGATAGATTGTATTCTTAGGAATGGGTTTCTTTTTTCTAAGTTTGATGTGGTTTTTTTTTGTTCAGCTTTAGCACTGCTGTATCTTTTCCAGGCAAGGAGAGGCAGACATCTTTGGCCTGAAGAAGAGTACAGGCAGATGGGTGGTCTACAAGATAAGTACTCCTGAATCATGATGGTGGAGAATGAAAGTCTATATTAAAGTCAATCTTCTTCTCTTCTTTGGGTGAAGTATGGTCCATATGTTTTTCTTGGTGACCACATAACTGTCAATCATGCACTTTCATCCTGGTACTTTTGTGGACCTTGGTAGTAGCTGTTCAGTCTCTTTATACTCTCCTCTCTCATAGGATAACAGTATACATTTATTATTACTTATTGTTTAAGAAAGTTGATATTTGTTTCCATTGACATTATTAAGGATAGTTTGTCCTCTTTAAGCATCATTAATTTGACTTTTAAAGGCATACTGTAAATGGATTGCACATGGAGATGAATTTCAGCTCTTTTTCAGTTGTCATTTTCCTTTGTTTAAATGATTTTAATGACTCACTTCCCTGTCACCGATGGCCATTTCATACAGATTCTAGACAATCATTCAGCATGTCATCAAGTTTCTGTGAATTTAATTCATTATTTCCACTTTGAAAAATGGTGCTGGCATCCTGACAATACCATTTATTTATTTTCCCATGCGCTCTAGAAATCCTGATGTAAAGTTTCAATTAATGTCCATGGACCTCTGGCCTAAATCTTACATGTATTACTTTATCATTTGAAAACGAATTTCAAAAGTGTGGGATGTGTCCTTGAAGTGTATTGAAGGGGATTGTGGAAAAGCCATGACTGGTTTCAGATAGCACAAGGATATATTTACTTGCCCTTTGTGACTATTTCCCATCTTAGGTCAGATTAGCTCAATAGATTTTTTTGTAATGGAGTTTAGGAGATTCCTCAATCAGTGCTAAGCTTATTGTGCTGAGGTCAAGTTCCCACAATCCATATAAAAAGCTGGGTGCAGCAGGCTCATTTGTAAATCCTACACTAGGGAGGAATATATAGGTAGGTTTCAGGGGCTCCCTGTACAGCCAGTCTAGTCAACTTCAGAGCTCTATGTTCATTGAAAAATAGTCTCAAATAATAAGAGTGAGAAGCAATAAACAAGATGGAGAACCCACTATTGATTTCTGGTGTCTATGCATGTGCAACCATATATGTGCCCCCCTTACACACACATATATGCTCCTTTTAAAGTTATTTTCTCTCTCCATTTACTGTAGTGAGTTGGTATTGGTGCTGCTATGAATTTAAATGTTAAATAAGTCTCCCAGGCCTGGTTGCTCCAAGATGAACAGATCCTCGGTTATACCAGCTTTTGTTATGTAAATCTTTCTCCCCAAGTTATACCCGATTGGCTAATAAGGATGCCTACAGCCTGTAGTTGAGGGGAAGAGAGATTGTCCCAGCTGGAGGCCCATGGGCTTGGGGTCCCAGGCAAGGATCATGAGGAGAGGGGAAGAGAAGACAAGAAGAAAGAAGCCACCATTGCTTAAGTATATCATAAGCACATGGCCATAAAGGCTGGTCTCTTGGAATAGGAGCAGCCCAGGGGGAACATGGCAAGTGATATCTCAAGGTTATTCACAGGGAAGTAGACAAAATAGCACAGAGGGTTGATATCTGCCCAGCTCTAACGCTTTAAGGTTTATTATAAACATAAAGACTTTGTTCTTTGATTTGAGAACTAAATGACCTATGGTGGGATAGAAACCTTCAAATAATATTTACCTCAACTATTTATGGCATTCCAATTAGGAAAATATTAGACAATTTCATATTAAGCCACATCCCCATATGATCAGGTCTTGCAACTTCTATTTTATTCACGATTCTATTTGATTTGCTTCTAGTTCTTGTTCTTTCCTTCTCTAAATTGTGTCTGCTAAAAAAACCCAAAAAACTCATTAAAGGCTTTCTTTATATACAATAGTCAGTTTCCTTTGTTCCCATCTCCATTTGTGTTTTGTTTTCTAACAGTACTATAGTTCTTTCACAGTGATCTTTCTGATCTAGACTACTGTCTATTCTTCATCATGTCCTGTAATAGATTAATCATATCTATGGGAAAACTTTTGTGAAGTAGTCTGAATAACTATAAGATACATAAACCTTATATTGCCTATTTTGTCTCTTGACATGATTCTTTTTATTTCTCTCATCATACATATACCTTATTATATTTCATCTTTAATTCTGGAGTCTCTGGGATGAGGTTTGTAGTTCATCAATAGCATGCTTCATTATTTTGCACAGGATCCGGGTTCTGTCACCTGGGTTTGATTCTCAACAAACACACATAGACATGTAGCATGAGTGAGTAAGCATGCACAAACACACATGCACACACACATGCACACACACCATATACACATATATATTTACATATGTGTACAATAAGTAAATAAGTATGTAAATAAATGAGTAATTAAATAAAATTAGTCTAGCTTCTTTCTGTGTGACAACAGTAACTGTGCTAATGGATTATTTTGTCTGAAAAGGCAAATGACTTTTTTTCAATGTTGGCTTTAGTTTGGGAGTTTTGGTGTGACTTAACTAGCAATCCAATTACAGTTGACACTTAAGTTTATGTGATTGCTCCAGAGTACAGTAGACTGCAGATTTGCATAATAACATGAAAGATTTTAGTGTTTAAGCTATATATAGAAGAAACTTAAATGGCAGTTTTTCTAACCTAGTTAACTCTCAAATATTGATTTATTCAAAAAGCTTTAAGCACAATGACTGAGCAGATATTCTTATCCCTCTAAGCTATCTACATACAAGCCCATGTTACTTGCAGTTTGAGTCTCACCTGGCTTGCTCAGCTACATGTGTATCCTCATGGAGAACTCCCTTGGTGACTCCTCCTCATTCCAGACCTCATGGCAACCTCCTGCTCCTCTTCCTCCTCCTCCTCCTCTTCCACCAACTCCTCCTCCTTCTTCTAGTTCTTCCTCCACCTGACTCATGACCCGTTTCTCCTGGATCCTCACCTGCCTCTTGGCCAACTTCCTCTCCAGGCTCTTCTACCTCTGAAACACAGGCTGGAATTGGAAGTTGAGGCTTTATATCTCCTCTGCCCAGTCATTGGCTGATCAGCCTTTTATTAACCAATCAGATAATTTGGCAGCATATTTTATAATAGCACACTGATACAGGAGATTCTTCAATATTGATGACAATGCCCGTGTCCAGACTATATAGATTTCAGGGCACAGAAATCAGCATCTGAATACATAGAACATAGGATGTTCCTCCATCAGTGATATTTCTAGATTTTTCTTAGGGTGTGTTCAGCCTGATTTTTAAAATAATCTCTTGACACTATGTCACAAAGAGTCTTTTCTACCATAGTGGTATTCTCCTGGATTTTCCTGCCATATTTACACTCATTCACAATGCACAAGGGACATTTTCAAATATGATTAAAGTAAATAGCTCTCTTTTTTTACATTGAGAAATCAATATTATTATTCCATAAGAATTTGGGCTAATTGTACTCATTACTGGAACCAGTTTACTTAGAGATTCATTTGGTAGGAACACAATTTTATAGAGTAATATTCTGACCTAGGAAAAAGTGCTCTTTTGAAAGTCACCTTTATTTCCTTGCATTTGTATACTGATTCTCTTTACAAATAAATTTTTTATTGAAAAATGCTTTATTGCTGATCCATTGAAGTAAGGGTCCTAGGATAAGAATATTAACCAAATAAAAAAGAAATAAAAGTCATTAAAATCTCATGTCTTTTCCCAATATAAATGGCTTAAAACCATTTACATTTAGCTGGATCAATAAATCAGGTGACTGGCAATTTAAAATTCCAGCTGCTGCTGTGAGGAGAAAATTAGTTTCCTTTTTCCCCCTGTTACATATTAGCTTTTAGGTTTAGACCTAAAAATTTTTTTTGAGATCACTGGGATGTGTTTATTTCTGCAGGATTTAATGTGCTCATATTCTTTACAGTATTAGTATTTTTAGTTACATATATTGTAAGGTTAAATAGATGTATCAATGTCATCTAAAATGTATTCTAATTTTTCTTTGGTCTTCTTTTCATTTTAGCTTTCGCAGCTCCTACTCTTTAGAAATTATTGCCATGACTTCTCCTATAGTTTGAATCTTGATTATTTCCCCAAATATCAGTGTGTGAAGGGCTTGGTTCTCAGCTCAGGATGCTGTCACAAGGGTATGCATTTTTAAAAGCTTTTAGAAAGGTGTGAAATGCAGAGAATAGAATGTCACTGGGAGTGTGCCCTGTTAGACCATAATTCTTTCATCTCTCTTTGTATTTCTTTCTTATATTCTGACTACCAGCAATGTTCCTTTTACAGTGTACTGCCCATCCATCTGAAGCTAGGGATCCTCACTTCTGAACCAAAAGAATCCCTTTCTCAAGTTGTGATCTCAGGAATTTATTAAAAATAATAGGATCTGACAAATATATTTTCAGCTAAGTATATCTTAACTCATTGCATTATTTTCCTCATTGCTGTAACAAAATAATTGACAAGAATAAAATTAAGAAAGGCATCCCAGTTAGTTTTTATCATCGACTTAGCACAACTCAGAGTTACCTGAGTAGGGACTCTCCACTGAAAGATTGTCTAGATCAGACCAGACTAGGAGAATGTCTGTAGGGCATTGTCTTAATTAATAGTTGATGTAGGAGATCCCAGTTCATCTTGGGCAACACCATTCCATGGGCAGATGATTTAGGGATGTAGAAGAAAGCTAGCTAAGCATAAACCTGGAACTGAGCAGGCCAGAAGCATTCCTCAGTGCTATGAAGTTCTCGCTTGAGTTTCGGTCCTGATTTCACTGAATTGTATATTGAAACACATACATTGGAATAAGCTCTTTCTTCCTACAAGTTGTTTTTGCTCAGAAAATTCCAGTATCGCAACAGAATGCAACTAAAACAGAATGAAAGGTTTATTTTGGCTCACTGTCAGAAGGTGTAGTCCACCATGGTGGGAAAGGCGTGGTGTCAAAGTCATGACTGAGTGAGGAAGCTGATCAGTTTGCATCCACAACCAGGAATTGAGAGAGGGGAGAAGAGGGCGGAGGGGAAGAGGGGGAGGGAGAGGGAAAGAATGATGGGTTCCAGGACACATTAGCCAATGTATTGGCATTGCCTATATTTAGAGTGGGTCTTCCCACCTCTTTTAGCCTATTACAGATAATACCTTATAATCAGATCCAGAGGCATTTCTCTTCACTGATTCTAGATCCTATAAAGTTGACAACCATTATTAGCCATCACACCATACTTACAATCACATAGTACCAAAATCTGTATTTCTCTGTTGTGCTATATATACAGAATTCTAGAAATCTGTTGATTAAAACATAACTATCCCTTCTGACACCCATGATATCATCTTAAACTACTGGCATAGTAAGTTTGTTATTCATGAGATCCTGGAACCCTGCAATAAAAAAATGTCTAAAACTTTAGCCTTTTCTCCTGTAGATCTATACTTTCCTCTTGATGGCCCTATATTAGAGACATAATCCCCACATCTTGATGTTTAAGTCAACTTCTAATCACCAAGAAGTATAAGCTAAAATCTCACATATTAATATGATCTAAGATTTGCAGTTCCAGAAAGAAAATCTTTATTGAGTCTGCCTGAAGGTGCAACACAAAAATTCACCCTCTGTGTATTTCATTTATCTCTTTGACTGAGGTTATTAAAAATTCACTCTATGTTTGGTATTGAGTAAATATAACCAAGTTATTCGCATCTAGCTGGCCAGGTCACTATTAAATAGTTACATTATGGGTTATTGACATGCATGAACCCTAACTGCATTTTATGTCACTTTCTACACAGAAAACTAAAATATTACCTCTTTCCAGTGAATTTTTCCTTTACCCTACTTCACAGTCTCCCTGTAGTCCTGGTGATTATGTTGTACTTATAATGACAATGTTGTTATCCAGTTTAAAATTATTCAATATTATTTACTTAATTTTATGTTAATTAAAGATATTCAGACCTGAGTATTCAGAGTTCCTGAAGCTAATAGAAATGTTGTGCATTTAAAGTATGAAACTGTGACTTTTATATGCGTTATCAGAACGAGATTGTTTTTAAATTTCTTCTGGCTCTGTTTTCCTGCTGTTTTCTTTGTTTTTATTCTTCATTACCAAGAAATTACAGAGCTGTCATGCTGAGCTGTAATTATTCACTAACATAATGTGACACATGTTGGATTATTTTATTACATGTTATGAGAATAACAATAAAACTGAACATGGTGCATGGTAAACAAGTCCAGAAATTACTCCTCGGTAATTCTTTCCATCTGCTTGATGAAGGTGTTTTAGGTGAGCTTTTAAACTAAATAGGACCTGCCTAATGTATTTTGACACCACTTTCCACCATTGTACTTATTCTCTTTTGCAGTGGTTTATTCAGAGAAAATAGCTACAGAAAGATAAAATGAAAATTAATTCAGAAAGCATGGAAATTACTATTATAGTTTGGATGTGAAATGTTTCCAAGAAACTCATGTGTTTGAATACTTGGTGCCCGGCAGGCGGTGCTGTTTTAGATTGATTATGCAACCTTAAGGAGATGAAGCTATGTGGGAGAGAGGGAGTCACTGGGAGTGGGCCTTGAGGTTTTATAACTCTGTGGCACTTCCTGACCACCATTTGTTTCCTGATGCAGGTGCAATGTGGACAATTAGCTTCTTACCCCTGTTCTCAATGCTTCAATGCTCCCTACCAAGTTTTCCCTATGATGGAATGATCCTATATCAAACTGTAAACCATTAAAATAAACCTTTTCCCAACAAGTTCTTTTTGTCAGGGTATTTGATCACATTAACAGGAAAGGTAACAAATACAATAATTAAGCCAATATGCATATATATATTCATATGTTAGTAATGAAGTTCCGCTTGCTGCATCACTTTCTGATTAAAGCTATTGGAATGCAAATTTACAATATTCTTCCAATTCCAATCCCCACAAAGCTCTACCTCCAAACATAAGGAAGTAATGTTCTAGGAGTCTGATTTCCTCTGAAAGACTTGATTTTCATGAATTACTCTCAGATTATTCCATCTCAAAGCTGAAACGGCTTCAAGTTTACTAGTGTACTACTTTCTAATTATGTTGGTATTCTTTTCAAAGGGGCACATCAATGTCTGGAACAATATGGCTAGGGATCCACCTGGTCTGACTGGTCTTGAGAGAGGATTATTTATTACTGTGTATGGGAACAAGCAAAGGTGATACCATTGGAAAAACAGTGTTGCCCTAGAATCACCACTAGTCTGCTAAAGCAGCCACACTGTAAGATTTGGCTAGAAATTCTACTCTACTCCTTTCTGTTTATTTTGTTTTTTTTGTTTCTTTGTTTGTTTTTTGTTTTTTTCAAGTCAGGGTTTCTCTGTGTAGCCCTGGCTGTCCTGGAACTCACTCTGTAGACCAGGCTGGCCTCAAACTCAGAAATCCACCTGCCTCTGCCTCCCAAGTGCTGGGATTACAAGCGTGTGGCACCATGCCCGGCTATCTGTTTATTTTTGATCTCAATTCTCTCTCTCTCTCTCTCTCTCTCTCTCTCTCTCTCTCTCTCTCTCTCTGTGTGTGTGTGTGTGTGTGTGTGTGTCTCCTTGTCTCTCTGTCTCTCTCTTTGATTCTCCTCTTTCCCTCCCCCTCTGTATGTATGTGTTTGTATGTGTGTGTACCCTTGAACTTCAAAACAAAACAAACCCTTTCTCCCTGAAGTTATATTTGTCATCTATTTTGTCATAGCAACAGGATAAGGACCTATGATCCCTTGTTATCATTTACCATTTTTCTTACATATAATTCTTATTTTTTCATATATTTCCATGGGATAGAAATAATTTTCTTGAGGAAATTTTATATACAGTTTAGATTTTCACATATCAAAGAATTGATTTTAGGCTTAAAAATCTTTCTTTGATGGCTCAATTTGCCAGCATGAATAAAAGCAATAAACACCTTCAATGTAGCTTCATTTAAATTCCAAGTTGGGTTACTTTATTTCATGGGCCTCATATGTATATGTGTATGCCTGAGTTTATCTGTATGTGTTTATGTGTGTGTACATGTGTGTGTTTGTGTCCATACATATGTGTGTGTTGGTCACATGTGTATATATGTGTGTGTGTGCTTGTGTGTGCTCATGTGCATGTATAGTTCATGTTTGGATTAAGCCATTTTGTCAGGTTGGAGGTACTAAAACCACTCAATGTAATGATTTGTATTTTTTTCAAGAAGTTACTTCCTACCAATAGATGTATGTTGCTTTTTTTTTAAACATCACTTTAGCTATTAATAGCAATTTCATAACATCATATAATCAGACCATCATAAAATTGGAAATTGAGTGCTTGTCTAGGATCAAACAAAATAGCAAGATCGTGTGCCATTTTCTGAGGTTGAAGCTAATTAATTCAGTTTAAGAGATAAAAGTAGTTATTCACTGCCCAGACCTCTAATATGTTGTCAAAAAACAACAATATGAATGGTAAAGATGCAAATAAGGATGTCTTGTTACCAAAAGAAAGGCAACATACAGCATTATAAAAGTGACACAGCTTTGCATTGTGTCTGTGGTAGTTAATGAGCCATTCTGCGTAGCTTCGACATCAGCACATAGATTTGTGTCAGTTGGTAGAACAGGTAATAAAAGCATGTGGGAGGCAACCAAAAGGTGTTCAGGTCAAAGCCCTCTTGACACTGCAATGGATCGTCAGGATTCCAGACTTTCAGAGCTTGGAGAGGCTACTGTCATATCACCTGAATTGCACTCCATCTAAGAAACCATAAAGGGCCAAACATGGTCAGAATTTATACAAGGAGTTCAGACAAGCACAATAAACAACAAAAAGAACAACTGTGAAATTCTAAGAGAGATCTACTTTAAAGAAAGAATGTCTTCATTCCTCAAGTTGAAGGAGCTTCAGCGGTAGCATGAGCGAGGCTCTTATATTAAATCGTTAGCATCACACATGCATAAAATCACCTTTGGTTTATGTTACTGATGTTATCAATAAGATGATTAGTGATTCAAATTATTGACATGCATGTAAAATTCACACTATGTACATGGTCATAGGTAGATGAGGTTATTTGAAAGGCAATTTATGTTTGTAAATGAACGGACTTGTCTCCTTGGTAATAGCACTGTTATAGTATGTTTGTACATCTGTATTCTAGTGTGTTTATATGTATATAAATGTTTTAAAGAATTTGCCCAAGGTGTGGAGACCTAGAAATGGCCATGTGATACTCAGTGAAGGCAAAACATAAGCCATGAATATTTGAGGAATTAATAAAAAATGTTTTATTCTGTTTTAATTCTAGAGCTATTACACCATGAAGCAGCTGGATATTTAAGTATTTTCAGAATGGTAAGAGGTCTTCCCTGGGGTTAATCACAAAAAAATGAGAAAAGTGCCAGTTCTGATCCATCTCTACTGTCATGTCTCAAACAACAGCACAATAGAAATTACAGAGAACAAAATTGGCTTCAGAATTGTGTTGGGGTCAGAACCTTGGCAGATTGTACTCTAAGCCTACAGAAAGAATCATGGTGGTGAGCAATTTACCCAAACTGTAAGACTTGAGAATACACATAACTGCTTTCCTTCGGAAAACATGAGACATCCTGTCCTTCAAATTATATAGTATTAACATTATCACTACCCAGCCATGAAGTTGCACTAAGAAGTTTTAGGCTGCATATGTAGGTACTACTGCAGGATGGTGAAGAACTGAGAGTGCCTTGTGAATACCTGGTCTATTTGTTTGTGTGTGTGTGTGTGTGTGTGTGTGTGTGTGTGTGTGTGTAGCATGCCTGTGGAGTTTGGAAGTCAACCTTGGCCCTCCCTTAGACACTTTCCTTCTTGTTTTGGAGGATGTTCTTCTCCCTTGGCTCCCAGCTTGATCATTTGGCAAGGCTGGTTGGTCAATCTGTCCCAGCGTACAGTCTGCATATTCTTCCACACTCCTGAGGTTACAAATATGTCTTACATCACACTCAGCTTTCATATGGGGTTTGGGGATTGAAGACCCCTTCTGGCAATACAATCACTTTTCTGACTTTGCTGGTTCAGTTTTGTTGTAAGCTTGATCTAAACTAGAGTCATCTGGGATGGAGGAATCCCAACTGATGATGTGTCTCCATCAGCCAATTGGCACATATATGGCAGAATTTTATTGACTGGTGCTTGATGTTGTAAGGTCCAGCCTGCTGTGGATGGCACTATCCTTAGGCAGTTAGGTCTGGCCTTTCTAGAAAGCTCACTAAGCATCCCAATGAGCCATTTTCCTTCATGGCTTTTCCCTGTAGGTTCCTAACTTGAACTTCCTTCAGTGTTGAACCATAACTCAAGATAAAATAAACCATATTCTCACCAACTTGTGTTTGGTCATGATGCTTACCATAGCAACAGAAGAGCAAACTGGACTGCTGACTAGACTGTCTGTCCATCCACAACTACTGTTTTGTATTGTTCATCTTCCCCAAATGATTTCACTGTTTCACACAATTATAAAACCTTTTGATGCTCTGCTTAGATGTAACTGACTCACAGTGTCACTAGAAGTGGACAGGAATGATAGTGTTTGCTTTGGCTGAGACAATGTAGGCACAAAACTGCTGATATTTGGTCTCCATTGGCTGTAATTTGTTGTAATAAAAGTCTGGAAAGTTTGGGTATTCAGCCTGATAGATAACATCTGTTCAGCAGTAGCAAAGATCTTGATTAGAATGGCTTGTGGGGACATGTAGAGTCGCAATGTGCCAGATTTAGGGTATGGTTGGTGAAGATATGCCCAGTGGGGCAGAAATCATTTCATGGAGAGTTACTAAACATGGTTAAGGGCTGCTTTTTGGGCCCCAGGATGTGTAGTCAAAGTCAGGCAAGTTGGCTGAGTTTTTCTGTGTTTGCTGAATAATGGAAAGGACCAAGCAGATAGCTTCTGCCCTCTTTTCTCTAAATGGCTCTGGTGATGAGTAAAGTTAAAAAACTGTGTCCAAGAACCATGAGATCTGCAAAATAGCATCTCTTGGTTAGCAGAATGCCAAGTCACTGCAGTAAACAGCCACACAGAAAGACCCAAAAAACTGCTTTTTATTGTAGTTGAACACAATTACTCAGCATGGGTGCCAGGAACCAAAGGGCTTGCCTCCCTGCTGCTCACAAACTGTGAAACCCTATTCACATCAGGTAGGCTTTTTAAGTACAACTCCCTCACCTGTAAAATAGCAGTAGTATTGAAATCCTTTGAGGGGCCTTTTAGAGGCCTTTGCTAGAAAAAAAATATAATCAGTCGAGTATACAGGGGGTGATCCCTATGTGTCAGTGGTGATAATTATTCTGGTGGTGGGGCAACTCTGATTGAAGACTTGAGACTATTACTAGTAATTTAGTGCTTGCTATGCTAAATAGTTTATAACTCAGAGCCAGCGGGACAAACCTGCTATCAGGAGCTGGGAAGGGGGTGACTTACCACCAGGCACACTTCCATCTGTTGCTGTTGATTAAACATGCTGTTGGAATTAAAGTTGTCACATGCTAATTATGAAGCTGGCAATGTCTAATTCGTGCACCTTTGAAATGTGCTCCCTGAGAAGCAGGTAAGCAGTGTTGGCAATTATAGCATCTCATTAATTCTGTAAAAGGTGATAATATTAGTTTGAGTTAGGTGGTTAATACTCACTCCCACCTCCATCATTTTTTCCCTAGGAAAATAATTTTTGGGCAGAGATAGAAAAGGTTACAGCTTGCTACCAGATGTGAAGTTTAAGCAGAAGGATTGAAATCATAGTCAGGGCAGTAGGAAACTTTTCCTTGGCAAGCAAATATTATGCCAACTGTGCTTAGCTGGATAGAGCCCTCACCACTTTTATGATGGAGAAACTCAGCTTGCTCAGTTTCAAAGGCAGGATTCCTGAGAGGGCCAGAATATCCCAGGGTTTCTTTGCTTCTCTCTTCTACTGTGGTTGCATAGATTTCCCTGGCTTAGTGCCATCACCAGTCAGCAGCAATTAAGAGAATTCCAAAACTGAATTTAGTGTGCTGACAAGATGCTCAGTGCATGCCTCTTTGTCTCCAAAATAAATGTCCTAGCGGAGGCTAGGAAAATAGGAAAAATGTTTGTCTTGAAATCAAAGGATCATGGAAGACTCTTTCCTTGATTTATTGTGGGAGGATTGGGCTAGGAGTTAATAGCATGTACCTGACTTCAGTTCCTAGCACTCATGCCATATGGCACTCACTCACCTATAAGTCCTGTTCTAGGATATCTGATTTCATTTTTCTGGATTCCACATTGCACTCATATACACGTATAAAAATAAAATTTGTTAAAAATATTTTGTGTGTGCATATTTATGATGTGCAGGAGTATATGTGTTCACATGTGTATGGGCACATATGAGGAGGGACTCTATGTGCACATGCACATGCCAGAGGTTGACAAAAGATGCCTTTCCTTACCAGCCTTCACATTATATATGGAGGAACAGTCTCTCCCTTGATCAAAAAGCTCACTTTCTTGATTAATCCATCCAGCTAGCTAGCTTGCTCTGGCAAGCCCCTGCCTACAAGCATAGCCTCTAGCAGATCAACCTCATATTTACAAGAGTGCTTGAGATTGGAATTCAGGTCCCCATGCTTGCACATTGTTTCCTCCATGGAGACATCTCCCTAGTACTGTAAAATAATTCTCCCATGCTTATTGACATTAAAATTTCATTAAGGATCCTTGATGTGCACCTTGATGGCAATTCAGATAATTCCTTCCATTTTGTGTTTCAGTAAGTGCCAGGCAAGGGAGATTAGACAGGTTTAATGTGTGCTGAATGCATATATAGAAGCATCATACTCGTGCCATTATTAAGAAAGTCATATTAACCATAATAACAATAAGAAAGAAATCCTTGGAAGACAGGACAGTTCTGAACTAGATCTCATTCTGGTCTGCTGGAATCATCATTTCCATCAGGAATTCTACGCAATGCTCAAAGCTATACAGATCAGCTCATACCCTTGAAGGAAAGTTCAGACAAATGTCAAATGGAATATGAATGCTAAGCAAGTAGCAACATCAATCGCATTTCTTGAATTCTTAGCAAAAGCTAAGGTGCAACAAGTACATTGCTTGACTGGGAAGAAGATAAGAGCAACACCAAAGCAAGGCAAACAATGACATGGGAGCTGTAGAGAAAGCTCTGTGATTAAGAAACTCGTTAATCTTGTAGCTAACCTGAGTAAAATTTCCAGGACCCATATAAAGCAGTTTCCAATTCCCTGTAACTCCAGCTCTAAGGAACCCATGGCTTCTTGTGGCCTTTATGGGTACTGCTCTAATATGCACATATATAATATACATATACAGACACATAATCACATAATTAAACTCATAAAATAAAACATCTCAAAGAGATATTTGAGGACATTAGCAATAGCCATTCAGGTTAGTAATAGCTGTTAGAGACAGAATAGATACCCTTATCGTGTTTAGAACAGTCTTTGTTCTGTCTGCCTCTTTTCACATATACAGTCAGCCACTATCACTGTCCCATACCAGTATTAGTACATTGATTTCAGTAAGTATATATTGCACATGTAAAACAATTCCACTAATGTTGTAATGTTGTTTTACCTTTACACATTGAAAGAATGTAATGTCCATATTTATATATGATTCTTACTTATTGCAATTAAAATCACTAGAAATTTTTTAATTTTTATCATTTCTATTTGAAATTATAATATAATTTCATCATTTCCCCTTTTCTTTCCTCCCTCCAAATTCTCCCATACACCCCTTCTTGTTCTCTTTCAAGTTTATGGCCCCTTTGTTAATTGTAGTTACATTCATGTATGTATATGAATGAATATACATATATTGCTAAATATAACCTGCTCAGTCTGTATTATGTTGTGGATATTTTTAGGGTTGACCATTTGAGTTAAATAACCAATTGTTGTGCTTTTCACCTGAGAAGACTATTGTAGTGGATTTGACCTAATGCTCCTTGTAGTATAATGTTAATTTTTGTCCTCCAAACTGCTTACAAGACTGTCTATATGCAAGACACTAAGAGACCCTGTCCCCAGTTGGTTCTCATTGGTAAATAAAGATGCTGGCAGCCAATGTCTGGGCAGGGCAGGCACAGGTGTGACAGAGAGGAAGGATAAAGAGAGGGAGATCTGCCATGCTGGGAGAAGAAGGAGAAAGAGAGGAGAAACACTGTCCTGAGAAGAGAGAAGAGTACAGCTTAGAGAGGCATGGCTACCATGTGAAGGAGCTGAGAGTGTACAGCCAGAGGATATCCCAGGTGGGAAGCCCTCTAGGTCCAGACCTGCCTAGATAGAAGAGAGAGTTTAGTATGTTATCATTTGGGATTATTGGTGGGAGATGGATTAGCCACATGAAAGTGGCCCAGCTATTGTGCTGATTAAGGCATATCAAAATAAAGGCTCCATGTGGATCTTTCATTTAGGAACAGAAAACACTGAGGTGGGTAGTAGGAAAGCACCACCAAAATTTAATTCTAAAACTACTTCTTCTACTCCCTGCATTCTTTAGTTACCTGTAATTCCCTTGTAGGGTTGAGGCTCCTGATGTTTCCCCATCTACTTTGGGATGTCTATCAGTGTTGTCCTGCTCATATCTGGGAAGCTGTGTTGTTGAGTCTCTATAGGTGTAGCTTCTGACCAGGAGGCACAATCTCACAGCAATCTTTGTGATTCTCTGGCTCATATAATCTTCCCACTGTCCTCTTTTGCAATGTTCTCTGAGCTTTAGGTAAAGGACTGTTTTGTAGTCTGGGCTCCACAACTCTAAATTATAGTTGATTTTGTTTTTCTGTAAAAGTCTTTCTTGTAAAGGGAGGTTTCCTTTGTAAAGGATGAAGTCTATCCTTATCTGTGAGCTTAAATGCAAATGGTTATAGTCATTAGAGAATATGTTGGTTTAATAAAATAGTTGGGTTTTGTTTTTGTTTGTTTTTTGTTCATTTCTTTGTTTTTGCCAAGGACCAGCCTCAGCTTGGAGAGTGGTTCTAAGACAGGGGTGTTTGAAAGTGACAAAACAAAACAGTCAAAGTCAAATCATGGGTCTGCTTTGACAGCTGTGTTCTGCTTGAGATGGGTCCCTAGACAGATCTTGACCCCTGGCTCCACAGTGGGCTTGAGGAAGCTCTCTGTTGAGGCAACTCTCTCTGCTTGAGGTAGATCTCTCTTGCTAGGAAAAAAAATGTATAAAACCTCTTGATAGCTCATGGACTTTCTGAGCAAAGTCAGAAAAGCTGCTATGAAAACCAATTCTTGGATTTTCTAGAAAACAAAACAAACAAAACAAAACTCTAAAAGAGCTGTGTTCACTCTCCAAGGAATTTTTTTCGATTTTTGACCAAGGTCAGAAATCCTAAAAGAGCTATAAAAATTGTAAAAAAACTGAATAAAAAAGCTATTCACGCTCCATCGATTTTCCAAACAAAATCAGAAATCTTGTTTGAAAAAAATCTAAAACAGTAGTGTTTTGCTCCCCAGAGATCTGCAGACAGCTCTTCTCTTGCTATAAAAAAATTCACCCCCCAAAAGAACTGCTATTGCTTTCTTCTAGGTTGTCACATGCAGACCAAAAACCCAGTGATATATATACACACACACATATATATATACATATCAATTCAGTCATTTACTCCTTTACTCCAGGTACCCTATTGACCATCTCACAAATCAGCATTCTAAGACCTTAGCTGGTGGGATCCCATGCTGAGATTATCATTGTGACTAAATTTTCTCTGTACCAGGCTGAACTTGAACTCAGGAGTCTGCTTTCCATTGTATCTTCCTGCCTTTTTATCTGTCTGACAAGCTGGCTCATAGTGCAGCTACCTCTCTTCTTTTATGTGTGTGAAGCATCTTATACAATTCCTAATGCATCCTCGTATTTTACATAGTTGAGAAATTATATTTCTGAACTCTCAGAAATATCTAATTTTTCAGAGTTCCTTTCCACAGCCTTAAGGGCTGTCCTGAAGGTTATAGCATTCTCCCATTCCACTGAGTCATTAGACATACCTTTGCCTCCCAGACTCGTGCTTTCTCTGATTACTATGGAAGCATTAATCTTGGCAGAGAGTACATTCCTCAGGTATCATGAAAACAGGTACATAACAAGCAAGCCTTATGCCTTCAGCAGCCATCAAGGCTCATGGAGGCCTATATCCTGCTGGCTCTGGTCCTTACAGGGCCAAGATGGACTTGGCATTCTTCGTTTTTTCTTTCCTTTTTCTTTAAACTAATTAAATGATTCCTTTTCTTCCCTGTAGAAACCCTTACTATGTTTTACCTTTCTCCCTCCTTCTGTATTTCTCTCTTTTTTTCCCACCCTAATTAAAGCTCACCAGGGCCTAGAGAGATGACTCAGGATCTCCTCTGGCTCTGAAACACATCTTCTTCTGCAAGGTTCTCTGAGCTCTGAGAGAAGTGATTTGATAGAGGCCTCCCATTTAGGTCTGAGTGTTCCAAGGTCTCTCCTTATCAGCATAATGTTTATTTGTGGTGTTTTATATTTTTTTCCACATGGTATAGGAGAAAGAACTGACCTGTGAGTATAGCGGTATATTTTTCGGAGTCATTTTATTTATTTATTTCAGATCTGTATTATTTACTTTTATCCTAGGTACCTGAGCTATCTAGTTTCAGGTTGTTGCTTACTCAACCAGTGTTGGGTATCTGTATCTCCTGGAGTGGGCTTTAAGTCAAACCAATTACTAATTGGTTATTCCTGCAAGATTTGTTTCACCATTGTTCTAACATACATTGCAGTCAGGACATCATTGTAGATCAAGGGTTTGTGTTGGACTTGGTGTTTACTTTTGATAGCCTGCAGAGTATATTCCCTTACCAATGGTTCTGGAACATAGGCATGAAGGCGTTATGCAGGCAATGGATCAACAACCCATGTTCAATGAGTTGTATAGGTATTATCTTCAGCAATGAGACATTTCTTTCAGTTTGGGAAAAAACAACCTATAGTCTTTGCAAAGATTTGTTTTGTGCTCCAGGATATAGTATATTTTAGAAAAGCTTCCATGAGCTGCTTATAGGAGGTGAGTTTTTTTGGTGTTTTGGAGGAATATTCTATAGGTATCTGTAAATGCATTTGATGTATGATATTAACTAATTCTGGTGTTTCCCTGCCTACTTTTTAATCCAGATAATATGTCTATTGCAGAAAGTCAGGTATTGAAATCATCTACTATTAATCTATTAACTGATCAATTTTAATCTATGTCCTCAAACCAAGTAGTACATTTTCACACACACACACACACACACACACACACACACACACACACACACAGTTGGGCAATCAGAATTTGCAGAATTTGGTGAATATATGTTTAGGATAGTAAACTCTTCCTGGTTAAATGTTTCTTTGATTAGGGTGAAATGTGCGTTTTTAGCTCTTCTGAGTGGTTTTCATTTGATGTCTATTTTGTCAGACATTAGGATAATACTGTCTGCTTGTTCCTGGTCCCATTCAAAACAAGTACTTTTATCCCTCCCCTTTTTTCACATTTGAAGATATGATATATTTTTGTAGACAACAGACAGGTGAATTCTGTTTCTTAATCCTGTGACTTTTGATTGGAGAATTGACACCCATTAGTATTAAAGTTATTGTTAAAGTATTTGTGTTAACTGTAATCATTGTACTGTTGACCTTTGGTGTTATTTGTGCTCTGGGAAGTTTCTTAATGTTTCCATTGCTATTAAGAGACACCATGATCAAGGAAAATCTTAAAAATGACACATTTCAACATTTTAATTGTGGATGACTTACAGTTTTGAGGTAAAGTCATTTATCATCATGACAGGAAGCATGGCAGCGTCCAGGAGACATGGTACTGGAGAAGGAACTGAAAGTTCTATATCTTGATGTGAGAACAGCCAGAAGGAGACTGTCTCCCATAGATTGTCACAAGGAGGGTCTCTTCAGCAAGACCTGAGCATAGGGTGAAGCCTGAGCATAGGAGGAACATCTAAGTCAATTCCCACAGTGACACCCTTCCTCCAATAAGGCCACAACAACTTCAATAAGACCATAACTCTTAATAGTGCTACTCCCCGTAGGCCAACTGCTCAAACACATGAATCCAAGGAGGCCAAACCTACTCAAACCACTACAGTGGTACTTCATGTTTTAATAATTATGACATTTTATTTCTTCCCACAGTCTCTCTGCTGTGCTCAAGTCTTTCTTCAATCTGAAATACTGCTTCTTATGTTTTGTGTAAGTTTGGTTTGTTTTATGTCAATATTTGTACTATTTATATAGTGGAAAGTATTTCTCTTTCATTTATGGTGGATAATTTTGCTGTATATATTAGTCTAGTATGGCATCACAGTCCTTCACGATTTGGGGTGCATGGTTCTAGGTGCCTCTGCCTTTCAAAATTTACAATAAGAAGTTAACCATTATTCTCATGGATTTTCTTTTATATGTGACTTGCATTGTTCTAGATTTGGCAGATTTCACTCCTTTTTCTGTACATTTAATGGTTGAAATATTATGTGGCATGGGTGTTTCTTTTTTGGTATTGTCTATTTGGTGTTCTGTGTGCTTTTCATATCAATATTGTGCCTTCAGTTCAGAGGAGTTCTTATCTATCGCCTTGTTGAAGATCTGATCTATGTTGTTCACCTGGTATTCTTCTTCCTCATCTATGCCTGTAATTTAAAAAATGTGGTTTTCTCATGGTGTCCCACATATTTTGTAGGTTCCATATGTATGTGTTCTAATTCTTTTCACATGCCTTGTCCATTCCATTTAGATCCTTGACTTTGTCCTTGTGTCCTTATATTCTATCTTCTGCTTGATCCTTATCCAGCTTCCCTTTGAGTTTTCTAGTTGAGTTAGTGGATTGTTTAATTTCACCTCAATTTCAGCTTGTGTCTTCTTCAATGTTTCTATTTTTTATTAAGTTCTGTTCTCAAAGCCTGGATTATCTTCATGCCTTCCACCAGCACTGTGACCGTGCTTTCTTGGGCATCATTCAGGTATTTATTCTCCTTAAGACCTTTCCCCCTGATTTTATTAAGCTGATTCTTTGGGTTTTATTCATGTACCTTGCATTCAGCTCATTATGCTGCCCAGGCTGGACTTGAATTTGATATATCAAGTGATTATTTTTTATTGTTTTTTTTTTCTTCTTTTTACCTGCCTCAGCCACTGGGCCAACAGACACATGCCTTCTTTTATATGTGTACACACAGACCTGGACACACAGACACAGTTTGCTGACTCTGGAATGTTTATCAACTTCAGCAGAATAAATCTATTATGCTATATATATTTTTTCTTTTTTTTATTTTCTATATTCTATGTTTACATTCAAAAGGCTTTCCCCTTTCCCAGTTCCCACCCACCATAGTTCCCATAGTTCCTCTCCCCCCCAACTGTTCCCCAATCATTCCCCCTCCCCCCTCGGTTTCTTTACTAAACTGGATGCAATCTTTACAGGCCCAGGGTCCTCTCCTTTCTTCTTCTTGGGAATCATTTGACTTGCTATTTGTGTCTTGAGTATTTAGGGCTTCTGGGCTCATTAATATCCACTTATCAGTGATTGCATTTCATTTGCATTCTTTTGTGATTGGGTTAATTCACTCAGGATGATATTTTCCAGGTCTAACCATTTACCTACAAATTGCATGAATTCATTATTTTTAATTGCTGAGTAGTATTCCATTGTATAAATATACCACATTTTCTGTATCCATTCCTCCTTTGAGGGATATTTGGGCTCCTTCCAATTTCTGGCTATTATAAACAAGGCTGCTATAAACATAGTGGAGCATGTGTCCTTATTGCATGCAGGGGAATCCTCTGGGTATATGCCCAGGAGTGGTATGCCAGGGTCCTCTGGAAGTGACATGCCCAATTTTCTGAGAAACCGCCAAACTGATTTCCAGAGCGGTTTTACCATTTTGCAATCCCACCAACAGTGGAGGAGTGTTCCTCTTTCTCCACATCCTATTTTATTTATTTATTTTGCATGAAATTGTGTGGGTTATGCAGGGTGTGCATATGCCACAATACATACCTGGAAGCCAGGAAACAAATTGAAAGAGTTTGTTCTCTCAACCATGCAGATCCTGGACACAGAACTCATGTGATCAGATTTGTTGCTGAGCTATCTCTCAGCCCAGAATAAATCCATTTAAAAAATGTTTTCTAAGTAATGTCTTCGAATTATCAATGCTATAATTAAGGGACCTTAGAGACATAACAGATTTCCTGAATTAAATTTATTTCCTTCCCCTTTATTATCTTCAACTTCTTTATTGTATGTGTGTTAGTATACTCATGAGGTACACTAATTCATTATTAATGTAGATGAGTTATCAATGCTATCTGTGTACTCTCACATATTTTTAGAAAGCAGTGTTGTTATGTTACCTGTCAGGGTGATTTTCCTGCCTTGGTGAGGTTCTGTCTCAATTAGAAAGCACTGATGTACATTGATGAGCCCTCATAGTAGTTTGATGGAAGACATTTAATTATATCATGTGATTTGCACTTTGGGAAATCATAGAATCTGACAGATTGATGTGCACATTTGGAAAGAGGTAAGGCTGATATAATATGAATATTGTTCATGTCTGTCTTTGCTCTGCTTTGAACGGTGAGGGAAAGCTCTTCTCAATAAGAAAATGTATTTTCCTTCATGCTAGTTTGAGAATGTTCTATGTAAATATACACATATATACATGTACACATATACACAGATATATGGACATATACACATACACACACACACACACACACACACATATATATATATATACATATACACAGATACATAGATACACAGATACACAGATATACATATACACATACACACATATACACATATACTCAGATATGTATATGCATAGTGCTTTGACTTATTCAAAACAGATTTGAGACCTTGAGTTAACTTGCAAGGATGTTTTCATATGCCCATAGTAGACTGCTTTTAAAGGGGTAATATTTTACCTTTCTAAAATATTTTCACTAGACAAAGAAAGTAAGGTTGTACTAGTTAGGGTTTTACTGCCGTGAACAGACACCATGACCAATGCAGGTTTTATAAAAGACAACATTTAGTTGGGGTTGGCTTACAGGCTCAGAGGTTCAGTCCATTGTCATCAAGGCAGAAACATGGCAGCATCCAGGCAGGCATGGTACAGGAGGAGCTGAGAGTTCTACCTCTTCGTCTGGAGGCTGCTAGTAGAAGACTGACTTCCAGGCAACTAGGGTGAAGGTCTTAACCCCACACCCACAGTGACACACCTATTCCAACAAGGCCACACCTCCTAATAGTGCCACTCCCTGGGAAAAGCATATACAAATCATCACAAAGGTGAATGCAAAAAGAAAGAAATTGAATTTAATACTTTGTAAATGTACATATTTGTAATGCTAACAAATAAAATCAGTAGTTTTGGCTAATGATATTTTTTAATTGAAATAAGTTGAATTGATTGAATATAGGATTTGCTTTCTCTCTCTCTCTCTCTCTCTCTCTCTCTCTCTCTCTCAGTGTGTGTGTGTGTGTGTGTGTGTGTGTGTGCGCGCGCGCGCGCGCGCCCGCACATGTGCCTATGTATAAGCAAGCATTGTCTTAAGGGAGTTTGGTTTTCTTCTTCAACTAAATCAGTCAGATATGGTTGCAAGTAAATCACCCACTGATCCACACTGGCCCTTGTTGCTCCTTATCCTGGGCCTAGAGGAAGCGCTTGAATCTGGCACAATTTTTGCGACCTGTCCTGGTCATTTCTGCTGCAGAGTGACTCAGCACAACCTACATGATCTGGTTGAACCTGTGCCTGCCAGGCAACTGCTGACATAGAATTATCTCATAGGCCCCACCAGATCAACCCATACCCCTCCTCATCTGCTCCCTAAGATCAAGAGAGTGATGCAATTAAGCGAGTGAGTTTCTGCTTCTACAAAACTCCAGGCTGGTGTGGTTCTTCTCCAGTCAGTGACACTCACCATCCCGCTCAGCACCAGAGAAACCTGACAAGTCCTGTCTTCTCTCCTCTCAGCTACCTGCCAGCAAAGAGTCGACAGGCCCTAATATTTAAACATTTTCTAATGAGGTATTTAAATACAGACAGTGTGTTATACATCAAGGACTTTCACGATTGGCCAAACTGATGCTTGCTTTTCCATTTGTGCATTGTCAGTTTTCAAGACTTTTAGAACTCCAGAGACAAATTCCTAAAAAGTGATATAATATCTAGCTGAAAGTGCAGGAATATGCATATGAATCGGGAAGATTCACATGGGCTTTTGGAAAAAAAATAATTTTGAGCTTTGTGTGGAGCTTGGAGGATGACAATATCGTTTATGGATACAGGAGTTTGGAGGAGTTGGGCTTCTCATGCCCTTCTCCTCTGTCTCCTTACTTTACTGTAACCTCCCTCTTGAGTACCACACCCTGGGTCTAAGGAATGGATTGTGATGTCTTAGAGACACATATGTCTTTCAGGTGCCTGAAGATTCCTAATGTTCACATCAGGAGAAGAGTACTCTTGAAGAAGAAGAAGAAGAAATATTATTGCATTCATAGATTTTCCAATATATCTGAAAACAACTCTTCTAAAGACTTCAACTCATTGTATGGAATAGGACTAAATGGAAACAAGAGTTCTGTTGGCATTTTTATTAAGGAGAAATTATTCATAGTTTGGGGCTTATCAAACTTTCCAAGGACACATATTTGCTCTACTATCTACTATGTCCAATGTGTGTTTGCTACAACAAATTCTTGTTGAGCAAAGAACTGTTTTAATCTCTAATCATTGGAAAGTAATTCTGTTTAAAATTCTAAAATTGTTATAAATGATTAATGCTTTTGCAACTTAGTATGTCTTTGTCACTATCCACTTGTCTCTGTCCCACCCCTGGCTCTGTGTGTGTGTGTGTGTGTGTGTGTGTGTGTGTGTGTGTGTGTTACATTGGCAGATGATGAACACAAGGCATTACATGCTAACTAAATGATCTACTTGTGTGCTTTTAGCTTAGATTAAATTTTATGTCCACCCTTAAATAATTGAGAGACCAGTAATATATTACACAAATGTTTTATTTGCTGATCTGCTTAGATTCTGTATGTTATGAATACCAGCATCTTAGGATATCACATATATCAGTAATGTGAAGGTCCATGCTTTGATGCAAACATTTACTAATGAGCTGAATGGCCCTTTCATTTCACCAAAATCATCCTCTGTCATAGATTGCAAGAATTATTTGTCTTGAAATAATTTTTTCATTGTTTGAAAGAAAGTAAAGACCTTAGAGTGTTAGTGTTTGTAACAAACACACATTGGATATAGTAGATAAGGCCTTTTCTTACTTTAGAAATTGAAGATAGATATATTTTATTCCCCAGAGTCTCAGGTGGATAAGTAATAATTTGTAATTCATCTTAGTTTTGAAGTAATTTGTATTTCAACTGAAAATATTTTCATACTACTAATTTAATTCCTTTAAGAAGGGAAAAGCTAATTATTATGTATTCTTACATTTGAAAGTGAATTTAAACTTGTAGTAACAGAGTATTGTCTGGACTATAACAAGGTATTATCCATATTGGAATATGATGAGTTACAGGTCAAAGGACATACACATTAAACTAGATAGATAGATAGATAGATAGATAGATAGATAGATAGATAGATAGATAAATAGATAAATTAAGGATCGATTATTAAACATGGTCACTACAATCAATAAACTATATCATATTACCAAGAGAGTAGATATAAAGTTCTCTCATCAACAAAAATATATATGAAATTAAGTTGCATTGGAAAGTGCTTTGTATCATAGATACATATATAACTTATTTTTGTTAATAAAATTTAATTAGCTAGCAAAATCCAAACAAGGCAACCAGAAAATCAATGAATGCTAGTTTATGAAAACGATTATTATTCCAGTACAGTGGCATCATTTTTTTAACCAATACTTCTGCTGATATTTAAATGTCTTTTAACTTTACCCAGATCATTTCCAGTGAGAAAACAGATCCACATACCACGTGCAGATTCTCCAGAACCCTGGATGTTGAAATTCTTTCATTGTATTTTCTTCTCTGTATTCTACAAGCTGAGAGGTTTACATCATCTAGAGCATGTTATGCAGTCCTAGAAGAACACATGTCAGGATGCAGACTTCCTGGGGGATTTCCCTTCCTCTTTCGTCACTGAAATTAGAGTATAAAGGGAAAGCTCTTCCTAATGAGTTTCATCATGAGTCCCAAGCAAAATCTAAAGGAAAACAATTTCCTTTTATGTCATTTTAGGTTTTATTTCCAACATTTTATTAAATGATGGGCTTGGAAGATTGGGAAGTGCCTCCTACCTGCAGCATGAGTGTCGGCATTCAATTTCTAGAACTGAAGTAAAACGTTAGATACAGTGGTATGTGCTTATAATCCCAGTACAAGAGAGGCTGTTAGAATCAAGCACTCTGGACTCACCAACAAGCCAACTTAATCAAGTGAATAACCCCTAGACCTGAATGAATAAGACTCCTGAGAAATGAATCTTGATATTGAATTGTAGCTTTCAAATTAAGAAACAAACTCGTGTATATGGATACAGGTACACATGAATCTGCACACATATGGAAAGGTAAATTATGCAAATGTAAATAGAAAACTGTTAACATTCCCATGAAAATAACTGGATTGAATGTATGGTTATATGCTACCTATTAAAGATACTCTAGAAGACTCAGTTCATGCATTAGTCTCCAAGAAGAAATTGGAATACACAGATGCTAAGGCTTATATGCTCAATGTTCACCCATAGACTCTTGCATTTTAGGACTAGATTCACAACAGGGAACCACTGACTATTGAAGGCATGCTGGCCAAAGAGATTGTGTACTGGGATGACACAAATGCACACTTCTTTACTCACAGCACTCAAAAGAAAAGGTCAGAGGTAGAATCCCAAGTTTGAGGCCCACCAGAGATACTGTGGGAATGGCTTAAAAGCAGGAAAAAAGTAGATGCTGCCTGTCCTTTCTCTTTGCTTCGTGGAATATAAACTTTCAGGCTTTCAAATCTTACATGACATATTGACCTCATTAGAGATCAAAACTCTTGGTGCTACCAAATCCCAAGCTGGAGGGATTTCAGAGGCATTATGGAATAGCAAGTCTGTTTCATTTTTAAACTGGCCAGTGTGAGGTACTTAGTTATAGTGACTAAGTCTATTTATTAAAATAACTGATAACTTATAAATTATAAGTTATAAATTAAAATTATTATTATTATTATTAAAAAATTAAGGCCTTCTTTAATTTAGATTATTGTGGTGGCTTGAAATGATGCCATCAGGCTAAGGTATTTGAACACCTGGTCTCCAGTTGGTGGAGCTCCTTGTTGATGGGGTACACCCCTACCAAAGGTAATATGTCACGTGGGGTGAGAGTGAGCTTTGACAGCATTGTCCAACTTCCAGTTCACTCTGTGCTTCCTGCTTCGGGTTCTAGAAGTGATCGCTCAGCTTCCTGCTCCAGCCATGTCCCACTTAACGTTTGTGCTCTTCTGAAAATATAAGCAAAAATAAAATCTTCCATCTATCCCTTTGGATCACGTTGTTTTATCATAACAACAGAAAAATAACTAATACACAGATAAATGCAAACTAGCTAAATAATTTTACCAGAAAACCTAAGTCCTGCTGCTACCCAGAACCATGCATACTTCCAAACAAAGTTGGATAATTGCTGGTATCTTTGGCTTTTAGAATTAGCTGTATATACTAGATATCTCATGCTTCTAAAAGACAAATTATGCTGGAAGCATTTATCCCATCATCTTTTTATTTTAAGACTTACTTGTTTAGTTTTAGTTCTCTCCTCCCCCTCTCTCTCTGTCTCTGTCTCTCTGTCTCTCTGTCTCTTTGTCTCTCTCTCTGTGTGTGTGTGTGTGTGTGTGTGTGTGTGTGTGTGTGTGTGTATTTGTCCGAGCATGAGTGTTTGTGCATGAGTACAGTTGCCTACAGAGGCCAGAACAGAGTGTTTGATCTCCTGTGGCTAGAGGTACAGGCAGTTTGGGACTCTAGTCATGGGTTCTAGCAACAAAACTTTGCAAAACAGTATGTACTCTTAACCACTGAGCCATCTCTCCTGGTCAGATAATCTATTTGTATAAAGAAATTTATGTATAGTATAAAGAAAAGAGGTCTTTCAGTCAGCCTTGTGCAAAAGAATACTGGAAGTTTTGATTTTTAAGAGAAATGCTGGGTCAGTGTTGCAAACACCAGTGTTTTATAGATTTTTATGCGTTCTTAAAAAAAAGAAAGCTCTATATTGATATTTATAAATTAATAAACATTTAACTCTTGCAGAATAATTTCTATATAAGAGTTCAAGCAGTAAATTTCTCTGTCAGTATTTAATCATATCCTTTACTCGACCGTAAGGAAGAATATAACTTTTTATAAGGTCTGAAGTTTTATGTTCCTGTTACTGTTTAATGTGGACATAAGAACTGAGGTACAAAGGAGTTTGAAATATATAGTTTTGTTAAAGTTCAACTGGATAGTGCCAGTAAAAGAAACCCTCAAGGAAATAGAAGAATAAGTAATGGAGTCAAGAACATTGACTGGGTACATTTAGTGTTTCTCTCAGTAATAGCACCATGAGAAATAAGAGATATCTCATCAATGTGTGTCCTTTATTGCTTATAGGATATTTCTTAACTGCCTCTGTGTCAAACATGAAAAGGGTATAAAATGAGCCATATATACTGAGGCTTGTTAGAAAACTTTAATCTTGTTGGAAGAGAAAAGACAATGGAATAGTAAATTAAACCCAGCAGAAGATTCCAAGATAAAAGTCTACACTGTTACAGGCCCAAGATTAAGAGTTTTGAAAGAGAGAAGTTAGTGAGGCAGAGAGAGGTGGAAACATAGAACTTAAGGTGTTGGTTAAATTGTACCTGCATTTTCAAAGGAAAACTATGTAGATTAAAATACATGCAGAGAAATTGTGGCTGCTCTTTTTTATTGAGTATATTCTTCATTTACATTTAAAATGTTATGCCCTTTCCTGGTTTCCTCCTTCCCCCAAACACCATCCCATCCTCCCACGCCCTGCCTCCAATTATATGCCCCTCCACCCCAACCCATTCCCACTTAGCCCCTCTTGATGTCCCCATGCTGGGACATCTATTGAGCCTTCATAGGACCAAGGACCTCTCCTCCCACTGATGCCCTACAAGGTATTCCTCTGCCACTCTTTCGGCTGGAGCCATGTGTACCTCTTGTTTGATGGCTTAGTCCCTGGGAGCCCTGGGGCATCTGGTTTGCCAACATTTTCGTTCTTACCATGGGGCTGAAAACCACTTCAGCTCCTCCAGTATGTCCTCCAACTCTTTCATTGGGGACCCCGTGCTCAGACCAATGGTTGGCTGCTAGCATCTGCCTCTGTATCTGTAAGGTTCTGGCAGGGCCTCTCAGAAGACAGCCATATCAGGCTCCTTTCAGCAAGCACTTCTTGTCATCCATAGTAGTGTTGGGTTTTGGTGACTGTTTATAGGATGAATCCTCAGGCAGGACAGTCCCTAAGTGGTCTTACCTTCAGTCTCTGCTCCATACTTTGTCTCCATAATTGTTCCTATGATTGATTATTTTGTTCCCTTTCTCAGAAAACTAAAGCACCCACAATTTAGTCTTCATTCTTCTTCAGTCATTTGTGGTCTGTGAGTTGTATCTTGTTTATTCTGAGCTTTTTTGCAGGAAATATCCACTTATCAGTGAGTGCAGTCCATGCGTGTTCTTTTGTGATTAGGTTACCTCACTCAGGATGACACTTTCTGGTTCATTTGCCTAGGAATTTCTTGAATTCATTGTTTTTAATAGCTGAATAGTACTCCATTGTGTAAATATACACATTTTCTGTATCCATTCCTCTATTGAAGGATATCTGGGTTCTTTCTTGCACTGTGCCAGCCACTGAATTGTTTGAATATTGGAGAGAAAACTGAATAGGATTCTCTATAAAGGAAGTAGCAGGCAGGAAGTTTATACATAGACACATGATGGGGATATTTAGCAGTTAGTTGATATAACTGCTAAATAAAATGAAATGATTAGAGGATGGAAACATAACTCAACTGTTAGAGATTGCCTGGTGTATATAAACCATGGGTTCAATTCTTAGTACCACATGAATCAGGCATGGTGGTGTGTCCACATCTATGATCCTAGCACCTGAGAGGTAGAAACAGGAGGATCAGTTCAAGATTGTATTTGGCTTTATACAAAGTTCAGTGAGCTCAGGTCCAGCTTGGGCTTTATGAGATTCTCTTAGAAATGGGGATGGGGAGGAGGGGGAGATAATGAAAACAAGAGAATGAATGTTTCCAAATATTGATTTTTGGCATTTTTGTATAATGTGGAGCTGCTTCAGGGAGCCAATGAGATTAAAGAACTTTAATCTTAAGTATTTGTGAAACAAATATTTGAACCTTGAAAAGAATGAAATTCAGTTTTTATCTCTTTCTCTCTGAAGATAAGTCTGCCATTTTGCCTGTGAGCAACTAACTGCATATACACAGAAAAAAGGTAAAAAGAAAATGCCACTTCTGCCTTTTGCATAAGCTGTTGTTGTTGTTATTATATGTAGACCAATGGAAAGAAGTAAAATATTCCTGTATTTTATTGCGATATAAGTCCTATGCTTAATAGCCCAAGATTACTACAATGATTGACAGAATTGTAGGAGAGGTGTCCCAGAAAGCTCCTGATATTTTCATATTTGAAAATTACTTGCAGATAATGATAATGATGATGTTATTGATGATGATGGTGATGATGATGATAAGGATGGTAAAATGAAGATGATGGAGATTTATAATGATGATGACGATGCTGGTATTAATAAAGATGATTATGGTAGTGATAACGATGGCGGTGGTGGTGGTAGTAGCAATGAAGATGGTGTTGATGAAGATGATGATTATGGAGATGGTGATAGTAATGAAGAAGCTCTGTTGCTGTTTATGGTGACAGTAGTGATAATAAAGCTAAAGTTGGTGAAAATGGTAGTGGTTTTATTGCTGCTGTTGGTGATGGTGTAGTGGTGGTGGTGGTCATGGTCATGATGGTAGTGTTGATGGTGTTGGTAGTAGTGTGGTGGTAGTGGTCGTGGTCATGGTGGTGGTGATGGTGGTGGTGGTGTGGTGGTAGTAGTGATGGTGGTGGTGGTAGTGTGGTGGTGGTAGTTGTCATGGTCATGGTGGTGGTGATGGTGGTGGTAGTGGTGGTGGTGGTGTAGGTAGTGATGGTGGTGGTGGTGGTGCTGTGGTAGTGGTAGTGGTAGTGGTAGTGGTGGTTATGGTGATAGGGTGATGGTAGTGGTGGTGGTGGTGGTGGTGGTGGTGATCATGGTAGTGATGGTGGTGGTGGAGATGGTGGGGATGGTGTTGGTGATAGTGGTGGTGGTGGTAGTATAGTGGTGGTGGTAGCGGTGATGGTAGTGGTAGTGGTAGTGGTAGTGGGAGTGGTGATGTGGTGGTGGTGGTGGTGGTGATGGTGGTGGTGGTCTGGTAGTGGAGTAGTGATGAAAATGATGATGATAGTGACTGGAATATCCCCACATCTAGGGATAAAAGCCAGAATCATTTCAATTTACTTCACCATTGAACTTCTATTCTAAGCCTGTATGTTATTTAAACACAAGATTCCAACAAAGGTTATATTGCCTGTTTTGATTTAATGAAGTTTAAAGAAGTTAAATGACATGTGGTGATTTATTAATAATAGTAAGTAGAATTTACGCTTTCTGTAGAGTAGATAGTAAGAAGAATTTATGCTTTCTGTATTTTCTTCTTACCAACTGTTGTTTTTTAAGTACTAGACTGAAGATGGTTGGCTTGAGGCAAATTGCTATCTATATTGATACAAATAAACATGTTTAAACACCATATGCCAGTTTCTTTTCATACTCAAAAGACCAGATGTTTGATTAATCTTTTCTTTCAAAATCATGGTTTTTATATAGACACAAATATAGCTGATTTAATTTTGTAAATAAGAAACAGTAGCTTTTGAATATCATTCAACTTATATTGATATCGATTCTAACATTAACTGGATCCACTCACTTTCTGTAACCAATGAAACCTTGGGAATATGTACCAACATCATGAGAGGGACAGTAAATTATTACCTAGTTATACTGTGGTGAGAACTGGGTCAGAAATACATGTTTCTGAGCACCAGTCCTGGAAGAATAAATATATCTACTAAGCTGTTCTCCTGGGCACACTTGAGAGTCTTGTGATTGTTTGCCCAGCAGCAATATATTTCACACCAAACCCTCAGCATGAAGTAAGCAAAACCACCAAATCCCAACAAAAAAAGGAGCAAGTACTTACAAATTGAAAACTCACAGGAAAACTGTGTTGATTTATTCCAGAGTGGTTTCAGAACTACTTAGCATCTGTATACTTTATCATATATTACTTTATCTAGCAAAACAATATTGGGTAAAAATTGTATAGAATGAAGTGCGTCTAGGCACAAAACTGAAGAAACGCCTTAACATACTTTCTGCAGAAAGGTCATGAATCATCACAGCTGAAAGAGAAGGACAGGGTTTAGTTTGACCATAGTTCCAAATCAATAAGCGCAGGGATAACAAAGTATGTATGCAGTATGCATGTATGTATGTATGGATATACATATATGCTTTGTCCTGGGAATATACCCAGAAGATTCCCCAGCATGCAATAAGGATACATGCTCCACTATGTTCATAGCAGCCTTATATATAATAGCCAGAAGCTGGAAAGAACCCAGAAGTCCTTCAACAGAGGAATGGATACAAAAAATGTGGTATATATACACAATGGAGTACTATTCAGCCATTAGAAACAATGAATTCATGAAATTCTTAGAGAAATGGATGGAGCTGGAGAACATCATACTAAGTGAGGTGACCCGTCTCAAAAGAATACCCATGGTATGCAGTCACTGATAAGTGGATATTAGCCTAGAATCTGGGAACACCAAAGACACAAATCACATACGAAGTGATGTCTGACAAGAAGAAAGGAGTGGACACTGGTGCTAGAATGGACGAAAGTATCATTGTGGGGGAGTACAAGAACAGGGAGGTTGGAGGGGGTGGGTGAGGGAGCAGGAGTAGGGAAAAGGGCATGTGGGACCTTTGGGGAGTGGGGAACCAGAAAAGGGAAATGAATTGTAAATATAGAATATATCCAATAAAAAAAAGAGTCTGTCTCAAAAAGAAAAAGAAAAAAAAAGAAAGATTTGATAGTACTTTTTTCACATAAGTATTGAAAGAAACTTCCGGCTATGCTCAGATGTGAGCTCTGTTGTTTCTGAGGTGAATTCTATCCTAAAAAATTCACATTTCACAAATTCTTTGTTGACTAATTCTTGTTCCCTATTGCTGGGAGTAATATTTCATCTTAAATACAAAACATTACTTTTTAATCAGAACTTTCTGGAATGAGGTTCAATGTATCGGAAAGAGAGTACTTTGCTATATGTTTAAGAAATAGCATTTTGTCAATTTTTTGAACTCTTTCTACATTTGCAACATACTGTTAACCAATAGACTGCAACATGTCTGCCTGGATATGCTTTTGTGGTTCTGAATTGGGTCAGAAGAAGGGAGTAGATATACCAGATCTCCTTTTATTTATAGAACATATAGGGCCAGCATTTCTCATCTTGTTAAAACAAACTCTGGTTCAACACAATTATTCTGCATGTCACCTGTGTTAGCTTTATTTGAAGACTGAAGTTTCTCTTAAGGTATGCTAGTAGAAGAGTCAGATGCTGAAAATATAAATTAATATTTTTTTAATGAGAAGTCCTAGAACAGGGGCTCAGGAAAGGCTCAGTTGGTGATTTGAGCACAAGGATTTAAACTTGCTCTCCAGAGCCCACATTTAAAAAGTCTGATATGCTGCTATATGTCTATGATTTCAGTGTTGTCAAAGCTGAGAAAGTCAGATTCATAGGGCTGACTAGCCAGCCTCCCAAGTACACTTGATAAGTGCCAAGCCAGTAAGACACCTTGTCTCAAAAAGAAAAAAGGAGGAGGAAAATGATGAAGAAGTGGAAGACAAGGAGGAAAAGGAAGAGGAGGGAGAGGAGGAGGAAGAGGAGAGGGAGAGGACAATGCCTGAAAATTAGAATCCTTTGTTGACCAATGTCCTCTTGTATGAGTACACATATATATTCATGAACATAAATGAATACATTTATACAATACATCCAATTTCATACAACAAAAATATTTATACAATATTAAATATTTCCTGAAATAGTTTTGGTAGATAATCTTGTTTCAGTTTATTTGGTCATCTTCCTTATGCTAACAAATCTGATGAATAGATAAATGTGAGCCTTTTAGGCTCAAGGTTTACATTGTATTAATCTTATTTGTTATCTTCTGGATTCTAGAATGCTGGAGAGTTCATCCTGCAGTCTTGGCAGACATATTAATGGTCCAAATGACCTGAATAGTTTCCCTCTGGTCACTTTTATCTTCAGAAGAGTCTTTCTGATTTTTATCTGTTACTGGTACCAACTTAAACTCCAAACATGGGCACTAATCACTGTCTTCTCTTGGAAATAAATTTTAAGTATAGATAGGATCTGTTTATAAGTGAACACCCATCATTTGATGAATGTTGTGATTAGATCCAAATACCATGTGCTAAAGGCCCGCTGTACTTAAGAGAGACAGTTAAAATTTAATTTTTTTCTTTTTTATTTAATATATTCTTTATTTACATTTCAAATGATTTCTCCTTTCCAGGATCACCCCTCCCTGAAAGTCTCATAAGCTCTCTTCCCTCCCTCTGTTCCCCAATCAACCCCTTCCCACTTCCCTATCCTGGTATTCCCCTAGACTGTTGCACTGACTTTCTAGGATCAGGAGCCTATCCTTCCTTCTTGGGCATCATTTGATATATAAATTGTTTCTTGGGTATTCCAAGCTTCTGGGCTAATATATGTTTATCAGTGAGTGCATACCATGTGTGTTCTTTTGTGATTGGGTCACCTCATTCAGGATGACATTCACCAGTTCCACCCATTTGCCTAACAATTTCACGAATTCATTGTTTTAATAGCTGAGTAGTATTTCATAGTGTAAATACACCACATTTTCTGTATCCATTCCTCTGTTGAGGGATATCTGGGTTCTTTCCAGCTTCTGACTATTATAAATAGGCCTACTATGAACATAGTGGACCATGTATCCTTATTACATGCTGGGGAATCCTGAGACTGATTTCCAGAGTGGTTGTATCAGCTTGCAACCCCACCAGCAGTAGAGGATGTGGAGAAAGAGGAATTGAAAACATTTTTAAAGCCTGGTGCAGTTATTATGACATTGGGAACATGCCTGAGAAAGGGCTTTAATTTCCATTTGGTCAAATTATTAAATATTGGCTATGCTATCTTTTTCCATGAACAGATGACAATATTTTTTTTCTAAAACCTTGTTTAGTTTTGTTTCATGTGCAATGATGTTTTGCTTGTGTGTATGTCTTTCTGCATGAGGTGTCAAAAGCTCTGGAACTGGAGTTCCAGATACTTGTGAGCTGCTATATGGGTGTTGAGAATTGATCCTGGGTCTTCTGGAAGAGCAGCCCATGGTCTTAAGTACTGCACCTTCTCTCCTGCTGCTCATCCTCTCTAGTCTTCCAATTTTAATGAAGGTGAGGTGAGCTTGTTTTCTCTGATCCCATGCTATAAGGGTGATTCCAACAGAATATAACTGAATTTAACATAATAATTAATATTCCAACAGTTTTGGGGGGTTAATTTGTCTCATTCTTTAAAATGTGTATATTGTGAGATGCTTTAGATTGATTCTTGACTTTGGTAAGACCTAGAGTTGTCTCCTTTGGAACTGTCTACAAAGCAAAAGTAGGACTGCATGGCCATCAGTTATGTGGGCATGAATAAAGGGGCTGCTTCATGTCTCTAAACGGGAGGTGTTTTGTATATTTCCTATTGATTCTCTGTTCAGAGACAAACTGTAAGTATGGAGTGTAGGGTAGACAACTGGTGAAGGCTTACCTGAGGCTTTGGGCTCAGTCCTCAAGGCAAGCTCTACATGAAACTCTCCCACCCACATCTCAAGAAACAGAGAAAGAGAGCAAAATCACTAGTAGACCAGCTTGAATGGCAAAGGAGCCTAGGTGATACTATGTCTCTCTGCTGACCTATTTTTTTTACTGATAGATTAAGGGAGATAGATTATTGGGCTCAAATAACCATTCCGAGAAGTCTCTTCTGATGGTGTGGTACCTACCCTTATTTCAGTGCTCTGGCTAAGAATCATTCTAGCAAAAACATGTGAGCATTATCATTTTTTCTGGGTTTTCTTTGGCAATGAAACTACATCTAATGGTTGTTATTAATAAAGCCTTCCTAGGCTCTCTGTTCTCTGTGAATAGTGCATTGTATTTTAGGCTGGGCACCTAATAACCTCCATGGATTTTGTTATCTCTAAACTGTATTATAGTACAGATCTTGTCTATTTAATTGTGAACTCTTTGAAGCAGAGGCTTTGACATTTTTTTAAATAGACTTATTAATTCTATATATGTGAAAGCACTGTCGCTTTCTTCAGATATACCAGAAAAGGGCATTGGATGCCATTACAGATAGTTGTGAGCAAGTATGTGTTTGCTGGGAATTGAACTCAGCTCCTCTGGAAAAGCAGTCAGTGCTTTTAACTACTGAACTGTCTTTCCAGCCCACCTTAGATTTTTTTAACAGAAGATTTTTGTTTATTTATGCGTAAATGTATACCTGCATCTGTTTATATGCACCAAATGGATGAAAACACTGGCAGAGGCCAGAGAATGTATCATGTCTTCTGGAACTAGAATTAGAGGTGTTTGTAAATTGTCTGATGTGGTTCTGGTGACCAAATCCAGATGTGCTGCAAGATAAGTAAGTGTTCTTGAACTCTGAGCACTCTCTCTCTCTCTCTCTCTCTCTCTCTATATATATATATATATATATATATATATATATATATATATATCACTGTCTCTCTCTCTCCTTCTCTGTGTGTATGTGTCTGTCTGTCTCTGTACCTGTGTGTCTCTCTCACCTTCCTTTTCCTCCTTTGTCTGCCTCTTTCTATTTTTCCTTGTCTTCTGATTTTTTTTTTACTTTATGTCTATACAGGAGCTCCCCTACATATTTATGTGTACCACATATGTGTCTGGAGCCCCACTACATATTTATGTATACCACATATGTGTCTGGAGCCCCTGGAGGACACAAGAGGGCTTCACATTCTCCTGAAACTGTAGTTACAGATGGATGTGGGTCTCCATATGGGTGAGAGTAACTGAACCTAGGTTGCAGGAGTTGCAAATATTCTTAACTTCTAAATGATCTCTCCAGCCCCAACATCATTTTGCATTTTAAAGCTATGTGTTACCTAGCATATATCTTCAAATATAATGGAGTCTAAAGAACTTTATAAAATGTGTCTGTTTATCTCTCTATGTTTCTCTCTCATCTTCCTCTTTCTCTTTTCCTTCTCTTCTTTTTATTCTCCTTCCTTGTCTTTTAATTTATTTTCTTTATTTCACGTCTATATGTGAGAACCAGCACCTATGTATGTGCACCACATACTTAACTATTAAATGTTTCACATACATACCTATGCCCAGAATTATCAGAATGAGTCCAGTGGTTGATAGTCAACTGAATATCACAGTATTTGTTAGTATTTCCATGCCTGTCTTTTTGATACCGAGTTATTGAAATATATTAAAACTTTTGTAAAGAATGTATGCTTCTTTGTGCTACTATTGTATTTATTTTCAACAACTAATACAGTTCTTCAAAATATTCATTTAATTTTGAAAAATGTATACATATGTACAAGATATTTCAGCCATATCCTCCCTCTACTTCTTCCTTCCATCTATGCCTGGAATCCCCAGTAATGACTCCTTATTGTGTTCAAATGACCTTCTACTAGTTCTCCCTATTCTGTGACTAATTCTTCTATTCTGTTCCTCCTTAGTTCAATTATCTCTGTGCATATATCCATGAAATATGGACAACCTGCTACATTGGTGGCCATACTCCTAAACTGACTCTTGAGGCATGGAGAGATATCTTCCCAGTTAATACCAGTTATATCGCTATCGTAAGACCTGAGTTCAGTTCCCTACATTCATGTTGGTTGGCTCTCTGTATATATAGGTGCATGGTCAATGTCTCTGGCATCCCCAGAGACTACAATAGAATATTAGATCTACAGGTGGTTGGGAGTCTTCATGTGGGTGCTGGTGATTTCAGCCCTAGAAAAATCCTACATCTTCTTCTGGAGGCTAAAGATACCTGCCCACAAGTACATAGACACATAATTTTGAAAATAAAAATATTTTAAAAGAAATAAATATCCTTCCATCTCTTAGAAGTAGTATAGCTCTTAGTGCTATAGGACCCCTCCTTTATCCATGCTGAAGTTTTGATGAGTTAGATATTGTAACCTTTTTGTGCATATAAGTACAGCTTCTATGAGTTCATGTGAGCAATAACCATGACATGTCCAGAGGACATGCCTAGTATTCCTCATTATTCTCCATTCCTTACATGTCTCTCATTTCTTCTTTTTATATGTTCCCTAAGCCATGATTGAGATGATACTGATTTTGATATAGATACCCCATTTAAGGCTGAACACTCACACACCAGATGCCTTTACCAGTTATTTCAGCATATGAATAATTCATCCTCAAACTGCTAATGTCCTTGGACACATACAATTAATGGTTTGTATTCATACTTGTGTATGTTTACATTATCTTCTTGATTTAATGAGATCAGTTGAATGTATTTAAGAATGTATCTAATTTTTTTCTAGATGCTCTAGTTTCTTGGGACATAAGTTTTCAATAAATTCCCTAGTGATATTCTAGATTCTATTGTTGTTGGTTAAAATAATTCTTTTTTATACCACTAATATTTTTATTAGATAAATTATGTATTTACATTTCAAGTGTTATCCCTTTTCCCAGTTTCCCTCCCTCCCAGAAAACCCAGATCCCATCCTCCCTTCCCCTGCTTCTATGAGTGTGTTCCTCTACCAACCCCACTCCTACCTCCCTGCCCTCTATTCCCCTAAACTGGGGCATCTATCGTGCTTTCATAGGACCAAGGGCCTCTCCTCCCATTGATGCCTGACAAAGCAATCCTTTGCTACAAATACAGCTGGAGCCATGTGTGCCCCTTGGTTGAAGGCTTAGTCCCTGGGAACTCGGGGGGGTGGGGGGTCTGGTTGGTTGATATTATTGTTCTTCCTATGAGGTTGCAAACCCCTTCAAGCTCCTTTAGTCCTTTCTCTAACTCCTACATTGGATACCCTGTGCTCAGTTCAATGGTTGGCTGTGAGCTCCAGCTCTGTATTTGTAAAGCTCTGGCAGGGCCTCTCAGGAGACAGTCATATCAGTCTCCTTTTGGCAAGAATTTCTTGGCATGCACAATAGTGCCAGGGTTTGGTGACTGTTTATGTAATGAATTCCCAGATAAGATAGTCTCTTGATGGCCTTTTCTTCAGTCTCTGCTCCACACTTTTATCTACATATTTACTCCTTTGGTTCCCTTTCTCAGAGGAACCAAAGAACTCACACTTTGGTCTTCCTTCTTCAGCTTCATGTTGTCTGTGAATTGTATCTTGGGTATTCAGAGTTTTGGGTCTAATATCCACTTATGAGTGAGTGCATACCATGTGTGTTCTTTTGTGATTGGGTTATCTCACTCAGGATGATATCTTCTAGTTCCATCCATTTGCCTAAGAATTTTATTGTGTAAATATACTATATTCTCTGTATCCATTCCTCTGTTGAAGGCCATCTGGCTTCTTTCCAGCTTCTGGCTATTATAGATAATACAACTATGAACATAGTGGAGCATTATTCCTTATTACATGTTGGAGCATCTTCTGGGTATATGCCCAGGAGTGGTATAGTTGGGTCCTCAGGTAGAACTATTTTCAATTTTCTGAGGAATCACAAACTGATTTTCAGAATAGTTGTATCAACTTGCAATCCCACCAGCAGTGGAGGAGTGTTCCTCTTTCTCCACAGCTTCTCTAGCATCTGTTGTCTCCTAAGAGTTTATCTTTGCCATTCTGACTGGTGTGAGGTAGAATCTTGGGGTTGTTTTGATTTTCATTTCCCTGATAGGTAAGGATGTCGAACATTTGTTTAGGTGCTTCTTAGCTATCCAGTATTCTGCATTTGAAAATTCTTTCATTGGCTCTATACCCCATTTTAAATAGGTATTTGATTCTCTAGAGTCTAACTTCTTGAGTTCTTTGTATATATTGGATACTAGCCCTCTATCAGATGTAGGATTGGTAAAGTTCTTTATGCAATCTGTTGGCTGGCATTTTATCCTGTTGACAGTGTCCTTTGCCTTAGAGAAGCTTTGTAATTTTAAGAGGACCCATTTATTGATTCTTGATCTTAGAGCATAGGCCATTGGTGTTCTGTTCAGGAAACTTTCCCCTGTTCCCAGGTGATCAAGGCTCTTCCACTTGCTTTTCTATTAGTTTTAGTGTATCTGGTTTTATGTGGAGGTCCTTGATCAATTTGGACTTGAGGTTTGTACAAGGAAATAAGATGGATTGATTTGTATTCATTCTTCTCCATTCTAACTGCCAGATGAACAGCACCATTTTTGAAAAGGCTATCTTTTTTTTTTCCACTGGGGGGGGGGAATGATGTTAGCTCCTTTGTCAAAGATCAAGAGACCAAAGATGTGAGGGTTCATTTCTGGGTCTTAAATTCTATTCCATTGATCTTCCTGCCTGTCTCTGTATCAATCCCATGCAGTTTTTATCACAATTTCTCTGTAATACAACGTGAGGTCACTGATAAGTGGATATTAACCCTAAATTTTGGCATACCCAAGATGCAACTCACAGACTATATGAAGCTCAAGAAGAAGGAAGACCAAATTGTGGACACTTTGATCCTTCTTAGAAGGTAGATCAAAATACCCATGGCTCACAGCCAACCAATAGAGTATTTGGTCCCCAATGGAAGAGCTAGATAGAAAAAGAACCCAAGGAACTGAAGAGGTTTGCATCCCCATAGGAGGAACAATAATATGTACCAACCAGTACCCACAGAGCTCACAGGTACTAAACCACCAACCAAAGGACCCGTAGAGGGACCCATAACTCCAGCTACATATATAGCAGAGGATGGCCTTTTCAGACATCAATGAGAGGAGAAGCCATAGGTTCTGTGAAGGTTCAATGCCCCAGTGTAGGGGAACTCCAGGTCAGGAAAGTAGTTGGGGGTGTTAGTAAGGAGGGGGAGGAGATAGGAGGTTTCCAGAGGGGTAACGAGGAAAGGGGATACCATTTGAAATGTAAATACAGCAAATAGCTAATAAAAAGATAAAGCAAAACAAAAAAAGAGAAAATTTTCCATTTTTCCAGGTTTTCCAATTTTGTTGAGTATAAGCTTTTCTAGTAGGATATGATGATTTTTTAAATTTCCAGTTTCCTTTGTTATATCTCCTTTTTCATTTCTGATTTTATTAATTTGGGTACTGTCTCTGTTCGCTCTAGTTAGTCTGGCTAAGGATATATCTATCCTGTTGATCTTTTCAAAGAACCAGATCCTGGTTTTGTTGATTCATTGCATGTTGCTTTTCTTTCTATTTGGTTGATTTCAGCCCTGAGTTTGATTATTTCCTGCCATCTACTCCTCTTGGGAGCATTTGCTTAATTTTGTTCTAGCTTTCAGCTGCTAGTGTAAGCTCTCTCCAGTTTCTTTTTGGAGGTACTTAGAGCTATGAGCTTTCCTCTTAGCACTGCTTTCATTGTGGCCCATGAATGTGTGTATGTTGTACCTTCATTTTTATTAAATTCTAAAAACATCTTTAATTTCTTTCTTTATTTCTTCCTTTACTAAGTTATCATTGAGTAGAATGTTGTTCAGCTTCCATGTGTATGTGGGATTTCTGGTGTTTTTGTTGCTATTGAAGACCACCCTTAATCCACAGTGATCTGATAGGGTTCATGAAATTTTTTCAATCTTCTTATATCTGTTGAGGTCTGCTTTATGACTGATTATATATATATGGTCAATTTTGGAGATGGTACCATGAGGTGCTGAGAAGAAGGTATATTCCTTTGATTTAGAATGAAATGTTTTATAGTTATCTGTTAAATCCATTTGGTCCATAATTTCAGTTAGGTTTACTGTGTCTCTGCTTATTTTGTGTTTCCCTGATCTGTCCATTGATGAGAGTGAGTTGTTGAAGTTCCCCACAGTTATTGTGTGAGGTACAATGTGTGATCTGACTTTTAGTAAAGTTACTTTTGTGAATGTGGGTTCTCTTGCATTTGGAGAACAGGTGTTTAGAATTTAGAGTTCTTCTTTGTCGATTTTTCCTTTGATGGGTATGAAGTGTCCTTCCTTCTCATTTTTTGATGACTTTTTGTTGAAAGTCGATTTTATTCGACATTAGAATGACTACTCCAGCTTGTTTCTTGGGACCATTTGTTTGGAAAATTGTTTTCTACACCTTTACTCTGAGGTAGTGTTTGTCTTTGAAACTGAGGTGGGTTTCTCTATGCAGGAAAATGCTGCATCCTTTTTCTGTATTTAGTCTATTAGTCTATGTCTTTCTACTGAACAATTGAGTTCATTGATGTTAAGAGATATCAAGAATTAATAATTGTTGCTTCCTCTTATTTTTGTTGCTATTTTTATGTTTGTGTGGTTATCTTCTTTTGGGTTTGTTGAAAGAAAATTATTTTCTTCCTTTTTCTAGGGTGTAGTTTCCCTCCTCGTGCTGTTGTTTTCCATCTATTATCCTTTGTTGGCCTGGATTTGTGGAAAGATATTGTGTAAATTTGGTTTGAGCCACGAATTTTATTTATTTGTGGCTTTACTCTTTTGGTTAGTTTGGCTAAAGGATATTTAATTTTGCTTTTTTTTTTCAGAGAGCTAAATCTTTAATTCTGTACATTATTCTTCTGGCCTCAATTTTATAAAATTATGTTGTGTTATTTATTGATTTTTGTTACATTTTTATTGAGGATTTATTCTCTCCTTGTATCATTTGAGTTCTGGGGACTGAAGGTATTTCAGGCATGGTGTCAAATATCTTTATCTGCTGAACTCTTTGATGATCCTGTTGTGAGATTTATTATTTATTTCTGTGCACTAAATTTGAATTCACTATTTCTTGTTTTTAGAGGACCTGAGATGCACTATTAGGCTGTTTATTTGCTATTTCCCAGATTTTTTTTAATGTAAGCACTATATCTATGAATCATTTTTTAGATCTGTCCTAGCTGCTAAATTGCATTTTCATTTCTGATTCTGGGGTTTTAAATGTTTTCTTCTTATTTCTTTCATTGACCTAATTTTCAAGTTTATTGTTCAATTTTGAAGTGTTTATGTAGTTTTCCTTGCAGTAGTTTCTTACTTTATTACATGATTATATAATAAGACAATGGAAATATTTTTATTTTTATGGGGCCAGATTGTTGTGCTACTAAGGCAGAGGGTCCACAGCAAGTATCTTGTCAAATGTGTCTAAATCCCTGAGACTGGCAGGAATTTGACTGCTTCCTCCCTGCTCTGAGCTGGCATGTCTCAGGGCATATAGCCTTATAATCCAACCTCTGCTTACCTTGGGGTAATTATGTCGCCTGGTGACAAGATTACATGCTAAATTTCATTTCTCCTAATAAGAACACGTACAGGGATCACCTGTCATTTTTCTTTATGTGAATGAAGCATTCCCAGCACCTCAGCACCAGCCAATAAATGTACAGTCACTCCCAATTCCCCATCCACTCCCCAAGATTTATATAGTCCTTGTTCATCCCCAATAAAGAGAGCTGTTTCATTGAAAACCATCTCTAGAGAATGCTGTTTCTCTCACATCCATGCCAGGACTCTGAGAAGAATATGCATTTCATGGCTACAGGGGAGGATATTCTGGGCAAATCAATTGAATTCAGCTGATCTGTCATGTACATTAACTCTGAAATATTTCTGTTGACTTTTGGTTTTAGTTACCTACCTAAAAATGAGACTAGGGTTTGGAAATATTATACTTGTTTTGAATCATGACTTATCTGACCCTCATGGCCTTTAGTGTTTCATGAAATTGAGAGATCTGACATTTACTATAAAACATTCATGATTGTTATAGCTTCTTGATTAATTATTCTATTTATCACTGTGTAGTGACCTTTACCTCCTCTTATGAGTCTTGGTTTGAAATCGACTTTATCACATGGCAGAACAGCTATAGCATATAATTTTCAGCTTTCATTTGACAGTTGATGTCTTCCTCTTGACTCTGATTTTAATATACCTAAATGAATTAGAAATCTTTATTATTATGTTAGCTTTGGAATTCATTAAAACCATCAAACATGGTGCTGAAGGGATGGCTCTTAGTTAAAAGTGCATAGGACCTAAGCACACATATCAGACAGTTTCCAACAATGTATAATTTCGGGATACAATACCTTCTTCTGATCTCTGAGACAACTACATCCAATGTACTTTACCCCTACAGACACACACACACACACACACACACACACACAAACAAACAAATACACACACACTGAGAGAGAGAGAGAGAGAGAGAGAGAGAGAGAGAGAGAGAGAAGCACAGACAAACATACTTAGAATTTGAAGAAGAGAGAGAAATACATAAGTAATTTTAGAAATAACTGAAAATGAGAATCACCACACAAAATTAAAAGCTGAAATTTGTTTATTAATCTTTATTTTTATTTAGACTCTTTTATTTTAATTGACATATAAATAACATATCTTAAGTGTACCTCATATCTATTCTATTTTTTTTAGAAAAGGTCGTGAATTCACTTTCTATCTGAGGATGATCTTAATTTCCTGATAACTTGCTGTAACTCCCATGTCCATGGATCACAGGTCTGCATGACTTCACCCAGATTATGATGAGCTCAGTATTGAATCAAGGGTTTTGTCCATATGAGCCAATGCTTTACCTAGTGAGCCATCCCCAACCTCAGAGGATGGGATTAGTTTTTGTTATTATTTAATTTTAAATATCTTTTTGTAAAAGTAATATATTGATTTAATTTTATAACAGTCTGATACCTAAACATTGCCAAAACATACTTATCAGATGCTGGGATAATTCTATATACACATCCAATAATTAGTGGTCAAATTACTAGAATTAGTTTCTGTCTCCTTAAAGATGATCCCATAGTTAAAAATACTGACATGGAATTGTTTCTGTCTAAAAGAATTGCAGGAATAAAAATGGAGAAGAGACTGAGGAAAAGGAGATCCAGTGACAAGCCCAACTTAGGATCCATTTCTAGGGGAAGTTCTAAGGCCTTACACTATTACTGATATGTGATTACAGATAGTTTACTAACATGGCTATCTTCCAAGACAAGCATCTGACGGAGATAGACACAGATGCTCACACACAACCAATGGACTGAAGTTGGTGACCCCTGTAGTTGAATCAAGGAAAGGCTAGAAGAAGATAAGGAAGAGGATGACCCCATAGGAAGACCAGCTGTCTCAACTAATCCAGAACCCTCACATCTCTCAGACACTGAACCACTAACTAGGCACCATAAATTAGCTGGTATGAGACATCGCCCACCCCAATATATATACAGCAGAGGACTATCAGGTCTAGCCTTACTGAATGAAGACTCAAGAGGCTTGAGGCCCCAGGGAGTGGGGAAGCCTGGAAAGAATATAGGATGTGGGTGTGGGGGAGTGGGGGGGCATTCTCTTGGAAACAGGAGGGAGGAGGAATGGGATGTTCAATTGTGGAACAGCAGACAAGGAGTGGGTAATGACTGGACTGTAAAAAAAATGAAAATAATAAAAAAAAGATCATGTATTCATATACTGAGAACCCTAAAACCTCCTCTCTAGTTCTATATAAAACTTAAGTTGATCATCATTTGTGCTCACTGAGGCATCCATTTTCTAATTCTACTGAGTGGTCATCTTTCAGCCTATTTATTCTCCCCATGCACTACCATTCTCAGCCTCTGTGCTCTCCTAGTCTGCTTCTGTCTTCTAACCCTGTCCAATGCTTTGATGCATGTGGACACTGGATAAAATTCCAACCAAGGTAACAATATTTATTTTCTGAAACATTGATCATTTATCTAAACTCATTCAAACCATTGTCTAATATTTCTGTTGCTTATTTTTAATATACTTTAATATTTGCCATAATCATCCTTTTTTATTTTCTATATTTGTTTATATTCCAAATGAGTTCCCCTTTCCCAGTTCCATCTTCCCATAAGTCCCATAAGCCCCTTTCCCTCCACCCATTCTCCAATCAATGCCCTCCCACTTCTCTGTCCTGGTAATCCTCTACATTGCTGCATCAAGCCTTTCTAGGACCAGGGCCCTCTCTTTCCTTCTTCTTGGGAATGATTTGATATGTGAATTGTGTCTTGGGTATTCAGAGCTTCTGGGCGAACATCCACTTATAAGTGACTGCATACCATGTGTGTTCTTTTTTTTATTTATTTATTTTGTCATGAATGAACTTTATTTCCACATGAATTTAAAAAATTTTGTCAATGAAAAAAACGTGACAGCAATTTTTCCTAAGTCACTTCCTTGAATTACTATTTATACACTCTTTTTGAAGGCTTCACATTCAAATCTTAGTTGGGACTGGAATGAGCTTAGTCACACAACTTCTAAGTGCGAATTGTTGTAGCCTCCCAAAGCTAGCTTACATTCAAATGTCAGTACAGATAGGGAACGAATGACATATGCAATTAAACATATTGTAGCTAATAAATTCAACACATCACAAATAGAAACAATGACTTATGGTTAAGTGAGATATATTTGTCATTTCAAACAGTATTTTTTTTAATTTTTATTTTCTATATTCCCTGTTTACATTCCAAAGGCTTTCCCCTTTCCCAGTTCCCCCTCCCTATGTCCCATAATTCCTCTCTCCCCCCCAACTATTCCCCAATCATTCCCCCTCTCCCCACGGTTTCTCTACAAAACTGGATCCAATCTTAACAGGCCCAGGGTCCTCTCCTTTCTTCTTGGGAATCATTTGACTTGCTAATTGTGCTTGAGTATTTAGGGCTTCTGGGCTCATTAATATCCACTTATCAGTGATTGCATTTCATGTGTATTATTTTGTGACTGGGTTAGCTCACTCAGGATGATATTTTTCAGGTCTAACCATTTACCTACAAATTGTATGAATTCATTATTTTTAATTGCTGAGTAGTATTCCATTGTATAAATATACCACATTTTCTGTATCCATTCCTCCTTTGAGGGATATTTGGGCTCCTTCCAATTTCTGGCTACTATAAACAAAGCTGCTATAAACATAGTGGAGCATGTGTCTTTATTGTATGCAGGGGAATCCTCTGGGTATATGCCCAGGTGTGGTATGCCAGGGTCCTCTGGAAGGGACATGTCCAATTTTCTGAGGAAACGCCACACTGATTTCCAGAGTGGTTTTACCATTTTTCAATCCCACCAACAGTGGAGGAGTGTTCCTCTTTCTCCACATCCTCACCAGCACCTGTTGTCTCTTGAGTTTTTAATCTTAGCCATTCTGACTGGTGTGAGGTGGAATCTCAGGGTTGTTTTGATTTGCATTTCCCTAATGACTAATGATGTTGAACATCTCTTAAGGTGTTTCTTAGCCATCCGAATTTCTTCTGGTGAAAATTCTTTGTTTAGCTCTGTACCCCATTTTTGATAGGGTTATTTGGTTCTTTGGGGTCTAACTTCTTGAGTTCTTTATATATATTGGTTATTAGCCCTCTGTCGGATGTGGGGTTGGTGAAGATCTTATCCCACTTTGTTGGTTGTCATTTTTTCCTTCTGACAGTGTCCTTTGCCTTGCAGAACCTTTGTAATTTTATGAGGTCCCATTTGTCAATTCTTGATCTTAGAGCATAAGCTATTGGTGTTCTTTTCAGGAACTTTCCCCCTGTGTCTATGTCCTCCATGGTATTCCCAAGTTTCTTTTCTAATAGTTTCAGTGTGTCTGGTTTTATGTGGAGGTCCTTGATCCACTTGGAGTTGATCTTAGTGCAAAGAGATAAGAGTGGGTCAATTCGCATTCTTCTGCATGTTGACCTCCAGTTGAACCAGCACGATTTGTTGAAGGGGCTATCTTTATTCCACTGGATGGTTGTGGCTCCTTTATCAAAGATCAAGTGACCATAAGTCTGTGTGTTAATTTCTGGGTCTTCAATCCTATTCCATTGATCCACTTGCCTGTTGCTGTACCAATACCATGCGGTTTTTAACACAATTGCTCTGTAGTACTGTTTAAGGTCAGGGATATTGATTCCCCCAGAAGTCCTTTTATTGTTGAGAGTAGTTTTATCTATCCTGGGTTTTTTGTTGCTCCAGATGAATTTGAGAATTGCTCTTTCTAGATCTATAAAGAATTGAGTTGGGATTTTGATGGGGATCACATTGAATCTGTATATTGCTCTGAGGTCTTCTTCGATTTCTTTCTTCAAGGACTTGAATTTCCTGTCATAAAGATCTTTCGCTTGTTTGGTTAGAGTTATGCCAAGGTACTTTTTGTTGTTTGTGGATATTGGGAAGGGTGCTATTTCCCTCACTTCATTCTCAGCCTGCTTGTCCTTTGAGTACAAGAAGGCTACTGATTTGTTTGAGTTAATTTTATAACCAGCCACTTTGCTGAAGTTGTTTATCAGCTGTAGAAATTCTCTGGTGGAGTTTTTTGGGTCACTTAAGTAAACTATCATATCGTCTGCAAATAATGATAGTTTGACTTCTTCCTTTCCAATTTGTATCCCTTTGACTTCCTTATGTTGTCTAATTGCTCTCGCTAGAACTTCAAGTACTATATTGAAAAGATATGGAGAGAGAGGGCGGCCTTGTCTAGTTCCTGATTTTAGTGGGATTGCTTCAAGTTTCTCTCCATTTTTTTTTTGATGTTGGCTACTGGTTTGCTGTAGATTGCTTTTACTATGTTTCGGTATGGGCCTTGAATTCCTGCTCTTTCCAAGACTTTTAGCATGAAAGGATGCTGAGTTTTGTCGAATGATTTTTCAGCATCTAATGAGATGACCATGTGGTTTTTTTCTTTTAGTTTGTTTATGTAGTGGATTACATTGATGGATTTCCATATATTGACCCATCCCTGCATAGCTGGGATGAAGCATACTTGATCATGGTGAATGATCGTTTTGATGTGCTCTTAGATTCGGTTGGCAAGAATTTTATTTAGTATTTTTGCATCGATATTCATAAGAGAAATTGGCCTGTAGTTCTCTTTCTTTGTTGGATCTTTTTGTGGTTTAGGTATTAGCATAATTGTGGCTTCAAAGAATGAGTTGGGCAGTATCCCTTCTCTCTCTTTTTTGTGGAATAGTTTGAAAAGTATTGGTGTTAAGTCTTCTTTGAATGTCTGGTAGAATTCAGCACTAAAACCATCTGGTCCCGTACTTTTCTTGGTTGGGAGGCTTTCTATAACCCCTTCTATTTCTTTAGGGGTTATGGGACTATTTAGCTGGTCTATTTGATGCTGATGTAATTTTGGTATTTGGTATCTGTCTAGGAAATTGTCCATTTCCTCTAGATTCTCCAGTTGTTTTGAGTATAGACCTTTGTAGTAGGATCTGATGATCTTTTGAATTTCTTCAGTTTCTGTTGTTATGTCTCCCTTTTCATTTCTAATTTTGTTAATTTGTATACTGTCTCTGTGTCCTTTGGTTAGTCTGGCTAAGGGTTTATCTATCTTGTTGATTTTCTCAAAGAACCAGCTCCTGGTCTTGTTGATTCTTTGTATGGTTCTTGTTGTTTCTATTTGATTGATTTCAGCCCTGAGTTTGATGATTTCTTGTCTTCTACTCCTGCAGGGTGAATTAACTTGTTTTTCTTCCAGGGCTTTAAGGTGTGCTGTTAAGCTGCTAGGAAGTGCAGCAGAGCCTAGGCGGGCACCACTGGGCCTGCCTGGGGGCGAGTGCCTAGCAGATCCCCCTGCGCGGTAGCCCCAGATGTACTCTGTCTACCTGCGCCTTTCCAGCTGTGTCCTGGTTGCAATATGGAGGCCTGCTGCTATTGCTGGTCCGGGGTCCTGGGAGCTGGGTGCCTCCGGCTGCCTCGGTGCATGGTCTAAGGTCGCTGGGAAGTGCAGCAGAACCTAGGCGGGCACCACTGGGCATGCCTGGGGGCGAGAGCCTAGCAGATCCCCCCATGCAGTAGCCCCAGATGGAATCTGTCTACCTGTGCCTTTCCAGCTGTGTCCTCCCATGTGTGTTCTTTAGTGAATGGGTTACCTCACTTAGGATGATATTTCCCAGTTCCAACAATTTGCCTAAGAATTTCATGAATTCATTGTTTTTAATTGCTGAGTAGTATTCCATTGTGTAAATATACCACATTTTCTCCATTCTTCCATTGAAGGACATCTGGGTTCTTTCCAGCTTCTGGCTATTATAAATAGGGCTGCTATGAACATAGTGGAGCATGTGTCCTTATTGTATGCTAGGGATTCCTCTGGGTGTATGCCCAGGAGTGGTATAGCAGAGTCCTCCAGAAGGGTCATGCCCAGTTTTCTGAGGAAACACCAGATTGATTTCAAGAGTGGTTATACGAGCTTGCATTCCCACCAGCAGTGGAGGAATATTCCTCACCAACACCTGCTGTCTCCTGAATTTTTAATCTTAGCCATTCTGAATGGTATGAGGTAAAATCTCAGGGTTGTTTTGATTTGCATTTCCCTAATTACTAATGACGTTGAACATTTCTTAAGGTTCTTCTTAGCCATTCATAATTCTTCAGGTGAAAATTCTTTGTTTTACTCTGTGCACAAAAACGCCAGGATAGCTAAAACTATTCTCAACAGTAAAAGAACTTCTGGGGGAATCAGTATTCTGGACCTCAAGCAGTGCTACATAGCAATAGTGTTAAAAACTGCATGGTATTGGCACAGTGACAGGCAGGTAGATCAAGGGAATAGAATTGAAGACCCAGAAGTGAACCCACAGGATCTTCCCAGCTGTTTCATTCAAGCCAGCGGGAACCGGCCTCCACCATCTTCCCAGCTGTTTTGATCCAGCCAGTGGAACCAGCCTCCACCAGCTTCCCAGCTGTTTTGATCCAGCTAGCGGAACCAGCCTCCACCACCTTCCCAGCTGTTTCAATCCAGCCAGCAGAACCAGCCTCTGCCATCTTCCCAGCTGTTCCGATCCAGCCTGAGGAACCAGGTACCAAGATATCCTGAGTTTAAGACCTTTGGGGACTCAGGCCTTGAGCAGGAGCTGCGCGCAGACCAGCGGTTTGGGGGGGGCACCCAGCCAAGCGTGGGCTCTGTGCTGCTTTGAACCAGCAGGTAGAACCAGGTACCCAAGATATGCCAAGTTTAAGACCTCAGGGGACTCAGGACACCAGACAGCAATACCTGAGCAGGAGAAGTGAAGAGTAGCGGCCCAGCAGGTGGAACCAAGTACCTGAGATATCCCGAGTTTAAGACCTCGGGGGACTCAGGCCACCTGTCAGCACTCTGAGCAGGAGCCCTGCAGGGCAGTGCTTCAGGTGTCCCAGTCGTGGGGAAATAGCCTTACGAGCCCACAGGAGGTTCAAGCACCAGCTAGTAACTACAGGACCTACAAACACCAGAGATAACCAGATGGCAAAAGGCAAACATAAGATCTAACAGAAATCAAGGCTATATGGCAGCATCCGAACCCAGTTCCCCGACAGCAATAAGTCTCAGATACCCCAAAACACCAGAAAAACAAGACTCAAATCTAAAATCACTGGTCAGGATGCTGATAGAGGAACACTTAGATAAATCTCTTAAAGTAATACAGGAGAAAAGGGATCAAAAGCTAGAAGCCATTACAAGGCAAACAAAAAAAAATCACTTAAAGAAATTCAGGATAATATGGATCAAAAAAATGGATGCCAATAAGGGGGAAACACAAAAATCACTTAAAGAAATACAAGAGAACGTGGGTCAACAAGTAGAAGTCATAAAAGAGGAAACACAAAAATCTCCTAAAGAATTATAGGAAAACACAAACAAGCAAGTGAAAGATCTCAGCAAAACCATCCATAATCTAAAAACAGAAGTAGAAACAACTAAGAAATCACAAAGGGAGACAACGTTGGAGATAGAAAACCTTGGGAAGAAACCAGGAGTCATAGATGCAAATATCAACAATAGAATACAAGAGATAGAAGACAGAATCTCAGATGCTGAAGATACCATAGGAACCATGGATTCAACAATTAAAGAAAATGCAAAATGCAAAAAGGTGGCAACCCAAAACATTCAGGAAATCCAGGACACAATGAGAAGAACAAACCTAAGGATTATAGGGATAGATGAGAGTGAAGATCTATAACTTAAAGGGCCAGCAAATATCTTCTACAAAATTATGGAAGAAAACTTCCCCAACCTAAAGAGAGAGATGCCCATGAATATACAAGAACCCTACAGGACCACAAACAGACTGGACCAGAACAGAAATACTTCCTGTCACATAAAATCTAAACCCCAAAGAAAAATAAAGGCAGTAAGAGAAAAAGGACAAGTAACATATAAAGGAAGACCTACCAGAATTACACCAGACTTCTCACCTGAGACCATGAAAGCTAGAAGATCCTGGGCAGATATCATGCAGGCTCTAAGAGAACACAAACTTCAGCCAAAACTACTATACCAGCAAAACTCTCAAGCACCATAGATGGGGAAACCAGGGAATTCCATGACAAAACCAAATTTGCATGATATCTATCTACAAACCCAGTCCTACAAAGGATAATAGGGGAAAAATACCAACACAAGGGGGAAACTACACCCCAGAAGAAGCAAATAGAAACCCCATCTCATGAAACCCAAAAGAAGAGAACCACTCAAATATAAAAAATAATGCCCAAAACGTCAGGAAGTAATAATTACTATTCCTTAATATCTCTTAACATCAATGGAATCAATTCCCCAATAAAAAGACACAGACTAACAGACTGGATATGGAAACAGGACCCTACATTTTGCTGCATACAGGAAACACATCTCAGTGGCAAAGACAAACACTACCTTAGAGTAAAAGGCTGGAAGACAATTTTACAAGCAAATGTTCTCAGGAAACAAGCCGGAGTAGCCATTCTAATATCAGATAAAATTGACTTTCAACCTGAAGTCATCAAAATAGACACAGAAGGTCACTTCTTGCTTGTCAAAGGGAAAATCCACCAAGAAGAATTCTCAATACTGAACATCTATGCTCCAAATGTAAGGGCACCCTCATTCATAAAAGAAACTTTACTAAAGCTTAAAGCACACATTGCACCTAACACAATAATTGTAGATGACTTCAACACTTCAGTCTTCTCAATGGACCAATCTGGAAAGCAGAAACTAAACAGGGGCACAGTGAAACTAATTGAAGCTTTGGACCAATTGGAATATATATATATATATAACATTTCATCGTAAAGCAAAAAATATACCTTCTCCAAAATTAATCATATAGTTGGTCACAAGACAGACCTCAACAAATACAAGAAAATTGAAGTAATCCCATGCCTCCTATCAGATCACTATGGAGTAAAAGTGGTCTTCAATCGCAGGAACAGCAGAAAGCCCACATACACATGGAAACTGAACAGTACTCTACTCAATGACACCTTGGTGAAGGAAGAAATAGAGAAAGAAATCAAAGACTTTTTAGACTTCAATGAAAATGAAGGTACGACCTAGCCAAATCTATGGGACACAATGAAAGCAGTGCTAAGAGGAAAACTCATAGCCCTGAGTGCCTCCAAAAAGAAACTGGAGAGAGAATACACTAGCAACTTAACAGTACCCCTGAAGGCCCTGGAACAAAAAGAAGCTAATTCACCCAGGAGGAATAGAAGACAGGAATTCATCAAACTAAAGGCTGAAAACAATCAAGTAGAAACAAAGAGAACCATACAAAGAATCAACAAAACCAAGAGCTGGTTCTTTGAGAAAAATCAGCAAGATAGATAAACCCTTAGCTAGACTAACCAAAGAGCACAAAGACAGTATCCAAATTAACAAAATTAGAAATGAAAAGGGGGATATAACAACAGAGACTGAGGAAATTCAAAAAATCATCAGATCCTAATACAAAAGCCTATACTCAACACAACTGGAGAATCTGGAGGAGATGGACAATTTCCTAGACAGATACCAAATACCAAAATTAAACCAGGATCAATTAGATCAGGTAAACAGGCCCATAACCCCTAGAGAAATAGAAGGGGTTATAGAAAGTGTCCCAACCAAAAAAAAGTACAGGACCAGATGGTTTTAGTGCAGAATTCTATCAGACCTTCAAAGAAGACCTAACTTCAAAGTATTCCACAAAATAGAAACAGAAGGAACACTGCCCAACCCGTTCTACAAAGCCACAATAATGCTGATACCAAAAGCACACAAAGATCCTACAAAGACAGAGAACTGCAGGCCAATTTACCTTATGAATATTGATGCAAAAATACTAAATAAAATTCTTGCCAACCAAATTGAAGAGCACATCAAAACGATCATTCACCATGATCAAGTAGGCTTCATCCCAGGGATGCAGGGATGGTTCAATATATGGAAATCCATCAATGTAATCCACTACATAAACAAACTAAAAGAAAAAACCACATGATCGTCTCATTAGATGCTGAAAAAGCATTTGACAAAATTCAGCATCCTTTCATGCTAAAAGTCCTAGAAAGATCAGGAATTCAAGGCCCATACCTAAATATAGTTCATCTTATAAAATGTTGTCTGTGTCCAAGATTTGTTTCCTGATCATTCGCATTCTCCACCCTTTCTTATCTCCCTATCATTTATTTTCCCTATGAAAATCTCTCTTACATCTATTCCTTTTATTTTTATGTATGAGTGCTCTACCTGCATGTACACCTACATGCCTGAAGAGGGCATCAGATCCTATTACATACAGATGGTTGTGAGCCACCATGTGGTTGCTGGGAATTGAACTCAGGACCTCTGGAAGAGCTACTGGTGCTCTTAACCAGCTGAGCCATCTCTCTGGCCCCTTATTCGTTTTATTTTTGAATCTCTGAATATAGTAAAAGGAATATACAGCAAACCAGGAGCTAACATCAACATAAATGGAGAGAAACTTGAGGCAATCCCACTAAAATCAGGGACTAGACAAGGCTGCCCTCTCTCTCCATATCTTTTCAATATAGTACTTGAAGTTCTAGTGAGAGCAATTAGACAACATAAGGAAATCAAAGGGATACAAATTGGAAAGGAAGAAGTCAAATTATCACATTTTGCAGATGATATGTTAGTATACGTAAGTGACCCAAAAAAACTCCACCGGAGAACTCCTACAGTTGATAAACAACTTCAGCAAAGTGGCTGGTTATAAAATCAACTCAAGCAAATCAGTAGACTTCCTGTACTCTAAGGACAAGCAGGCTGAGAAAGAACTTATGGAAGTAACACCCTTCACAATAGCCACTAACAATATAAAGTATCTTGGCATGACTTAACCAAACAAGTGAAAGAACTGCATGACAGAAACATCAAGTCCTTGAAGAAAGAAATCAAAGAAGACCTCAGGAGATGGAAAAATATTCCATGCTCTTGAATTGGCAGGATCAATATAATAAAAATGGCCATCTTGCCAAAAGCAATCTATAGATTCAATGCAATCCCCATCAAAATCCCAAATCAATTCTTCATAGATCTAGAAATAGCAATTCTCAAGTTCATCTGGAGTAACAAACAAACAAACAAACAAACAAACAAACAAAATCAAACTCAGAATAACTAAAACTATTCTCAACAATAAAATGACTTCTGGGGGAATCAATATCCCTGATCTCAAGCAGTACTACAGGACAATTGTGCTAAAAACTGCATGGTGTTGGTACAGCAACAGGCAAGTAGACAAATGGAATAGAATTGAAGACCCAGAAATGAACCCACAGACTTATGTTCACTTGATCTTTGATAAAGGAGCTACAACCATCAAGTGGAAAAAAGATAGCCTTTCAACAAATGATGCTGGTTCAACTGGAGGTCAACATGCATTACCCACGCTTATCTCCTTGTACTAAGATCAACTCCAAGTTGATCAAGGACCTCCACATAAAACCAGACACACTGAAACTAATAGAAAAGAAACTGGGGAAGACCCTGGAGGACATGGGCACAGGAGGAAAGTTCCTGAGCAGAACACCAATAGCTTATGCTCTAAGATCAAGAATTGACAAATGGGACCTCATAAAATTACAAAGTTTCTGTAAGGCAAAGGACACTGTCAGAAGGACTAAACAACAACCAACAAATTGGGAAAACATCTTCACCAACCCCACATCTGACAGAGGGGTAATATCCAATATATACAAAGAACTCAAGAAGTTAGACCCCAAAGAACCAAATAACCCTATCAAAAAAATGTTGTACAGAGTGAAACAAAGGATTTTCACCAGAAGAAATTTGGATGGCTGAGAAGCACCTTAAGAGATGTTCAACATCATTAGTCATCAGGGAAATGCAAATCAAAACAACCCTGAGATTCCACCTCACACCAGTCAGAATTGCTAAGATTAAAAACTCAAGGGACAACAGGTGCTGGTGTGCATGTGGAGAAAAAGGAACACTCCTACACTGTTGGTGGGATTGCAAGATGGTACAACTACTCTGGAAATCAGTCTGGTGGTTCCTCAGAAAATTGGGCATGACACTTCCAGAGGACCCTATCATACCACTCCTGGGCATGTACCCAGCGGAATCCCCTGCATACAATAAAGACACATGCTCCACTATGTTCATATCAGCCTTATTAATAATAGCCAGAAGTTGGAAGGAGCCCAGATGTCCCTCAAAGGAGGAATGGATACAGAAAATGTGGCATATTTCTACAATATATGGAATACTACTCAGCAATTAAAAATAATGAATTCATGCAATTTGTAGGCAAATGGTTGGATCTGGAAAATATCATCCTAAGTGAGTTAACCCAATCACAAAAGAATACACATGAAATGCAATCACTGATAAGTGGATAATTATGAGCCCCATATCTCTGAATACTCAAGGCACAATTAGCATATCAAAAGATTCCCAAGAAGAAGGAAGGAAAGGACCCTGGTCCTGAAAAGACTGGATCCAGTTTTGTAGGAGAGCATCAGAACAGAGAAATGGAGGGGGGAGAGTGATTGGGGAATGGGTGGAGGGAAGAGGACTTATGGGACATATGGTGAGGGGGAAACTGGGAAAGGGGAAAGCCTTTGGAATGTAAACAAAGAATATAGAAAATTAAAAAAAAAAAGAAAAAAAAAAGAAATGAACCCACACACATATGGTCACTTGATCTTTGACAAAGGAGCTAGAATCATCCAGTGGAAATAAGATAGCCTTTTCAATAAATGGTGAGGTTCACCTGGAGGTCAACATGCAGAAGAATGCAAATAAATCCATTCTTATCTCCTTGTACTAAGCTCAAGTCCAAGTGGATCAAGGACTTCCACATAAAACCAGACACACTGAAACTAATAGAAAAGAAACTGGGAATAAGCATTGAGCACATGGGCACAGAGGAAAATTTCCTGAACAGAACACCGATAGCTTATACTCTAAGATCTAGAATTGGCAAATGGGACCCCATAAAATTACAAAGTTTCTCTAAGGCAAAGGACACTGTCAAAAGGCAACCAACTAATTGGGAAAGGATCTTCACCAACCCTACATCTGACAGAGGGCTAATATCCAATATATACAAAGAATTCAAGAAGGTAGACTCCAGAGAACCATAATCATTCTTTAGCCTTTTGGGGTATGAATTCTGTTAATTTCCATTAGTTTTGAAAAATTCTTTGCTATCATATTATTATTTATTTTTCCTGGTGTTTAACAATAAAAATCTGGAGTGAAAAATATTTGCCATTTTCTAAAATATTTACCACATTAATAAAGTACAAATGCATACAAATGTGCCACAAAATACAGAGAAAAACAGTAATTAAATTAAAAAAGTAAACATTTTATAATGTTTCCACTATACTGGACAAAACTAAAGATAATTTTCCTTTTTAATTTATAATGTATAACAAGGATTGCTGAAATGGTTTATTTTCTTCCAAATGTTGCTATTACAATATTTTTCTCTAATGGGTTTGTCTAGTAAAAAAAAAATGTCTCCCGGGTTTATGGGGAACTTCTTACAGAATCTCAGATTAATGGATATCACACTTGAATACTGCAAACTCCAATGGCCTAAAGAACCACCTTCCTCCATACTTCTCACCACAATTTTTGTCTTGGCTTCCTCACACCACCCTCTTCTTCTGGAATCTTCTCACCACCATCTTCCTAGAGGCTATCTCCCACCACTGTCTTCCTCTGTGCTTCCTTGGACCACTATCTTCCTCAAGGCTTCCTCCCTTAGTTTTCTCTCGCCACAATTCCTTGCTACATTAATGGTATAAATTTAAATGAAAAACGACTACAACAGCTATTGTTTCTTAACATCTAACACTTTTGGTGGTTAGCTTCAACTGTCCACTTGGTGCAATTTAGAATCACCTGGGAAGAGAGTCTTAGTGTTGGTTTATCTCTATTGTGTTGTGTTTTGGGTGTGCCTATAGCTATTTTTCTTGATTGAGTTAATTGATTTGAGATGTTCCAGTGTAGTGTTGGTGCCCATATTCCCTAGATATGGAGATCCTATATAAGAATAAAGTTGAGCAAAAGCAAGCAAGCAAATAGGTAGTATTCATTGATGTCTCTGTGCTCCTGACTAGATGTAATGTAGATAGTTTGATCAGGTGCTGGATACCTTATCTTTCCTCTATAATTTAATGTGATGTGGTATTTGTTAGGTTTTTGGCAGTCCATATATCCATAAAGGAGCTCAAGATGAACACTAGAGGAATTTCTGGCCATTAGATAAAAGGTAGCATTCCACAAAAACGTAACAAGCTGGTTTCTGTCTGCCAGAAGGAGTAATTTCCCTTACATCTGACAAAAGGGACAACTGGCTCTCCATTGAAATATACCTGTGTTTTCATGTCAAAACTCACATTGTTCTCCAAGCTCCTTCAGTGCCTATACACAAGAACTTGTTATACATTTCCATGTTCAGGCTAGCCTTCTGGCCCTTCCCTTCCTCCAGTTGCTCCTCATAACCAAGCTACTCTTGTTACTTCCTCTTCTGCTATGCTCTATCTGATATCTCTGGCTTTTTTTCCATCTCTACTATTTTCTCTTGCCCCCTCAGGTTTTTTTTTTCACCCTCTTGTCTCTCTCACCATTACAGCGGGACATGTCCAGTCTGTTTTTCTTTCTCTCTGCTCTGGACTCTTCCAGATGCTTATGGATACTGTCTGTCCCTTATATGCAATAAAACTTTCCCCTGAGTGGGTGTGGCAGGGTCATGGGGCAGCCATTTCAGCAGTTTCTGTACTCAGCATCATCACATACAATATTGTGAGATGAATTTAGCCCTTTGTCTCTTCAGTTGCTTTTTGTCAGGGTATTTTATTATAGTAACAAAAATGAAAGCAGGACAACACTTTTCAAACTTGATTCATCAACTTACCATTCCTATACACTGAATCACAGTAGTTGAGTAAAAACAGGAGAGAACACAACAGATAATTTATGTTCCAATTATTTACTCTTTTTAACTCTCAGGCAGGTATAGTTTGTGTCTTTTCCTGTTGACTTCACTGACGAAGATGATAAAACTTAACAGTGTTTTATTTAAAAGATCCATAAAATTTTGACAGCTCTGCATTCATTCTATAGCATTTCTCCATCCACATATTAACTTTGCTCACAGTAAAAACAAAGTAAGCAGTGGAGGTATTAGCCTTGTTGGGAATGACATATATGACTCAGAGCAACAGGGAATCAGGCGTGACTCCAGTAGAACATGGGTTTTGCAAAGCAAAATCTGTAGCTCCCGGACAAGAGCAAAGATGCATTTTCTCTCAGTTATGAAAATAAAGAGGAAATGGGATATGAGAAACAAAAATTGCATATGTTGATCTGGGATTGGGACAGGATTGGATCGCTATGCAGCTCTTTTCTAACTCAAAAAAAGTCATTGTGTTATAATATTTTCATCTGTGATAAGGTGAACACAATATTTGTAGTGATCACTTCCTTGGATAAGGGCAGGGTAGTAGTAGTAGTAGCAGCAACAGCAGCAGCAGTAGTAGTAGTAGTAGTAGTAGTAGTAGTAGTAGTAGTAGTAGTAGCCTCCATGTGGTTGTAACTCTTATGTTACAAACAATACCAACTAGCAGTTACTACTAAATTATAGCAATGTGATATAGAGAAGAGAAGACATTTTGCCTTTTATGCTAGTCTACCTACTGGTGAGTTTACATTACTGAAATCTGGAACTAGCCAATTTAGTGACTGATAAGTTATAGCTCTCTGGCTGACAGGCTTTTTCTCTTTCCAGCTGTGGGGTCTCCTACTGTTCTCCTAGTGCAGAGGCAGCTTGGGAAGCCTGTTGTGACCTTGAAGCCCTTGCAGAGTCAACCTCTTTCCTACCACCCTTCAGCCTCAGGCTTGCTCCTCATCTACTGCCAGCATCCAAGTTTGATTTAAGTTATAACTGGTTCTTATGTATCTTTTTGACTTATAGTACATAGGCTTAGGATAGGTAGTATAGAAACTTACAAGTGCAAGAAACCTAGCTCTGTTCTCTGTAAGCAAAGAGTCTTTATCTTTGGGCCCCTTGTCATGCTACACAGGCTACACATAATGGCTATGTCTGCTAATGTGTATCCATGTCAGGGGTTTATTATGGTTGCCTATGGTCGTGAACCTGCATCTTTCTTAATACTCCTCAACATTAGAGCCTCATCGTGGACACCCATGGCCATGAAGCAAATTCTCCTAATACAGATATCCTGAAGCGTGATTTTTTCCAACTTATTTTCTACATCGTTATCATCTTTTATTTATAATAATAATCAGCTCTATAGGATGTAGGATTCTTAAAGATCATTTACACACAGAGTGACCCATGGTTCCAGCTTCATGTGTAGCAGAGGATGGCCTTGTCAGACAGACATCAACGAGAGGAGAGACCCTTGGACCTGTGAAGGCTCGTTGTCCTACTAGGGGAATGCCAGGACATGGAAGCAGGAGTGGGTGGGTTAGTGAGCAGGGGGAGGGGATGGGATGGGGGTTTTCAGAGGGGAAATAAGGAAAGGGAATAACATTTGAAATGTAAATAAAGAAAATATCTAATAAAAAAGAATAATCAGCTAGCAATATTCAGGAAGCCTAATTATCATCTCATGCCATTCATGACCATTCCATGCCTCTTACTGTATCCCTTGCGTAGAGTACAGAACTGTCTCTGATACTGTGTGGGAATAGTGGAAGAAACAGTCTATCATGACTTTGAGTATTTTTGAGAGCTTTTGCAATAATTCTTTTCCCATGTGAAATCACAATTTTCATAATCTCATTTTCTGTTTCCATCTATGCAGGTGGTCTCAGCTTGTTGTGTGACTTTTCTTGCTGAGATATCCACAAATATTTGTTCAGCCCACATAGGAAAATTAATAACAGGCCAGAGAAATGATTCGAATTAGTCTAGCCTAGTGAACTGGCAGGGTTACTAGTGGGGTTATTTATAGAAGTATGAATGAGGAGTTACTAACAGGAGTATGGATGATTCCCCAAGAAGGAATCTTTGAAAGAACCAGCTGCTCAGTATGGGTACTAACTTGTCTTTGCTTTGCAACTGCAGTCAACAGATTGGAGGGAAAAGGCAGCCAGTTCTAACGCTACCTTCTCTCAAACTTCATCATAGATAAATCTGATTATACATAGCAAGCTGAGAAACACACAAATATGGCTTGATAGGGCCATATTTGCATATGCTAATTCCAAAATTCCAAGTCCATTTGAGAATGCTAATACAAGCTACAGTGAGGAGATCCGGGCCCCTCTGGGAGGGCAAGGCCTTGATTAAAAAGTATTGCTATTCCTTCTGTTCTTCAGACTTATTCTTCTCTTCCATAATTCCTCTTTCATGTCATCGAGGAGTTGAGCTCTTTCTCCTTATACCATTCAGGGCCACAAATGTCATTTTTAAGGCAAATTATCAATAATCATAAGTGCCAAATTCCAGGAAGTTAGACCAAAAGGAAGTGAGTAATTCCAGATTAGCCATAGACATTGAATAATACCCTGTGAAAAGGCTCCAGAGCATCCAGTAAAATAATATCAGAGAGAAATAAAAACAGTGGGTTGCTAGGATACCTGCCTGGGTACTTGTTTTATTATAGAGTGTAAGTCAAAAGCAAACAATGACCACAGCTACCTCAAAAAAATATACAAAATGCATTTTAGAGATGTCATAAAGGAAAATAAAAGACAATCATTAGTGAAAGCAAACCTTGCTTCCTGGAACATATTAATTCTGAAGAAATACTTATTCTTTTTATGTAGTCTTTCAAAGCAAGGGAAACTACCACACATTTGAGGCAACCTGTAATTACAGCAGCAGGTGAGATAGCAAGTGTTCCTTTATTTTCTTCTCTGTCCGTCTGCATGTGTATGTGTGTCTGTCTGTCTCTCTGCCAATGACCATTGGTCAATTAGTGAACTCAACAAGAACAGCAACAACTACAACAACAAAACAAATAATGTTTCATGTGAAAGATCACTTTCTATGAAAGATCACTTACATCTTATTCTTTAAATAAAATAACACACACACACACACACACACACACACACACACAGAGAGAGAGAGAGAGAGAGAGAGAGAGAGAGAGAGAGAGAGAGAGAGAGAGTCATTGCACAAGCTGGCCTCAAACTCACACATGCTATGTAATTGAGGGTGACATAAAATTTTTGATCCTGCTTCTATCTCCAAGTGCTAGGATTACCTGTGCACAACATTGTGTTCTTGCTTTATGCAGTATGAGATATTAGACTCCAGGCTTTTTGCCTTCTAAATAAGTGCTCTACTCACTGACTTACAATCTCAGCCAATATAAATACTTTTTCATGATTCTTTTAATCGTTCTGGAATTATGGCTGCCAGTGTTCAGGTTACCTAACTAAAGAAGGAAAATATTAATCAATTGGCCAACATATTTTCAGCAAGAGGAGCAGCCAACTAACACATACAGAAGTTAGCAACTCGGATACAGTGGCAGGTTAGATGGTACTGAAGAAAGTTAAGAATAGAGAAAAATTTTTTATAAGAATTTTTATAGATAAGATGGACATAGTCAAAATAAAGCTTGGAAGAGTAATCTACCATATGTCTGTGAAATGGTTCAGGTTCCTAGAATGTGTAAGTAATCTAGCAGATAGACAATGTATCATGTAAATGAAGTCAACAGAGAGAGTGAAGAGTCAAACACATTCTTTCTCTCTATTATGAAAGGATGAACACTCCACCCACTCCCTGTCACAATGTAACAAAAGGGAAATGCACATGAATTTTAAAAAAATGGAGACTTAGAGAACTCCTCCTCATTAGAAAAGGATATAAATCAAATTCTGTTGCTTTATATAAACAATAAGGTATTAGGAGAAAATAACAAAACCAGGGATGGATATGGACAGATAATTCCGATTACTCAGTAATTCAGATTGCTTTCTACTTTTCCAGAGGACCTGAGTTCCTGCTCCAGCTCACGTAAAAGACATCTCATAACCATCCATAACTGTAGCTCCAGAGGACATGACAATTCTCCTCTGGCCTCTTCAGACAAACTACACATGCCTGTACACACATGCCCTGCACACACACACACACACACACACACACACACACACAAACAAAGTGGGAACATTTTTTTAAAATATAAATGTCAATTAGGAATGCTTCTGATAGCCTTATAGAAAATATGGTCTTGAGATGGACTTTTTTAAAATAGAAAATAAATATAGATTAGTGTTGAGACAGATGAAATATTTAGCAATCTTAGCTATAAACTATTGTTTTGTAATATAGAAAAATACCAACTCTTTAGTAGTAGTCATTTCTTTCTTCAAAAGCAAATGACAACTAACAACTGAATACCTCATTTCTTTTTAACCACTTTCCCCTGAGTCCAGAATTCTGATTTTAAAGAACCAGAATGAATGTTGAGAAGAACATTCTGATGTCAATCCCCAGCAGGCTTCCTCTTTCCTGTGAATTATTAGCTTAGAAAAGGAAGTGAAATTATTTTTCTCCCTCATTAATTCATAGAGAACAATATTGTATTCTATATTCTTGTCAGCCACAGTATTTTTTTCCTTCTTTGCATTGACCTAGTAATGTCAATGTTTAACTATATTTCTTGGATTAGTCACAGCATATCAGGCTCTTGGTGGATACATACTTTTTAACTGAAAAAAATTATAGCCACAAGGTCATGATGAAACTGTGAGGTTAAAGCATCAAAACAGATTTCTGGTTCTAGGTCTGTATATCTCTTATAGATTCTTTTGGAGAATAATGCTAGTAAGAAAAAGATTCCACCATAACCCCACTCCTGGTACTGCTAGATTTTTGCTGGCATTTGTCTACAGGAATAATGATGATTTTCTATCCTTGGTTACTATTAAGAGGATGGCAATCGTGATTTATAATAATTACAACCTTGACAGAGTCTAGAATTGCAGGAGAGACAATTGTCTGGGCATGTCCAAGAAGTATTATCTAGAATATGTGAATCATGGTAAGCAGATCCATCCTAAATGTGGTTGACATTATTCCATAGGCTGAGAGTTACGGCTGCATAAAATGGAGAAAGTGAGCTGAGTACCACATTCATCTTTCTCTGCTTCCTGACCATGGTTGCCGTGTAACCAGCTGCTATGCCTTTCTGTTGCTATGCCTTTCCTGACATGATGGACTCAATTCCATAAAACTGTCAATCAAGATAACTTCTTTTCCATAATCAGATTCTTGTCAGGCACATGGATTTCTTCTTTTATTGAAGATTATCCCTATGTACATAACCATCCTCTCTCTAAGCAGTCATTTCCCTACTCCTGAATCCCCTCTTTTTCACTCTGTTCCTCAACTCAGCTGCACCACAGTGTTGGAAGTGAGTAAGGCTCACAGATCAGAGATTCTCTAGTATCTTCTAACCTAACAGTTTCCAAAGCAGCACAGCTTCCTAGCATCCAACCTCCCACATCTCACTCCTTCTGCTCCAAATAATGCACTTAATGACCCTGTACCTCAGAGTTTCCCCTGATTGTTTGAACTCTGTCGGACATAAGAAATGAAATGCAGAGCAGGTTTTCCTATGAGACACATCATCCAGGTTGCAATTAAGTGGCATGAAAATTAAGACTGAAGCTCAGTGTCCTTCTGACTGCTATGATGGTGGGCTCAAAAAGTCACAAGGACACCTACAGCTGAGACCTCTGATGTGAGACCTTTGCAATCAGAACTTCGTCATGTTGAATTAGCTCAATCCTGTGAAAGGATTTTTAAAAAGCTCAATTACTAACAGTAACTTTTCTTGACATAAAATTTTCACAGTGTGCAATTTATTAACATCTTAATTGGTAGAGAACTGAAAGGCCACACAATTTACCCATTGAAGATTTCTAATCAGCACTGAATAGAATATCTACAGACATGTATATATTATCACCTGTGATGGTTTTAATATGCTTGGCCCAGGGAGTCACACTTTAAGGAAGTGTAGCCTGGTTGGTGTAGGTGTTGGATGAAGTGTTTCATTGTGGGCATGGGCTTTAAGGCCCCCATCCTAGCTCCCTGGAAGTTAGTCTTCTCCTAGGGGCCTTCAGATAAAGATGTAAAACGCTCAGTTCCTCCTTACAATGCCTGCCTGGATGCTGCCATGCTCCCATCTTGATGATAATGCATTGAACCCCTGAATCTGTAAGCCAGCCCCAATTAAATATTGTCCTTATAAGAGTTGCTGTGGTTGTGGTGTCTTTTCATAGCAATAAAAACCTTAACTAAGACATCACCAAAACCTACCTTTGTCTTTTTATATCACCCATCCAAAACAAACAAACAAACAAACAGCCAAAAAACAACCCCTTATATCTCCACTCAGGTCATTCATTGCTAGATCTGGGTAAGTTAGAAAGACCATTGGCCATCTTCAGTATGTGTTGAGTCTTCTAAGACAGACATCAGTTAATCAGAATAAAAAAATTTGGTGTTCATGAAGTTGAAAGCTGGTTTTTCTTTGAAAGGTTTATATTGCAGAAACCTTTCTATAAGAGTTTGGTTTGTCCCTTAAACACCACAGGACAAACCTGGTATTAATATTTCTTCCTCAATATCAGACCCTTGTCTGGTCTACCCTGTGGGAGGAGAAATCGACTGATGTACCTTCCTAGGCATCTGCTGAGGAAGTTTCTTGGAGGAATCAGGAGTTTCTTCCTCCCACTGGTTCACTGGCACTTTCTCTGTAGGGATTCTGCTGTAAGACTCTGTACTTTGCCATTTCTGGCTTGCTTTGGACCCTGTTTATACATTATTCAACTCATCTCTCCTGACTCTATGAGATTATGTCTGCCCCCTCCATTTGCTGCTTTTCTCACAGATGTCTGACTTAGTAACATTAACCCTGAGCTTTGAAGCATCTGTTATACTTCTTCACTATACATGGTGACTTCAAAATAATTTTTCCCCTTTTAATGTATGTAGATATTTAGGTACTTCATGAAAAAAGGCATGATTAGTAGGATTTTGGGTGTGTTGTTTGCTTTTCTGAGGTAGTCCAGGCTTCTTGTCTCAAACTGGCAATATCATTGCGAATATTCCTTCTGATATTCCTATTTCCACCTCTTAAATGCTGGTATTACAGGAGTGAGTAACCATGTCTTGTGTAAATGGTGCTGAGGATCACACCTCCAGCTATTCCCATACTAGGCAAGCATGTAATCAATTGAGCTAAATTCCCAGCATGACATTTCAGTTCTTTAGATGAATAATAGTTGATATGTTTGAACATATCCTACTATATGGCACTCAATATACCATTTAGGGACTGAAAAATTTTGGACATTTTGTTGGTAGCATATAACATTAAATGAATCATTTAAGAAGTGAAGAAGTCTTGCCATTATGTTTAGCATGTGAGTATCTGTAGAATACTTACTGATTGAAGGAGTGTATTTAATTAAGAACTTACAATATATTTTATTATATTTTAATTAATAAAATATTTTATACATATTCTTTCAGGGGAGTATAAAGAATTGGGTCAATGGAGACTGGGTTTGAATTTTCTGTTTTTATTTTGAAAATTCTTTTAAGAATATGTATTAATATCCACTTTTAAATATTTTTAAACGTATGTGCACATATATATCTGTGTACACATCTGTGACAGTTCTTCTGGAGACCAGAAGAGGGTATGTAATCCCCTTGAGCTGGAGTAACAGTGACTAGTAAACTTCTTGATGTAGATGCTGGGAATGAAAATACATTACCTGCAAGAGCAGTGTGTGTACTCCTAGGCTGATCTGACTCGTCTGTCTCTCCAGCTCCAATATTATCTACTTTTAAATAATTTAATGGAAATAGTTCAATTTACCCATTCTTGTGAGTTATACTTAGGACGTAGTCAATACTTTGACTTGCAAACTCTAACTAAAGTATATATACATGGTTCTAAGTACTTCCTTAATGCCTAAACACAGCTGTTATCATCAATACTTGAATTTAATAAAAATTATATAAAGTATATTGGGTAGTCCATCATGGTCAACCCAGGCTACAATATGTTTTATTGAAAAAATATAAACAAAACCTAGATGAGATCCTTTTCCCTTTTTTTTTTATTTTAGCTTTACTTCTTCTTCTTTTTATTGGATATATTCTATATTTACAATTCATTTCCCTTTTTCTGGTTCCCCACCCCCCAAAAGTCCCACATGCCATTTTCCCTCCCCCTGCTCCTTCTTCCACCCCTTCCCTCTTCCCTGTTCTTGTATTCCCCTACACTAATGCTTTGATCCTTTCCAGCCCCAGTGTCCACTCCTTTCTTCTTGTCAGACATCATTTGGTACGTGAATTGTGTCTTTGGTGTTCAAAGATTCTAGGCTAATATCCACTTATCAGTGACTGCATACCATGGGTATTCTTTTGAGACTGGGTTACCTCACTTAGTATGACATTCTCCAACTCCATCAACATCATTAGTCATTAGAGAAATGCAAATCAAAACAACCCTGAGGTTTCACCTTACACCAGTCAGAATGGCTAAGATCAAAAACTCAGAAGACATCAGGTGTTGGAGAGGATGTGGAGAAAGAGGAACACTCCTCCACTGCTGGTGGGACTGCAAGCTGGTACAACCACTCTGGAAATCAGTCTGGCGGTTCCTCAGAAAACTGGACATGATACTTCCAGAGGAGCCAGCCATACCACTCCTGGGAATATACCCAGAAGATTCCCCAGCATGCAATAAGGATACATGCTCCACTATGTTCATAGCAGCCTTATTTATAATAGCCAGAAGCTGGAAAGAACCCAGATGTCCCTCAACGGAGGAATGGATACAAAAAATGTGGTATATATACACAATGGAGTACTATTCAGCCATTAGAAACAATGAATTCATGAAATTCTTAGAGAAATGGATGGAGCTGGAGAATTTCATACTAAGTGAGGTAACCCTTTCCCTTTTAATAATGTTTAGAAATTAGACTGCAGTTGGATTATTTACTTAAAATGTTTTTTCCTTTGCTTACTTGATAGGTGGTTTAATGACCTCTGTATTATATTATGTATCACTCACAAGTCATAAGGCCCACCTGACACAAGGGAAAACTTTGAAAGTTTTCGCTTGTTCTTTTCCTTCTGCAAAATTCTTGCAAGTCATTTTCAAGACTTGTTGTCAAAACAATCCATCACTGTGTTTCTTTTTTTTTTATTTTTTTATTTGCTCCTTCATCAATCAAAGTTACAATTAAAGATCATTAAGCCTAAATAATGAAACAATTGCAATGTTCTCCATGTCATGCTCTATTAGCCAGGGTTCTCTAGAGTCACAGAACATTTGGAAAGTCTGTATATATTAAGGGGAATTATTGGAATGTCTGACAATCTGCTGTCCAACTAACCCAACAGTGGGCCACTGTGATGGGATGTTCAAGAATCTAGTAGTTGTTCAGTCCCACGAGGCTAGTTCTTTCAGTTGGTCTTCTGTATAAGCTAGAATCCTGAACATGTAGGTTCCAACAGACTGCTGGCAACTAAGTGGCAGCAGGCAAAGAAGGGGAAAGCCTTTCTTCTTCCATTGTCCTTATGTAGGCTTCCAGCAGAAAGTGTGACCCAGATTAAAAGTGTGTACCACTGTGCTTGGATGTGGAACTTGCTCTGTCCCAGGCTGACCTTGAACTCAAGAGATCTGCTTTGTCCAATCTCTTAGGATTAAATGTGTGTATCACCTTGCTTGGGCCTAAGCTTTTCATGGCCACCATGTTCAAAGTCCAGATCAAAATTCTGTGTCTTCCAGCCTCACAATATGGATCATAGGTGTATTCTCCATTTCTGGATTGTAGTTAGATATTGTCAAGTCAGCTTGGAATAGCCTTAAGTCAGCTAAATCCTAAAGTCAGCTTGGAATAGCCTAAAGTGTGTAGCTAAAAAGAATGTTCACCAAGATGTACACAGTCTGTTCATAAAAGACCAGTTTTCAAACCTCCCTTTTTATAAGATCCAAGATAATTTATCATAAGATTTGTTTATTTTTATTTGTCTGTATTTGTGTGCCTGCATGCATGTATACATACATGTAGAGAGTGCCTGAGGAGACAGTAGAAAGTTATTGGGTCTCTTAAAGCTATGATTAAAGACAGTTGTGAGTTGTCCAGTGTGGGTGCTTTGACTTGAACTTAGGGCCTCTGCAAGAGCAGCCTGTGCTCTTAACCACTGAGTTTTCATAGGATCTTGCTCTTCATTATCCTCTTGCTTTGAAAAAGATTTATTTTAGTTGGTGTGTCAAAAATAAAAATAAAAGGTGTTGAATCACCTGAAGTTGGAGTCATAATCAGTTGTGAGCTGCTGGAAGGATGCTGGATACCAAATTTCAGCCCTCTGCAAAATCACAATAAAAGTACCATGTATTGCTTATCTATCTCTCCACCCTTCCACGGTTTTAAAATTCAATTTCATCTTACAAAATTTTGTCTGTGTCCAAGATTGTTTCCTGATCATTTGCATTCTCCACCCTTTCTTATCTCCCTATCACTTATTTTCCCTATGAAAATCTCTCTTACATTTATTCCTTTAATTTTTATGTATGAGTGCTCTACCTGCATGTACACCTACATGCCAGAAGAGGGCATCAGATCCTATTACATACAGATGTTTGTGAGCCACCATGTGGTTACTGGGAATTGAACTCAGGACCTCCGGAAGAGTTACTGGTGCTCTTAACCAGCTGAGCCATCTTTCTGGCCCCCTATTCGTTTTATTTTTGAATCTCTGAATTTATCCATGGCCCTCTGTGTGACCATGCTCTGAAGCTACTCACTGTGCATGGTGGACTGAGCAGAGGCTACATAACTGACAAAAATAACTCCTTTTCTCCCAGTTTTTATCGGTTGCCAATACTTCAACAGCAAAGTATTGAACTCCACGAATCTCTCTTCACTCCATGACTGATTGTTGACATGGCTAGTCTTGTGTGAGTCCTGTGCAAATAATCATAGTTGTTGTGAGTTAATGATCATGAGGACTATATGGATTCTAAGAGACAGCATTTCCTTATCCCTTGACCAAGACCTTTTAGTAAGAGAGCTAAAATCATTCCCCTTGGAGACCTGTTTTTTAGCATTATAGAAGTTTGCCCTTTTCCCCTGACGAATCACAAATGTTATCCTTAAAAGCTGTGGAAAATAGAGAACACTGTTATGTCCTGTAAAAGTTACGTTCCCCAAACAATTTCCTTGCTGCAAATAAATCTGACTTAGTGCTGTGTTCGCTGAACATTGAAATTAGAAAGCCGCTTGGCCAATTGCACATCCTAAAACTCACACAGCCTTTTCTGTTGCCAGAGAAACTCACTTCAAAATGGCAAAGAAAAGAGTAAGATCGGAAGAAGAGATGTGGGTGGCAGCTCTCAGTCTTGACTTTATGTTGACCTTAGGGTAGCTTGTTCATGCAAGTACTGGTGGAAAGGATGATGCAGCGGCCTAGCATGCTTAATATAGAATTCACCATCAAATGAGTGTTCTTTGGGTAACTAATATTAGGCATTATTCTTTTACTATTTATTTTCAAGTGAATGGGAAGTGTGTAAGGGAATTCATTGTGTGTTCATGTTTGCAGACAGGAGGTAGACAGTATGTGACTACCTTATAGCCATCCACATTTTTCTTTACAAGACAGCAAGTCTCATTGAATATAGAGCTTGCAGTATCATCTAAGCCAGGTAGCCAACAAGCCACCAGGATCTGCTTGCCTCCACACCACATCACAGAGCTCACAAGTATGTGCCATCACACCTGGCTCTCCATGGAGGAGGAAGATCATGCTCAGGTGTTCATACCTGGCCATCAAGCATTCTGCCCCCTGAGTCATATCCCCACCTCAAGTATTCACTTCAGACAGTATGCTTACTGGTTAGTCTTTGTCAACCTAACACAAGCTAGTTACCTGGGAGAAGGAATCCTGACTGAGGAATTAACTCCCTTAGCTTTGCCTAGGAGCATGGCCTAGGGAACATTTTCTTCATAAGTGATTACTGTGAGTGGTGTCTCTCTTTGGCAAATGGTCCTGGGTTGTATAAGATAGCAGACTGAGTAAGTCACCAAGTGTTCTTTCATGGTCTAAGATCCAGTACCCCTCTCCAGGTTCCTGAGAGGGTTCCTGTTCTGAGTTCCTGTTCTGGCTTATAGTGCTGAATTGAAATCTGAAGTAAATACCTTCCTCCCCAAGTTGATTTTAGTCACGGTGTTTATCATAACAGAAGCCACAACTGCTAGTGTGATTCCATGTTGTCTGTTTGTCTGTGTGAGTTTAGATCATCATTTGCACTCCTTGATTAAGTCTTTGTACTTTTGTTTATTTTTCAAGGACAATAATTGCTCCAGATAGTCAATAGTGGTTCAACAAACACACACATTAATACTCTGACAAGAGGTCATGACTTTGAAGATTTCTAAATACCACTTCAAATTTTACACATTTAAGGTCAAGTTGAAGAAAACACTTCACTTTGACATATCTTCAGTAGCTGACCACTTTATGAGATTCTCTTTTTGTGATTGCCTATTTGTATTTTGGTTCATAAGTATGTATATTCATGTGCATATAGGTACATATACATATGTGCATACATGTGTGTATTTGGATAGGACCTCCTCACATCTTCTTCCTCAGATACTATTCTGTATTAATCAGGATTCTTTAGAATAACATAATTTATAGAATGAATCTCTCTCTCTCTCTCTCTCTCTCTCTCTCTCTCTCTCTCTCTCTCTCTCTCTCTCCCCAAGATAGATAGCTACAGACATGAGAGTTATTAGAATGTCTCATATACTGTGGTCCAGCTAATTCAACAATGGCTGGGTGTGGACAGAATTTCCAAGAATTAAGAAGTTGCTCGGTCCATGAGGCTGGATGTCTTAGTTGGTCTTTAGTGGCACTGGAATCCCAGTGAAGCTTTCTCTAATACCAGAGAAAGAATATATTTGCTAGCAATGCAAAAGCAAGAAGGCAAAGAACAAAATCCCACTTCTTCCATGTCCTCATATAAGACCCCATCAAAAAGTATGGCTCAGACTAAAGGTATGTCTTCCTACCTAAAGACCTAGGTGAAAAGTGTGTGTCTTCATGACTCAAGATTAAGATTAGACAAAGATCCTCCTATTTCAAATTAAGCAAAACTTCCTCATTGGTGCACCTTCCATTTTTGGCTTTTCGTTAATGTCTGATGTTGTCAAAGTGACAGCCAGGGATCATATCATGCCATCCACTCTCTTTTTAAGATAAGGAATTCTAAAATCGGGCTAGACTAAATGGACACAGAGCCCTGGGAATGTTCCTGTCTCCTCTTTACAGTTCTTGTATTGCAAGTACACGCCACTATGCCCAGAGTTTTGTTTTAAACATAGGGCTTGAAATCTAAATCATGTTCTTGTGTTTTTTAGGGTAAATATTTTACTGAGCCATTGTGCTATTTCTTTCTTCTTGAAACAAGGTTTTATATACCCTAGTCTGACCTCAAACATCCCTATATTCCTTACAGCCTTGATTTTCCTCTTTTTATTGTTGGGATTATAAGAGTGCATCACAATTACTATTTTACATTGCACTGAAGATGGAACTTACGACTTTGTGTGTGCTAATTATCCCCTTCCCTATGGATTTTCACTGTTTTAGAACTATACTGGGACTAGAAAGACTGGATTGGGTAGTAGATTGGTTTAGTTTCTATTGCAGTGATAAACACCATGATTAAAAGCAACTTGCAGAGGAAAGGATTTATTTAGGCTTATAATTTACAGTTAGTTCATCATGAAGGGAAATCAGAAATCAGGAATGTATTTCCAGAACATACTTCAGGCAGGGTTAAGAAGAAACCATGTAAGAGTACTATGTACTTGCTTGTTTCCCATGACGATCTAACCAGGATGAACTACCTAGAAGCATCATCACATACAGTGGGCTGAGCCTTCCACATCTATTATTCAAAAAAAACTCCCATAAGTTTGTCTTCAGGCCAGTTAATGGGGACATTTTCCCAGTTGAATTTCCCTGTTATTAGATGGCCAAAGCTTGTGTCAAAATGACAAAACCAAAAACCAAAACCAATCCTTCAAAACACCACCACCACCACCACCAACACCAACACCACCACCACCACCACCAACAACAACAACCACAAAAACAACTAACTAAGTAACTTCCCAGCATGGGTGTTTTCTTTATACCATGCTGTCCAAGTCTTGAGCAGTCTGCTTTTAATGTAAATCTCTTTCAGCAAGGCAGATTTCAGATTTTCTGGACATTCTCTCTACAAGCCCTGAAAAACACATACATCAGCCTTGTTACTTTGCCCCATTAAGTACATTCAAGTCTGTTGGTCTTTGGCTTTTAATCTGAAGTAATTATCACTTAGGAATGCTGGGTACCTCAGGACACCAGTCTTAATTAGCCACTTAGAGATCAATTCCCCACAGCTAGTGAAGATTGAGAAGGAAGCAACCAGGCAATAGGAGTATTTAAGGTAGTGAGTTTACCTTCACTTATCTCTTTACAGCAGAGAAATGCCAATGACAGGTCTTTCCAGTTTTGGAAACATGCAATATTTGATGTAAGTCAACAGAAGGATAAATGCAGATGACGGAGAAGCCCCAGAATCTACCTATCTCTGACTCGATCCTTTTGAGATTACAGTCACGTGTTGTTAATATGCTAGGATAGTTTTGATGAAATATCATGCCAAAAGCAAATTATATCAATTTATTTTATGGTATGCAGAGATAAAAGTCTATCATTGTGTGGATGCATGGTAGCAGGCAACAAGCATAATGGCCTATGTCCTTTAGCAGAAGCACAAAGCAAAGGGAATAAATTGTAAAGTGAAGCTTTGAGCTCACAAAACACAACCCCTTTCTCCAGCAGAGCATGTCTGTGCCACTTAACCCTCCTTAAATAGCACTACCAACTGGGAAGATATATTCACCTGCTGAGGTTTCCACCTGGGAGATGGCAGAGTTTGAATATCCTAGTCTAAAGGAGGAAGCTCTTGGCCTTTCTTCGCAGCCTGCTCAAAAGGGAGCAAGAGAGAGAGACTTAGCTAACACCTGTGAGCAGTCAGACAGTAAGAAATGGGGTCAGACTGTGGGAAAATCTAAGGAGATACATATGGGAAGATCGGGCACGAGTGCTTTAGAGAAATCTTCCTTAAGTAAATGGGTAAGTCCTTAATAGCGATTCATAGTAGCAATTATCAAATATCCTGGGCACCATTTGGGCATCAGAAATCACTGAAGTGTTTCAGGGACCAGAGAGCAATTGGAAGTTATTGTCCTTTGCTGAGCTCTTGAAGCCTAAGTTTAGAATTAATTAGAATTTTCAAGCAATCAAATTCTTTAAGAAACTAAAATTTGGAGACACTGGAGTTTTCTAAAAGAAACCACCTTTCAGTTTGTTCCAAGTTGCCTGTGGCTATCTGACAAAGTTACTCCCAGACTCTAGACACAGTTGAATTAAAGTTAATTCATGCTTTCTTTCCATCTTCTTGAACTTCATAACTAAACCCATTATTATCAATATGAGTAGTACGTAGAGAAGTGCTCATATATCAATCCACGGGGATTGACAATACATATGGGGCCAACCACAAGAGATTGTTCCAGATATCACTTGGTGCACTGGCTGTTTTTCTGTGTCAACTTGATACAAGCTGGAGGAATAGAGGAAAGAGCCACTGTTGGAGAAATATCTTCATGGCATCCAACTAAAAGCCATTTTCTCCATTTAGTGATCAATGGGGGAGGGCCCAGCCCAGTGTAGGTGGTGCCATCTATGGGCTGGTAGTCGTGGGTCCTGTAAGAAAGCAGTTTGAGCAAACTATGGAAAGCAAGCCAGTAAACAGGACCCCTCCATGACCTCTGCATCAGCTTCTGCCTCCAGTTTTCAGTCCTTATTTGAGTTCTGTCCTTACTCCCTCCAATGATGGACTGTGATCTGGAAGCAGAAGCCTTTTCCTCCACAACTTGCTTTTTGGTCATGGTGTTTTGTTGTGGCAATAGGAACTGTAACTAAGACACATGGTTGTGGTGAAATTATTATTAATGTAATTAGCAAAGTATTTTCAAAACTACAAGTAGTATATGATCTATGCCAAGAATATTAATATTCTGCTGTGACCAAAATAACTTACTACCCACTGAAAGAGTTCAAATAATATAATGATGGGTTAGGAAGATGGCTCCATTGGGAACATGCTTACAAGAAAGTAAAAAGACCTGAGTTTCATCTACAAAACTCATATTAAATAAGCTGGGTGTGGTGGCATAATTCTGATCTGAGCTTTGGGGAAGCAGTAGGAGATGATCCCTGGGGCTCATGGACCAGCCAGCCTCACCTTGTTGGAGAGCTCCAGACCAGTCAAAAAGAGGCTCCATCAGAAACAACCAAGTAGATATAGTTTGTTCTTTAAGCTCCACATGCACGCATACATGTGTACACATAAACATACATATATCATACAAAGACTCTCTCTCTCTCTCTCTCTCTCTCTCTCTCTGTGTGTGTGTGTATGTGTGTGTGTGTGTGTGTGTGTGTGTGTGTGTCTGCTGAGTCTGTGCCCTACTCTGAATATCTTGTGTCCAAAGTGAATCCCTCTAGCAGTGAATAAGGCATGTACTAGTTTGTGCACCTCTTTGATGGTTCTAAGAAATGATCTCTTTCTCTGCTCTGATTGCTCATAGAATATATTAATGTGCTTTTATTTATGAAATGTAAATTTTACACTAGTTGTTAGGTGTCCCAGGGAAGCAAAGGTTCTTGTTAATGTCTTATTTAAGGTTTTTATTGCTATGTGTACAGGCTAGTTTTATGTCAATGTATCACAAGCTAGAGTCATTGGAGAAGAGCAAGTCTCAATTGAGAAAATGCCTCCATATGATGGGGCTGCAGGCAAGACTGTAGGGCATGTTTTTGATTAGTGATTGATGTGGCCAGCCTAGTTCACTGTAGGTGGTGCAACCACTGGGCTGCTTTTTCTGGCTTGTCTAAAAAAGAAGGGTGAGCAAGCCATGGAGAGAAAGTGCGTAAGCAGTCCTCCACTCCTGGCCTGTGGTTCAGCTCCTGCCTCCACATTACTGCCTTGTTTGACTCTGCCCTGATCTCCTTCAATGATGGACTACAATATGTAAGTATAAGCCAAGGAGACCTTTTCTTCCCTAACTTGCTTTTGGTCATAGTGTTTTACCATAGCAATAGTAACCATAAAAAATACTATGGTAAAATACCAGGATCAAAAGCAACATCATTAGTCATCAGAGAAATGCAAATCAAAACAACCCTGAGATTCCACCTCACACCAGTCAGAATGGCTAAGATTAAAAACTCAAGAGACAACAAGTGCTGGCAAGGATGTGGAGAAAGAGGAACACTCCTCCACTGTTGGTGGGATTGCAAAATGGTAAAACCGCTCTGGAAATCAGTGTGGCAGTTCCTCAGAAAATTGGGCATGTCACTTCCAGATGACCCTGGCATACCACTCCTGGGCATATACCCAGAGGATTCCCCTGCATACAATAAAGACACATGCTCCACTATGTTTATAGCAGCCTTGTTTATAATAGTGAGAAATTGGAAGGAGCCCAAATATCCCTCAAAGGAGGAATGGATACAGAAAATGTGGTATATTTATACAATGGAATACTACTCAGCAATTAAAAATAATGAATTCATGCAATTTGTAGGTAAATGGTTAGACCTGGAAAATATCATCCTGAGTGACCTAACCCAGTCACAAAAGAATACACATGAAATGCAATCACTGATAAGTGGGTATTAATGAGCCCAGAAGCCCTAAATACTCAAGGCACAATTAGCAAGTCAAATGATTCCCAAGAAGAAAGGAGAGGACACTGGGCCTGTAAAGATTGGATCCAGTTTTGTAGAGAAACTGTGGGGCGGGGAGGGGGAATGATTGGGGAATAGTTGGGGGGGAGAGGAATTATGGGACATAGGGAGGGGGGGAACTGGGAAAGGGGAAAGCCTTTGGAATGTAAACATAGAATATAGAAAATAAAAATTAAAAAAAAAAACGTAACTTGAGGAAAAAGGGTTTACTTCTACATCGCTGTGCTCCTGAACGATAATCAGAGAAGGTATTCAAGACAGGTGTCTGGAAACAGAACTAAGGTAGACGCTTACAAACTCATATACATGGCCTGTTCAATTCAGTCTGCTTTCTTATATAACTCAGGACTACGTGCCAAGGGGAAACTCTATCCATCCTTGGCTAGTCCCTCCCACACATCAATCATTAATGAAGAAAATGTCCTAAAGGTTTGCCCACACACAAATCTAGTGGGATGGGGACATTTTCTCAATTGTGGTTCCTTCTTCTCACACAATTCTAACTTGTGTTATATTGACAAAACAATACTTAGCAATAGCAATTCTTCATGTTCAGCTGACCAGGTACCTTAGATTCTTAATGACAAGTTATCATACAAATGACCATGTTACTTCACAAGGCAGGCCTCACTGTCTGTACTTCTCTCAGCATTGTCTTCTACTTTCCACACAATTAAGTTCTGAGCACTTGGTGACTTTTCTAGCCCAAATTTCTAAATCTTGCTACAATGTAGCAAAAACATGGCCAGCTCTAAAACAATCAATACTGGTTAGCTGGGATGGAAAATCAGCTTGGATTAAGGAGAGATGAGTACCACTGAGGTGAGGTATTCCGGGAAGTGTTTCTGTAGTGTGAGCACACAGAAGATGTCGTCTAGAGGAGGCAAAGCTGTTTCTCATGATGACAGCTGCTTGCAAGGAAGAAAGCAAGCTGAGCACTGGCTTTCATCTCTCTCTGATTCCTTAATGTGGAAACAACGTGGCCAGCTGCCTCCCCATCATGGTTCCATGCCTTCCCCACCATAATGGACTACATGCTCAGATGGTAAGCCGAAATCAACCCTTCCTTCTCTAAGTTTTATAGGTCATGTGTTTTATCACAGTCAGGAAAAGTAAGGGCTACAATACCTTCTGACTTTGTAAATGTTGTAGATTGACTGATAACAGGTATTTAAGGGCCATATGCTGGTAAAATCTTTCAACATGTACACAAACTGTAAAAGCAGATTTAGGAGTATATTTTCACATCAATATGCTGCCCTAGCCTAGATGTGAGTAACTGCCGCTACCATTAAAATGAATTTCCAGGTTAAGTCTCCCAGGAGAAAAGATCCTAGCCCTGTCATCTGTCTCACATCACACTAAATTATTTCTTATGGACTATATGTGGCATTGCCCAAATCAAACACCCAAATGAAGGCAGTAGAATTTTAGCAGCCGTGGTTCTTAAGGAGGGGCAGGAGCTGAGCACAACCATTTAACAAATTAATGGTCCAATATAACCAGAATCCATTCCTTCTCTATAAATGAGAATAGTACCAATTACTCTTTCAGCTGCAAGCAGAGGACATAGAGGATGTCTGAATGGAAAATTTGGATCATTGCAGAGATTTTATTTAGAACTTATTTGGTGCTGCCACAGAGGAAAACACCTTAGCTTTTTTATGTTGTCTTTTCATTCATATACTTTGCTCAAGTAAGGAACTCTACCCCCACCATTCGTCCCCAGCTCTGCCATTTATCTTGCCTTCTTGACACAAATATGACCTTGTTAGAGCAAAACAGACAGCTGACACCTTCATTGTCCCGAGGCAGAGCTCCTGTGGGCAGTGGAAAAGAAGAGGCTTGAGTGATTCTTTTCACAAACACATCTCCATGGAAAGAGTGAAAAGCGCCATTGATGAAAATATGGAAGTTGTAACAAATTGAACTAAAAACATCAAAAACAAGTATATTTGCTAAAGAGTAAATGGAATTTTTGATCTCTAATATCAATATTAACTGTCCTAGTAGCTTTACTTGTCATCTTGTCACCATTTACAGGCAACGGAGAGGAACATGTTGATTGGAGGATTGCTTAGATAACCCAGGAACATCGTCATGACTGAGACATTTTATTGGTTGTTCATTGATGTAGGAGGGAGCCTCAGCCTGCCTTGGTGACACCGCTTCATAGGAAGGTGATCCTGGTCTGTATATGAGAAGCACTGGAGCATGATCCTGCAACTCCCCAAATCAGTAAGCAGTGTCCTCTGTAGTTTCTGCTTCAGGTTCTGCTTGAGTTATCTGCTCCAACTTTCCTCACTGATGAACTGTGACCTGGAAGTGTAAGGTAAAATAAACACTTTCATTTCCTAAGTTAACTTTGATAAGTTTTCTGTTTTATCTAAGCAACAAATGGAAATCAGAACACTCCTTTAGGTGACGACTTCTTCTTGCTATATGCTTCTTCATACTCCCTTAGAAAGACAATTTTGACCTCAATAATCATATCAGTCTCACTTGGGCACAGATGGACCTACGCTATGTTTGTGCGCTTGCATTCACCTTTCCAATTTAATCACTCTGGAAAATCAAGTAACTTGTTGATATTGTAAATGGGTTTTCCTTTCCATTGGTTTTTAGGAGTGGAGATTTTGGTCTGATCCTTCAGATACTCCAGATTGACAGGATGACTCTTATATGATGACTGTTCTTGTTAAAGAAAGATACATTAGAAATGGCATTGCTCTCTGGTAGTGGTTTTGCTTTTTCAGTTCTACGTCCTAGAAATTTCACTAATTCAAACAGCCATCCATGTATTTGGGATGAGCACACTCTAATATATATCTATGGAGATACAAACAATTCATGCTTTTGTTTAATTTCTCCGCAGGGCAACAAAGCAAGTTTTCTTTTGTTGTTTGTTTAGTTTTTTGTTTTGGATTTTTTCCTAGAATGATGCAGGTCTTCTCAGCAAGAACATAGGTCTCTCCATGGAAATGTGAGCCTGTATTGAATCAGTTCATTTAGGAAGACTTCAGACAATTCTAACTGACCTATCTCCATGTAGAGATGAAGGTATTAGTTGGCCTATTGCTCTCAGGACTTATATCTTGTTCTCTCTTGAGCAAAGCCTGCATGATTACGGGCTTAAGCAAATACTGGCTGTCGATGTGACTAGACCTAGAATCAATTAGAGATCAGTTGAGCACACCTGTGAATCATTCGTTGACCCGGTGGGGAGACATAAAGAGTGTACCTTCAGCAAATAGTCAGATGAAAGGGGTCTTGGAGGAGAAAGCTCTTGTATTGTCTCAATGCCTGCATGCTTCCTTGGTGAGTCCATCATCTCCATTGGTGCTATTGCCACTGCTGCATTCTGTCACTGAGAGTAGGCCTGAGGGTCCAACATGGACTAAAGACCAGCAGCCCTTTAGGAATCATCTCTGCTTTATGTGCCAGGTCTTGATTGCCAAGGAAATACAGCCTTGAGGACTGAGACACTATCATGTTTTCAGTTCCTCCAGTGTGATGGCAAGCATTGTCTGATGACTAAGCCAATGACAATGTTCATTGTAGCAGTCTTGTTCACCCAGAGAAGCCTATAACAGGTTTGATGATAATTGAACTGGAGATTTGAGGAAATACAAGTGCCAATAGGTTAGAGAGCCCTTATCTATCAAGCTTGCAAAGACACAGGCTGATATCTAGTATCTGCAGTGACCTTCAGAGACTGAGAAGGACTTGTAGTAGTCCTGTACAACTGAGTCTGTTCCACTTTCATCAGACATAGGCAGGAGACAAACCCTCCTTGAGATACTGAGGGAGTAGCAGAAGAGTCAGCAGAATCATAGCAGGCCTGGAGATATTAACACAATTTACATTATGGATGTATCCCTGAAGCTTTGCAACCCAGCATGTAGTCAGCAACACCTGCCAAAACAAAAATAAAGACCTAATCCATCAAGGTCTGGACAAGTCCCCAAATGTAACAGTGATGCTTTTTGGCTTTTGAAAATCAGCTTCTGGTTAACTGTTATTCAAAACTGAGGTGTGTCAACCCAACATGTTGTGTCTGAGTTTGAAGGCTCTGGACAGCACTGAGTGCCCTAACACACAGGGTAGTTGCCAGTAGTAATGAAGACCTTCTGTTGACTGGAACTTGCATCTTAGTAGTCTTCTTTGATGGATAGCCCACAATAGGATGGCAAAAAATCTGACCCTGTACACTGGCTATGCTCCTGAGTCCCTGAGTCATGCTGGTTGCATGTGATAATTGTGATGTGAATTAAACTTTTATCTTCATTCAGGTTCCCCAACCACTGGAGCAGAGGCTTACCCTGACTCTGTTGCCTGTCCATGGATCCCATTCCCCTAACTGGGATGCCATGTCTGGCTTCAGTAGGAGATGATGTACTTAGTCAAGTAGTGATTTGAGGTGCCAGGGTGGGATCGTACACAGGGGGATCCTCCCACTTCTCATGGGTTGTGGGATGATGGGTCATATAAGCTGAGACTGGAAAAAGGGAGTCTGTGATCAGGATGTAAAGTGAACAAATAAATTAACTGATGTAAAGGAAAAAATACACTGTGAGGTTATTAGCAACCTGTATACCCTTTGTGCTATGCATTCTTGTGATAAGCAACTCTGGGAGTTGGCCAAAGTCAGAGGTGCTACAGAACCGGTTAGTGGACCATTTCTCTTGAGCACTTCTAACTTCTGTCTATAATCCAACAGAGCCCCAGCGTGGAAAGAATGGATCAGTGAGTAAGACAGCTAAGGAGAAAACTTTACCCAATAATAGACAGCATTGAGGAAGAGGAAAGAGCTCAGAAGGCTGGCATACCATCTGAGCAAAGCCAGCTAGCACTAGCATCTGGAGATGCTTGCACTAGCATCTCCAAGGCTTCATGGAGCATTAGTAGAAAGAAGCAACGATAAATATAAGGAAAATATCTAAAAGAACTAAAAGTCTATCCAGAAGGGTAGTTGGCCTTGAAGAAATCTGTAGGTAACTCTTCCTGAGAAGGCCAAGAACTTCACTTCTGATTCTGACTCAGAGGAGAAAGCATCACAGAAACAGAAGAAAAACATCAATACTTGCAGCAGCAAGAGCCCAGTCTAAATTCCAGGCAAATCAGAAGCAGTAGCTAGAACACCTACTAATGTCAGAAGCAAAGCATCCTCTAACCAGCAGTTGCAGTAGCAGTAGCAACAATGATGATGAGGGTGAGGAGGAGAAGGAGGAGGGAAGGTAAGGATGAAGAAGAGGAGGAACAGGTGGAGGAAGAAGAGGTAGAGGAGGAGGAGGTAGCTTTCCCCAAGAACATGCTATCTAATTAGCAAGTTTTATACCAGTAAAATCATCAGTCAACCCTGACCAGAAGAGTTCTGGCATTGAAGCTTCTCAGAGAGGAGGAAGAAGAACAGAGAAACCGAATAAAGAAAAGAATCAGGTGCCCAGAGGTTAACTCCATTGCCTTCTGCTCCTTTCCCAAAGAGGTCCTTGGGAGCTCAACATCTTGAGCATCAACATTAGTAGTTGCTCAAGTCATTTATGAAGCTGAAGCAGTCTCTGTGAGAAGAGAAGATAGCATGGCTGTGTCTAAAGAATTCAGAGAAGAAGACTCCTAAGATAGCTAGAACTGTCATCTCCATAACACTAGCAGTGAAGAAGATGGCAACACAGAACTCTCCATTCATTTCTTACTCAGAAAATTCAGAGGATCATACTACTGCCAAGCAAGATAGGGCCATTAGAATCCCTTAAACAAGTTGGCTGTCTTTGCCAAGCCTTCTGCAGTGAAGGCAGCTGCAGCTCCCGAGCACCTGAAGATAGTGGACAGAAATCTGAGCAGGAAAGCAGACAGGACCTCCCTAGAGGAGACTACAAAGAAAATTGTGACCACCCCATAGTCCATGGTGACTGCCAATGCATCTCCTCTTCTCACAGAGGGAAAGGGAAAAGAGGGACAAGGAGACATTTAGCTCTTCATTAAGATGAAGGCAGCAGGAGATAGCACACATGCCAAGCCAGCCTCTTCCAGTGAAGAAGCTGCCGAGAAGCAATTGCTCCTTCTCTAAGGAGTCCAGTGAATAGAAGCCCAAACAGAAAAAAGAAGCCCAAAGCTAAGGCCACCTGAAACCACCAGCTCCATAGGTGGTGGCACCACAGCTATACAGGTTGCAAAAATTGGTGAGGAGAAAGCAACTAAGGAAGAGGAGTGAAAGGCAGAGGAATGTCCAACCCAGGTCTTGAACAGGAATAAGGACAGAATGAGCAGCAGAGACTCCTCAAGTTTAGGAAGTTGAGCTCCAGACTTGCAAAACATCTGTACAAAGAAAGAAAGGACAAAGATGGTGGCACTTTTCCTATTCTAAGCATGGGGCAAGAGGAAATTGAGGATATGTGAGTATCAGAAAACTCCTTTGGTGAAGAACAAGGTGTATCTGGAGACAGGTGAACAAGGCAATTTGAATCTGAAATTCAATAAAGGCAAGTGCTCTTGGCATGGGAGAACCAAGAAGTGAACAACAATGAGAAAGCTCTGTTTCTGCTCTTGACATGTCTGTCACTGCAGGACCCAGGAAAGGTCATCCTTGGCAAAGCAAGAGTGATGATGAGAGGTTACTCATCTCTAATGGACACAGAGATTCTGTTCTGTTAGGAGATGGTCTTGGTAGGGACATTTTAGAGCAGGTCTAATGACTGATAGATCATATAGATTTTGGTTTGTTTCTCTGTTCTTACTTGGTACAGATTCATTTTGAGTGCTGAATGTTGACTGTCAAGATGATATACGAAATATTGTTTTGTAAGACATGGTACTTGTCATTTCCTTCTTCCTGTTCTGTAAATGTCTACATGCTGTGAAGTTATTATATGTTTCATATTAAATCATTTTGCAGTGGTTTTTCTGCGATTTCCACAGATGACTTTCACAGATGGGGCCTGAGCTACTGCCTAAGGCAGAGCAAAAGTCCACAAATGAGAACTTTTCTAATTGGAGGATTCACCCTGTGTGAGCACATACATCCACATTTGATTCCTCCATCCCTCAAAGTCCTTGACAAAGGGCTGCTAATAATTTGTTCTATTTGTCTGTCAAACACCCCCTCTCCTCATTGCCTTGGTCTGGGACTGAGGTTTTTCAGATGTTAGAATGGGTTTACCATCTTTGGGGGGATAAAATTCTACTTCTTGGAACGTAAAAACCTATAAAATTGATAGGAAAAATTATAATGTGATGTGAATGTTGTTGTACATTGTTCTAATTATTTTTCTTTCCGTGAATTTTATTTCTTTTGAAATGTGTGTAGTGTTTTATTTTAATTTTAAGGCATGGTTTGCTGCTATTGAAGGCATTTTCAAGAGCATGACTTAGTATACTATTAGTATACTAAGTTCAGGTTTGCATTTTTGTTGTTGTTGTTAACACTGTCAAGAACAAAATGACATGAATGTTAGATGCATAAAAGAAAGCATCCCCTAAATCAATGCCTGGCTCTTGTTTTCTGCACACCCATGGCCATTTGCATGTTACTCAGGGAACTAAAGTCATCATTCTATTTTTTTTTCAAAGAGAGTACAACCTTCTCATACACGTTGCAATTGGCAATGATACAAATCACTAATCGGTTAGCATTTTTATCCTGGAATTGCATGGATGAAGCCTTGGCTGTTAAAACAACATCTCAGTTCCCAGTTGACTGTCCCCTCTACACTGAGTCCAGGACCCCAGCCCATAGCATGCCAACTTTTAGGGTAGGTCTTTCTCCATCATTTAACCAAATTGAGAAAATCACTTGTCAGCATGCCCAGAGTCAATACTAATAACTATAAAATGGGATGTTTTAATGTGACAAAAACATGAATTTGGCACGGGACTTGTTTTAAATGCTGAACGTAAGAGGAAGCACCCACAATCAGAACAAAAGTGGGAACCTGGATGAGTAGGGGCCAAGTCCAGCTTAGCTGCTAACATCACTTGGGTCTATTTTAAAGTACCATGATAATCACACTTTTATAATCAATATTTTGCTGCCAAACAGTAACAGAGATTCTCTGGAGAAATATAATTGGCTTGTACATATGTTTGATACACACACACACACACACACACACACACACACACAGAGAGAGAGAGAGAGAGAGAGAGAGAGAGAGAGAGAGAGAGAGGGAGGGAGGGAGGGAGAGAGAGAGAGAGAGAGAGAGAGAGAGAGAGAGAGAGAGAGAGAGGTTTCAGTGTGTGTTGACTAGCATCTATGAAGAATATCCTGTGCTCGGGGTTGTATTCCTCAGGTTGTTCAGAATTGGCCCAGCAAATGCTACTCTGATGGAGTTTCTTAATTTAAAACACAAGAAATCTAGGGCAAAGATCTTCTTTTGCAAAGCATTGGCCAGTATTATGGTTTAAAAAATTGATGTCTCCCCATAGGTGATGTGTTTAACACTTGGAGTCCAGCTGGTGGTGCTGTTTGAGAGGATTGAAGCATATTTCAGAGGGGGAACCTCTCAGGGGGTGGTGGATTATTGAAGGTAGGTTTGGGAGTTTTAGAACTGGACTCACTTTGTGTCTCTTTTCTGTTTCCTGTGTGTGTGTGGGTAAACAGTGATCTCTGCCTCCAGGCTAGCCTAGTTCTCCTGCTGCCATGATGGGCCATATCACCTTGGAACTGTGAACAAAAATAAACTGTCTCCTCTAAGTTTACTTTTGTAGAGGTATTCAAATTCAGCAACAACACAGAAACTAAGAAACTTGAACACACAATTGAATGCACAGAGTAGTTGAGAACATAATTTTAGAAACAGTGTATTCAATCAGAGATAAAATTCTGATCTCTTTCGGCTTGACTAGACATTTCCCCTGTCTCTGTCCACATAATAACCACTGTAGGAACTATATCAAAGGTTATCCCAATGACCATATATTTTGTTTGCCCAAGAGTATTAAAGAATGGCTTGTTGTCCAATATCAGGACATGCAGTTCATTTTTTCAGGTTATAGTAGCCTTAGCCTTTTTAAAAAAATAATATTTGTATGTGTGGTAGAGAAGGAGGGTAGTCATATGTGTGTATGTGTTCATGTGTATGTGTGTGTGTATGGTGGGTATGTATCTGAAAGAGAGGGTTATATATGTGAGAAGGTGTGTGTGTGTGTGTGTGTGTGTGTGTGTGTGTGTGTGTATGTGTGTGTGTGCGCATGAGCAGGGTTAAGAGGATAACCTTGGATGCTGGCATTCTACTTCCATCCTGTTCAGAGACAGATTCCTTCATTCCATGCTGCATATACCTAGTTATATGGCCATGAATAGGCACTGTTCTGCTGTTGATGGCACAGCTGTCAGATCACAGGCATTCGACACTATGGTCAGTTTTAAATGGATTCTAGGGATATGAACCCAGGTTCACATGCTTGCATGGGAAATCTTTATCTCATTGAGCCATCTACCCAGCATAGAAATAGCATAACTGTTTAAAATTGAAGCTTCCCCTGCTCCTTATTCTGCTAAGCATCCCTTTTCTTTGCACAGGGCTCTACAAGATATTTAACAACCTCACATTAAACACACTATTTTCTGTAATGTCCATGCATTCCAATCATTAGATCTTAAGATACAAAATTGTTATCTACCAATGTGTTGGCTTCATTTATAGCTATCCTGAGATGCATGCAGTCCTGCCAGATTGGACATGCCTGAAAATATAGACAATTTCTGTCTCATGATCCAAGGGTTCTTACTAGCCATTAAATAAGAACATCGGCCTTTTCAAAAGCTAGATAAGCCATGAAAGTACTGCCATATTCAATATCTTTTTTTTTTCTGGTATCGTCTTTGACTACTTATCCTAGTTTGATGTCCCAAATTTCTAGCTTCTGTGGTTCATGTTCTTTTTTTTTATCAATATATACTCTTTAGTTAATGTGGTTCATCAGTTACCACAGACAAATCCAATTACATTTTAGTTTTTGTGAGATTAGCTATTCAGTATCCACTTAGTCCTAGGCTCACTTTCTCTGGCTTTGTAGAAAATGCTGTACTTTTCAGTTGTCCTGTCAGTGGAAATAGCCAGTGTTCTATGTGATCCAGAGAATTATCTACATGGGTTTTTGTGGGTGAATTACTTCAATATATAGCAATTCAACCTTAAAGAATAATTAGAGATATCATAGATAGTATGTATATAATAAATGATTATTAAGTAGATACATGGTGTATAGATGATTTATAGGTGGGTGGCAGATGGTAGTAGAAAATATATAAGAAGATAGACAATAGATAGATAGATAGATAGATAGATAGATAGACAGACAGATAGATTATAGATAGATAATAGGTAGATATCAATTCATGAGCTCTAAACATCTGACAAAACTGACTTGGGAAGGCTCCGTTGAAGCAGTCAGCTGGAGTTGCAGAGTATGTGAGACTTGCAAGTAAAATAACAACAGATAGATATAATATCATCAAATTGGCTCAAAACATCCTGCCAAAACTAACTACAAAATTTGGGACAGTCAGCTGGAGTTCCCAATTAAGCTTTCTGTCCACTAATGAGCTTTCCACAGCTGAACTTCTGGCTTTTCTTGCCCACTGCAGACACTTTTCTATCATGGGATAAACAAGAGTAAAGTCTGTCAGAAATAGGTTGGCTTCGAGCTGTTCTTAGGGTTCAGTGTTTTTTTTTTTCTTGGCTAGTCTGATGATCTCTCCCTCCTTGTCCCAGATCAGTAGCTTGTAAATCAAGAATGTGAAACTGCCTATCCCCAGATAAAGGTGTTTGGAGGATAGGTTAAACCTGTTTGGGTCTAAAATGGTGAGGCCAATCTGGCTCCAGTGCCAGATTATCAGTGAGCTCAAACAGTATGTTGGAATTTACCAATATAATGTGTGAGCCATCTGAATAGCTATGAGTGTTTAGCCTTCCAGGAGGACATGTCAGCTCCAGCCGATGACTAGTTCTCTGAGACAGTAAGCTGTGTTATTGTTCCATGCTAAGTGACTTATGTTGGGATAATGTTTTTTTGTTTGTTTGTTTTTGGTGGCAGGTGACTAGTTTGCCATTAGGAGGCTTTAGGGTAATTGCAAATGGAGCTTTCCCTCATGATCAGTAGCTTGTCAACCAAGATTCTGAAACTGCAGATGATTGATTACTGCTAAACAGAATAGGGTCTGGGTTGGGAATATTATTCATCAGGCAAAGCACTTGTTGAATAAAGTGTGAGGATCTGAGTTCAAGTGCCAGCAGTCCACATAAAAATAAGCATTAAGGTACATCTGCAATCTAGAGCTCCTATGGTAGAATAGGAAGCAGATACAGGATGATTTTCAGGATTTCATGGACCAAGACTATCTGGTACATGCAACAGTAAACAAGGAAATATTTCCTCCAACCAGATATATTGTGAGAACTGACACAGGAAATTGTTCTCTGACCTCCACATATGCACAGTAGCATGTGTGTGTCTATACTTATACCAGCAAACATACATAATTACACATACACACACACACACACACACACATCAAAAACACAAAATGAATGCAATTTGACTTATAACTCTGGCTTCAAGGAGAGTCATAGAACCCATATCATATTCACTTAGAGGCTTTCTGGTTAAAAAAAAAGAGGCATACTATAGTCCCATGTCTCCACCCATAAGAGTTTATCTAAATGACCCTTTTAATCTCATGGACAAGAAAATTAGTATCAGAGAGCTGTTTCAGAAACACAAATAGTTCAAGTCAGCATAGACATGAATGTTAAGACATTTAGGCTGTTGCCTGCTCTTCACTGGCAGTGCCTCTACAATAATTTCTGCCCATCTTCTACATTACATCCTGTGTGTCTCCTGAATTCATTCAAATCCCTGGGAGAGCTGAGAAAAGATTGAGGGAAATCCTGATAATAGTTGCATGAGGTTTAATTTCTTTGTGTGGATTTCTATTCATATAGGTGAAAAGATTCAAGATAAATATCCATTTTACTAAAGAGAAGTCACCAGTGTGGTAGCTCTTATCTGCTTTGTGCCCCTAAAGTTGACCTGCTTGCCTGGCTAATTTACAATCCCTGGGGAGAAAGTTTATAGCTAGAAATAAAAGTAAGCTATTTTTAGTTTCTTAAAAAGCAACTCCATTGTAGTTGTTGCAAAGTGATGTTGCTGATGTACTTCTTAGACCTTTTCTTCTCAGGAAATGAAGAGTAACATAATAAAGATATAAAGTATGTACAACTTCAAAAGACGGTCAGTTGTCCTGACTGTGAGTGTTCCTCACTTTCTAATATTGAAAATCACTATAGGGGCTAGGGAGATGGCTGTTTGGTTAAAGTATTTGATATGTAAGTACGAGGGGCTAAATATGAATTTCCAGAACCCATATGAATAGGTAAGTGAATACTTATACACCAAGTGCTAGGGATGTGTTTTGAGACAGGTGGCCAGGAACTTTCTGGCCAGCTAGTCTGTAGTACCCTGTCTCTAAAGGTAAGGTTAAAAAGTGGTAGAGGAAAACAGTGGATATCAGCACTTTCCTCCACCTGTCCATGAATAGACATGTATATTAGCATACATATAGAGAAACATCAAATGCTTAGAAAGCACACTATCTTGAGATATTAATCACTGCTAATTATAGTAATGTGAAAGATATCATAGGATGTTTTTAATCTATCAAGTTGCATATGTTGAAGGAAATATCTCTCACAATTGCAGCACTGGGGAGAGAAAATGCTAGGTCAGGGATACTAACACTTGGAACTGACTCTCATTCTGAGTAGGCAACATTCATACTTTACCTGTGAACCAAGGAGGATAACATCTACTGGCTAAACTATGCTAAAATCCAAGTTTTGAGATACGAAGTAGCAACTGAAAATTATAAAAGGCTGAGCATGCATGAGACTATCTTTACATTGTGGCAGGTTTATATAGAGTAGACTCTCCTTTTTCAGTATATGCCACATTAAGTGTTCATACACAACAGCCATGTAGCAATCACAATATTCCAAATGGAGAGCTACTTCCCCGAAATTGTCAAACTGTCCATCAGGCATTCCATTTTGGGTGGAAATAAAGTGTTTTCCACAATAGGAAACACTGCTACCACCTGATAGCCCCAGACTTGGACTTTTTCAGAAAAATCCTAGTAAGAAGCTTAGGCTTGCTTCAAACGCCTTACTCTTTTGACTTTGCCTTCTTCTTCTACATGGACAGAGTTGTGATTACAGCCATGTCACATCATGCACCACCATATTAGAAGAAGTTAAATTTGACTTCAGGAACTAAGCAAATTCAAGGACAGCCTGATATATAAGAGATCCATGAATAATCAGTTTATCAAAAAAAAAAAAAACCCACAACTGCTTTACTTCTAATTTGGCTAATCATTTCTAGGACTTCATATAATGCCAAGTCATAATTACTATGTATTTCTTGATTATTATTTCTTAGGAAAATGCAAAACCATATTTTCTGTCATAAACACTGGTAAGTCAAAACATATTCTATATCAATAAGAGGAAGGCCCTGACTTTTGGGAAATAATATTACTAAAGGTTGTCACATTGTGTGTTATTGATTAAAATCTAAGTAGATGATATATTCCAAATAGGTGGTTGATTTATAATTGTGGCCTTGTGGCATTTGCTATTTCATGCCAAGGATTTGGGTAGCTATATAGTTATTTTGAAGATACATGGAATAGATGTTACCATCTTCATTTTATATGTGAGAAAATTGACTTATTAAGAGAGTTTAAATAAATCATTATTAGCTAAGCAGTATACAAAGAAGATAAGATTGAAATTGTATTAGACTATACAAGATTTTTGGTGTCTCAGATGAAGTTAATGTAAAATAATGTGAATTCTACAAATATTTGTTGATAGTTTCAGTTAACATTTGAGTACATAAATGTAAAGAACTTGCATTTGCCAAAAATATTCTAAGGTCCTGAGTTTGATCTCCAGATTTCAAGATTTGAAAAATAGGGATGATGACATATACTTCCTTTCTTTATGCTTTAAATTTTATTTTTACTTATGTATATATGTGCATGTTTGTATGTGTGTGCATGTGTGTGTGCATGTGTGTGTGTGTGTATGTGTGTGTGTGCGTGTGTATCTATGGGTCTGTGTGTCTTGTCATGTGTTTGTGTAAGTATATATCACATACATACTGGTTCCTTCAGAAGAGTGGATGTCAGATCCCCTAAAGACTAGAGTTTCTGGCCATTGTGAGTCACCTGACTTGGGCGCTGAGAACCAAACTCTGATGTTCTGGATGATCAGAAAGTACAGTTATTCACTGATTTATCCTTCCAGTGCCATAGTATGTGCTGACAAATCCAGTACTGAGAACACAGAGACAAGAGGATCCATGGGTTTCAAGAGCCAGCCAACTTAGGAGAGTGAGAATCCTCTGTCTTAGACAAGAAGGTGAAGACACCTCAAGGACAACACTAAAGTTGTTCTGTGTCTTCCTTAGACATACATATATATATATATATATATATATATATACATATATATGTATATATATACATATATGTATATATATGCACACACATGTACTCATGCTTGTTATCATGCATGTATCCCCAAAAAGACAGAATGCTTATGGTTCCATATCAGTCATGATCCAGGAAAAGAGGACCAGTGTTAAACTCATATAGTAAGGCCTGATCACAGGAACATAACATAGCTGAGAGAAGCAGTTGTAAATTCAGAGTACCAGGACAGCAAACGTCTTCCCAAGTATAGGCAGTAGAAGAAAGGCCAATCTCAGGAGCATATGTCTGAGTGCCACATCTAGATCAAATGGAAGTGCCAGGAAAGACAGAAAGGCTGCTGCCATTATCCTTGATGATAAATTTAGGATCATCATTGATCACCAAGCCCTGACACCAGTAAAGACAGCTAGGTAGCAAGTGTACTGATCCAGGGAGAAAGGAGAAAAGGCAACATAACATGTCCATATGACAAAGGGAAATGATCAAATATATGAGAAAGAATTGAATAGATGTTTCTAATCCCACAAAGGCTTGGATTTAATTTTATTTTTTTATACAGTGCATTTGCTCTCATGTAAAACTTGCCCAAGGTAATGCCAGACAGAAAGAGCACTGCATTTAGAATGAGCCTAATTTAGTTGTATAAAAATGGCATTTAGATATAAATGTCTGAAGGAAACATACTAATGTTGCTTGGGTCCAGGATAATTGAAGTACGGCTGATACTCTACAGTCTTTGTAAAAATAGCTTGGAATAAACAAAGATAACAGTATGTTTTAAATTTATCGATTTATCTTTATTACTATAGGAAAACAGACATCAAGGAGACAACTGGGCCCAGGAACTTTTGAGTTTTATGTATTGTGGCTTAGAGTGTTTTTCTTTAAGACTCAGTTATTGACCTACTAACTCTTCTGTCTAAAATATGACTGTTATTTGGGGATGGGGCTTTTGAAGTGGTGATTAAATTAATCTGAGATTTTTAGGGTGGCCTTTATCTTTGAGGATGATCCATATTATGTCAGTGGGAAATGCAAATTCATTTTATTTGAAAAAAGAATACCTGTTTTTTTGTGGATATGTGTTTTGGGGGTGGAGAGAATATGTGCTCAAGCAATGCAGAGCACAGGGCTGCCAGATGAGGATCCCCTGGAGCTGGATTATAGCAGATTGTTAGCCTGGTGTGGGGACCTGTATACAAACACAGGTCCTCTGCAATAGCAGCAAACACTTTTTTTTAAATTGGAAGTTTTGCCTAATCCAAAACCTTAATTTACTTAAAAAGTTCTACAAATTTCTTTTTCCTCCCCAACATCTTTTAAAAATAACATTTCTTATACAATTTATACTGATTATAGTTCCCCCTCAGTCTCCTTTTCTCAGTTCAGTTCAGTTCCTCCCCACCTTCCTATCCATCTGGATCTGTTCCCTTTCTGTCTCTTCTTAGAAAAGAACAGACTTCTAAGAGATAATATCAAAACATAACAAAATAAAATGTAGTAAGATAAAACAACAAAGCAGCAGCAGCAGGAGCAACAAAACCCACGACAAGACAATGCAAGGGAAGTCACAAGAATCAAATACCCACTCATTCACACTCTCAAGAGTCTCATAAAAGCATTAAATAAAAAGCTACAGTATAGAAACAGAGACCTGGTCCAGACCTGTGCACATCCTGTGAGCAGCAAGCACTCTTGACCTCTCTAGCACTAGAGGGTAATCTTTATAAGAAGAGAATCTTGGAACACCAAAGACACAAATCACATACCAAGTGATGTCTGACAAGAAGAAAGGAGTGGACACTGGTGCTAGAATGGACCAAAGCATCATTGTGGGGGAGTACAAGAACAGGGAGGTGGGAGGGGTGGATGAGGGAGCAGGAGGAGGGAAAAGGGCATGTGGGACCTTTGGGGGTGGGGAACCAGAAAAAGGGAAATGAATTGTAAATATAGAATATATCCAATAAAAAAAAAGAAGAGTAAATCCAGCAGCACAAACATTCCTTCATTGTGTATGTCCAGGCCACATCTGTGTAGAGCAGTAGTGTCTACAAACCAAGGGAGATTCAGGGGCAACCGAATCTACCACCTCATGTCTGGGTCTGTTATCTAAGAGAATTCTTTTACATTGTTGAATAACACAGTATGTAGTGTTCTGAGTGATCTTAATGAAGGACAGTCTTCAACAGCTTCCCTTACTCTAGCCTTAGTGACTTACTGGTCTCTGCTCAGGTAGGAAAAGTGATCATTTCATTGTCTTGAAATAATGTATACAATAATCACTAGCCGTTATCTGTGATGCTGACACATGAGTTATAATTTAAGTTCCTTTTGAGACACAAATCAATAATTTTGAAACCATTGCAAGGAATTGGAATAGGACCTAGAGTTTATTACAAAATATGGAAAAAAAAGTCAATACTCTCTGAATCAAATCAACCCTTGGGGCCAGTTTTCTTCCTCACCTCAAACCAATTTTTCATGTAAATTTTATTTTATGCTTTTTTTATTTTCCCTCCCCCACATGTCACTTTATGTTTTCTTTCATGTGAGACAGCTTCACTGTATGTATATAGCTCAGGCTAGCTTTGAAACTTTCACCCTCCTGCTTCGTCCTCCCAAGGTCCAAAACTTGATATAAACCTAAGGTGGAAAACGACTGAAGAAGACACTCAGTGACAACACAACAGACACATATACTGTCAGTGCAGCATGTTGTATGTTTGCTCTTATACAACTCCCAGAGATCCGTGTGTTAAAGTCTTTCAGCCTAGTGCAACACTCTTAGGAGGCGGTGCATCTTGCAGGTATGTAGTGTAGTAGGAGGTCTTCAAGTCACTAGTTACTTGCCCTAGACAGGAAAATTTAAAGTTGGTTTCATGTTTTCAATTTCATTTCCTAGACATAGAGTAAGATGTGTTGTTCTCTTCTGCTTAGTGCGAGGAAGCATAGGAAATAGTTCGATAACCTAGAACACTTGGCTTGGTTAGGCACACACTCTTCTAATATTGCACTTGTTGACCTTATATGTTCAGCCAAGGAAGATAGAATGCCCCACACCCCTTTCCTAATACTTAGCAACCCTCTGCCTTCAGTTGCATCAAGCTATACCATGGTACTCTCTGTACAGTTGAGTAAGATTCTGCTCCCCCTTACCACCATCATATATGAGCAGTTTGTCTTGAATTGTACTCCAGTTATAGCTGGTGATGAGGCTTTGGGGAGTGATCTGTCCTAAACTAGTTTTGGTTGCATTTGTAGTGAGGAAAAACTGCACATTTGGGCATGCATTTAATTAAGATTAGATGCATCATGAGAAAAAGCACACATAGTGAAAAAAGTTTACATCATGCACATCTGTCACTGAAAATAGAGAACTATCCAAATTATGCATCTAAATAACCAAATTCTTCCCTCTTGTGAAACCTATAAAATGAAGCCTAGAGCTGAAACAGTCACTGGAGCCATTGTAAACTATATCCTCATTGAGAACCATGGCCCTGTCACTATTGATATCATATTTCTTCCTATTATACACTAAGACTTTCTTTTTGAATCAAATGTTGATATTTTGCAGTCTGTATGCACCTTTATTTTTTTCTCAAGATAGGGTTTCTCTGTGTAGCCCTGGCTGTCCTGGAACTCACTCTGTAGACCAGGCTGGCCTCGAACTAAGAAATCCGCCTGCCTCTGCCTCCCAGAGTGCTGGGATTACAGGCATGCACCACCACCGCCCAGCTTGTATGTACCTTTAATATGACTACTTGATCAAGAATGCCAGAGCCTTTACATACTTGTACAAGACTCTGGTTACAGTAGCATGACCATGATGTGGCCTTCCTTCATTGTATTACCTTGCCCTGACTGTTGCAGAACCAAAGCAAAAATGAGTGTGGACTAAAACTCTTTAAATCTATATGTCTTGGTAGAGGTTTAGCTGAGATGATAATGCCCAGGATGCATAATATCTTGAGTTTGATCCCCCGTGGCACATAAATTAGGTGTGCTGGGGCCCACTTGTAATTCCAGTATGTTGCAAATGAAAGCAGAGAGACCAGGAGTTCAAGGCTACAATCTACTACTTCACAAGTTCAAAGCCAACAGGAAGCTAGTGTAGGTCAAATATCAGCCTTTGCCCTTTATAAACTGAATGTCTCAGATAAAGTTAGCTAGCTACATATGAATTTTAGTTCAGTAAAGTGACACAAGTAATTCAAGTTTGTCTTCTAATTCGCCCCTAAAAGTTTATCCCCCAATACTTATGCATTTGTTCATGCAATTAATTTAATGCACCAGCATCATATAATGAAGTTCTATTTTCTTCACTTTGGAGATAATAAAAGGGAACTCACAGTGCTATTTACTGAGCATTTTGGCATAGACTCATAAGAGGTTGCTGCTGTGTGGAGAAGACTTGTTGATCATTTAGTTTCACAGACTAAGATTTTGTGTTCTGCCTGTTACTTTTAAGTCAAATTTTTCATGTTTTGCAGCATTTTCTGTTACAGAATATTCATGTTGTTCACCATAGCATTTATTATTATTTTGTCAAAACAAAGTTTGCATTTCTAAAAGTAAGTATGGGCCTGCAATTGAGTCCTTAGAGCAAAACCTGTTATGAACAATTAAATGATATTTCTTAGTTTAAACTAACCATGTTGTCTTGAAATAATCTCTTTGATGAATCAAAAAAATGAGCATTGAATTATGGTTTTGTTGATAGCCTATTCAAGTGTATCTCTTCTCCTTAAAGGTGAGAGAGAAAGGGAGGATGAGAAATATCCATGGATTATATATGGCATGTTCAAATTCCCATGCTTATTGTGCACAGGATCTGGAATTAAATGTCAAATCATTGGACAGTTAATCAAAGTATTCTGACAACATAGTGAGAGGATAAAAGGGGGGGAAATGAAAGAAACCATTTGTTCTGTCTTTACCAATCTTATACTTGACTGATCACCTTGCAAATGATATTAATTGCTATTTCTTACAAAACTCAAGATGACTGGAGTGAGAGAAAAATTCAGTTAAGTTTCAAACCATAGCTTTTGATTTGTAGTACAGAGTTTTGAAGAACAAAGAAACAAATTGCAGATGCAGAAGGCTATGTGGCTTATGGAGGACACTCCTATCCTGATGTAATAAGTGTGCCTATGAATTGTGTCTGCTCCTTTAGGGACAGAGAGTGCTGTTCTTTGGAAAGAGTTACTCCAGGCTAGCCATTGTTGGTGCCACTCACTGTAAAGCATTCATAGGTACTGAGATATGTTGTGATTGAAACAGACTTGGATTAAATGATGCTTCTTCCTAGGAACATGAGAAAGGGGTTTATAAATCTTAGGGAACTGAAAAGACTCAGCAGTAGTGGGCCAGAATTTGGTTCTCAGCATCCATGGCAGGTAGCTCACAGCCAGCTGAAAGTCTAGCTGCAGAGGATCCAGTGCTCTCTTTTAGATTCTGTTCTCCTATGGTACACACACACACACACACACACACACACACACAGACACACACATAGACACACACGCATACACACACACACAGAGGATTATATACATTTTACAGAACTATAAATCTTAAAATAGCTGCTCATGTTACAGAAAGAACTACAGCATGGCCTCAATATTTAACAGCTATCAATTGACTTGAATAAGTTGATTGTTTCTAATATTCTGAAATTTTATAGGTAACCTCCATGCTGTATTTCTAAAAGAGAAATGAGGAAAGCCACCACTGCTTCTGAAACACTGAAATGAATGACTACATGCAAAATACTTGTCATGGAATTGACACAGATCTATACATATTGAGTGACACTCTAGTGTTTAAAGTGAATGCTCTAATTCTTTTCAAATATTTTTGTTGGTTTTTGTTATTTGTTTTTTGACCAGTTCAAAGATTTTCATTTAATTTCCATTTTACCAATGTATTAACATGACTTATTCTGCATCCCATTATTTAGTTATATTGAAATGCCATACTAGTTTTATGTCTAACCACCAGCAGCAATAGGCTAATTTTCATGTTCAAATGACTGGGTCTGGAGTCACTGAAAGACTTCTAGGTATGTCTTAATTTTCAAATAGTTTTGAGTATGAGAGGAAATTTATCATGGTTGTGAGTGATGTCATGGATTGACTTCTAGGTTAACAAAAAAGAAAAAAGAAAAAGGAAAAGTGAGATTGACACTAATGTTCATCTCTTGCTGCTTCTTGGTGACATGTCTTCTGCATCAATTATCACAAACCCTTTTCTTGTCCATACAAAAAGTGGGGCCTGGACAGCTGGATGATTTCTCTTTCCAGGCAAACATGCCCTTTTGTGTGGACTGAGACCCATTATGGAGGACTCTCTTCAGAACTGAGAAGGTCATGTGACAGATCTGGAGAAAGTTGCAGAAACCCAAGCCAGGCAGTACAGGTAAACAATCCCAACACCAGGGGCTGAAGCAGGAGCATGCCTTCACAGCCAGACTCAGCTGGAGGGAATTCAATGTCAATGTGGGTTCTATAGCAAGAGGCTGTTTAAAAGGGAAAACAACCAGGAAAGAGAGAGAGGACATTATAGAGAGAGGACAGAGTGAAACTTTCTTTTTTTTTTTTTTCGATGTAAACGTTTTTTTTTCTATATTCTATGTTTACATTCCAAAGATTTAAAATGGGAAGAATAATTGTAAATGTGAAACTTAAGATCTTGGCTGATAAAATTTTCTTTGGTAGGAAAGAAACAGTGAAGGTCCACATTACAAAGTATTTTTATGTGTGCACATTCATGAGTTTCCTGCTCTTGACTTAAACCAGTTTAGGAAGAACATAATATTAGGAGGACTGCTGCTCTGTATAAAGAATTCTAAGTTCTATGCTGACAGAATGTACATTTTGCTGGGAATGTTGCCTGAAAACACATTTGGAAAGTAAATCTAGAAAATGCTGACTGGACCATTATCTATAGTGAAATATAATGGGGAGAATACTGTATTTCTCTGATAGGATCAAAAATTGAAATAAAACTGAAGGTGTATTTATTTCGTATGATTACATTTTAAACAGCATTGGGAAGTCAGTTCAGTTCAGAGGTTGATAACTTGTAATTAAACCATATTCCACTTATTGGCATCTGAAGTCAGAGCAATCAGAAGAGACTGCGTCAGAAATATGCTATAGTTTCTTACTTATGGCTTTTAAATTGTTTTTGAAGACTGATCCAGAGCTTTTCCACTACTTGAAATAAAAATCAATTCCATTTTTTAATTTATTACATGCTTTTTAATAATTTAACTTGTTTCAGTTGAAGAGATGGCTCAGCACTTAAGAGCACCTACTACTTTTACAGACATACAGTTCTCAACATCCACTCCAGGCAGCTACAACTACTTGTAACTACAGCTCCAAGGGATCTGACACTCTTCTGGCTTTGGAGCTCATAGAACTCACAGAGACATATACAGAATTATTTATTTTATGTATATGAATACACTGGCACTGTAGATATCTTCAAATACACCAGAAATGGACATCGGATCCCATTACAGATAGTTATGAGCCACCATGTGGGTGCTGGGAATTGAACTCGGGACCTCTGGAAGAGCAGTCAGTGCTCTTAACCACTGAGCAAACTCTCCATCCCCAAGATCATTTTCTACTATAGTTCTTATACATCTTTGTGAAGAAAGACTTCTCATCAAGTGGTGTTAAATGTAGTGAATAAAGTGTAAGAATGGGGCTGGGGAGATATCCAGGACTTCCCTTGCTAGCTGAAATATCAAACTTACATTTCCAGAATGCAGGTGACATGCTGGACATGATGGTGCACTCTTGTGATCTGAAGCCTGGTGAGATAGACATGTGGATCTCTGGGACTCACTGGCCAGACAGCCTAGTCTACTTGGTGAGCTTCAAGACCATTGAGAGACAACCACAAAATATAGAGTAGGTAGCACCTGAGGAATGACAGTAGAGTTTGTTCTCTGGCATCTACAAGTAGAAGTACACACACACACACACACACACACACACACACACACATGCTAGGAATTCAAAAACTATTAAATCATACAGTTCTTAAGACAAACCCATAGTGATCTAAAGAAAAGAAGAAATTGCAGGATCAGCCTTTTTGATGCCCTGCTGACCCAGAGTTACCTGGATACTTTCCAAAGAATGGTTTGTACTATTAGAAAATGCCCCGCAGGTTGCTTTTGAGAACTGTTAGAGGTCACTGGAATAACAACACCAGCATGGCATCCAGGGAATGAAACAGAAATGCCATACATGGAGTTCAGACTCTAAAATTCATCCTCCAAAGCTAACTTTGTTGGGAGTGTCCCTTGACTTCAGATGTGGTGTAGGTTCCCTGAGAAACAAATACACTTGTTTTAGCACTGGGTGGTATGTAAGGAGTCAGTTGTAAGTTAGGGTCATGCTGTGGTGGGATCATGACCTTGAGTTATTCAGAGAAGCTTATGGTGGGGCTCATCATCTGTGCTCATTGTATTGTCTGCAGGTGAGCAGACATCCCTGTGGTATTTTCAATAGATAGGCTGAAATAGTTCCTCATGGCCACTCTGTGAAGGATGGGTCGTTGGGTACCCAATGAAGGCAGAGAGAGGCAGGGAGATAATGAAAAAGAGAAAGGATTCTGAGACCATGTACTGGGAAAATAGACAAGGTACAGAGGAGACATGTTGCCTTCTGTTGTAGTCTAAGAGACCTATTTGGAGGTTACATGCTGGAGGAATAATGCATGGCTGATGTTTCCCTAAATAGTCATGTAACCAAGCACTCATGAATATTTATGTTCACACACTAGACTCGAGCTGTTCTCAGCCTGGATCACAGGGGTTTGTGTTTATAAAAAACAATGAATAATAAAGTGACTCATCAAAACATGCATTCACAACACACATATATGACAAGTACACACCATCTGATAGGGAAATAAGCCAGCAGGTAAACAGGAGACATCTGTGCCTGAAGTTGCTCAAGCCATGACTCTTGAGTTGTTTATCCAATGCTTATTGATTCCCACGCTTCTGGACATTTTTCTCTCTCTGCCTCCCACAGAGAAATGTTGGAATTACTGCACATCCAGCTTCATGTGGGCTCTGGGTATTGGAACTCAGGTCTATGTGATCTTGTGCTAAGCACTTTACACCCTGAGCCATCTTCCATGTTTCTAAGTTTACTTTAGAATAATAATCAGAAAGGGCACCATTTTAGCTCACTGTTTTTTATTGTTATTTTCCCCTTGGTGTTTGTAATATGTCACATTCTTTTCTTTTTACTTACTTAATTTTGAGTAGTCAAGTTGGGTCTCATTTACTTCTGTGGAAATAAGGGAACTTTTCTTTGTCTTTTTCATCTTTTTCCTTATCTTCAATTTTCTGTACCATAAAGATTATTTATTGTGTTTTTTTCTGTTGTTTCTATGAACTGTGTCCTACTTTAACTTGGAAATAATTCTCAATTACAATTCCAAATGTTCCTTCTCTTCCACTGATATTTCTTCTCTATGCTCCTATGCTACAGGTTCCAATCATTCTACAGTCAGTGAATATTCTTTTTGCTCTTTCATTTTCTTTTGTTTGTTGCTTTTTAAAGCTTTTAAATAGATTTCTCCAGGTCTAGAGAGCCAGTTTAGTATGTAATGGTGTTTTCTGTTTTTCAGAGGACCTAAGTTTATATTCTAGTGCACATACTGGGTGCCTTACAACTACCTGTAAGTCCAACTCCAGGGTATCTCATTTCTTCATCTCATGTGTGCAGGTATTTTTTTTTTTTTTTTTCGAGACAGGGTTTCTCTGTGTAGTTCTGGCTGTCCTGGAACTCACTCTGTAGACCAGGCTGGCCTCGAACTCAGAAATCCACCTGCCTCTGCCTCCCAAGTGCTGGGATTACAGGCGTGCGCCACCACGCCCGGCATGTGTGCAGGTATTTTTATACAAACCCCCTCTCTTTCATATACTTGCCCTCGCGCTCGCGCTCACACACACACACACACACACACACACACACACACACTGAGATTATTTCCTTAAAAGTGATTCAAGTGCGGAGCTCACCAAAGACAGTATTTTCAAATCTCAGTATTGTGACACCTGGCATGTGCGCTTGTGTCTTCTTTAGAACTGAGAATTAATTAATTTAATTCTTTTAATTAATTAATCAGCTAATTAATTATTTAATTTTCTTATTCACTTTACATCTGCTCAGTTATTTGCTATCTACTTTTTAAACAGAGTTCTAGGTATATTAACCATAGTAGTAAATGCCAACTTTAATTCCAGCCCAATACCTCACCTAGGGCTGAGATGGCTGTTATATTCACTCTGTTTATGATTCTGACTTGTATGAGCCTCACTTTTTTTTTTCTTTAGATGGACATGTGGTGCAAAACAAAAGAACTATTTTAAATGGGTCATTGTGGCACTGTATATGTGTAAGGAGCAGTACTCTAAAATCGCAAGGTTTACAGTCCATTTTAAAAATGTTTTGAAAGATTTATTTATATGTTTGATTATGCATATATGCATTTGTGTAGTCTCATGTATGTACATGTAGGTGCCCAAAGAGGCAGAAAGAAGCTGTTCAAATCTGTGGTGCTATGATTCAAAATGCCTTCCAGAGGCTCATATATTTGAATACTGGGTCCCCAGTTGGTGAAACTGTTTACAAAGGATTAGGAGGTGTGGCCATGTTGAAGAAGGTGTGTTTCTGGAGCCAGGCTTTGAAACTTCCAAAGCCCATGCCACTTCCAGTTAGCATGCTCTGTGCTCCAGAACCATGCCAGCCTGCCTACTACCATGCTTACTGATATGATGGTAATAATCTCTAACCCTCTGAAACTGTGAGACTCAAATAAATTCTTAAAAAACAAAATAAAACAAAAAAAAAGTTTTCCCTCTTCTGCTGCTGCCTGTCCTGTTCATTCTGCTGTGGTAGATTCCTTCCAGTTCTGCCATAGGGAAGATCCTACCTCCTGATACTTTCTAGAGAACCAGCAGCACCCAGGGCTTTCGTAAGAATCACCCCCACCTCTGGAGGCCCAGAGCAGCTAGCTGGGACTCACTACCCAGCAACCACCAAAACCCCACCCTCTCTCTAGAATATCACTCCTCTTCCATCCCTTCTCCACTGCAGCCTGACCTGTTTGTTCTGCTGAGGTAGACCCTTGTCAGTTCTGCCAAAGGGAAGACCCCACCTGCTGATACTTTCTAGAGAACCAGTAGCACATAGGGCATTCGAGAACCAGCAGCACTCAAGGCATTTGACACTTGCCAGGTCTGCCACAGGGAGAACCCATCTCCTGTTCTTCCTGGAGAACTAGCCTAATGCAAGACATTTGAGAGAACAGGAATCCCAGGAGTAGAGATACACAGGTTTGCAGGTCAGAGAAGTCACAGTCAGAGACAGCAAGACCAGCTAACACCAGAAATAATTAGATGACCAAAGGCAAACTCAAGATCAATACCAAGAGAAACTAAGGCAACATAGCACCATCAGAACCCAGTTCTTCTACAACAGCAAATCCTGGATACTCCATCACATTGGAAAAGCAAGAGCTGGTTTAAAAATCATATCTCATGATGCTGATAGAGTACTTCAAGAAGTATATAAATAACTTCCTTAAAGAAATGCAAGAGAACATGGGTAAACAGATAGAAGCCCTTAAAGAGGAAACACAAAAATCCCTTAAAGTATTACAGGAAAAATCAAATGAACAAGTAAAGGAAATGAGCAAAACTATCCAGGATCTAAAAACAGAAGTAGAAACAATAAAGAAACTGCAAAGTGAGACATCTCTGGAGTTAGAAAACCTTGGAAAGAATTTAGGAGTCATAGATGCAAGCATTAACAACAGAATAGAAGAGACAGAAGAAAAAATCTTGGATGCTGAAGATTCCATAGTAAACATTGATCAAGAGTCAAAGAAAATGAAAAACATGAAAAGCTTATAACCTAAAACATCTAGGAAATCCAGGATACAACAAGAAGACCAAATCTAAGCATTATAGGTATAGAAGAGAGTGAGGATTTACATCTTAAAGGACCAGTAAATATCTTCAACAAAATTATAGAAGAAAACTTCCCTAACCTAAAGCAAGTGATGCCCATGAACATACCAGAAGCCTACAGAACTGCAAATAGACTGGACTAGGACAGAAACTCCTCCTGACACATAGTAATCAAAACACCAAATGCACTAAAGAAAGAAAGAATATTAAAAGCAGTAAGGGGAAAAGGTCAAGCAACATATAAAGGCACACCTTTCAGAATTACACCAGACTTCTCACCAGAAACTATGAAAGTTAGAAGATCCTGGGCAGATGTCATACAGACATTAAGAGAACATAAAGGTCAGTCCAGACGACTATATCCAACAAGACTCTCACTTACCATAGATAAAGAAAGGAGGACATTTCATGACAAAAGCAAATTTACACAATATCTTTCCACAAATCCAGCTCTACAAAGGATAATGGGTAGAAAATACCAACACAAGGTGGGAAACCACACCCTAAAAAAAGCAATAAAGTAATCTTTCAACAAACCCAAATGAAGTCAGCTATACAAAAAGAATTTCACCTTTAACAAAGAAGGAGAGGACCCTGCTCCCGAAAAGACTGGATCCAGTTTTGCAGGATAGTATCAGAACAGAGAAATGGTGGGTGGGGGTGATTGGGGAATGGGCAGAGGAAGAGGACTTATGGGACATATGGTGAGGGGGGAACTGGAAAAGGGTAAAGCCTTTGGAATGTAAACAAATAATATCAAAAATAAAAAGCAAAGACAATAACAGTAAGCAACAATAATCTTTCCTTAATATCTCTTAACATCAATGGTCTCAATTCCCCAATAAATAGGCATAGGCTATCAGACTGGATACTCAAACAGGACTCAACATTATCCTGCATACAAAAAACACACCCCAGTGACAAAGGCTGTCACTACTTCAGAGTCAAAGGATGGGGCAATTTTCCAAGCAAATGGTCCCAAGAAACAAGCTGGAGTGGCCATTCTTAAATTGACTTTCAACCAAAAGTTGTCACAAAAAAGCACACATTGCACCCACACAATAATAGTGGGAGACTTTAACACCCCACTCTCAATAATGGACAAATCATGGAATTAGAAACTAAACAAAGATACAGTGAAACTAACTATAGTTATAGACCAAATGTATCTCACAGATATTTACAGAACATTCCACTCTAAAGCAGAAGAATATACCTTCTTCTCAGCACCTCACGGTACTTTCTCCAAAATTGACCATATAATTGGTCACAAAACGGGCCTCAACAGATACAGAAATATTGAAATTATTCCATGCAACATGGCCTAGGCTGGTCTTAAGTTCAAACAAGAACAATAGAAAACACACAACCACGTTGACTTTGAACAATGCTCTTCTCAATGATAGCTTGGTCAAGGAAGAAATAAAGAAAGAAATTACAGACTTTTTATAACTTAATGAAAATGAAGACACATCATACGAAAACTTATGGGACACAATGAAAGCAGGGCTAAATGGAAAACTGATAGCTCTAAGTGCCTCCAAAAAGAAAATGGAGAGAGCATACACTAGCAGCTTGACAGTGTATCTTAAAGTTCTAGAACAAAACAAAGTTAATACACACAAGAGGAGTAGATGGCAGGAAATCATCAAACTCAAGGCTAAAACCAATCAAGTGGAAACAAAGAGAAAAAAACAAAGAATCAACAAAACCAGGAACTGGTTCATTGAGAAAATCAACAAGATAGATAAACCCTTAGCCAGACTAACCAAAGGGCACAGTGACAGTATTCAAATTAACAAAATTAGAAATGAAAAGGGAGATATAACAACAGAAACTGAGAAAATTCAAAAAATCATCAGATCCTACTACAAAAGCCTATACTCAACACAAGTGGAAAATCTGGAGGAAATGGATAATTTCCTAGACAGATACCAAATACCAAAATTAAAACAGGATGAAATAGATCATCTAAACAGTCCCATAACCCCTAAAGAAATAGAAGGGGTCATAGAAAGTCTTCCAACCCACCCCCAAAAAACCTCACAGGACAAGATGGTTTTAGTGCAGAATTCTATCAGACCTTCAATGAAGACCTAACACCAATACTCTTCAAACTATTCCACAAAATAGAAACAGAAGGAACACTACCTAGCTTGTTTTACAAAGCTACAATTACACTGATACTAAAACTACACAAAAATCCAACAAAGAAGGAGAACTACAGGCCAATATTCCTTATGAATATTGATGCAATAATAGTCAATAAAATTCTTGCCAATCGAATCCAAGAACACATCAAAACCATTATTCACCATGATCAAGTAGGCTTCATCGCAGGAATACAAGAATGGTTCAATATATGGAAATCCATCAATGCAATCTACTACATAAACAAACTCAAAGTAAAAACCACATGGTCATTTCATTAGATGCTGAAAAAGCATTTGACAAAATTCAACATCCTTTCATGCTAAAAGTCTTGGAAAGAAGAGGAATTCAAGGCCCATACCTAAACATAGAAAAGGAATATACAGCCAACTGGTAGATAACATCAAACTAAATGGAGAGAAACTTGAAGCAATCCCACCAAAAGCAGGAACTAGACAAGGCTGACCCCTCTCTCCATATCTTTTCAATAAAGTACTTAAATTCTAGCTAGAACAATTCAAAAACATAAGGAGGTCAAAGGGATAAAAATTGGAAAGGAAGAAGTCAAACTATCACTATTTGCAGATGATATGATAGTATACTTAAGTGACCCCAAAAACTTCACCAGAGAACTCCTACAGCTGATACACAACTTAAACAAAGTGGCTGGTTATAAAATCAACTCACTCAAATCAGTAGCCTTCTTATACTCAAAGGATAAGCAGGCTGACAAAGAAATTAGGGAAATGACTCCCTTCACAATAGCCACAAACAATATAAAGTATCTTGGTGTGACTCTAACCAAACAACTGAAAGATCTGTATGAGAAGAACTTCAGGTCTCTGAAGAAAGAAATTGAAGAAGACCTCAGAAAATGGAAAAATCTTCCATGCTCATGGATTGGCAGGATTAGTATAGTAAAAATGGCCATCTTACCAAAAGCAATCTATGGATTCAATGCAATGCCCATCAGAGTCTCAACTCACTTCTTCACAGAGTTAGAAAGAGCAATTATCAAATTCATCTGGAACAACCAAAATATTCAGGATAGCTAAAACTATTCTTTACAGTAAAAGAACTTCTGGGGGTAATCAATGTCCTGGACCTCAAGCACTACTACAGAGCAATAGTGTTAAAAACTGCATGATATTAGTACAGTGACAGACAGGTAGATCAATTGAGTAGGATTGAAGACCCAGAAATGAACCCACATACCTATGGTCACCTAAATCTTCAACAAAGGAGCTGAAAACATTGAGTGGAAAAGAAGATAGCCATTTCAACAAATGGTGCTGGCTCAACTAGAGGTCAACATGCAGAAGAATGCAAATTGATCCATTCTTATCTCCTTGTACTAGCTCAACTCCAAGTGGATCAAGGACCTTCACATAAAACCAGACACACTGAAACTAATAGAAAAGAAACTGGGGAAGTCCCTTGAGGATATGGGCACAGGGGAAAAATTCCTGAACAGAACACCAATATCTTATGCTCTAAGACCAAGAATTGACAAATAGGACCTCATAAAATTACAAAGTTTCTGTAAGACAAAGGACACTGTAAAAAAGACAAAAAGGCAACCAACAAATTTGGAAAAGATCTTCACCAACCCTACATCTGACAGAAGGCTAATATCCAATATATATATAACTCAAGAAGTTAGACTCCAGAGAGACAAATAACCCGATTAAAAAATGAGCTACAGAGGTAAACAAAGAATTTTCACCTGAAGAATTTAGAACAGCTGAGAAGCACTTTAAGAAATGTTCATCATCATTAGTCATTAGGGAAATGCAAATCAAAATAAGCCTGAGATTTCACCTCACACTAGTCAGAATGGCTACGATTAAAAACTCAGGAGACAGCAAGTATTGGAGAGGATGTGAAGAAAGAGGAACACTCTTCCACTAGTGGTGGGATTGCAAGCTGGTACAACCATTCTGGAAATCAGTCTGGCAGTTCCTCAGAAAACTGGGCATGACACTTCCAGAGGACCCTGCTATACCACTCCTGGACATATACCCAGAGGATTCCCTGGCATGCAATAAGGACACATGTTCTACTATGTTCATAACAGTCTTATTTATAATAGTCAGAAGCTGGAAGGAACCCAGATGTCCCTCAGTGGTGGAATGGATACAGAAATTATGGTATATGTATGTAATGGAATACTACTCAGCAATTAAAAACAATGAATTCATGAAATTCTTAGGCAAATGTTTGGATCTGGAAAATATCATCCTAAGTAAGGTAACCCAGTCACAAAAGAACACACATGGAATGCACTCACTGATTAGTGGATATTAGCCCAGAAGTTCTGAATACTGAAGACACAATTTACATATCAAATCATTCCCAACAATAAGGAAAGAGAGGGCCCTGGTTCTGGAAAGGCTTGATGCAGCATTGGTGAGGATCACCAAGACAAAGAAGTAGGAGGTGGTTGATTGGAGAATGGGCAGAGGGAAAGGGGCTTATGGGACATATGGGGGTGGGGGAACTGGGAGAGGGAAAATCACTTGGAATGTAAAAAAAGAATATAGAAAAGAAAATACAAAAATGTAATGCAGTTTATAATCAATGAACAAATACAAATTGACTAGGTCATGGCATTTTTTCACTGCCAGAGAAAAGTAGGTAACATGGATCTTCTGTACATGGAGTTCTTAGACAGTATGAACTATCTTATATGGGTGCTGGAACCTGAAGTTAGGTTCTTCATAAGTGTAGGATCCTATGCTTTCTCCTGAGTCATCTTTCCAATCTTTCCAGTCTTTAGATGTATTATCTGTTTATTATTATTATTATTATTATTATTATTATTATTATTATTACTGATGTTGCTATTATTTATTACTTGTGTGTGTATGAAACTCCCCAGATATTATATCAGATGTTTCTTCTCTTCTTAGTCGCCCTCTTCCCTCTGTGTTCATATTTCACACACCATGTGGGTCCTAGTTGTCCCATTTGCATCCATGCCATGGTGCATGGGTGGACATCAGAAGACAACTTTATGAAGTATGTTCTCTCCTTCCATCATACACGAGTTCTGGATATTGAAATCTGTACAAACCACCTCTACCTGCTGAGCAATTTCTCTGGTTCTGTCCAACCTTTTGATCTTGTGATATTGTATCATTTTCTTTAAAGTTCAAATTCAAGAATTATGCCACTGAGTTACAAATAAAATAAAAAGCACAAGTCAATGTCATGTATTTTGAGTAGTTTTATAACTCTGTGTTGGCCCATACTTAGCTGTCATTGACCTTTGAGCAGGCACCAGAGTAAGCATATTAGGAAGCCTGGACCTCTAGGCTGGGCTTCACACAGGGTGTGCAGTCCCATGATTGGGTGGGACATGATGGTCAGAGTGGCTGAACTGGTCTATTTCTACTTCCTAGACAGATTAGCCTCTCATAAAAACCAGTAGTTGAAGACCTTGTAGCAGGTTGTAGAGTTCTAAGAAGGAGAGACTTGAAATCCCTGGTCCTTTCACTTCCAGGACAAAATTACAGGGACCAGAAGAATTAATGTGTTGTAATAATTCTCTATGGTATGAAATAAAATCAGTTGGGATGGAAAGGTGGGGTTCTCAGAGAGGGCTGTTTCTGCTCAGTTTTTAGACCAATATATTTTACTGACACTCTTTTAATGAAGAGAAACATCATCAATGAGCAAAGGGACCATCTGAAGTAGAGCTTTTTTTACTCTCTGTCCTTACATTAAGATATTCTCTCTCTGTGTGTCTCTCTGTCTTTCTGTCTCTCTGTCTCTCTCCCTCTTCTCTCTCTCTCTCTCTCTCTCTCTCTCTCTCTCTCTCTCTCTCTCTCTTTCCCCCTCATTCTAGGTTGTCAAAATGGCCAGGATCCCCAAATGGCTATAATCTCATATTTTGCCAAGGAAGATTTTATACTTCCTTTACTTCCAGCATTCAATAATTATGATGTATAGTACTGTGTCATCCTGGTCTTGTAGTACTGGAGATGGAATCCAAATCTTCCTTTATTCCAGGCAATCACTCTACTAACTGAATTCTATCCTCAGTCCTTTATAGTGTAAATTGCAATTTCAGATGTGTCAAGTGTCATCAGATGCATGATGGGAACAGTTAGCTTCACAAGGCTAATGACACAAAAGTGGCATTATTGTGAAACAAAGAACCTAGATGTTTGTGTCTATGTGTCAGTGGATTACATTTTCCATAGTTCAGGCAGAACTCTGGTCCCCTCTAAAGAGACACAAGACTGCCTCTAATAAGCCAGTTTTGATATTGTGTGGAGGAATTTCAGCCAACCATGCAATTTCCTTGTTCTATGTTTGCTACTCTGCCTCAGTTTCTCCAGAACACAGTTACTGTGGAGTTGGTCTAAATTGGAATCATTCTGTCACATTTCCCTGTGCAGAGATAAAGTTTGTCTCCTATATCTACCGTGAGAGATTGGTCAGGGTCTTGCAGTTGAAACTCCCACAGGCATAAAGGTACTTCCTCTGAATATCCCGCCTTCGATTTTCTCCCTCACCCTGTCTACACTGTGCCTTTAGCCATTCAATTATGGTTAATTTTTTCCTTCCTCAGCACTGGCTCCAAGGTAGCTGCTATTTCTGAGGTTCTGCTAATATAAGCACTGGTGTTTGTAGCTCTGTGGCTATCTTTCAAAGGCTGAGGACAGCAATTTGCTTTGTGACTTCATTTTTCTTACAGGGCTAAGAGGAGTTGTAGATGCTACACTCGGTTCAGCATTTTAACTTGCTATTAAGATAGAGTGGCAATTTTTTAGTTTTTGTAAACTAAAGTCCCCAGGAAATAAAGAGAACCACATTTGGGTTAAAGATTCTACAAGGCCAAATGACTGAGTTCTGTGTTTTAGGAAGAGTTTCAATGCTTCAGATCAGAGTCCAAATATCTTGAGGTATTTTTAATGCCTTTGAAAGTCATCAGCCCTCACTCACATATCTCACATAACATTCTTGTGACCATCAGAACTTCCAAACTGCATTCATAACTGATAATGCCTTCCACCGATGCTAAAGCTATGAACAACATTGAACAGTATCTAAAACCTATAGCAGAGTTTCCTTATTTTTCTGTGACCCACCTCACCATGGCTGCCACCTCTGTATTTGGTAAGGTGTTGATTTATGACTATCTTTGTTCAGTAACTAATAAGATTTTATATAATCACATTAATGTGATGAAAGATATCTCAAAACTGATTGGATTCCTAGGTGATGGTCACTCATATATAGCTATATAATAATTATCTCTCTTAATCCCTTTGAAATGAGAGCCACAGTATGTGTGTGTGTGTGTGTGTGTGTGTGTGTGTGTGTGTGTGTATGTGTATTGATATTTTATTTGTGTCAGACAAGAAACTCTAAAGTTTAAAACTATTTGGAAAACAAAATCTCAGCATCAGAAATTCCTCTTCAGTCTTGCACATACCAAAATTTATAATAACATTGTTTTTTACCTTTCAAGGTTTAGTGAATACACACTCCAAGATCCAAAGTATGATAAATTCTCAAGCTGACAATGATCATGGGCTTTTCATTATGAAGCAATGGATGTTGTATTGGGTCATTAGACATGCCTTAGTCCCAGAGGCAACATCAAGTAGGCATTAATCATTGTTTTATGCTTTGTATTCATGTACAGACTTCATTTTTGACTAGTATTTTGTTTAGTTTTATTTTCAGACATTTTAAAAACTTGCCTGAACAAGTTAATTCTTGCTTTTAAGTTTGTGTAGTATGTATGTGTGCACGCTTGGAGGACAAAGATTGAAATCTGGTGTCTTTCTTAATCACTTTCTATTTTATTTCAGAGACAACCTCTCTCACTGAATCTGTAGCTCACCACTTCAGAAAAACAAGTTGCCCAGCAAACCTGAGGGATCCTCCTGTCTCCACCTTGCCAGAGCTGGGATTATACCCTCTCTCCATTGGCTTTTTGCATGGGGACCAGAGCTCAAATTCTCACTCTTCATTGGTAAATATTTTAGCTACCAAGCTTATGAATGTGGTGCTTTGTGGGTTGGATGACTGGAACAGAACTCACTGTGCTTTCCATTCTTAGCGATGACTACATGAGAACTGATGCTGTGTACCAACCTAGTGTGACAGAGTAAGCCCTTAAATATTTCCCCTTCCATTATGTATGCTACATACCTGTGACCCAAGAACATAGGAATCAGAGATAAGATGAGCAGAAATCCAGGTCATCTGCTGGTAGAGAGTTCAAAGAAGCCAACCTAAGCTAAATGGAGACCCTGTCTCAAAGAAAAATAATTAAAACCTCCTAAGGGCTGAAAAGATGTCCGAGCAATTAAGGTGACTTGCTGCTCATATACTTATACAGAGGGCAGGAGTTTGGTCACCATCATTACTACCAAGTAGCTGACAATCCCCTGTAACTCAAGGTCCAGGGATCTAAAATCACTTTCAGGCCTTCACAGGCACCAGAGTGTGTATAAGCACATACATACATATAAATAAAAGTAAATACTTCTTTAAAAATAACTCTCTGACCTTTTCTTCCCCCATATAAAATGAAAGAAACAAAGAAGTTACCTCTTTTGCTGAGTGAAGGATTGACTCTACATGGCAATGCTCCTGTATAGAATGTGGAGAAAATTCACTAACTTGTGACACACTCAAACTTTGCACTTGCACATTTAACTCAAATGACTTTGGGGCTTATTTTCTTTTCCTTTCTGATCTTGGTTTAAATACTAAACTCCCCAGGATTATTGGCATGCTCATCCCACCACACATATTCATCCTTCTCTGCTTTCTCTAAGCACATACTATCCATTTGCAAACAAATGCATAATTAAAAGAAGGTTTATGAACTCTCACTGGGACACTTCCCTATTTTCATTTTGAAATGAATATAATAAATACCCTGAAATTTTCACTTTTGGGTATCTCTATGAAATCATAGCCTTTCAACTATTGAATTTATTTGCATTAGCTGTGAGACTTTTTTCCCACACTGTTATTATTAATTTAACATATTCACAGATCAGTCAGCATGAGTGGCTTTCATGTGGGCCCTTTGTCTTTTTTATATTACTTAACACCCTTCAGGCACCCTAAAAATAATCCTTGCATTCTGTGAATAATAGTATTTTCTAAGTCTGTTTTGAATTTTTTCTCGTCCATGAACAGAGTCAATCAGTTTTCAAGAAACATAACTGTTTATTTTCATTCTTTATTTTTTTTAGGGGAGAATACAATTGGAAAAGAAATCACAGGAAAATGTGAACACTGGCAGGGAAATTCATTCTTTACTTTTCTAGAACTCTTTGACAAAGAGCAAGGGGAAGACACTCTGTCTTAGGTGTTTATTTTCATTGTTATTTCCAATTTGACATAGAGTAGTTTTATTCTTTCTCATATAAGATTTTATTTATGCTTTTGTTATACCTTTCAATAACATTTCAAAATGCTGGGAGAGAATAATAGAACCAGTATGGATTCTGGAACGGAAGCTCTTGTTCCTGTTTGGTATTGCTTACTGGACAGAAAATTTCTAACATCAACCCCCCTAATTATAATTAGGAAGTACATTAACATTTGCTCACATGACTGTCTCTGTGAGAGAGGCAAGTAGTTGTTAAGATAATATAAGTGGGTGATGCCAACAAGGACACAACAGGGGTAAGGATATTGGTGAGCTGAAGAATTCAGACTAGTTAGGTATGTGTGCAGATACATAGACCAACCCTGTTTTCTGTTTAGCCAGTGTCATCAGCCTCTGAAAGTTAAGCCAGGCCTGGCTTGGAATTACATATATATATACATATATATATATATGAATTATATATATTATAGGCTTATGTTTTCAAAATATACTTTAATAAAGGTTCTTAAATGCTTCAACCTCCCTTTTAGCCTATTGAACAAAGGTGGGGGGGAAGATGGTTAATAGGACAAGGGGGACAAAAAATAGTTTTGGGGGGCTATTCTGGTTTTCATTGTCAACAGTCCAGTCTATTAGCAAAGCACCAAACATGAATCAGCATCTGTGACATGATTCAGAAGTACCATTCCACCAATCAGCATGAGGCTGCTGAAGTGGCAAGAAGCCATCAAAACACAAACAGAAGTTTTTTGGTGTTTTTCTTTCTATGAAGTCCCAACGAGTGAAGATCAGCAAATAAAGCAAGGTGAACCAATGCCAGAGCATCATCCACTGTCTGTTGAGCTATCCTTATATTCATCCCAAATATCACACATCCTCTCAAGAGTCTACTCCATCAAAACATCACATATTCACCAGAGTTTTCAGAAAAACAACACACTTTTGTTATCAGTAAAACATTCTCTCACATGTCTGCTTCAGCAAAACATCCTCTCATGAGAAAGTTTTCAGAAAACCATCTCATGCAAAAACTGAGTCTCCAAAAAAAATTAGAATTTCCCACAATTCCCACTTCAATATATGATATATTTATATACATATACAAATATAAACACGTACACATACACACACATGCATACACATACACATACATATACATACATACATATATATTAGAGTTAGGTTACATATACACATGTAACATATTACATTTATAATATATATTACATATGGTAATATAATGTATATTAGTTCTCTACCATGATGCTTATTAAACATTTCATTGCTGGACAAATGACTCAGGGGGATAAAAGCACTTTCTGTGAAACTATGAAGACAGGTATCCCTTTCCCTTGAGTGACCAGATACACAGCAGTATAGAATAGAGTTTATTGGGGCATGGGGAAGGGAGAGGAGTTAAGGGGATAGTAGAGGCAAAGAAAGGCATGACTATGTGGAGAGAGGGGGAGGGGAGGAAAATTGCTTACCCAAAAAGGGGAGAGAGTGGCTAAGTGAGAGAATAAGAGAAACAACAGAGGGAGGAGGGGCAAGCAGCCCCTTTTATAGTGGGCCAGACCTACCTGGCTATTGCCAGGTAATAGTGGGAAGGGGCATACCAGGCTGTGGCCAGGTAGCTGTGGTGTGGAGCTTAGACAGAATCCTAACACTCAAAGTGTGCTTACACATTTCCTCAAATAATACCACACCTTTTCCAACAAGGCCACACCTCCTAATAGTGCCACTTCCCATGCACCTATCAATCATATAACAACACTCCCCACTTCACTATCCATTCAAATTCATTTTCTTTCATTCTCTTTCTAAAACAAAAGCAAACAAAAACCTAAGAAAACAAAACAAAAAATCTTAATGAAAAAAGTACTCAAAAATTATGGATTTGATTTTGTCTTGGTCAACTACTTTTGAGCATGAGATATGTCCTAGAGTGTGGTTGGTATACATACTGTCACACTCTCTGGGAGAACATTAGTTAACTGTGTTAAGGAAGTTTGATGTCTGATGATTGCATCCAAGCTTCATCACTGGAGTAGCCAAGATTTGTTAAAGCAAGCTGATTTTGAGGCTACACTAAATATAGTGCATAAATGAACTCTGAGAATTCATAAGTTGAAGGCTAGCATTTCAAATTTTCTTTGTTATCCTATATCAATCCATTATTGATTTCTGGTTTCCTTATACTGAAAGATACTTGTGTGTGTGTGATTTGAAATGTCTATTAGAACTTGTTTTGTGATCCACTATGGGACCAAGGCTATAGAGGTTTCTCCATAACTTCTCCGGTTACCTGGAAAATTCTGCAGGTATTAGATCAACAATACTATATTTTTCCTTCAGATTCTGAAAAGCAAAGCCAGGCCTAGTGGCTCATGGTTGTAATTTTAGGTCCCAGAAGGTACATGTAGAAACATTTTGAATGTAGGTGAGCCTGAGAAGTACATAAGAGAGACCTTGATGGGATGCAAATAGGACTGAAAGTGAGCTTGACAAATGGCAAGGGAATGCATATCAAAAGACATTACTTCTAAAATAACCATCTGGGCTGGAGAGCCTAGCCCTGAATTCCCAGCTACTTGGGAAGCTAATAGAAGAGGATCACAAAACAATGGCCTTCTTTGGCTATACAGAGTGAGTTCAAGTCTAACCTGACAAACTAGGAGAGATCTTGTCTCAAAATCCTGGAGATCCTGTTTTTGAAATAAAATGTATCAAAAAGAATGCTGAAGACAAGGTCACATGGCAGAATGTCTGGAGAGCATCAAGTCTCATGTTTAACACCAGTACCATGGATTAATGTCAGAATTAAAATGAACTATTTGAGAGGTAAATTGAAATGATATGCCTCTATAAAAACTGATTACAAAAGTGACAAGACAAAGTGCTAACAACTCAACAAATTTCCTGGAATGAAGAACCACTATGGGACTACTATTACCAACTGTTACATCCAGCAACTTAGAAGAGTGAACAAATCATGCTAAAACCACAATTATTAAAATTCATTTAAGGAACAATTAGGGGAGAGAAGCTGAACAGTTAAGAAAGCCTGCTGCTTTTCCAGAGAATTCCATTTCCTAATACCAAAGTTGGGTGGCTTACAAAGGCCTATAAGGCATCCAGGGGATCCAGTGCCCTCTTTTGCTCTCTGTGGGCACCAGTACATATCTCACACACACACACACACACACACACACACACACACACACACACACACTTGAGGGGGAGTCTTTTTGTGCACTCTGTAAAGTTATCTTTCTATTATCCAAATGTTCATATCTGCACTAGTTGGAGAGTTGAGTAAAGTCTAGATTTTTGGTAGTGTTATTTTCATGAACTATTGTCTGCGACAGTGTTTTGTAAACATTCTCCATCTTCTCTGATTGGTTAATAAAGAGTGGATCACCCTATAGCTGAGAAGAAATGATGGCAGGACTGCTGATTTCAGTCAGAGTATCTCACAGAGAAAAGAATACAGAAAGAAAGGACCAGGAAAAGAAGAAAGTATGGAGTGAATAGGAGGAGGATTCACAATATAATTGCAATGAGAGAGCAGCCATGAGAACCCACATGGACCAGAATCAGCCAGGGCAAGACCAGATGGCAAGTAATGGGGGCAATTTTTCTGGGTATTTGCAGCCTAGGTAGGTCAGAATAGCTCTGAACCCACCCAATGTAGACCTCCAGCTTGCTAATGAAAGTACTAACCTCAGGGCCTGGATCACTGGTGTGCCCTCAATTTCTGGATGGTAGTTCATTCCAGATTAAATGTCCAAATGAAAATAATAACCACGTAATAATAATGCATAGATATAACTGTCCCTTGTCCAACTGCAAGCACAATAAATGAACAATAAGCTTAGCTGGGTGGGATCTTGCCCTGAGTTCACCACACCCTTAAACCGTTTATCTCCTTGAACACAGGATTCAGCTCCATTCCACTTTCTGGTGCCAGATTTTATATTTTTCCTTTTTCCACTTGCTACAAATGACCAAAATTGCTCCCATAATAGTGAACCAGAGGACAAAGTCTTTAGTGGACTTTTCTGAACTTTCTTTTGTCAATGTAATTAATCTGAATCTCTTCACCTTAGCCTCAGGGAGACTTCCCAGAAAAGGGTAAAAAGTAGCCACATTCTTCACCAAAATATTACAAGAACAATCTCTCTGCCACAAATTAAAATTCTTTTCCTCTGAAACCGCTTAAGCTATTGTACCAGAATTCAAAAATCCCTCAGCAACACTGTCTTTCATGTTTCTATTAATACTGCCCATTAAGTCACACAAAACATTCCACTGCTTTACAAAATACCCAAATTCACATTTCTTCAAACAATAGCATAGTCAGGCCTATCACAGCAATACCCTGGTCCCTGGTACCAACTTCTTTCTTAAGTTAGGGTTTTGTTGCTGCGAAGAGACACCATGACCAATGCAGTTCCTATAAAGGCAAACATTTAACTGGGGCTGGCTACTGTTTCAAAGATTCAGTCCACTGTCATCATGGTGAGAAGCATAGTAGCAGGTAGGCAGACATCATACTGGAAAAGGAGCTGAGAGTTCTATTTCTTAATCTTAGTGCAATCAGGAGAGACTGTCTGCTCTGCACTTGCTGAGATTGAGTACTTGGAGCCTTCAAAGCCTGTCTCCAGAGTGACATATTTCCTCCAACAAGGCCACACCTTTTCCAACAAGACCACCCCTTCAAATACTGCCATTCTCCATGGGCCAAGCATATTCAAATCACCACACAGGGTATGCATACTATGCAGGTGAACACTCAACACTTAAAATGCTGATCAATTCTTAAAGCAACGAAAAGCATTTCTTAGATTCTTGAACTAACTTTCAGATTCATTACTGCATATAATATGTTTATCAGTATTAATGGTATTCCTGGGCACATGGGTCTAAGAATTATTTTCAGCACAATATTTTCCCAACAGATTACTCCTTATTAACATGCTGATAGCTAATGTACCCCATGAAAATTGGCATTTTATTGTAAAATTGGATTGAAATAAAATGGTGAGATTAATTGATGTAGAAATAAAGTATTATACATTCAATAAAGTCTACACAGCACAATAGTTTTCATGTGCAAATGTGTGTTCATGCTTATGCATCACTTATGCATAAAACATGCATGTCACACATCTACAGATGAAGAGCCACAGGCTTAGATTTTTAAAAATGTATCTTTAAGCCAACTGTTACTTTATATTGTGGCAGAAAGTCACCAGAATTGCTTAGTCAAAGTATTTGTCCAGCTTCTGAGGTAAAAGAAGCCCTGAATCAGCCAATTAATAACTTATAATCCTAACTTTTAGTCAGCTACAAATGGAGAAAGGAACTGGGGGAGGTGTACTTTTCCTGGAAGATTGCTTGCATGTATGAACCCTCATCTGTAGCACAGCATAGACCAGGCAGGTCGGCACACACCCATAATGCAGTCATTTAGCAGAAAGAGGCAGGAGGATTAAGAAGTTCAAGGTTTTATTCTAATACTGAACTAGTAGGTTTTTTCATATTTAGTGAGTGAAAAATCTGTCTATTATATACCTTACAGAGATGCATTTGCAGTAGTCAAAAAACATAAATCTCAAAAATATCACTAGCGTTTGAATTTTAATTTTTGAATTCTGTTTTGTTTTGTTTTTCGTTCTTAAAAATAAAGTTTTTTTTATTTACATATATATGTGTGTGTGTGTGTGTGTGTGTGTGTGTGTGTGTGTGTGTGTGCCTATGTACCAAATGTGGTCAGAAAAGAGTGTCAGACTCTCTGGAGCTAGAGTTACAGATAGTTAAGATGTAGATGCTGGCAACTGAACCAGGGTCCTCAGAAAGCTCTCTTATTGCTAAGCCATTTCTCCAACCCCATTTTTCCATTTGTTATTTATTTGTAGTTAAGATTTTACTATGACTTTCTATTCTAATGACAACACAACACTTTTCTTAGGCCCACCTTGCTGACAATTAGAGACCTAGAATCTGAGTAAGTTAAATCAACAGCATGATAACAGTTTAAAGGCCTTGCAGAGTCAGAAAACAGGCAAAGTGGGTGGAATTTTACACTTAACAGATTGCATTTGTTACTGAACAATTGGGGCATTTGTGGCTGCTTTGCTTGTGGGCCTAATCTGAGGCACCACAGCTGCCACTAAATATAATTGTAGACCCCATGGTCGAAGTGGGAGGTAAGGAAGGAGAGGGCTGACAGAGAAGCTAAGTCCTTACAGATTAGATGCTTAATGCAAGGGAGGGCAAGGAAGGGCTAGATTGCTTGTCTGCACTTCACACATCTTGGAATGATCATTACAGTAGACACCACAGACTATTCTAGAAGCAGCAACACTAAGGAGGCCAGCACATGAAGAAGACACCCTCGTGGCTGACATTTGTGAGTGTGCCCACTCTTCATTACATGATTCCTTCAGGGAAGAGGGAAGTTGAAAATGACTGCTAAGAAAAAAGACAGGAAAGAAGGAAGGAACAAAGGAAGAAAAAAGGAAAGAAGGAAGGAAACAAGGAAGGAAAGAAAGAGTATGAGTATTAACTGCTGCAAAGTTGAGTAACAGATCATTCCATGTACCTACTTGTACATGGGCTCCAGATAATAGAAAGGGCAGGAGGCAAGTTTTTACAGACTGAAAGAATGGAACAGAATCATTGACTACTTAACAAGACAGGAAAGAAGCAGCTGCCTTTAATATAGTAGCAAGTTTAGATACTGTGAGAAGAAAACCTTTGTTTGAATACAAATGAATTTATAGTGAAATACATTTCACATTTGCTACTAGGAGGATTTTCCCAATTCTTGTTCTTGTTCTTGTTGTTCTTGTTGTTTTTGTTCTTCTTTTTCTACTTGTTCTTCTTCTTGTTCTATTCTTTTTCTTCTTGTTGTTCTTGTTCTTTTTCTTGTTTTTCTTGTTCTTGTTCTACTTGTTCTTCTTCTTGTTCTTCTTGTTCTTGTTCATCTTGTTCTTGTTCTTCTTGCTCTTTTGCTTGTTGTTGTTCTTCTTGTTCTTCTTCTTGCTCTTGTTCTTTTTTTATTGGATATATTCTCTATTTACATTTCATTTCTCTTTTTCTGGTTCCCTGTCCCCCAAAGGTCCCCTATGCCCTTTTCCCTCCCCGTGTTCCCCCATCCACCCTTTCCCACTTCCCTGTTCTGGTATTCCTTTACACTGATGCTTTGAGCCTTTCCAGAACCTTTCCACTCCTTCCTTCTTGTTGGACATCATTTGGTATGTGGATTGTGTCTTTGGTGTCCCAGGATTTGAGGGTTTCTCTTGTTCTTGTTCTCATACTTGTTCTTATCTTCTTGTTCTTGTTCTTTTCTTCTTCTTGTTCTTCTTGTTCTTGTTCTTGTTCTTCTTGTTCTTGTTCTTGTTCTTGTTCTTGTTCTTCTTCTTGTTCTTGTTCTTGTTCTTCTTCTTCTTTTTCTTCTTCTTGTTCTTCTTGTTCTTGTTCTTTTTCTCCTTGTTCTTCTTGTTCTTGTTCTTCCTGTTCTTGTTCTTGTTGTTGTTGTTGTTGTTGTTGTTGTTGTTGTTGTTCTTCTTCTTCTTCTTCTTCTTCTTCTTCTTCTTCTTCTTGTTCTTGTTCTTGTTCTTGTTCTTGTTCTTCTTCTTCTTCTTCTTCTTCTTCTTCTTCTTCTTCTTCTTCTTCTTCTTCTTCTTGTTCTTGTTGTTCTTGTTCTTGTTCTTCTTCTTTCCTTCTTCTTCTTCTTCTTCTTCTTCTTCTTCTTCTTCTTCTTCTTCTTCTTCTTCCTCCTCCTCCTCCTCCTCCTCCTCCTCCTCCTCCTCCTTCTCCTCCTCATCCTTTTTGTTTTCACCACCATAGTCTGGTTTTTTGTTGTTTATTTTAATGATCATTATTTCTTAGCATGGGTATTTATTTTTTAGGTCAAAATTTGTTTATAGTTTATATGATAGCCTTTGCTATCAAAGTCATCTTGTTGGAGGTAAGGCTTCTAATGTATTCAGAACTATGTGCACATACATGGGCTAGTCTTGTATATGGAAAGACTGATGGAACACAATTTTTAAATTGTTGTGGACATTCATTCCTCTGCCCAGTCAGCTCAAAACTTCTTCCCAGTTGGAACCAATGTGAACTTTCTTTTCTCATTATGTCTTAGCCTTGTGATCTTTACCTTCAGAAAGGCTGAGGTGATCTGAATGCTTGCCAGGCTACAGTGAGAGGTAGCAAGCATGTAGGAATGTGCTGTGGTGCCTTTCACTGGAGGTCTCTATGCTGAACGAAATTCCCATAAGGAGGCTGCCTGATGCAAGAGAATTGTATACAACAATCATTAATTTTTGCTGTTGTTGGTCTATTTTCTTCTTTTAGAATATGGCATTCATGGGTACTAATTAATCATTACAATGCAAAAGTAACTCTATCTATGTTGATGAGAAACACACTTATCTATCTCCCAATAATTGTTTCAGTATTTCAATTTAGCCTCTCAGCAAAATAAATGCAATTACTTTTAGTGATATGTCACAGTCATGAAATAACTTGTTCTGGATTATTTATTTTTTTCTGGGCACTTTCATGTCTTTGTAATACAATGATGTTTGTCTGCTTGATGTTAATAATTCATTGTTTTCTCTTCAGAGAACACAGATCTTACTGTAAACTTCATCACTTATATAAACATTCAAATATTTTTAATGTTCAATGCCACATTCTTTAGTCTGATCGCGTGTACTCACTAATATTTTATCTTATATTTATTTCCATGTGGGAAGCAGCTGTAAATCAATAGCAGCTACTTGATTGCCAAAGGACTACTCCTCCTTTCAGGGCTCAAGGCCTAGGATTTAATGGGGGCTGCGAGGGAATGAAGAAGACAGACGCACAGAAACGCTGGGACTGGCCTCTTTAATGGAGATACTGCCATGTTCTAGAAGCTTGGCATATTTATTATAAAACATTGGAGAGCAAGGTGGTTCTATAAAACACATCTAAACAAAGAGGCTGCATTTATGGCATACAGCAGAACCAAGGATGCAGGTTTAGCAAATCTTGGTAGGAGCAATCTGTGTAAGGGAGCGGTCTTCAGGCCACAAATCCAGGGAAGAAAGCTATGGTGGGCATATTCTGCACATAGCATTGAGTTAGACCCCCACAGCCTTGCTACTTTTCTGAGCCTTTCTCTCTCTCTCTCTCTCTCTCTCTCTCTCTCTCTCTCTCTCTCTCTCTCTCTCTCTCCTGGAAGGGGAGTGTTGTGATTTGTTCCCAGGTCTTTGGTTTGGGCCCTTGATATGGCTGTGCCATGTCAAAATCATACATTCCCTTAGGACCTCAGGACTTCATCAACTTGGGGCTTCCTCTGCTCCTCATACAACTTTTTGGCAATGGATTTCTCTTCTACCATGTGGATTTGAATTAGGACATCAGACTCTTTGGCAATCCTATTTACCTAAACCCTCCTGCCGCCCTTGGTTTCTTCCTTGTTTCTTTCTTTGTTCTTTCCTTTCTTTACTTCTTTCTTTCCTTCCTTCTTTCATTCTTTCCTTTCCTTCTTTGTTTTGTTTCTTTCTTTGTTTCTGTCTTCCTTCCTTCCTTCCTTCCTTCCTTCATTCCTTTCCTTCCTTTCTTCTTCCTTCCTTCCTTCCTTCCTTCCTTCCTTCCTTCCTTCCTTCCTTTCTTTCTTTCTTTCTTTCCTTCCTTCCTTCCTTCCTTCCTTCCTTCCTTCCTTCCGTCTTTCTTTCTTTCTTTCTTTCTTTCTTTCTTTCTTTCTTTCTTTCTTTCTTTCTTTCTTTCTTCCTGTTCCAACAAGGCATTTCTTGGGCTGGGCAGATTGCCTATGTTTCTCTGACTTGATATATTTTACATACATAGTTCCAATCTCCAGAAATCACTCTGGTCTTTTTGGTCTTTCACTATAAATTATAAAATTCTCTGTTTTCTGCCCTCCTGTCCCCAGGCCTTTTATGATTATACAAAACAGTGTTGCCATACTATTTAAACTGTTTTTCTCCATAAGAGTTGTAGTGAAATTGAAGGTACCTGGGGGACAACTATTACTGCTGATTTATATGCATTTCACCTGAATTAATCAGAGGATACTTGTAAATAAGCATCAGAAATGTAGCTGTCAGAGAAGGTCTTTCTATAGAGCCCTCACATGGTTGTTCAGGGTTGAACCTATATGTGCCTTAAAAGGCAAAAAATAGCAAATTTAAATGTTTTTCCAAGGATAAGAAAACATTATTTTTCATATGTTTTAATGGAATATATTCAGTTGAGGGATTTTTTTCCCTGAATTTACAGTTATTACATAAGTGAACCCAGGGCCACGGCAAAGTGTTTTATTTGCCATAAACTGATTGTGAGCTTTCTGATTCAAGTGTTTCTATGTTTCTACAAGTATTATAATGACCCTCTTTGAAACCTTTCTTCCAAGAACCCAAGAACATCCACTTTAACTTCCTGTACTTTACATAAGTGTGCTGTATCCAACTTTCATTAGTTATTTTTTTTTAAAGAAGAAAGAAAGAAAACCCCGATTAAGTTAAAAAATTTCCTAGTGATTGTGTCTTGGGGTTAAGACCACAGGGCCTGAGTTCCATGCCCAGAAGCCTATCAGTGTCCCACAAACACCTGTATTTCTATCTCCTTATTCCTGCACACTGACTCCACAAACTCACACACAGCCTCATAGATTAAAATAAAATCTCCAGTTGGTTAATAAGACTGCCATTTACTTCAGAAGAGACAGAGCCACATTAACAGCATTAAAATGACTAAACCCTCTTCTCACTAACAATTTTCAAATATGTTTGTCTTTGTCTGTAGCTCTCTAGTCCTTCTTAAAACTCGAAGCTCCAGACAGAGGAAGCAGCTCAGGCAGGAGATTTCTGCTGAGCATTCAGGAGGCCCTGCGTCCTATCTCCACCACTACATACATTTAGCATGCTGTTAACCTATCATCCCACCACTCAGGATGGGGGAGAGTGAGGATCAAAAGTTTAAGGATGAAGAGTTAATTAAAGTCTGCCCTGAATTAAATGAATCTCTATTTTCATTCATTCATTCTTTCATTCATTTATTCATTTCCCTTTATATCCTGTTGTAGAATATTTAATTCCAATCTCAGGTTGCTACCCTGCCTTTGACCATTTAGTTATTGGATAAAAGGCAAACACAACCTTTATATTTATAAAAAGCCTTAAAAAGCACAAGAACTTATGTTATAATCACATGTAGTACTAATCACATGTAGCACACATTGCATGTATGATATTTCAGTTGCTATTGATGACCAGGTGGTGGTTAGTAAAGTCAAATGCAAATGCTGGAGAGACAGTCTAAGGTTTAGGAGTTCGTGTTATTCTTCCAGAGGTTTGGTTCCTCTAGTTCTGTTCAATACCCAGTTAACTCACAGCCACCTGTAACTGCAACTCCAGTGTCTCGGATGCTCTCTTCTGACCTTTTTGTGTACCTACATGCATGTGATTACACACAAGCACACACACACACACACACACACACACACACACCACATGACCATAATACATATACATTAATAAAAAGAATAAAAGCTTATGTAAAAAAATTACAAATGTGTTTCCCTTCTTCACACCTAAATTAGTCCCTTCTACTTTGTAGCCTGTAAACTTTTTTCTATATTGGGAACCCATTGTTGATGCCACCCTGATGAATGAAGTGCTATGAGTCTTTCCATTAACCAGAAAAAAGAATCAGGCTAATCCTCTACTAATTCTAGTTATGTATACTATCATATGAATTATTGAAAAAATAAATGCAATGTATAATTTTATTTTTGACCAGATTTTAAGAGCTGCTAATTGTTTTATGACATAAATGTGTGTGTTTGTGTGTGTGTGTGTGTGTGTGTGTGTGTGTGTGTTTGTGTTGTGTTACACTCTATCCTGTGACTATGCATATATGCAGGCCAGAAATTGGTAGTGGAAATCTCCCTCTATCATTATCTACCCTAATGTTTGAGACAGGATTGCTCACCAGAAATGGGATTTCAGATTTTTCTGCTACACATGTTTTTTTCTGTGGGCGTGGGGGATGTGAACTCAGATCCTCAGGCTTGTTCATAAGGCACTTTTCCTGCTGAGCCATCTTTCCAGCCCCGGTTATTACTTTTGTTGTGGTGATCTCGTAGTCCCAGAATTGTTATTCATGCTGCTTCATAAGCTAGAGGATGGCAATATACACAAGGAAAAAATGAGGCATTTTTTAATTTCTTAGCACTTATATTCTTCTTGTATTTGAACCTCCATGAACCAGTGGGAAAATAAGGAACAATGCATAGTCTCTGCATATTAATCAGGGATGACAAGAATTTACAGAAGGCTATGATTTAATAGATGAATAAATGAAAACTGAGAAGCCAGGGACCAAGTTGCCTGCAGCTCTGTCTCCAGATCCCACTGCATAAGTGCCAAGTCTCTACTCTCCTTCAGTTTCACTAAAAGCATTTTAACAGGGCAAACAGGTGATGGTATATTTCTCCCTGCACATGCAAATAAGCTAGTGGGAATCATGGTGTCTGATCAACTCATTAGAGCAACCTTGCCTCATTTTGAGTATTGGTTGCACCAACAAGAGACATTTTATCAAGGTAATGCTGCTTTTACCACCTGCAAGGGAGATATAGCTCTCTCAATGATATGAGTCTTCCTGTTGTAATGTTCTGGGTGACATGTGGCAGACACATCTGCTCTTATGACTTACTAACAATAACACACAGCACATACTTTAGCTTCCAGCCTTGACATTTCTGCTAGAAATAGAAATCAAATATAAACACAACACTTGGGGTAACCTTTAAGGATTAATGTGACTCATTACATTTGCTCATACAGATGTCTTCTTTCATCTGGTATATTTCCCCTTTTTCATATTTGTGGCTAATTATGGAAAATGAATATTGGGGTAAATATTTTCAAACAGAAAGGCATGATTACTCTGCTTCTTTGTATTTCTTCCTTCTCAATTACAAACAGGTGTGCCAGGATGCTCTGGGCAGAAGGGGAAAGACAATGATTTCTGAGGTTCATAGGCAAGCCACTGCAGACATCATTGTGCTTGGAATTCAGCAAGAGACCCCGAGTCAAAAGCAAGGGATAAAACCTGTTTAAGGAAGACACGAGCATCGTCCTCTGGCTTCTATACATGTGTGCACACACATATACACCATCACACACAGAAAATATGGACACAAATTTTTAAGCATTCACTGAGTGGTGGGCATTGTTAGTCACAATGCATAGCCTTCACTTCAACTTGACTGATGTAGATTCCTCTGGTTTATAGCTTTAGAACACACAGTGAGGCCACTCCACTTCCCCATTTGCAAAGTCAGTCTTTCTATGCATATCTGGGAATCCTTCAATTGTTTGCACCTATTTTTTTATGAGTTATGAGTTATGAAAGAGTCTTTTATGGAATAGTCTCTTCATTTTACTTTTCTCTTGAGATAACTTTCCTATGTGTCACAGATGTTTGAAATCTTTCCACCTTTACTTAAATTTATTTTTTCTAATAGAAAAACATATTGGTTTACCGCACGCGCGCGCGCACGCGCGCGCGCGCACAGACACACACACACACACACACACACACACACACACACCCTCAGTAGAATTGCTTGGCATTTTCCCCAAACAATTTTCTGTCCAATATGCTCTGAACAACCTCCTATGTGGCCTACTCAACTCACTTGAAAAGTGGCTTTGGAGAGCCAAGTGAAGATTTATACAGAAAATTACAAGGTTTTTTGAGTGTATATTCTTGTATTATTTCAATATTTCAAAGAAAACGTTTAAAGTAAAAATACACAACTTAGAAAGCATCAAGAAGTTCAGGAAATGACCATCATTTGTGATGGAGAATCAACAGCCCTTTCTTTAAATTGTCAAATTTAGTGCATAAAATGAAGATCTGAGAGTGAAGGCAACAAAATTACCATAGTTCCATAAAATGAAGACAATGTGTATGTACAAAATAAAATTAATCCTAGAATAACCATATAAATGAGGGAGCACAGAAATTGAGAAAAGTCAACAGCATACACATCAATGGCCTTTCAAGTTGTTATCAGAAGAACACAAAGCGATGTTTGGAAAGGGCCTCAGGTGACTTCCCTTCACCAAAGCATGGCTTCTGCCTCATATTGTGCCATGAAATGCTAAAATGGCAGAAAGAGCTTCACCAGAAGGAAGAGTGAGGTAATCACACATCATGACATCTTTGACTATGGAAAAATCCATGCGTATTCCCTAATGTTATATCTCTTCTGCAGGAATACCAGCTCAGTTCATTGAGCCATGATCATGTCTTGATTAAATTTGAAGAACAGGCAGATGCATAATAATATGAATTACTGAGAAACTTTGTGGGGCATTTTATGACTTTACAATTGTTGAGTCTGCTTGATGTCTTGACACAGTCTGTGCTACTATAGCATAATATATAGGACGCTGACATACTTGACTGATAAAGAAAAATATTACTTGTAGTTCTATAGCATAAAAATGCAATGCTCAGGAGCTAGCATATGGATAAAAGCTTTTAACTGGTTCATTCATGACTGAGATGGGCAACCTAGATAAATTTTGAGTATGGAGAGAATGAGGCTCACACATTCTTCTTTTGTTAATATTTATTTCCTATTTCACTTCTCCCAGTTCCTCCCCAATTCCCCCATGTTTCTCTGGATCCACTTCCTTGCTGACTTTCATTAGAAAAGAACAGACTCTCTTTTACTTTTTAATTATCTGTATTTCTAGGGTGAGTGGTATGTGGATATGAGTGGAAGTGCCTCACTAGGCCAAAAGAGGGCACTGGATATCGGCAGTCTGGAGTTACAGGGGAGCTTTGAACCAAGCAATGTGGACCCTGGGAAGTAATCCCTGGTCCTCAGCAAAGGCTGTATGTACTCTTAATGGTTGAGCCATCTCTCTAGTCCCCCAACACACTATTTTTGAAGAATCCTACTACTGCAATAAAGACATTAACCTATTCATGAGGGCCATGTCCTTGTGACCTGAGATGATGTCTTCATCTATTATAGATCCAGTGCTCTGTACTGTTGCTCCAGGGAGAAAGCTTGTGGTGTATGAATTCCTACTTCACAGAACAACACTAATGCAAGATGAATGGCATAATTAAAATAGCTCAAATGTATGTTCAAAAGAAAAACAATAGATAAAGAAAATAGCCAATAAATACAAAGAAACAAAATAATAAATAAACAAATAACCATCTCAAGGATGTTTACATTAAAACATAAAATTTAACAGAATAAAATAATACATCAAGAAAGATTCCTTGAGACACTTCCCCCAAAAGAGCAGAAAGTGAAGTAGAGGATGTCTCTGGACATATGTGCTCATTAGATTCAACTTTCTCATGGAGATCTCATCCACTCATTCAGGTTTACAAAACACTCTGTACACTGGAGAATAGTTGGCCACAATGCTTTCTTACCCACCAGGTTTATTAGGCAGCAGGTTATTTAGTGCCTCAGAGCACTGGGATCACCAGAAGAACTAACAAATAGACCTTTGAAAATGAATAAGAGTAAAGAGGGACTGCAAACCCCTTCAGCTCCTCCAGTCCTCCCTCCAACTCCTCCATTGGGGATCCCGCACTCAGTCCAGTGGTTGGCTTCTAGCATCTGCCTCTGGAACTGTAAGTCTCTGACAGGGCCCCTCTATAGAGGCTCCTTTTGGCATTCCATCAACCAAGTGGTACACATGGTTCCAGCCAAAAGTGTGGCAGAGGAATGCCTTGTCAGGCATCAGTGGGAGGAGAGGAGCTTGGTTCTATGAATGCTCAATAGATACCCCAGCATAGGGAAATTGAGGGGGCAGACTAGTTGGGAGTGGGTTGGGTGGAGGGGCATCTTATTGGAAGCAGAGGGTAGGAGGATGGGTTGGAGGTTTTCTGAGAAAGGGGAAACAGGGAAAGGGTACATTATATTTGAATTGTAAATGAAGATTATATTCAATAAAATTTAAAAAAAGAGTAAAGAGGGAGTGTGGGTCATGCAACCAATTGTACCTGGAAACAAATGGAATGATGAATCCCATGAATGTTGGTATACATCAAACAGAGCTTGATTTATAGCCATTCTAATGAGTATTGTCTGTAATACTTATAAAATAAGGACATATTTTAAAGTACCCATAAAAGTAAAATAGACTAGTAAGGACATGTTTTCAAATGATTTAGAATGTGTTCCTAGTCCTGTGCTAGCATAGGATAGTAAGAAAAGGGAAAGAACAAGAGCCAAATATTTACGATAAAGACGACAACAAAACACTTAATATGAGGCTTTATATAAGGTACTATTTTGCCAAAACCAAGAGTTTGAAGCACAAATCGAGGGAAATGATTCCATAACATTTTAGATCAAACTAAAGCATCTATACTGGCAATTAACTTATGGGGGTGCAGATCTAAGGGAACTGTGGTCAGCATGAGTATACCTGGTAAGACTCTGGCAAGCGGCCATGGCTCTGGTAAGATGGCACAGTTCTGGCAGGTCTTGCCCTTCTCCTCCATTCCCTCTGCCTTGATAAAACAAAAATTATACAGAAACAAACAAAAACATTAGATTACACACGTCAAGCTAGCAATCAAGTTCTCTTTTATGCTTTGGCATATTTCTTTTCCTGAGGCTAACTACCATGGTCCAGCTATCAAAGTCTTGAAGTTCAGTAGTCAAAAGCCACTTTATGCTCTCCTAATTGACTGGCCCAATTAAAATTAAACAAGTCATCCAACCACAAGTTTTCCCCCATTACTGTTATAAACCACCATTTTCCTATGTACCACATCTGTCTCCTCTCTATCCAGAGGAGACATCCATCATCCTTCATCCTCTGGCACAAATACCCCTTCCCCCTCTCCCTTGTTCCCCTTATCTTCTATATATCCTTCTATCTATATCCTGCCCTTTTCTCTTATTCCCTCTTCTCTGTCCCTGTGGGAGAAATAAATCTCCTTTGTGCTGAGAACTTGGTCTTGGGGATCCTGAGCCAAGAGCAATCCTTTTATATGGTATCCAGACTCAGGATCTCCTGCCCCAGCTCAGTTCTCCAACGTTTGAACCATCAGCATCTGACCTTCTCCAACTGAACAATGGCTAATTGTTGAGTTTCTCCTAGAACTTCCTGCATTCCTACACCTGAGAAGCAGTGGTGTTCAGTTCTGCATGTTTGGCAAGCATTTCTTTAACCTTTGGTGGTTGCATTGGCAGAATCTAGTGTCTGATCTTGGCATGCTGGAAACCCTGAGGCCAGGTACCAGATTGCTGGAACTACTGGGAACTGAAACCATTGGTCCTTCTCTTGGTGATCGAATATGTGATGATACCCTCTGTCCCAGAGATCTTTTTTTTTTTTTTTTGACCTTTCAAGATAACAGGAGGACATTCTGAATCTTGACCTTGGTTCATTGGCTATCATTCATGATGGAAATGACCATCTGAAAACATCATATTAATCTTGTACTTTGTCCTCCAGCAATGACTTTGGCATCTGACCTTGTCTCTGTTTTCTCTTTTGTCTCTTCCAAGACTCCTATACTCTCTGAACTTTCCCAAACTCTATTGTAAGCTTCTGTGTTGTTTCCAGTCCTATTAAACCCTCTACACACTTCAGGAATACTGAAATATTGTGGGCCCCAGCAGCTGTCCTGACTGTTCAGCCAGCCCTGCCCTCCCATATAGCCCGTAGTGCTGCAGAGCCCTTGGGAGCCACAACTTGGGCCTCAGCATGATGCTGCAGGCCCCGCCCCTCATGCTGGAGCTGCAGCTGTCCCCACTACCCTTAGCTGCCAGAGCCCCTTTCTTTTTTCCTTGTCCATCCATTGCCTGGTCACATTCATTCCCATGTCAGTTCAGCCCACTTTATATGGCCCAGTTTAGCCATAATTGGCCGGAAGAAGTCAACATTTTCCAGCACTGCTTAGCAACCCAACCTCTTTTTTCTTCATGCATTCAGAAACTGTCACTTCTTTAGGCCCATGTGTGAGCCACAAGGACCATTTTCCCTTAGATCTTTTTGGGCCTCTACAATATCTGTATAATTGCTGAACTTCCTCCTGGAAGTTCTGCAGCTTCCTTAGGCCTGTGACTGGGATACTAAGACCCATTCTGTGGTAGTTTAAATAGGTATGAATCCCAAAGACTCCTGTGTTTCAATGCATGGCCCATAGGGAGTGCACTCTGAGGGGGTGTGGCCTTGTTGGAGTGGGTGTGGCCTTGTTGGAGTGGGTGTGGACTTGTTGGAGGATGCATGTCTCTGTGGAGGCAAGCTTTGAGGTCTCCTATGGTCAAGCTATGCTGAGTATGCAACACAATTTCTTTCTGCTGGAGATAGATTAAAATGTGAGAACTCTCAGTGGCTTCTCCAGCTCCATGTCTGCCTGCACACCATGTTGCCATCATGACAATAATGGAGTAAATCTCTGAAATTGTAAGCCAACTCCAATTAAATGTTTTCCCCTGTAAGAGTTGCCTTGGTCATGGTGTCACTTCATAGCATTTAAACCCTAACAAAGACACCCCTCAAACCTCCCTCCCTCTGCCTCGTCTGATAATTGTTGCTGCTATACCTTTGCTCCTAAAGGACTCCTTCTTTCAACCTGATGTCATCCTGACTCCTGTCCTAAAACCAAGTTCCCCACCTATCCACCAGCTGACCCTCTGGACTGTACTTTCTTCCATAGCGGCTTCCCTTCTGTTGTTGCACCATTATAGCTGAGGTCAGCAGTTGCTTATAATATACTGATCTTGACTTCTTCTTAATTTGTCTTCTTATCTGACACCTTTTTTTTGCCAAGGCCCTTACCACTTTCTATCCTTAACCCCTTCCAGTCCTGACTCTGCCTACAGCTTAAGTTGAGTCATAAAAAGTAAAAAGGAATTGTAATATACTGTAATGACAAAAGTTTATGACATTTTTGGTTTCTAGAAATAAGCTTTATTTAGACTCTTGTATGTGTGTTTTCAAGGTTAATCCTAAAACAAATAGGGTATACTTAATAAATACTTGGTCCTCAAACTCCTCAGAGCTCCGATGAATATGGCATATAAAATACTCGATAAAAATCTGCCCACAGTAAACAATAGATTCCACTCCTAACAAAGAAACTATGAAGTCTCCAAAGAACACAGAAGAGACATTGTGCTGACTCCACCTGGACTGTGGGAACATAAACCCTTGGAAATTTTGCCCCAGACCTCACCTGACACCAGGAACCTGCACAAACTATGGACACTTTTGGACTGACCGCTAGACTCTGCCTCACCAAGGTAAGGTCCATTTTCCCAAGTTCTTTTACCAGAAAAATTCCTCAGGCCTGAGTCTGACAGCCAAAGAACCACTTCCCAGTGTGACATCTGAAGATTAAATGCTGCCCTTGCCTGACAACTGAAGACCAGCTGCTTCTGTAATAAACCACGTGACCCTCAGATGACCATCTGAGCAAGACTCCATCATTTTAATTAATAAAAAAACCATTTAAATTATAGTGCCTGCTCAGATGCACCCTTCACAGATCTCTGATGACACTTTGTAGCCAACTGCAGCTTAACCAACAGCAGACACCTAGCTGCCTGCTCAGTCCATCTTATCAGTACAGTTTGTCTGACAGGCTTTACACCAACAAAGATTTGAGTTTCTGCAGGTCATGAGAAACAGGTGAGTTATGTAGGTCGCTGAAAAATAAATGGTACAAATTATGCAAGTCTAAGAATATGAAACATAAGAAAGTAATGCATTGGTCCAAAATAGTAATTTAAGATATATGAAAGCTGTTTCAAGCTTTCTTTCTTCCTCTCTCTGCTACTTACACTTCTCCCTCCCCCTTAGTCAGAATATATAACCAGTCCTCCAGACTCCTCCCTTATCTTGCTCCTTTCAAGGGAGTTGTTTGTTTCTCTTCTCATTCTCAAATATCCTATTCCTTTGCTAGGAATGGATGTCCTAACCAGAATTGTGATAGTTTGCCATTTTCTCTGACAACAGATCCCAAGACACCCCTGTGTCCCTCCTCTTCCTTTCCCCAGCCTCCATTTGTAAACGATCATTCTCCAAATTCCCTAACCCCTGTTATTCTCGGCCCGTTTCTCTAGTCAGTGCCTTTGTATGGGCTAACACCTCTCTTTCCCTTGCCTGACATCATAAATCTCTTTCTATCATACTCAAGGGACCTTCTGCCAACATTTGAAAGCTCCAATAATCCCTGCACTTAAGCAGCTCTTCCTGCCTAGGCTTCAAACCCATCATTTCTACACCCACCACTTGACCCTACAATATTCATGTATTAGTAGTCATAAAACCCAATGGAACCTTCCAGCTAGTACAGAACCTTCTCCACATAATGCTACTGTTGTCTTTTTATGCCCAGAAGTCCCTAACCTTGAGCGTATCCTCTCCATTAACCCTGAGAACACTAATCGCTTTTCAGTTCTGAGTCTTTTTTTTTTTTAGTTATTTTTATTTTCTATATTCTATGTTTACATTTCAAAGGCTTTCCCCTTTCCCAGTTCCCACCCACCATAGTTCCCATAGTTCTTCTCCCCCCCAACTATTCCCCAATCATTCCCCCTCCCCCCTCGGTTTCTTTACTAAACTGGATGCAATCTTTACATGCCCAGGGTCCTCTCCTTTCTTCTTCTTGGGAATCATTTGACTTGCTATTTGTGTCTTGAGTATTTAGTGCTTCTGGGCTCATTAATATCCACTTATCAGTGATTGCATTTCATGTGCATTCTTTTGTGATTGGGTTAGCTCACTCAGGATGATATTTTCCAGGTCTAACCATTTACCTACAAATTGCATGAATTCATTATTTTTAATTGCTGAGTAGTATTCCATTGTATAAATATACCACATTTTCTGTATTCATTCCTCCTTTGAGGGATATTTGGGCTCCTTCCAATTTCTGGCTATTATAAACAAGGCTGCTATAAACATAGTGGAGCATGTGTCTTTATTGCATGTAGGGGAATCCTCTGGGTATATGCCCAGGAGTGGTATGCCAGGGTCCTCTGGAAGTGCCATGCCCAATTTTCTGAGGAACCGCCAAACTGATTTCCAGAGTGGTTTTACCATTTTGCAATCCCACCAACAGTGGAGGAGTGTTCCTCTTTCTCCACATTCTCACCAGCACTTGTTGTCTCTTGAGTTTTTAATCTTAGCCATTCTGACTGGTGTGAGGTGGAATCTCAGGGTTGTTTTGATTTGCATTTCCCTGATGACTAATGATGTTGAACATCTCTTAAGGTGTTTCTCGGCCATCCGAATTTCTTCTGGTGAAAATTCTTTGTTTAGCTCTGTGCCCCATTTTTTGATAGGGTTATTTGGTTCTTTGCGGTCTAACTTCTTGAGTTCTTTGTATATATTGGATATTAGCCCTCTGTCGGATGTGGGGTTGGTAAAGATCTTTTCCCACTTTGTTGGTTGCCGTTTTGTCCTTCGGACAGTGTCCTTTGCTTTGCAGAAACTTTGTAATTTTATGAGGTCCCATTTGTCGATTCTTGATCTTAGTGCATACGCTATTGGTGTTCTGTTCAGGAACTTTTCCCCTGTGCCCAAGTCCTCCAGGGTCTTCCCAAGTTTCTTTTCTAATAGTTTCAGTGTGTCTGGTTTTATGTGGAGGTCCTTGATCCACTTGGAGTTGATCTTAGAGCAAAGAGATAAGAGTGGGTCAATTCGCATTCTTCTGCATGTTGACCTCCAGTTGAACCAGCACCATTTGTTGAAAAGGCTATCTTTATTCCATCGGATGGTTGTGGCTCCTTTATCAAAGATCAAGTGACCATAAGTCTGTGGGTTAATTTCAGGGTCTTCAATCCTGTTCCATTGATCTGTTTGCCTGTTGCTATACCAATACCATGCAGTTTTTAACACAATTGCTCTGTAGTACTGCTTGAAGTCAGGGATATTGATTCCCCCAGAAGTCCTTTTATTGTTGAGAATAGTTTTAGCTATCCTGGGTTTTTTGTTGCTCCAGATGAATTTGAGAATTGCTCTTTCTAGATCTATGAAGAATTGAGTTGGGATTTTGATGGGGATTGCATTGAATCTGTATATTGCTTTTGGCAAGATGGCCATTTTTACTACATTGATCCTGCCAATCGAGGAGCAAGAAATATTTTTCCATCTTCTGAGGTCTTCTTCGATTTCTTTCTTCAAGGACTTGAAGTTCCTGTTGTACAGATCTTTCGCTTGTTTGGTTAGAGTTACGCCAAGATACTTTATGTTGTTTGTGGCTATTGTGAAGGGTGTTATTTCCCTAATTTCTTTCTCAGCCTGCTTGTCCTTTGAGTACAAGAAGGCTACTGACTTGCTTGAGTTAATTTTATAACCTGCCACTTTGCTGAAGTTGTTTATCAGCTGTAGAAGTTCTCTGGTGGAGTTTTTTGGGTCGCTTAGGTAAACTATCATATCGTCTGCAAATAATGATAGTTTCACTTCTTCCTTTCCAATTTGTATCCCTTTGACTTCCTTATGTTGTCTAATTGCTCTTGCTAGAACTTCAAGTACTATATTGAAAAGATATGGAGAGAGAGGGCAGCCTTGTCTAGTCCCTGATTTTAGTGGGAATGCTTCAAGTTTCTCTCCATTTATTTTGATGTTGGCTACTGGTTTGCTGTAGATTGCTTTTACTATGTTTAGGTATGGGCCTTGAATTCCTGCTCTTTCCAAGACTTTTAGCATGAAAGGATGCTGAATTTTGTCGAATGCTTTTTCAGCATCTAATGAGATGACCATGTGGTTTTTTTCTTTCAGTTTGTTTATGTAGTGGATTACATTGATGGATTTCCGTATATTGAACCATCCCTGCATCCCTGGGATGAAGCCTACTTGATCATGGTGGATGATCGTTTTGATGTGCTCTTGGATTCGGTTAGCAAGAATTTTATTTAGTATTTTTGCATCTATATTCATCAGAGAAATTGGCCTGAAGTTCTCTTTCTTTGTTGGATCTTTTTGTGGTTTAGGTATTAGCGTAATTGTGGCTTCGAAGAATGAGTTGGGCAGTGTCCCTTCTGTCTCTATTTTGTGGACTAGTTTGGAGAGTATTGGTGTTAAGTCTTCTTTGAAGGTCTGGTAGAATTCTGCACTAAAACCATCTGGTCCCGTACTTTTTTTGGTTGGGAGGCTTTCTATAACCCCTTCTATTTCTTTAGGGGTTATGGGACTATTTAGCTGGTCTACTTGATGCTGATTTAATTTTGGTATTTGATATCTGTCTAGGAAATCGTCCATTTCCTCCAGATTCTCCAGTTGTTTTGAGTATAGACCTTTGTAGTAGGATCTGATGATCTTTTGAATTTCCTCAGTTTCTGTTGTTATGTCTCCCTTTTCATTTCTAATTTTGTTAATTTGTATACTGTCTCTGTGTCCTTTGGTTAGTCTGGCTAAGGGTTTATCTATCTTGTTGATTTTCTCAAAGAACCAGCTCCTGGTCTTGTTGATTCTTTGTATGGTTCTCTTTGTTTCTATTTGATTGATTTCAGCCCTGAGTTTGATGATTTCTTGTCTTCTACTCCTCCTGGGTGAATTAACTTGTTTTTCTTCCAGGGCTTTAAGGTGTGCCATTAAGCTGCTAGTGTATGCTCTCTCCAGTTTCTTTTTGGATGCACTTAGAGCTATGAGTTTTCCTCTTAGCACTGCTTTCATTGTGTCCCATAGATTTGGGTAGGTTGTACCTTCATTTTCATTGAATTCTAAAAAGTCTTTGATTTCTTTTTTTATTTCTTCCTTGACCAAGGTGTCATTGAGTAGAGTATTGTTCAGTTTCCATGTGTATGTGGGCTTTCTGTTGTTTTTGTTGCTATTGAAGACCACTCTTACTCCATGGTGATCTGATAAGAGGCATGGGATTAGTTCGATCTTCTTGTATTTGTTGACATCTGTCTTGTGACCGATTATATGGTCTATTTTGGAGAAGGTACCATGCGGTGCTGAGAAAAAGGTATATTCTTTAGCTTTAGGATGAAATGTTCTATATATATATCTGTTAAATCCAATTGGTCCAGAGTTTCAATTAGTTTCACTGTGTCCCTGTTTAGTTTCTGCTTTCCTGATCAGTCCATTGAGGAGAGTGGGGTGTTGAAGTCACCCACAATTATTGTGTTAGGTGTAATGTGTGCTTTAAGCTTTAGTAAGGTTTCTTTTACGAAGGAGGGTGCCCTTGCATTTGGAGCATAGATGTTCAGTATTGAGAGCTCTTCCTGGTGGATTTTCCCTTTGGCCAGCAAGAAGTGACCTTCTGAGTCTCTTTGGATGATTTTAGGTTGAAAGTCAATTTTATCTGATATTAGAATGGCTACTCCAGCTTGTTTCCTGAGACCATTTGCTTGTAAAATTGTCCTCCAGCCTTTTACTCTAAGGTAGCGTTTGTCTTTAACACTGAGATGTGTTTCCTGTATGCAGCAAAATGTAGGGTCCTGTTTCCGTATCCAGTCTGTTAATCTATGTCTTTTTATTGGGGAATTGAGTCCATTGACGTTAAGAGATATTAAGGAATAGTAATTATTACCTCCAGACATTTTTGAAATTATATTTATTTATCTTATTTATTTTTTATATTCGAGAGGTTATCTTCTTTTGGGTTTGATGAGAGGAGGTTTCTATCTTGCTTCTTCCCGGGTGTAGTTTCCGTCCTTGTCTTGGTGTTTTCCCCCTATTATCCTTTGTAGGGCTGGATTTGTGGAGAGATATCTTGCAAATTTGGTTTTGTCATGGAATACCTTGATGTCTCCATCAATGGCAATTGAGAGTTTTGCTGGGTAAAGTAGTTTTGGCTGAAGTTTGTGTTCTCTTAGAGTTTGCATGATATCTGCCCAGGATCTTCTAGCTTTCATGGTCTCAGGTGAGAAGTCTGGTGTTATTCTGATAGGTTTTCCTTTATAAGTTACTTGGCCTTTTTCTCTTGCTGCCTTTAGTATTCTTTCTTTGTTTATTACATTTGGAGTTTTGATTATTATGTGACAGGATGTATTTCTGTTCTGGTCCAGTCTGTTTGGGGTTCTATAGGCTTCTTGTATATTCATGGGCATCTCTCTCCTTAGGTTGGGGAAGTTTTCTTCCATAATTTTATAGAAGATATTAGCTGGCCCTTTAACTTGTAAATCTTCACTCTCGTCTATACCTATAATCCTTAGGTTTGGTCTTCTCATAGTGTCTTGGATTTCCTGGATGTTTTGGGTTACCACCTTTTTGCATTTAGTATTTTCTTTGACTGTTGAATCAATGGTTCCTATGTTATCTTCGGCTTCTGAGATTCTGTCTTCTATCTCTTGTATTCTATTGTTGATACTTGCGTCTATGGCCCCTGATTTCTTCCCCAGGTTTTCTATCTCCAATGTTGTCTCCCTCTGTGATTTCTTAGTTGTTTCTACTTCTGTTTTTAGTATCTGGATGGATGTGCTCAGATCTTTCGCTTGCTTGATTGTGTTTTCATGTATTTCTTTAATAGATTTTTGTGCTTCCTCTTTCATAGCTTCTACTTGTTGGCCCACGTTCTTCTGTAGTTCTTTAAGTGACTTTTGTCTTTCTTCCTTATTGTCTTCTTCTCTTTGATCCATCTTCTCCTGCATTTCTTGAAGTGATTTTTGTATTTGCCTCGTAAAGGCTTCTAACTTTTGATCCATTTTCTCCTCTATTTCTTTACGAGATTTTTCTATGTGTTCCGCTACCAGCATCCTGACCAGTGATTTTATATCCAAGTCTTGTTTTTCTGGTGTTTTAGGGTATCCAGGGCTTCCTGTTGTTGGAGAACTGGGTTCAGATGCTGTCATGTTGCCTTGATTTTTGTTAGTAACGTTCCTTCGTTTTCCTTTTGCCATCTGGTTATTTCTGGTTTTAGTTGGCCTTGTTGTCAGTGGCTGGTGTTTGAATCTCCTGTGAGGCTGGGCTCACCTGTTGTTTCTCTATTGGTAAATATGTGTGACTGCTGCTTTAAGGGATCATAAGCTGGCTGCCACCCATGCGATTGTAGCCCCTGTTGGAGTCTGTCTACCTGGGCTTCTCCAGCTGTGTCCTGGTTGCAAGGAACTCTGAGAGCCTAGCAGATCCCCCGTGAGGGTAGCCCTGGAAGGGGTGTTTACCTGGGCCTTTCCAGCTGTGTCCTGGTTGCAATATGGAGGCCCGCCGCTACACCGCTGGTCTAGGGGCCGGCGAGCTGGTTGCAGAACGCAGCTTAGGTGCTCACCAGAGGGCGGGGATGCCCCACAGAGCCTGGGCCTTTCCAGCTGTGTCCTGGTTGCGATATGGAGGCCCGCCGCTACTCCGCTGGTCTAGGGGCCGGCTACACCGCTGGTCTAGGGGCCGGCGAGCTGGTTGCAGAACGCAGCTTAGGTGCTCACCTGAGGGCGGGGATGTCCCACAGAGCCTGGGCCTTTCCAGCTGTGTCCTGGTTGCAATATGGAGGCCCGCCGCTACACCGCTGGTCCAGGGGCCGGTGAGCTGGTTGCAGAGCGCAGCCTTGGTGCTCACCAGAGCCAGTTCTGAGTCTTTTGCTGTTATTTTATTTATTTACATTTCAAAGGTTGTCCCCCTTCCTGGTTTCCCCTCTGAAACTCCCCCATTTCATCCCTTTCCCCTTTGCCTCTATGAGAGTGTTCCTCCACCTACATACCCCCATTCCTACCTCACCACTCTAGCATCCCCTTATGTTGGGATATCAAGCCTCTACAGGACCAAGGGCCTTCCCTCCTATTGGGCCAGATAAAGCAGTCTTCTGCTATGTAGCTGGAGTCATGAATCCCTCCAAGTGTACACTTTGGTTGATGGTTTAGTCCCTGGGAGTTCTGGTGGGGAGGTCTGGTTCTTCCTATGGGGTTGCAATCACCTTTACCTCCTTCAGTCCTCCCCCCAACTCTTCCGATGGAGACACTGAGCTCAGTCTGATGATTGACTGTATCTGTATTAGTCAGGTGCTGGCAGACTCTCTCAGGGGACAACTATACCAGGCATCTGTGAGCAAGCAATTCTTGGTATCAGCAATGTTGGGGCTTGGCCTCTATAGATGGGATGGATCCCTAGATGGGGTGGTTTCTGGATGGCCTTTCCTTTAGTCTCTGCTCATGAATCTTAAAGACACTTTTTTTCTCAATACTCCTAAATGTTCACTAACAAGACCTTTTCTTCCTTCACATAGATGAGTTCTGATATGCAAAAATCCCCTAAAGTGACGTTGACTATCCTTCCTCAGAGATTCTGAGACACACCCCACCTTTTTTTCCAGGCACTTTTAGGATCTGGCATGCCTTCCCCAGTTTTACTCCTTCCCACCTCAGTATATAGATGACCTTGCCATCCACAAAGAATTCCTTAAACTAAAACTTTCTCTATCCTACTCTAGCCTGCTATCTCCCAGGGCTCTAAAAATCTTACATCCTTACACTTACAAAATACATAAACACTTCCTATGACTTACCTTTGCCCCATCTTCTGTCTCTTCACAAATATAGACACCACCACCTACTGATGACATCCCTGTCTACACACACACACACACACACACACACACAAAGACTAACCTGGGATCCCGTCTTATAATCTATGATCTCCTGTCACAATCTATTCCAACATCTATCTCACTCAATACCAAAAGCCCATCTACTGTCTCAGATTTCATCCTGATGATCATCTCTTACCAAAAAATCATTACTCACATTTCTTACTGTTCTGGAAACATGGGAAAAACACCAATACCCATGGCTGGGCATGAAACAAGTTAAGTAGGTAGTGGAGAAATGAGAGTGAAAGAAACCAGCAAATTGGTAGTTGATAAATCGAAGACAGAAAAGGCTGAGTGGTTGGTGTGCTATGACATGATTCAGATCTAGAGATGCAAAGACCATTGCTGTTCTTGCTCTTTGGGAAATGGTGAGTTACATTGTCCATCAATAGAACCAGTAACAAACACAAGAGCCAGTGGGATTATGCTTTTATCCACTGAGAAAACTGACTACTGTATGAGTTGGTGTGATTACCAGAGCTAAATCCTAGTCCAGGAAGAAAAGCAATTCCTGTAGATTGGAGGACTCACAACTGACTGGACCTCTCTTGCTGTGTTTACTTCTCATTGTGGGCCTATTTGCTAATGTCTATAGTTGGTTGTCATGGTGGTTCAACCATGAGGCTAGACAACTCTGTTGAATTACAGCTTTACTGTGCTGTGTTTAACTTTGGCTGTGGATTTATTTCCTTTGGATTCTTTGGGTTGGACAAAGATTTGAAGCTACCCAGAGGCCCTGTCTACCCCATGGCATACCCACAGCAGGAGTCACTATAATGTACAAATATATGGTAGAGAGATGGGAGAAAAAGAGATGCTGGAGGGTTTAACCAGTACAAAGAAGGGTGGATCTAGAGATGTGAAGATGGAGGAACAGCCTGATAAGAGTGGTCTGCCATGTCTCCAAAGGCCATAGTGAAGTCCTGTCCATGCCACATAGGGCCATGTCTGTGTCCCTGGCCATGTAGTATTGGAGGCATGTGTCAATATCTATGGCCCATACTACCACCAAAAGCTTTGAGGGCATTTTGTTCTAGACTGGTGTGTGGGACATGTTGATAGCCAAAGACTTCACAAAGCTGCTCTTGCATTAGGTGAGCTAGCCATGAAAGTGCTGGTGGGTGCTATAGGTGTGGGAAAGTAGAGGTCTGACCAACTGAGCTACCATGCAGATTGAGGATTTTGAGGTGATCCACCCCAACATTTTCCTCACCTATGGAACTACTGGAGTATGTGAAGGGACTGGTCCCAGAGGTCCAAAGCTTCAGGATCTCCATGACACAGGTTGATAACAGAATGTCTAAAAGGAGTATTGTGACGATCTGGTAATTATAGTATAGCAGAAGTCAGAGGCTGTAAGAAACAAACCAGCAACTCATTAGAATAAACCTCTGCAAGAAAATATGTATGGACAAAAGAGTCTACTGTGTGATATACTTTGACACACTGCTGCTTCCACAATGAGATTATTTTTTATTTTGTTTGAGGGGGGAGACTTTTTTGTTTTGTTTTGTATTATTTTGTTTACTTCTATTTTTATTTTTATTTTGGTTTGTGGGTGAGGTTGTAATGGAAGGGCAGATAATATGGTAAGGGGATATGAGTGAGAGTTGGGGTTCATGTTGTAAAATTTACAAAGGATCAATAAAATGTTTTAAGCACTCTCACAAACTTCCTACTCCATGCTTCTTATACACAAGAGGTTCCTTTAGCTACTTCTACCTATATTTTTTATAGAGATGGCAGCTCATTCCTATCAGATGACCACATCAGACTGGCTCCTCCATTATCAGTATTCATCCTCACCCTCTGCTTCCTGTTCCATTATGACCACCAGTTCCCCACAAATCTCATCTCTCTTCTCACACTCCTTTCCTCTATCCAAATCACTGCCAAACTCCCAATGCCAACTGACCCTCCTAAATTCATTAACTGTCCAGATGTCCTCAAACATCATACACTCTGAACAAATCCCACAATCCCAATTACAAGGCATAATTAAACCCAAACCTTCTTCTCTCTGACACACACATACTTCTATGGCCAAGTCCTCTCACTTGGATAAAGTTCATCAAACTCTCTTAAACTTCACTGATGCTTCCTTTAATGGCTCCCACTGCTTTCTTAACATCTCTCCCAAAGGCTCCGATTAGCTGTAATCCTTCTCTTGGCTTATCTCAGTTGCCAATGCACTACTCCCACTACCTACCATGTATCCCCTTAACTATTCAAGTTCCCCTTGAAATCCAAAGGTAAGTTATCACAACCTTTCCAGTCTCCCCCAAAAACTGTTCCAGACCATCCTCTCACAATTTGCTAAGAAACTCCCCAATTATCCATATTCCCAAATACATCAATTTCAGAACCCACCTGAATGGCCCCAGAAAAATTATTCACTGAAATTATTACTGTTTCATGCATGGGTAGAATGCTTCATTTCTGAATGTGTTGCACTGTAGTAACTATTTTGTGTAATATCTTTCTGAGTCTGACTCCATACAAGAGAAGAGTAAGAAATCAGGCAGTTGGGACATGTATGGTGTCACCAGCCAAATCTTAGTGTATATGACAGATCTGTGAAGACTGTGTGCTTTGAAATTCTGAACAGAAAATTTTTTCACTTGAAAATTCAATGTATTTACTATAAGATGCTCAATTTTATACAGATTTATAAGATAGTTTCTTTACAATGCTTATTCAAGGCTTACATATTGCTGTGTTTCAAAGGAGCCATGAACAGACAAACATCTGTTCAGATGGAACATCTACAGCAAGACAGAGCTAAGATTGCACCAAGGTCTAGGTTGATGAACAGTGGTAATTTATCAACTTTATAGAGATTAATTGCAGAAGTATGGGTGGTTAAAAGTAGCTCTATCACTGGAATACCTACCCAGTTATGGTGACAACTGTGATAGATGCATCCTGGGAGCTCCCTATATGATTTGCATGTAACACTGTCAATCAGAACTTTCTCTCCCTAGAAATTCATTCATGTGTAACCTGTGGACAGGCCTTATGATTCTTGTAAGTTTTAGGGGCTTTAAGATATTTGTGAGTTTTACTTTCTGGATCTTAGGAAATAGCCTTTAGAGAGAAAGGAAATGTTTCAACTAGAAAGAAATATTATACAACACATGAACACAAATACAGATGTATACATTTGTAAATATAAATGAATATAGGTGTAAGAGTATATATATGCACATATAATACATTATATATTTGCAGATAATATATATATATATATATATATATATATATATATGTATAAATTAGTCTGTTCAAGATTTTTATACTCCTATCTCCTGTTTTTCAGCCTTTATCCTTTTCACTGCCTGCTAACTATGTGAGGTCGGATGCCCTTCAGTAACTTTCAATGGAGTAGCATTTGGGTGTCAGCCAGTGGGAGCTATTGAAAGCTGATTACCAAGTTGAACACAGATGACCTTTCTAGGCATCTTTCTTAGGTTTAAGCTTCAGGAAATACAGTTAGTTCTGTGTATGCATGGCATATGTATGCAATATTCTCATTCTCTACAATATAAACTCCTTTAGTTGTCTCAGTATTTGATGGCAATTTTATCCCAGGAGTCCAGTGTCATCACTCATTTCTGTTTGCTCATGCATTTGTATGTTTGGTGTATGTAGGAATATGTGTATGTGTGGTGCCCAAGCATGTATGTTTATATGTATATGAGTACATGTGTGTGGAAGTCAAAATGTAATCTCAGATTTTCTTATCAATTATTCTTCACTTTATTTACTGAGGCAAGGTCTCTCACTAAACCCAGAACACTGATTTTGCTAGGCTAGTTAGCTGTCTGCCTCTATCTTGTCTCTCCTTACATTATACTGGGATGAATGTTGGTCACCACAGTCACTCAGCATTTACATTATATTAAAACATTATGAGATACTTTTCTTTTGCTTTTTTGTTAATTGGTTTTAAATTTCATTTTTAGCTGTATGTGTGTGTGCTGGCCTGAGTGTAAATATGTGTATCATGTATATGCAGGTCCACTTGGAACCTTGTCAATCTCTCAAAACAGGAGTCATAAATGGTTAGAACTACTTGATGTGGGTTGCTGGGAACTGAACACAAAGCCTGTGATGGAACAGCAAGTCCTTAACTGCTCAGCCGTTCCTCTAGCCCCAACTGAGCAGAACTTTATAAATGATAATTCATGTCATGATGTGGACAGATTGAAAATCCCTATAAATTTAATTGATTGCCTCTAGCACTCTTTTGGGAATCCCAGATAGCAAACATTAGAGAGCTTTCATGGTTGCTGGAAGCAAAAGAAAGAAAACCTTCTAGGCTCCAGAACCTTCTGAGGACATGCCACAGTCTCCAGTAGTCCTGCCTCTAGGCCTAGCATGGGCTTCTCTATGATTCCAACTGTGCACTCTGCCTTGATCTGCAGCCTTTGGGGGATAGGTTAGATATAGGAATTTCTCTTATTCTTTTTTCTCAATCTATAGCCCAATAAAAGGAGTTCAAAATAAGGATGAATTTTCTATTTATTTATTTATTTATTTATTTATTTATTTATTTATATTTTTTATCTATTTTTTCAAATTTCTATATTCTTTGTTTACATTCCAAATGATTTTCCCTCTCACGGTTCCCCCTTCCCTATAAGTCCCATAAGTCCTCATGGTCAGAGTGGATGAATTTTCAATCTGTCAATCATTGTGAAATAAGAATCTAATTCAGAAAGGGCCTTTTGGAAATGAGGTCTGGGTCAACATCTGCCAGAATTTCTAGTTGGGAAATGAAAATGTCAGTCAATCATCACCTGTTTCCAAATACCAGATACATGATAGCATGGAGCTTCCGTGGAACTGTAAGATGGTTTGCATTTTTTTCCCCACCAGCATGTACCAAATTATGCAAACAGAGAAAAATATTCTGAATTCAGAATAATTCCTTCAGATTCAATCAGAAATCAGAATCAATTTCATCCACCCAAAAAGTTCCAGACTGTGATGATGAGTTCTGATATGACAGTGCACGTGTGTAGGAGATACAGTGCCTCAGTTCAAAGAGCATGCTGCTCTTCCAGAGGACCAGAATTTGGTCCTCATTCATATTACATAACTCAAAATCACCAGTATCTCTGGTTTTCGAAAATATGACACTTTCTGGATCCCCCCCACACAGGCATCTTCACAGAGGTGACATGATGGGTACGTGTACTAATGGATAAAAGAAAAATGAATTCTAAAAGTTATAACTAAACCCCCTTAGAAAACAATCATTTCTTTGACCTCATTCATTTTTCAACTTTGTCATGAAAGGAAAACATCAACCTCATCATATTTATGAATGAACATTTATTGTTATCTTAGATCGGAAGGACTTTATACTCTTCAGAATGATGAAACACCATGAACTCAGTGATTTCAAGGCAATAACATCAAAGCTGGCTTAGGCTCAATTTAATATTTTATATGTAGTCAATGGTGGTGAAGAGAGTGAAAGACTACTAGGACTTGCAGGCCAGTTCAGTCTAGTCACTTCACGAGAGAGAGAGAGAGAGAGAGAGAGAGAGAGAGAGAGAGAGAGAGAGAGACAGAGAGAGAGAGAGAGAGAGAGAGAGAGAGAGAGAGAGAGAGAGACTCTCAAATGAATTATGGATGACTTGAATTAAATAAAGGATGACAGAGGAATCCATGAATTCTGCCCTTTGTCCTCCATATTCTGTGTTTTCTCCCATACGTGCTCTTATACCAAGAACATACATACACCCTGCTCTTACATACACAACAGTTTCTCTGTGCATCTCTCTGTCTCTTTCTTATACATGCAACACAGCACACACTCATACACATACAAACAAATACATTCACACTACAAACAGCAGAAACCCTGTCAATGACCTGTAGTTTATTTTCACACCCTATCATTTCACTCTGTGATAAGATGGAAAATTTGAAAACCTCCCAAACTATACACACACACACACACACACACACACACACACACACGCACACACACACACTACAACCAGAAGAAACCCTGTCAATGACCTGTAGTTTATTTTCACTCCCTATCATTTCACTCTGTGGTAAGATGGAACATTTGAGCATCTTCCAAACTGCCATGATAAGCATTTTTCTCTTCTTTCCTGGTCTCCAGATATTATAATTATAAATGATCGTGTCTTAGGGGAGCTTTGGAATTTAATCTTCTGTAAAAATGTTTTAATTAATTTTAATCACCTTATCATTCTTTTGTTCACACACACTTGATAGAGTTCACTAAACACTTCTTTGTTACCCTGTGGTTTGACTTGATCTCTGAGAAGTACTTAGGGGATTAGATGTCCTGTATGTTTTGACTTGGTTCCCTGGTTTAAAGAGGTAGTAGAGACTTAGTTGCTTATTTAACCTACTGTTCTTGAACTTCTTGCTTGCTATTATGTTATGGTTTTCTAAAAATAAGTTTCTTTAACTAAATCCCAACAACTAATTCTGTTTGTAAATTTAATTCATTTTCTTTAACATAACTATTGGAATAAAGAGTACCAAACAGTTTTTAATTTTTCATACGCATGTTCCAGAGTGAGCACTGCATAAAATGAAAATATGTTCTTCAAGGGCATCAGCCCAGATATGATGTCACAGTCCTAGCAATGTGGATGATGAGGCAGGCAGATCATTAGTTCAAGGACAGCCTGTTCTATGACACAAGACCCTGTCTAGAAAAGAAAACAACAAGAAAATGAAAATAATAAAATTGTTCTTCCTTTTAACTTTTTAGCTGATCATGTAATAGGAATCAAGTTTTCAGAATTCTGTATACATTAATCTTTTATAAACACAGAGGGTTAGATAAGAACATACTCTTAAAATTTATGTGGGCATGTGCATGTGTGTGTCCATGTGTATGTGTGTGAGTACCTGTGTGTGTGTGAGTTTGCAGTATATGTGTACATGAGTACAGGTAGCCATAGAGGCCAAGGTGTTGGATTCCCTGTAGCTTGAGTTACAGCCAGTTAAAGCCTACTGCATATGAGTGCTGTGAAACATATTCAGGGCCTCTTCAAGTAAATCTAGGGTTTTAACTGCTGAGTTATCCCTGCTGTCCCATATTAGGTCATTTGGGGACTCTTATGGAAGAACAGGAGGACAGATTATAGCCTCTGAAAGGGCAGATAATCTACAGGAAAACCAACCAAGTTAGCTGCCCTGGACCCTTTCAGAGACTGAACCACCAAACAAAGAACATACACAGGCTGGACACTCTGCACATATGTAGTTGATATGCAGTTTGGTCTTCATGGGGGTCCTGAACTACTTGAGGAGGGATATCCCAAAAACTGTTGCCTGTACATGGGTTATGTTCTTCTTTCTGAGCTGCCTTGTATGTCCTCAATGGGAAAGGAAGCATCTAGCCTCACAGAGACTTGATGTGCCAGGGTGAGGGAATACCAAATGAGGAGCCTCCACCCACACAAAGGAGAAGGGAAAGGGAGATGGGAGAAGGATTGTGGGACAGTGTGACTGGGAGGAGTGCAGTGGTCAGGATGTAAAGTCAATACGTAAAATAATACAATAGTAATAGTAATAATAATAATAATAATAATAATAATAATAATAATAATAATAAATAATTAAAAATTCTTTCCACAATCATAGTAGGCCATTATTTTCTAAAAGAGACAGTAAACCTGAGTAGATGCTAATATTTTAGTCTTTTTGTAGCTAAGTATTCTCATAATCTTCACCATGGACTATAACATCTTTGTAAATTAAGTGTAAAATGGATATTGCTGAGTTGGAGACAGTGCCGAACTCTCAAACACAGAGCTGTAAGAAGGAATGAAGTCCCCTGCATGCAATAAGGACACATGCTCCACTATGTTTATAGCAGCCTTGTTTATAATCGCCAGAAATTGGAAGGAGCCCAAATATCCCTCAAAGGAGGAATGGATACAGAAAATGTGGTATATTTATACAATGGAATACTACTCAGCAATTAAAAATAATGAATTCATGCAATTTGTAGGTAAATGGTTAGACCTGGAAAATATCATCCTGAGTGAATTAACCCAATCACAAAAGAATGCACATGAAATGCAATCACTGATAAGTGGATATTAATGAGCCCAGAAGCCCTAAATACTCAAGACACAAATAGCAAATCAAATGATTCCCAAGAAGAAGAAAGGAGAGGACCCTGGGCATGTAAAGATTGCATCCAGTTTAGTAAAGAAACCGAGGGGGGAGGGGGAATTATTGGGGAACAGATGAGGGGAGAGGAACTATGGGAACTATGGTGGGTGGGAGCTGGGAAAGGGGAAAGCCTTTGGAATGTAAACATAGAATATAGAAAATAAAATTTAAAAAAAGAATAAAAAAAAAAAGAAGGAATGAAGGACTCTCCAGACAGGGTTCAGTGAGTTCCACGTAGTACCTGGACTCATTCATCTCTACCACTCACATGCAAGGTTCTGACTGATTGATAAGACATCCTTCTCTGGTATAAGTTTGAAGCCAGATCACAGCTGTTCCTTCATAAAGAAATATATGACATTGAATAAGTCCAACAACATCTAGAAAATACATGAACACTTGTGGATCTCTTTGCTACAGAGTGGGTCTAGTGGTCACCTGGAATCATCTGGTAATGGATCACATACTCAGTGATCTTAGCTGCTGGTACTCATTGTTTCCCTGAAGTAGGACTGAGGATGGGATGATTCAATGTGGTGTAAATGGCTCCTTAGTTTCCAAATACAATATACTTTCAGCCACTTTCCAGTTCTGTGCTAGGCACCTGTTTCTTTTCCAAGCAACATTTACAACCATACTACATATTTACAACAATGCTAATCACTTTAGTGTCTACCCTTTCCTTCAGAAGTAAGGCTATGATCACCATCCTAACATTAACCTAATTTCTGCACCTATATCTCCTACAATTATCTAGAGACTCCAGGAATGATATTGGTATTTAGCAAGTCCTAGTCATTTTGGGTGCATTCCAGATTTCCAGTACACACACACACACACACACACACACACACACACACACACACACACACCATTTCTAAACATATATTTCATTGTCTGGTACTGTGGTTCAAAAATGCCTATCCTTTTCCCATATTCCTCAGGTTTTCCAGGCTTCTAATCTGGTACATGTTCCATTGTTTTGTTTTGTTTTTCTACTTTTAAACTTTATGCACTAGAAGAGGAGCTAGCCTGAATAAACTTAATTTTATAGAACATTATTTCCATGGATTTGAATTATCAAGATTCATTCCCATATCGCTATTCTCAAGAAGGAAGACCAAAGTCTGGGTACATCAGTCCTTCTTGAAAAGGGGAGCAAAGACTCACTGGAGGAAATAAAGAGACAAACTGTGGAATAAAGACAGAATGGAAAGCCATCTAGAGACTGCCCTACCTGGGGATCCAAACCATATATAGTCAGCAAATCCAGACACTATGTGGATAACAAGTGTGCTTGCTGAAAGGAGCCGGAACTAGTTGTCTTCTGAAAGGCTCTGCCAGAGCCTGACAAATACAAAGGCAGATGCTCACAGCCAACCTTTGGACTGAGCACATGGTCCCCAATGGAAGAGTTAGAGAAAGGACTGAAGGAGATGAAGGGGTATGCAGAGCTATAGGAAGAACAACAATGCCAACCAACCAGACCCTCCAGAGCTCTCAGGGACTAAACCACCAACCAAAGAGTACACATGAAGGGACCCATTGCTGCAGCCACATATGTAGCAGAGGATGGCCTTGTCTGGCCCTTGATTCTGTGAAGGCCTGATGCCTCAGTGTAGGGGAATGCAAGGGTAGGCAGGTGGGAGTGGGTGGGTGGTGGGAGAACACCATCATAGAAGCAGGAGGAGGGGGAATGGAATAGGGGTTTTGGGGGCAGGAGAGTCTGGGAAAGGGGATAATATTTGAAATGTAAATTAAAGAAAAGAATTCCTATACACTTTGATTTACCCTGTAGGACAATTGATGTATGGTGTATTTATTTTGGTTAAGACATTGCACTTCTATGTCTGGTTTTTTAGTGTAAGGGATAAAATGGAATTGTGGGAAAATTAAAAGAGGCACCAGATAACCTTCAAGCAGAAGATCATGGTAGTCTTCACTAAGAAGTAGAGCAGTTTTGTCTACCTTGATGATGGAAGGTTTCAAGTGCATTCTTTCCTTCTTATCTAGATCCTTGGCACTGAGGTGGCAGACTACCGGGTGTATAAATTCATCCTATCCAAAGTGTTTCTGCACTTCTGACTATGGCCTTGGCCTGGTCTTCGATTGTCTGCCTTCTCAATGCAGGGTTATATGGTACCTAGAATACTTCATACCTGACATTTAACTGCCACTTCATAGCCTTCAGCCTTAGCTATTAATTGCTAACTCCCAATGAATAATTACATAAGAATGTTTCACCTGTAAATTTATTAGTAAAATGCAGTGTTCATTGCTCTCATTCCTGAAAATCCTATACCTTGCCCCCATCTGAAATCTTGTCTGATATATTAAAACCTGTGCATTTCTCTCTTACAGTCACAGAAACCAGCCTGGAGAAAGCAGCATTTTGAGAGACACGCTTCTCTGTTTGAGAAGTTGATAAGTTGGCTATCGATGTGGGTCCAGACTCAGGTGCCTCTTTGAGCTCACGTCTCCCTACAGAAGAAAAATAATTTGTTTTGTCCTTACTTTGTGTGCCTTCCCTCCTCACTCACCTTCAGCATATGGGTGACAGAATTATGTGTTCTCTAGGTCGTTGTGAAGTTTTACTTCAAAGATACCTTTTGAAAATATTTGAATACAAAAAATTTTAATAACAGAGATTGGTACTAATGCGATTTAGGCATTTAGTTTAATGAGTCTTAGTGCCACTTAATGAACAGAGATTAAAAATGAAGGCAGGACAAGCAAGAGGAGATCAATCTGGCATGTTACTTACATTATCCCAGAATGGCCATCAAATCACCTTTAAATGAATAAACTAAAGTTAAATTTAATATAGGTGCTATGTCTCTTAACCAGTATCCTTTCTTGATTTAGAAATTGTCCTTACTCCCTGAGTAATTATACATCTTTGGCTCCTACATCTTGCTATGTGAATTAATGCTATTTAGCCATGGTCTGTATAAAAAAATGACACTTTTACATACTTATTTTTATTTCATTCAGATTAATAGTTTAAATATGCAAAACAAGGGTAATCAAAGTACAATGCAAAAAGGAAACAAGTTACATTCTTTAATTTTTAAGTTTATTTATTTTTAATTTTAATTTTTTATTAATTAATTAATTTTTTACACTCCATATTTTATTCCTCCCACCCCTGTCCACCCTCTGACTGCTCCACATCCTGTACCTCCTCCCCACCTCCCTGTCTCCATGTGGATGTCCACATCCCTCACCTTACCTGACCTCAAAACTCTCTGTCTCCAGTCTCTTGAGTGTTAGGTACATCATCTCTGAATGAATAGAGACCTGGCAGTCCTCTACTGTTTGTCTGTGGGCCTTATAGCAGCACCAGCTATATGTTGCCTGTTTGGTGGTCCACTTTTTGAGAAATCTCGGGGGTCCAGATTAAATGAGACTGCTGGTCCTACTTCACGATTGCCCTTCCCTTTTTTCCAGAATTTCATCTTCTCTTAGTGACAATTCTCTGTTTTGCTCTGTATCCCATTTTTAAATGGATTATTTAGGTGCTGACATCTATCTTCTTGGGTTCTTTTAGTCTGATTATTAGTCCTCTATCAGATGTGAAGTTGGTGAAAATACCTTTTCCTTCAGTAGGCTGAAGTTTTAGCCTATTGACAATGTCCTCTGCCTTGCAGAAGCTTTTCAGTTTTATAAGGTCCCATTTATTAATTGTTGATCTTTGTACCCGAGCTATTGGTTTTCTTTTCAAGAAGTTGTCTCTAGTGCCAATTGACTCAAACCAACTCATTAATTTTTTCTAACAGGCACTCATTAATTTGTGCCTGTTTTTATGTTGAGGTCATTAGTCTAGTTGGACTTGAGTTTTGTGGAAGTGATAAGTATTAATCTACTTGTATTTTTCTACAAGGTGACTTCCAGTTAGAATACCACCATGTGTTGAAGTGTCTTCCTTCCTTCCTTCCTTCCTTCCTTCCTTCCTTCCTTCCTCCCTCCCTCCCTCCCTCCCTCCCTCCCTCCCTTCCTTCCTTCCTTCCTTCCTTTCTTCCTTCCTTCCTTCCTTTTTTCCTTCTTTTCTTCATTTTTATCATTCTTCTTTTGTGTATTTCTGGATTCTTTATTAAATGTCAGGTTTTCATAAGTGGGTATATTTGTATCTGTCTTTGATTTAATACTATTGATTAACTTGCCTGTTTTTGCCAATTCCATGCAGGTTTTAGGATTATAGTTCTGCAGCATAGCTTGAAATTAGGGATAGTCTTAACTCCAGAAGTTATTTTATTATTCAGAATTGCTTTAGCTATTCTGGGTTTTTATTTTTCCATACAAAACTGAGCATTGTCCTTTAAGATCAGTGAAAGAATGAGCTAGAATTTTGTCAAAGATTGCAGTCATTCTATAGACTGCTGTTGCAAGATGGATATTTTTATTATGTTAATTCTGCCAAACCATAAGCATGGGAAATTTTTCCATCTTCTTTTATCTTCTTCAATTTCTTTCTTGAATGATTTTAAATTTTTGTCATAGAAGTCTTTCATTTAGTTGCTTAGAGTTATCCCAAGATATTTTATACATAGTTTGTGGCTATTGTAAAGGGTGCTGTTCCTCTGATCTCTTTCTCAGTCTATTTGTCATTTGTATTAGAAGAGGGCTACTGATTTTCTTTCTGTTCTTTCATTGTTTCTTTTATGTTTTGTTTTTACATAGCTGAAACTCTTTATCAGCTGTAGGAGTTCCCTGTTAAACTTATTTGAATCGTTTATGTATTCTACCATATCATCTGTGAATAGCAATATGTTGACTATTTCTTTTCCAGTTTTTATCTTCTTGATGTCTTTCAATTGTCTTATTGCTCTAGGTAGAACTTTAAGCACAATATTGAATAGTTATAGAGAGAAAGTGAATAGTCTTGTGTATTTTCTGGTTTTAGCAGGATTACTTTGTGTTTCTCTCCATTTAATTTGATATTGGCTCTAGGCTTGCTGTAAATTGCCTTTATTATGATTAGTTATGTCCCTTGTAACCTGATCTTTGTAAGAGTTTTAACATGAAGGGGATTTCGACTATGTTAAAAAAAATATTTAGATATCCAATAGATGATCATGTCGGTTTTTCTCTTTCCATTTATTTATGCAGGAGATTATACGGACTCATTTTTGCATGTTGAACAATCCCTGAATCTCTAAAATAAAGCCTACTAGATCATGATGGATAATCTTTTTGATAAATTCCTGGATTCAATTTGCGAGCAATATGTTGAGTATTTTTGCATCTTGTTCATAAGGGAAATTCCTCTGTAATTCTCTTTGTTGAATCTTTGTGTGGTTTGGATATCAGGGTACCTGTAACTTTTAAAATTTAATTTGGCAATGTTCTATGTATTTTTAATTTTTGGTGTAATAACTTGAGGAATGTGGCTTCATACCTTGTAAAAGTGCTGGTACAAATGCTCCTTCTCTAAATCAAAACAGCTTCCTACATACTTCCCTTGAAGCAGCTGCCTTTGCTGTGTCCACACCTGTAGAAATAACTCCCCCCCTCTTGTAATCTCATCAAAGAACTCTAGTGAGCACACTAGTTCACTAAGCTTGTTGTTGGAGAACTTGTTTCGCTCTTATGTTGTCAGTGCACTGTGTGTGTTTTGCTCATGTTTCCCCAGGAAGACGCATGTGCTAATCTCACATAGCTATTTCTCTGGGTTTATAAAGCATGAATTCAAAGTCAGCTGTAATTCTGCTTTGAGAACTCTGAGTTACTTATTTTGAGTTGCAGTTGTCTGTATCTGGAGAAAACCTCAGGTCTCCAAATGTTTACAGAACATATTATGCAGAAATATCATGCCTGTCAACTAGCAGGTGGTCTTCCTTGTTGTTTGCAGTGTATACTGAGTCAACACACTTCTCTGTATTCAGCCTTGGGCTTAGTGTTGTCCCTCAGGATGACTTTTCTGTTCTATGACATTAATGACTTCCCAGAACCCTGTACCTTACTCTGATTAATGGTGGGATTCACAGGGACTCAGACCACTGAAAATAAAGGATCTTCACTGGATGCTATTTCCTAGGACTCATTAGGCTCAAACCATTCAAGCACAGGAATCTTCCTATTGCACTGACACTGCATTCTCCTGTGGTTGCTTTTAGATGTTGCTTCTAAACAATAGTGTGTTTAATTAACACGATTTATATTGAGTCACACAGGCACTCTTTCATATTCTCACATTGTAGCATGTTTACTCAAAATAGACAACCTAATTACTTAAGAAAATTGGCTGCATTTGCAGAATTGAAGCACTGTAGGAAAAAAAGGAACTGAAATTATGAAATATAGAAGGATGGAAAAATGCCAAGTTCTCGTTATTTTTGTTCAGTTGCGTAAATGTTAATTAAGATATACAGTCCATGAGTACTGTGTTGAGTTCAGTAAGTATAAATGGATGTCTCCTCACAATGGTTAAGAGGGAAGATTCATCTTTTCCTTGCTTATTTATTTTGGATTCATAAATTATGGACTTTGCTGGTTAATGTTACCCAGCCCACCTCCCTGTCTCCCACTCTTTATAGAGAAATAGAGTGTCTGATAAAGGAATTAAGCATGTGGGAAAGTCATTCATTTAAACTGGGGAGAAGACGTTACACTTTACTAACACAAATTACTCCATAATATATTAAGAGCAAGGTATTAAAGTCAGGTTGGCTGAGAGTGGTATGACTTACTGGGTAAAATGCATGCCATGAGATCATGAGGCTCTGAGTTTGGATCCCCATAACTTACCTAAAAATGCCAATTGTGGCCATGTGTGCCTATGATCCTAGGGTTAAGAGGATTAAGAGTTAAGGGGAACAGGGAAAGACAGTGAGGATCCTAATGTCTTTCTGATGGGAGATAGAGAATTCTTGCTCTGTAATAAATTAAAAAGACTAATAAAAGCCAAGCAGTTTTTTATGTCATTCTGTAGAAAGGGAATATAGTACAGATAAAAACCAAAATGGCTCATCTGCTGATTTGGCAAAGACTCTGGTATTTTAACCCCTGACTTTTTTTTTCCCATAGGCTGATTATAATTGCAATCTTCATGTTTTTTTTTTTAACGAAGTCCCTTTACTACCATCTTCTTTCACATTGGTTCAAGATGCAAAGCTTATCTAATACATTATCTGGGGCATTATACAGCCAAGTTTTGCTCATGTGCTCAATTGTATAGAGGATAGTCTACAACTTCTAAACTCTCAGAGTTCTGGGAAAAGCAAGTACAAGCTACCATCTATGAGAAAGAAGGGCAGAGAATCTCCTGCTTATCTATTGTTGTAACTGTGATAAATTCTCGGTGCACCTCATACTGAAAATGGACAAGAACTAGTTGTTTCTTAAGCTGACCAGGCAGTTTAACCAAAGACGGGTGGGTTTCAGTATCATGAGAGAACCTGTATCCAGAGACTATGGTGAGAATGATAGACAAGTGATTCATCTGTGTGCATGCACACTGAGCCATACACTAGACATATTTATACATTCACACAACAATAATTAATTAATTAATATTAATTAAGCCTTTCTGGTGACCTCTACTCTTCTAAAGCAACCTCATTGGGAAAAAGAATAAAGTATGTGAATAATATAACAGGGTTTTACAAACTTTAAGAAAGCATATTTACTTTCATTAATACCATTTATTCAAATCTTTATTTTTAAACTCTCTAAAAAAAATTCAAATAGCTATTCTAGAGCTGGTCAGAAGAAAAAAAATAGCAAAAAAAATTATCATGTTCTTTCAAAAATGTTTATCACATACTTCTCATGTGTAGTATATTGTTACTGGCAGTAGGAAGAACACAGCAAATACATGATGGCAACTCATAGTTTTTCTTGGCGTTTGGGAAACAGACATTAATGAAGGGGATGATGTAATATTAAAGGAACATTTTGACAACATTGATACATGTTCACAATTCTGTAAGAACATCAGAGAAAACACCAAAGAGGTGGTTGTAACATTTAACTAAGCCTGGGTATTTTATCTGAGTTCCCAGCTCTACATTTTAATTTAGAATTTTAAATTTTCATGAGTATAGTTTTTACATCACTTCTCTCATCTTTCCAATTCTTCAATATGTCTCCATCACTCCCTCTTAAATTTATGATATCGTCTTCTCAAAAACATACACCTGCATTCATACATATATACATACATGTATATGTATATATAAATGCTACCTTCTGAGTCCTTTGCTTATTTGGGGAGCTTCTCCATGAAGATGACTGATCTGCCTTCATCTAAGGGTCAGAGTTTATGAGAATTCCCTTACTTATGATGACATGTCAATTTGGGTTGCCATTGTGCTAGTCTTGTTTACGTAATCATATTGCTAAGATTTCCTAGGTTCATCTCCTTGTCATAAATAGGACATAATCTCTAGACAATGTTTTGGTCTTCATGCTGCTTGTACCTCCTCTTCAACAATGTACACTTGTAGATGCATCATTTGGGGCTGGGAATTCTATGGTCAGTTGTTCTTCTCATTTTAACCATTTGTGGATTTCCGTAATGAGCTCTATCTGCTGATTGAAAAAAACACATTTTTGATGAAGGGTGGGAGCTACATTTATCTGTGAGTACAAGGATATATACTCAGAGAACATCTCTAAACTATATGTACGTAGGAAAATGGTAGTAGAATCTTCTCCTATAGGATTCATGATCTTACTAGTCATGGATAGTTGTCTATGTTTATAATACCAAGCATCAGTTATCACCCCTGAGAATGCTATAATAAAATTAAGTAGCTGTTGGTTTCTTCAAGACATACATGCCACTATTAGACCACTGAGATCTTCTTATGCTGGTGATTGTTATGGTTCATAAGCCTTATAGCTTGGTAGAACTACTGATTGCTTTTCTTCTTTGATAGCAGTTCTAGTTAGAGGAGGCTTCCATGTCATTTACATCTTGGGTACTCTGTACTGTGATTTCTCTGTACTGCATCCAACTGTGTGCTATTTCCAGCAACAGGAAGTTCTGGAAAGAAAACAAGGGCAATTGCACTACCCTATATTGTTGAAGAGTCTTTTGTATTTTCCTGACCGACAACTTAAAAGGCAGTTTGCCATTAGAGTTTTAGTTAATCTATGCCTCTTGGAGAAACATGCCACACCAAGTGTTGTAATTTAACGTAAACTATATAGATAGTTGTGTACATGTGTGATTAATACCTGTATTTTAAAGTAAATATAAAATGTTAAAAACATATTTACTGTTATCTCTATTCCTTATTTCTCCCTTATCCCTATTTGACCCTTCCCTCCCTCCCAAGTTAAAGATTCCTCTATTTTCCTAGTTCCTCTTCCATAGCTCCTGCATCTTACTCTTCCTTTCTCTAGAGACAGTCTCAATGGTCTTCTTTTTCTGGCCTCTAGAGTTACTCAGGATAATATAATAAATCTGAAGATTTGCAGCTGGGAAATAAACTTGAAAGAGAACATATGACACTTACCTGTAAATTTCATTTTTTTATGATTGAGAAGAATTTCATTGTACAACATTGTTATTACCCATGCATCAGTTGAAGGATGCATATTTTGTTTTCATTTGCATTTTAGAGTCATTGTAAATAGAGCAGCTATAGACATTGCTTTTCAAGTCTTGGGGCATTTGCAAAGGAGTGCCACAGCTGGATCATATGGCAAATGTATTGATAGCTTTTTAAGGATTCTACATACTGATTTTCATGTGAATGCACCAGTTTGAAGACTCATCAACAGTGAATGACAGGAATTTTCTGATCTTAACAATTCTAACTCTGGTGGAAGGAAATCCAAAGTAGTTTTAACTTGTATTTACCTGTCTGCTAATGATATTGAGCACTTTTGTCATATTGCTTAGCCAGTTTTAATGTGTTCTTTTAAAAGCTATGTGTTTAGATCTATAGTTCATTTCTTGGGGGTGTCATTTGTCTTCTTGACTTTGCTTATTAGTTCTTTGTATATTCTGGATATTCATCCTCTATCAGGTGATAGCTGGCCAAAGTTCTTTCCCACTGTGTGAGCTTCCTCTGCACCTGACTGATTATGTCCTCTTCTGTAGAGAAGCTTTCCAGTTTTATGAGTTCCCAATGTCAATACTGGCCTTAATTCATAAGCAAATGTAGTCCTGCTTAGAAGTCCTTTCCTATTCCTGAATCCCTTAGGATCCTGCCTATGTTTACTTCAAGCCATTTCAGTTGTTTTAAGTTTCACCTTGAGGTGTATACGATCCATTTGGAGTTGACTTTTGTGCAAGATGGGAGTCCAGTATTCCTTAGTCTGTATGTTGTCATTCAGTTCTCCCAACGCCATTTGTTGAAGATGGTGTTATCTCCAGAAAACATTTTTGCATCTTTATCAAATATAAAATTGATGTAGATTTTTATCTTCTTATTTAGGTCTCCTATTTAGGCTCACTAGTCTACATGTCTGCTTTTGTAATAGAACTGTACTGTTTTTATTACTATATGTCTATAACATTGTTAGAAATGTGATATGGTAACACCTTTTGTATCATTCGGTTTGCTCATGTGTATATTGTTATCCAAGGTCTTTTATGATTTTGAATGAATTTGAATTTTTTCCACTTCTGTTAAGAATGTCATAAAGAGTTTAATTGCAGTTGTATTGAATCTGAAAAGTGCTTCTCATAAGATGCCCATATTTACACTCTTGATTCTACTAATCCTTTAGTTTTGAAGGTTTTTCTAACTTCTAATGTGTTTCTCACTCTTTTTTCTTTTGTACTTTTTGAGACAGGGTTTCTCTGTATAGCCCTGGCTGTCCTGGAACTCACTCTGTAGACCAGACTGGCCTCGAACTCAGAAATCTGCCTGCTTCTGCCTCACAAGTGCTGGCATTAAAGGCAAGTACCACCACTGCCTGGCTTTACTCTCTTTTTTTTATGATAAAAAGTCTTCATTTTAGTGGTCTTTCACTTCCTTGGTTTGGATATATAACTTTTAATTTTGTTTTTTTATTCAAATGTTTGCATTCAAATCCTTAAAATATTTCATGTATACATACCTTGTATATTATGTATAAATGTTCCCAATCTGCCCCCTCAAATATTCACAACATTTTCACCAACACATCTTCCTCCTAATTTCATTTTCTCTTTTGAAAAATGACCTACAGAGTCCAAATAGTTGTTCCTAAGCACATTTGTTTGTGGCCATCTGCTGAAGCACTGAGGACTGACCAATGGACACTCTGTTACCCCCAAAAAACAGTGATTCCTAGATCATCTGTTAAGGTAGGGCATTGGCATTTGTTTTCCTATCACTGCTGGAAGATTTAAAAGGTTTTATCTTGTTTACAAAATTGTAGCTGTTGTAAAGTCATATACAACATCCACAATATGTCTAGAAGCAAATATTTCACAGCACTCTCCCCCACCAGTGCTCACTTCAATGTTCTTTCTTTTTGCTTCAAATCTGAGATGTTCTTTAGCCTTTAGAGTGGTGTGTGCATGCCTGTGTCTGTGTTTATCTGTGTGTTCACATGTTCTATCTTGATGTTCAATGTGTAGTAGCAATGTATAGAGACAGTAAATGCAACGAAACTAAGGAGTTTTCAAAGAAAAGCCTACTGTGACAGTATATTGTGATAACACAAAGTACAAAATTTTTTCTTCTTATGAATTCTCATCAGATAAAAATAGAAGAGATTGTTGAGTTTCACATTTTAATCATAAAAGCAAAGTACCTGTTGAGCAATGGTCCATGGGTAACATAGAGTTTCAACATTGCCCCACAAGTTCTTTCTCACTACCTTGTGTCAGTGTGTATGCTGGCATTTATTTAGGTATTGCAAAGTCTATGCCTGGTAGGGATAAAGAGTTTAACATCTAGAAGTATAGAAGACCAGTCCATTTAAAAGAGAGTGTAGCAACGTTTTCTCTTTGGAATGTAAGGAACCTGAAGTCTGGAAGTCTGCTAACTGGTTTCTGGCTTGAATATTTTATAGGGCTGCTGGGTCCTTCCCTTCCCTTTTGGTCCTGTTCAGATACATGTCCCATGCCTTCCGATCATTTCCCCTTTAATTATATTTGGAAGCAGGAGGTCATCATCTCAGGATGCCTGCCTTCACTTTTCTGCCTACTTATGTTTCTCTATCCTTGCTTAAGTTAGAAAATGCCCTGGCCAAAAACCAGTATCTCAGTGCATGTATTTTCATCACCCGGGGAGCTACTGTGGTTAGAAAGTTTTGTTAATTTTTTTTTCTGTTAGTGTTGCTAAAATGCATTACCCTAGGAGAATCCATTTTACAAGTAGCTTTTTATTCCACTTTAGGGGAGGTACCGCCAGTTTTCATCTGCTCCCAAGAGCTGGGACTGTTCCATAGCACTCTGTGCAAAGGTCCCAAAAGGAGTGAACTGGTCTCCCAGGAGTGCTCTCACTCCCAGACTCAGAGGTGAGATTCCACACTTTCTTTCCAGTAACTCTCCAGAGCAGGACCAGCCAGGAGCACACAGGGCATGGGAACCATGGAGTGGCTGGGACAGGATCCTTTCAGTTTCCATCTGCACCCAAGAGATGGGTTCCTCTGTACACAGGTCCCACAGGAAGAAAGCTGGTCTCCCTTTAGTGCTGACATAGGCTTACATACCCACAGGAAGAAGAAGTTCCAGCCAGAGACTGCAAGACCAACTAATACCAGAGATAACCAGAGGGTGAAAGGCAAGCACAAGAATCATACCAACAGAAACCGTGGCTACTTGGCATCTTTAGTACCCAGTTATCCCACAACATCAAGTCCTGGATACACTAACACACCATAAAAGCAAGACTCTCATTTAAAATCACATTTCATGATACTCATAGAGGATTTAAGAATGACATACATAACCCCCAATAGCCAGAAGCTGGAAAGAACCCAAATGTCCCTCAATGGAGGAATGGATACAGAAAATGTGGTATATTTACACAATGGAATACTACTCAGCAATTAAAAACAATGAATTCATAAAATTCTTAGGGAAATGGTTGGAACTGGAAAATATCATACTAAGAGGTAACTCATTCACAAAAGAACACACATGGAATGCAGTCACTGATAAGTGGATATTAGCCCAGAAGCTCAGAATACCCAAAACACAACCCACATATCAAATAATTCCCAATAAAAAGGAAGGAGAGGGCCTTGGAATGACTTGATGCAGCATTGTAGGTGATTGCCAGTACAGAGGAGTGGGAGGGGGTGGATTGGGGAACTGGCAGAGGGAAGAGGACTTATGGGACTTAGAAGGAGGGGGGAACTGGGAAAGGGAAAATCATTTGGAGTGTAAACAAAGAATGGAGAAAAAAAGAAATATAGGAGAACACAGGAAAATATGTAGAAACGCTTAAAGAAGAAACACAAAAATTCCTTAAAGAATCATAGGAAAATACAATCAAACAGGTGAAAGAATTGAACAAAATCATTCAGGATCTAAAAATGGAAGTAGAAACAATAAATAAATCACAAAGGGAGACAACTCTGGAGATAGAAAACCTCAGAAAGAGATCAGGAGTCATAGATGCAAGCATCACCAACAGAACACAAGAGATAGAAGAGAGAATCTCAGGTGTAAAAGATACCATTGAAAACATTGAAACAACAGTCAAAGAAAATGCAAAATGCAAAAATCTTGTAACCCAAAATATCCAGAAAATCCAGAACATAATTAGAAGACCAAACCAAATGTTAATAGGTATAGAAAAGAGTGAAGATACCCAACTTAAAGGAGCAGTAAACATCTTCAACAAAATTATATAAGAAAACTTCCCTAACCAAAAGAAAGAGATATCTATGGACATACAAGATACATATAGAACTCCAAATAGGTTGGACCAGAAAAGAAGTACCTCCTGTCATGGAATAATCAAAACACCAAATGCACTAAAGAAAGAAAGAATATTAAACACATTAAAGGACAAAGTTCAAGTAACATATAACAGCAGACCTATCAGAATTACACCAGGCTTCTTGCCAGAGAATATAAGAGCCAGAAGATCCTGGGCAGATGTCACAGAGACCCTAAGAGAACACAAATGACTGCCTAGGCTACTATTCCCAGAAAAACACTCAATTACCTTAGATGGAGAAACCAAGATATTGTATGATAAAAACAAATTTATATAATATCTTTCCACAAGTCCAGCCCTACAAAGGATAATAAATGGAAAACTCCAGTACAAGGAGGGAAACTGCATCCTAGTAAAAGCAAGAAAATAAACTCCTTTTAACAAACCAAAAGGAAGATAGCCACCTAAACATAATTCCACCTCTAACAACAAAAAATCACAGGAAACAACAATCACTTTTCCTTAATATCTATTAATATCAATGGATTCAGTTCCCCCAATAAAAAGACATAGACTAACAGACTGGATATATAAACAGGACCCAAAATTTTGCTGCATATAAGAAACCTATCTCAGTGTCAAAGACAGACACAACCCCAAAGTAAAATGCTGGAAAACAAATTTACAAGGAAATTGTCCCAAGAAAGAAGCTGAACTAGCCTTTCTAATACTGAGTAAAATTGACTTTCAACCTAAAGTTATCAAAAAAGATAAGGAGGGACACTTCATACTTTTCAAAGGTAAAATCTACCAAGAAGAACTCTCAATTCTGAACATCTATGCTCCAAATGCAAGGGCACCCACATTCATAAGAGAAACTTTACTAAAATTCAAGGCACACATTGTACCTCACACAATAATAGTGGGTGACATCAAAGTCCCACTCTCAGCAATGGACAGATCATGGAAACAAAAACTAAACAGAGACACAGTGAAACTTACAGAAGTTATGAATCTAATGGATTTAACAGATATCTATAGAACATTTTATTGTAAAACAAAAGTTTTATCCTTTAACAGAAGGTTAATACCTTCTTAGCACCTAACAGTACCTTCTCCAAAATTGACCATTAATCAGTAACAAAAGAGGGCTTAACAGATACAAGAAGATTGAAATCATTCCATGGATCCTATCAGATCAACATGGACTAAGATTGGTCTTCAAAAACAACAAAAACAAAAGAAAGCCCATATATACATGGAAGTTGAAATAAACACTATTCAATGATATCTTGGACAAGGAAGAAATAAATTAAAGACCTTTTAAAATTTAATGAAAATGAAGCCTCAATATACCCCAAATTATGGGACACTAAAAGCAGTCCTAAGAGGAAAACTCATAGTTCTTAGATCCTCCAAAAATAACCTGGAGAGAGCATACACTAGTAGCTTGACAGCAAATCTGAAGTCTAGAAGAAAAAGAAGCAAATACATCCAAAAAGAATAGACAGCAGGAAATCAACCAAGGGCTGAAATCAACCAGGTAGAAACCAAAAGAACTACACAAAGAATCAACCAAAAGAGGAGTTGGTTCTTTGATAAAATCAACAAGATAGATAAACCCTTAGCTAAACTAACCAGAGGGCACAGAGACAGTATCCAAATTAACAAAATCAGAAATGAAAATGGAGACATAAACATAGAAAATGAGGAAATCCAAAAAAAATCATCAGATCCTACTATAATAGCCTATGGTAAACAAAACTGGGAAATCTGGATGAAAAGGAAAATTTATAGACAGATACCAGGTACCAAAGTTAAATCAGGACCAGATAAATGATCTAAACAGTCCCATACACCCTAATGAATTAGAAGAAAATATAAATAGCCTCCCAACCAATATAAATCCAGGACCAGTGGGTTTAATGCAGAGTTCTATCAGACCTTCAAAAAAGATCTAATAGCAATAATCTTCAAACTATTCTACAAAATAGAATCAGAAGGAACACTACCAAATTTGTTCTCTGAAGCCGCAATTACTCTAATAAATAAGCCACACAAAGACCCAACAAAGGAGAATGCAAAAATACTCAATAAAATTCTTGAAAACTGAATCTAAGGACAAATCAAAATTTTCATCCATCATGATCAAGTAGGCTTCATCCCAGGGATTCAGTTATGGCTCAATATATGGAAATCCATCAATATAATCCACTATATAAACACACTCAAAGAGAAAAAAACCACTTGATCATTTTATTAGATGCCGAGAAAGCAGTTGACAAAATTCAACACCCCTTCATGATAAAATTCTTGGAAAGATCAGTAATTCAAATCCCATACCTAAAAAGAGAAAAGCAATATACAGCAAACCAGTAGCCAACATCAAACTAAATGGAGAGAAACTGTAAGCAATCCCACTAAAATAAGGGACTATGCAAGGCTGCATACTCTCTCCATACCTATTCAATATAATTCTTGAAGTCCTGGTCAAAGCAATTAGACAACAAAAGGAGATCAAAATGATACAAATTGGAAAGAAAGAAGCCAAATTATCACTATTTGCAGATGATAGTTTATACTTAAATGACCCCCAAAAAATCTATCAGAGAACTCCTAAAGTCCAAAACCAATGTCAGCAAAGTGACTGGATATAAAATTAACTCAAACAAATTAGTGGCCTTTGTTTACTCAAAGCATGGACTGTCTGAGAAAGAAATTAGAGAGATAACACCCTTTACAATAGTCACAAATAATATAAAATGCCTTGGTGTGAGTCTAAGTAAACAAGTAAAAGATCTGTAAGACAGGAATTTCAAGTCTCTGAAGAAATAAATGGAAGATATCAGAAGATGGAATGATCTCCCATGCTTTTGGATTGGCAGGATTAATGTAGTAAAAACAGCCATCTTGCTGAAGCATTCTACAGATTCAATGCAATTGCCATCAAAATTCCAACTCAATTCTTTATAGAGTTAGAAAGCAATTTGCAAATTCATCTGGAATAATAAGAAACCCAGGATAGGGAAAACTATTCTCAACAATTAAAGAACTTCTGGAAGTATCATCATCCCTTACCTGAAGCTGTACTGCAGAGAAATCATGATAAAACTGCATGGTATTGGCACATTTACAGACCAATTATAGAATTGAAGACCCAGAAAAGAACCCACACACAATGGTCACTTGATCTTTGAAAATCATCAAATCATCCCTTGGAATAAAGATAGCAATTTCAACAAATTGTGCTGGTTCAAATGGAGGTCAGCATGTAGAATAATGCAAATTGTTCCATTCTTATCTTCTTGTCCAAAGCTCAAATCCAAGTGAATCAAGGACCTCTGCATAAAACCAGGTACACTGAAACTAACAGATAAGAAAGTGGGGAAGAGCCTCGAGCACATGGGCACTGAGGATAATTTCCTGAACAGAACACCAGTAACTTATGCTCTAGCATCAAGAATTGACAAATGGGACATCATAAAATTGCAAAGATTCTGTAAGTCAAAAAAGGACATTGTCAATGGGTCAAAATGACCACCAACAGATTGGGAAAAGATCTTTACCAATCCTACATCCTATAGAGGGCTATTATCCAATATATACAAAAAAATCAAGAAGTTAGACCGCAGAGAACCATATAACCCTATTAAAAATGGAGTACTGAACTAAAGAAAGAATTCTCAACTGAGGAATACCTAATGGCTAAGAAGCACCAAACAAAATGTTCATCATCTTTAGTCATCAGGGAAATGCAAATCAAAACAACCCTGATATTTCACCTCACACCAGTCAAAATGGCCAAGATCAAAACTCAGATGCTGGTGAGGATGTGAAGAAAGAGAAACAGTCCTCCATTGCTGGTGGGATTACAAACAGTTTGGTAGTTCCTCAGAAAACTGGACATAGTACTACCTGAGTACCCAACTGTACCACTCCTGGGCATATACCCAGAAAATGCTCCAACATGTAATAAGGACACATGTTCCACAATGTTCATAGCAGCTTTATGCATAATAGCCAGAAGCTAAAAAGAAGCCAGATGGCCCATACAGAGAAACGGATACAGAAAATATGGTGCATTTACACAATAGAGTACTACTCAGATGTTTAATACAATGAGTTCATCAAATTCTTAGGCAAATGGATGGAACTAGAAACTATCTTCCTGAGTGAGGTAACCCAATCACAAAAGAACACATATGCTATTCACTCATTGATAAGTGGATATTTGCCCAGAAGCTCAGAATAAACAAGATATAATTCACAGACCACATGAAGTTCAAGAAGTAAGTGTGGATACTTCCATCACTCTTAGAAGGATGAACAAAATACTTATGGGAGGAGATACAGAGACAATGTGTTGCACAGAAACTGAAGGGAAGTCCATCCAGAGACTTCCCCACCTGGGGATCCATCCCATATACAGTTACCAAACCCAGACACTATTATGAATGCCAACAAGTGCTTGCTGACAGGAGCCTGGTATATTTGTCTCCTGAGAGGCTCTGACAGTGCCTGACAAATACAGAGGTAGATGGTCTCAAACAACTATTGGACTGAGCACAGAATCCCCAATGGAGGAGCTAGAGTATGGATCCAAGGAGCTGAAGGGGTTGGCACCCCCATAGAAGGTACACCATTATGAACTCACCAGTAACCCCAGAGATCCCAGGGACCAAACCACCAACCAAAGAGTACAAATGGAGGGACCCTTGGCTACAGCCACATATGTATGAATCCTTATAGGAAATGAATGAGATGAGAGGCCCTTGTACCAGTGCAGACTCATTGCCCCAGTATAGAGGAATGCCAGAACAGGGAAGTGGGAGTGGGTGGGTTAGTCAGCAGGGCGAGGGGGATGGAATAGAAGGTTTTTGAAGGGGAGACTAGGAAGGGGGATAACATTTGAAATGTAAATAAAGAAAATAGCTAATGAAAAAATAAATAAAACCCTTTCAAGTAATTGAAAATCAAATAAAAATTGTGGTCCCTAGGTGGATCCAGGAGCTGTGCCATCTGTTAGGTGTAACCGTTCAGCACAGACTGATAACTGGGTTATTCCTTGGGATAGAAAGGAGTCACCCTTTAAATTTATTGTGTAAACTGAGAGTTTCGAGTAGTGGTTCTCATCCTGTGGGTCAAGTCCCTCTGAGGGTGTTGAAGAACCTCTTAACAGAGATCATGTATCAAATATCTTGCATATCAAACATTTACATTAAAATTCACAACAATAGTAAAATTATAGTTATTGGGGCAGCATCAAAAAAAATCTATGATTGAGAGTCACCACAACATGAGGGACTGTGTTAAAAGGTTAGAGCATTAGGAAGATTGATAGTCACAGTTATCTAGTGATAGGTACCTAACATTGGAATGTCATGGCCCCCGCTAACCTATTATAGGATACCTGGTATGTTTGTCAGGACTAATGACTCCCCTACTATTCCTGGAGCTATAGCTGGATTTTGTCTCCCATTGTTAACACAGGGTGCTTGACCATTTGTCTTCCCAAGTGTTTACCACATAGACTTGAACCTGTACCTGAGCAGCTGCTTCTTGCTGCAAATATGTTTTCTGACTTAGACCTGTTTTGGACTCTTATCCAGCTGGTGAACTGAGTAGCTTCAAGTTCAAACCTGACTCCAGAGGATCCACCAGCATCTTCCTCCTGACCTGGGTTTGGTTTATCTTTCTCAGCATACTTCTGCACCCTATTCTGCTCTGCTGCATCCCATTGAACTTGCATTCATCCTGTCACACAATAATGCATATGCAGCTGTGTAGATACATCCACTGTGCTATGCCATGTGCTATGAGACCTAGTTTTCGTAATTATGACTGGGATAAAAATAACTTGCATTCACCTCAGTAGGTTTCCAATTGAAGCTGATTATATGACAAATGTTGTGACTGAAACATTGGAACCTGAGAATTTGTTACCTAACAAATTTTTGACACTATAGTAAAATAACATAGTGAGCTTACAACACAATCTACATCTATATTACATGAATCTATACATTGTAGTTTACTGGAATTAATCAATATGACCCCAGTAAATAAGAACTCTTAATATAATAAAGATTAAAACACAGTATAAAGACCTTCCTATTATGTTTATATGAGAACTTGTTAAAAATATCACCTGATTTCCCCTGCCTTCTCTTTTCCAGGAGGGTTAAAGACTGAACAGATTTCTTGTCCTTCCCAATACTAGAATTCCACATAGGCATTATAGATCAAGCTGCCTATGAAGATCTTCATTACTTGTTTGCCATGTGTTATTTTTGAAACCCATGTGAGGTGAGAACAACATGGATACAATCCCAATCACAACATCTGGGCAAATGTTGAGGTATTTCAATCTGTGCAGTAATCACTTTTCCCTTTGGTGAAACAAAAATACCAAAATGTAATAAAATATAGTACTCAGAGGAAATCCTTCTTCACCCTATTCAGATCCATGCTGGTTGCTTGTAAGAGGCCAGAAGGGCTGAAAACAGTTCATAGTCTGTCAGAGAAGGGTAACTTTCACTGGGGTTATACTTTGGGTCCATTTGAAAGCCATACCTCATCTATGTTTTCTATGTAACCTCAATAAACTCATTCATCTTCCATGATAAACTATAATGGAATTCTAATTTTGTATTGGTATGGGAATAGGTACATGGAGGTATTGTTGCAACCTAAGCTCATAAAATTCTTAGGAAGATTAAGAATATTGCACAATAGGAAGTATATATTAAGTGCTCAATAAATAATTCTTTCCCCCTCATTTTTCTACCTTTCCTACCAGATTCATTGCACTCATACACATTCACAAGATTGCCTACATGGCTTCTTATTCTAGGAATCCATTTCTTTCCCTTTTGCTATAAAGTGGCATGTTTCCTTTCTTACACCTTAGTATTCCACATGCCACACAGATACTTATTAATTTGTATAAGTAGTAGTTTTGACTCGCTAACAAGTGAGAATAAAAGATATATGTAAAGGAGACTATCCATCCAGATCACTTGTGTAACATTGTATGCAGAGATTTTGTATTGCCTATTTAATATTGGCAGCTCATTTGCTGGGTCACAACTTAACATATGATGTATGCGTAGCTCAACCAACCTTTGCTGAAGCATGTAGTTTCTATTGTAGAGGAAATTAGTCTGTCATATAAAATTTGACTGTTGAAATTCTGTAATTTGAGGAGGCCATTGGAGTTGGATCAGAGGTAAAGGTGCTGACCTCTGAGCCTGAGAACTCTTTTGATCCATATGGAAGAAGTGTCCTCTAAATTCCACTAATTCTATATGTATGCTGTGGCACATGCATACACATGCACATATTTATGGAAATACACACACACACATATACACATACACAGAGGTATGTGTATAACTTCCACACACATACCAAACCAATCAATAAATAAAATAATAATTAAAAGAATTGAACACTGTAATTTGAAAACTGCAAATATCAAGACAGTTCAAATATAAATACACCTCAAAATTATGGGAGCTTGGTTCTATAACTCTACATATACATGCTGGTAAACTCTCAGTCTATACTAAAAAGTCCTGGGTATCTTATTGATACTCCTTGATAAAGTTACCACCTATCTCTGCATTGTGAGCACAGTCCAAACTGAGAACCACTTGAATTTAACATTGGATATGTTTGGCATCACAAACACATGTTGAAGTCTTTTCTATCCTTGATTTTAAAACTTTGGGAATCTATATAAAAGGTTCTATGGGGGCATGCCATAATCTTGACATCTTTTGGTATTTTCTAATGATTAGATGCAGGCTATGAATTCTTCCCAGAAATATCTTAGATACATTATATTCTTTAGTGTATACAAAGACTTTCAATCTCTGTTATATTAACAAAGTTATGCTATTAACTGTGATATCTACCTAGACCTCAGCTACAGAGTTACAATATCCTTTCTTAAAATTAATGCATAATACTGGAGAAAGTATTATGTTAAACTCATATTATTCCTCCAGTAGCAGTGGGCTTATCATCTCTTCTGTATTTAATGATATTCTTTCCCCTTTGATTTCAAAATATCTCTATGATATTTTTGTTATTTGTTAATTTATGCATGCTTTGTATGTCTGTGTGTATGTATGGATATATGCATACCATTGGACATATACAGAAGTCAGATGACAAGTTTAATAATACAGGTCTCTCATTCTACCCTGTTACTTCTGTCCATTGAACTCTGAGCAAAGGCTTGTTAGCAAGTGCCTTTATCCATTAAATTCTGTTGCTTCTGATTGAATGAGTAATATTATTTTGCTGACACTGCTAAATATGATAATTAAATTAGCCATTTGTTTTTTAATAGGACCCTGTGATGGCTTGAATCATATGTTACCATGGGTAAAAGGCAACACTCACAACTCTTGCTGTTATATGAAGAGAGAATTAGGAGTCATGTATGGACTTGCTGAAGTAGTGTGTCACTGAGGGCACAGTTAGATGTGATCTCTGAACTTCAAACTCCAGGTAGAAGTGATGTCTTCCCTACTATACCCTATGCCCCAAAATAATATCCAAACACTTATATATAAGTTTTCTTGCTCATGGTGTCTTATCAAAGCAACAGAAAAGTAATTAAAACAATGCCATTCAAATGAATGTTATATTCTTTTGTGATAAACAAACCTGATATTATTATTCTGGGGATTAATAAAATACCTTCTTTCCTTTGAGCATTTCATTTCTGTAGGAAATATCAGCATTCCTGGTCATCTTAAATGATCTTCCTTAGCCCCAGTATCACCCTTTTCTGCCATGAACCTTTCTTAGTGTCCTAGGTATGTTCCACTGCTGTGAATGTATAGCTGAATTTTACAGTGTAGTCAAGGCTAAAAAATCTAAAATACCCAGTTGTTTTTAGTTTTAATATAAACACTAACTTATTTAAAAGCAGAATATGAAGAAAGTAGATCCAGAATGATTAATGTGTACTACCATGAAAATTAAACCAGTAAATTATGTTCTGATATTGCACTATATATTTATTTTCACACTGGTGGAATGTATCCATTACTCTTTTTATTCCAGTGGCCAAATACCTGATAAGAAGCTACTTGAGGAAGGAATCATTTCTTTTAGTAAAGGACAAAGAGGAAATAGAGCCAAACTCTAAAGTCTCAAGTCTCATCTCTAGCAACCCACTTCATCCAACTAGGATTCACCTCCTCAAGCTTTCATAGTCTTTCTAAATAATGCTACTGGCTTTCAATGAAGTATCCAAACATGTGAGTCTATGGTGTAAAATACAGACACTGGAGTGTAAAATCCTTAAGCACACTTCATCCTCAAGAGTCTTCTTCATCTGGAGAATGAGACTTAGAAATTGTCACTGAGCTACTTGTTTATTCTTTTTCAACTCTCCTGGCATTTTTGTATTGAGCTATTTTTTTATTGAGCAGAGAACTGCTAATCCACAGGCCCAACTTTCTGATATTAATGATGTTTTTTGATGTCTCTCACTGCAGTGATACTTTCAGAGAAAGCCCTCTGTTGAGGACTGGGAAGACACAGCTGGATTTATCTGTAGGCTTGTCTTCATTTGAAAGCATTCATACTCTCTTGCCATGGCTAAATAATTTCCTTGCTTTGTTTTTTCTCATAGTCTGTAGAGTAAGTGCAGAAAGATTATGACACATCCCTTTGGTATTACTATTCCTATATCAGATTACTGGGTTTTGTAATTTATAGCTATTAATTACAAGAATTTGCATTTTGTGTATATAATTCAATAAATTGTAAATTATTATTTGTATTTTAAATGTTTGATTGACATTATATACATATCAGCAAATTTAACATTTATTTCAAGGCTTTCATCCTGCCATGCATAATACTGATTCAAAAATTATAAGCCATTCAGTGACCACACTGTTATGAAATCAATATGGATTTTTTTCTAAGCCAAAGAACTGCTATAAAACCCAGTGTAGCATAAAGGGGCATATGCTCAAAAGAGGGTGTATCACCCCACTGACATCCTTTGCACATGCATGCTTATTGTGGCTTCATTCTCAATAACAGGGTAATGAAAGAATCCTAGATGCCTCTTCAGAGATGAATAGATAGTGAGAGCGTGCATACACAGTGAAATTATATTCATGACTTAAGAAAATGAAATTATTAAATTTCAAGAAAGTAGATGGAATGGGGCATTTTGTAGGTATAGGCTATGAAACTAAAGAGGGACCATCAATGGTGGAATTGGGTGATAAGAAATTGTCAGGAAGAAATGGAGCACAAGTGTTAGGACCATAGAAAAGATTTTGTCTGAGAGCAAGGCTATAATGGGGTATGGGGGAAGAGACAATGTAGGAGGAAGGGGAGCTAAGGAAACTAATCTTGTTTGAAAATGGCATGATGAAACTTAATACATTACATGCTAATCAATTTGAAAAGTACCTGTGCTAACTCAGACATAAGGTGTGATGAAGGTTCTCCATGATACATAACTAAAAGATATATCTAAGTTTTTCCTGCTAAGTTATTGAGAAATAGGGACACCAATTTTGGACACCAATGTTCTATTCTTGACTTTTAATGTAGTTATTTTACACAGATCAATACCTAACTCATTCAATTCCTTCAGCTGCTGGAAGTCTGGGGACAAAGTGGATGGTGGTTGTAGAGAGAAATGTTCTCCCTTCTAGTGCAGATATGATATACCCTCTGTCCCTGATCTAATTACAGACCTGTTATTCCCTCTTTGTTTCATCTCTGGCTGCAAATACAATAATGCTTGCATTCATTCTTTTGCAGGTATTAAACACTGAAGTGTGTGATCTCATATATTTTCCCTTTACATAGAAGTAGCAGCTTTTTGACAATATAGAAACAAAGTAAAAGTGAATAAGCCTATTTTTCTCTTATAGACAGACATATGCCATAATAAAACATATAAGAAGACATATTTCTTCTTCACTGTTGAGTTTCTCAGGATAGAAAATGTTATCCTATTCGTTAGTATTCCCATGATATATACTTTTAAAGAATTACTTTATTTTTAAAATTATGTGTATGTGTCTCTGTGTGAATATGTGCATGTGTGAGTGCAGGAATCTATGGAGGTCAAAAATGGAGCAGGTAGGAAGTTGTGAGCTACTAGACAAAGGTGCTATAGTGGAAACTTGATTCCTCTGCAAGCATAGTGAGTGCTCATAAGCCCTGAGCCATCTCTCTAGCCTCATGAAAACATTTAAATAATAGATGGTTGAGATTCAAATTTTAGTTATTTTCCTTAGATGGAAATGATTATCATAGGAGTGCTACTTTTTCTCTTTGGGATTATTAATACGTTATCTTAGTTAGCTTACATTGTGATCCAGTGAGGTTATCTAAGTCACTGAGGATGTTCAAACTTTCCAGCATATCTAATTGCCATTAATATCCAATCTTCTAAAATATTGAAAATGGTCCAGATAGTAGTCTTTGGAGTTTGGCAATTATATTCAGTAGAAAATGAGTTTTGCATTATTTTAATTAAATTAGTTGAAATAATTGGAACTGATTCTGGGTTCCAAGTTTTTGGGGGAAACATTTATAGTGAAAATTACAGAGTGCCAGTCTGTTGCAGTGTAAAAGGCAGTGAGAAAACCCACAATCTCAGAAAGTCTACACAATAATGAATATTAATGTATAAAATCTACCAGTAAGAAAAAGTATCAGAAGATAGTAATGGGGATTATGATTTATATACGTAAAACTTATGTGAAGGTCTGGAGAGTTCATTCAGGGTTTTAACACTTGCTTCATAGACATGAGGACCTGAATACAGAGCCCAGCATACAATTAAAAGTCATGAATCCCATATACACCAAAAACTCCAGCACCAAAGGGTGAGAATAAGCTTTCTGGGCCTTGCTGGCTTCTAGTCGAGTGAAGAAAACACAAGCTCCAGTTCGAGGGAGAGATCCTGACTCATAGGAACAGTAGCACAATGAAAGCTAGAAGAGGACAGTGGATGCCCATCAATGCCTCTGCATTGATGTCCCTCTTCCAATCTCTACATGCATGTACCTTCATACATTCAAGTACACACATCAATACATAATCAATATGTGATATGAAGTATTTATAAAATAAAGAATATATATAGGCTGATATCAGAAAAATGTAAATACTTCAAGTTAGCAATCTTAAATGTTTAAGTGAAAAGTCCATTACTCTATCTATACCCTTGTCTGCCTGTCTGTCTGTCTGCAAGGGATCTGTCTGACTCCCAGTCTATCAGTGGTGGTCTATAATTTTAGTAGATTTAGAAAATTATTATCTCCTAGAGGAATCCAAACTATGGTAATACTGCAGTACAAGACAACAGAGAATTTTGATGACTAGTGAACATAGGGTAGACTTGTTTCTGACAGATTCTTAGAAGAAAATATAAACCATGAAATTACACATATTTGCTACCTTTTTGACAATGGAAGCCAGGTGTAAAACTCAATGAAATCATTTAAAAAGTGTAACTGTACATAGTCCACCCACTACACATGATTTGGACGAATTACTAGGAGATACTCAGAGGCAAAAAGACATGAATGTGAAGGAGTGACAATCAGTGCTGGGTTAACTTTTTCCAGGGAGATCCAAGGGAAATTCCATCCCCCCAAACTTTATAGTAAATCAAAGGCCAGTTTTGTAATGTCAGTGGATTCAATGGTGTTTCATAAAGAGTAGGACTGAGAGATTACAGGAACTTGGGTAACCCTCAAACAGCTGCATTTATCCAAAATCCCCACCTATCTTGGAGGGAGACATTATAGACGCTACATTATGATGCCCAATTTTAATAAATATTCCACTACATATTCCACATTTCCAAAGCCACTTGAAGCTTGGGGAGGGAGGCTCTCAAAAGAGGTTCTCCTGGACCTTCCTAGGGAATTGTAATAGCCCTATTATATTTCTAAAGACGTGCCTATCTACTACCTACCTACTGCTCTGGTCTGGTTGTCCTGAGGACAGGACACAGTCCTATGTGGCACCTTCTTTAGACATAAGGAAAAAGTATCATACAACAGCCAAGTAAACATAGAGAAAAAGGAAGTCACAGAGCTTATTCACAGACTTAAATAAAAGTATATTTTAAACCACTAATTACTTCTCTTGAAATTAACTATTGATGATATTGACATAAAATAATTCTTTTCTTTTTCTACTATTGGTGCATAAAAATGCACCAGGTTTGGAGGGAAAGTAAGTTTGAATGCTGGGACCCTTGATTTATGTGGAAAAGCACAACGAAGGAGATTAACATAAGGCAATTCTCAGAAGTGGCAAATTTTAAATACACATTGAAATTTCAAGTGCAGCCATTTGAAAAATATTAATGGGATGTCAGAGTTTCAAACCATTGGAGGAAAAAAATTGAAGAAATCTGCACGAATTCAAAAGGAATGAAGATTTTTTTATAAAAAAATTATCTGTCAATTGTGTATGTGTGAGTGCATGTGCAGGCTCCAGTGCCTGCAGAGGCTTGAAGAGAGCATGAGAGTATCTGGAGCTGAAGTTCTGGGCTGAGGTGAACCACCTTAATGGATATTGGGGATTGAGCTCAATTCCTCTGGATGAACAGCAAGTGAAATTGACTGCTCAGATGTCTCTCCAGCCGCTGATTTTGAAAAGCAGAAAATTTAAATGTATAAAGCGTAAAACAAATTGTCAAAACACAATCTAAACATCACAACAAACACAAACAATAACATTTAACCATTTAGATAATCATATTTTGGTTGCTCTTAAAAATACTGTTTTGTTTTGTTTTGTTTTTATTTGCTTTGCTTTATGCCTATTTAAAAATGTTGCACCACGAGAATGGCAGATGTTACAGTGAAGAAAATATACATGTGAAAAACAGACATGTTAACATACTAATGCCAGAGCAAAGGGAATAAGTGAGGGTATTTAATGAAGCAGATGGATTCCTTCATGAGCACTCAATTCTATATTCCTTCAAGATGCTCTCTAGTTTATTTGATAAAAGGATATTCAATAAACAAAATTGTTGCTAAAAGGGAGAAGAGAAGAACTGCAAAAGTGCAGGGGGTGCTAGGAGCCTGGAACTGAGATAGTCTCAGTGTTCAGAAACTGATTAGTTTCTCTGTTGATTTAAAGAATAAAGAATGTCCCAGCACTCAGGGAAGTTTGTGTGTGTTTATGTGTATCTGTGTGTATGTTTGTGGTGTGTGTGTGTGTGTGTGTGTGTGTGTGTGTGTGATGTGTGTATCTGTACACTTATGTATATATGCATGTATATGTGTGTGAAAATTGAACAAAAATGTATTCCCCCAGTGTTGGGGAGATCTCTACCTATGATCAGAGTTTCACTGAAGAAATTAGAACCTGTATATGTTTGTGATAATTTGTCCTTAAGATTTAGCTACTTTGTGCTGTTGCAAAGAGTTTGATACAGTGGAAAAACAAAGTCTGATCCCTTTCTATCTGCCCCATATGGAAGATTTAAAAGTCCCACTGAACATTTCATTCTAGCAAGAAAATTCCCACTCAGTCTTTGGTGTAGAGAAGAATCAAGAAGTCAGCCATCTTAAATATTGAAATGAAAATTGCAGTAGTCTTCCTAGTCTTCCCTGTGTGCTTACACAAAGGTCTCTATGACTCCTAGTATTTCAGCAGCTGGGGCGAGAGTTCAGTTGGTAGCATTTTTATTTGGAGCTGACTGGTAGGGAACCAAATGTGGATGCCACATGAACAAGATGCTTATCCAGCTCACTTGTAGGTCAGGACTATATAAGAGGAGTTATTGAAAACACATAGCTGGATTGTATTTACTAAGTGGATACAGATAAATGACAAACAACCTAAAGACCCAAGACTCAGGCCATGGTCTTCAATCGTGTCGGAGAAGGACAGAAAACAGTGAAGGAAAGATGATCTGAGAGCTCAGGCAATGATGGGAAGTCATGAGTATGCCCACTATTGAGACACAAGATTGGAATGCACTCTAAGGACCTGGGGGGCATGAGCTACAGATAAATGGATCTGGATGAAAGCAGAACAGATGGGTGTGTTTAGCACTTAACAGGACAGTGCTCATCACTTTGAGAGCTTTCATAGAGGACCAGTCACTTGGCCCAAAGTGGACTAAAAGGAAGAAGAAACCTGCTAGAAAAAGCAAAATTTCTCAAGTAATTTTAGCAGTTAGGTTATGGTATAAACGAAAATCTCACAGATTAGCATACCTACAGGGAATCCTGAATAGCAGTTTTTGATTTATTTTTTTTTGGAAACAACAATAGGATTTAACATTGTTGTGAATGGTTCCAAGTATGTCTTAAAAGTATGAGTTCCACAGGAGCAAGACTGACAAAGCAAAGTATGTCACAGCACTAGTAAGAACAGAAACTATTGCCCTATATAATGAAGTGTCTGTGGGTAAAAGTATGGGCTTCTTGATTATAGTGTTCCAGAGAAAGACAGGTGACAAAGAGATGATGGGTGATAACTAGAGAGATGACAGGTAGACAGATAAAATGATAGATAGCAGATTAGGGTGATAAATCTATAGAGAGCTGGTGGAGATTAGATGGTAAGTGGATGATGAACAATGATAGACCTGATAGATTAGATATGGAAATATACACAGATGTATGAATATATGTATTTATACACATCATATAAATAACCAGAAGTATGTATATAAATCACAAATTCCTTTGAGTTGTGAAAGCAGTGGCAGTTTCTATATTCTTTCTTTTACTTACTATATATATATTTTTTTTTCACTAGAAGAAGTGAAGTACATAATCAGCAAAGTGCATGCATGCAGGAGGTTCATAAAAGGATGGTGTTTAAAATGGTCATGCACGAGATAGGCAATCTGAAAAGTAAATGGAATATATGTCATAATTGTGCAACCATAATGGTCAAGAGATAGAAAACAATAGTCTAAATTCCAAGAGCCAAAACTCCAGCCTCCAGGAACAGTCTTCATATCAGTCATTGGTAGACACATACAGCATTGAGCTACACAGATAAAGCAACCCAGGGCTGGGCTACTTAGAGAGTCACACACACATATACAAAGAATGGGCTATACGCCTTTACTGGAGAACTTAAAGCAGGTTCAGATGAAAGTGACTGAAAATCAAGGATTAACAATAAATACAAAAATGCACTCATTTTAGACTTTTGGTGGTGACACTGAGATTTTACAGCATGGACGTGAGGGAAAAGCTAACAATTATGAAGAAGCACATTGGATGCTAAGGATGTGAACTGTTTGAACTTGTTTTTAACCATAAGACTGAGGGTATGGTTCCGATCATTGATTTAGTTACCATTATCAATGTCTACATCCTCATGGATTATGAAGTAAATACACTAGGAGGTCAAATATTACTGAGTATCAGAAGTATAAACAAAGAATATTCAATTTTCCTACACTAGGTAATTTGTGTATGAATCTGTATTCACATGCATGTATGGTGTGATTGTATGTATGCCATGGCATGAACCTAGAGGTTGGAGGACAACATTGAGGAGTCAGTTCTCCCTTTCACTATGTGGGTCCCAGGATTGACCTCTGGTCCTAGTAATTAAAAGCAAATGCCTTACTCAACTGAGCCATCTTGATGACCCCATCCAGGGATATTTTTTTAAGAAAAACGTTTTGAATATGATGTTGTCAAGTATGACAAGAAAGCTTTACCAAGGCTGAATATATTTTTTAAAGGCAACATAATAGACAAGACAAAGAAGACATTTCTTCCACTGCCAAACTTAAAAGAGTCAAGACAGAAAATGAATTGAGAAACAGTTTCTTCAGATGAGTTTCATAAGAACAAGAATTGTTTCAATCAGTGACCCAAGTAAGTGTGTCCATGGTGTACCTTTGTTCAGCCTGCCACTTGAGCCTGTGAGTATGACATAGTCATTTTCCATCTTCTTTTGGCAGTTGCAAGTCTGCACACCAGGTATTTGATATTCTGGATCAGAATTACTACTGAGAAGCAGGCTTGCTTAAGTGTCGGCAATCTCTTGGTGAACTGGTAGCAGCTGCCTGGACTAGGTGCTGTCGAGTTTCTCATGGCACCCCAGGGACTGCAGCCACCACCAGCAATGAGGGCAAAATGGAAAGGAGTATAAATGACTGGGTCTAAGAATGTCCATCTTGGTAGTAATCAGGGAAATACAGACTATTTTTTACTATGTTTACTAGAAGAAAGGCTTATAAATAGTAAAGATTCAATTTTGAGAACCAGTGAATAATCACCCTTTCAAAAATACTCACTGCAGTATGTGACAGTATTTGAATTGAAGCCATACATTTGTCCATACATCAACTATATAAAAAATGACTTATTATGAATGAGAGCTCATAGAATATATAGAAAGGGATGTTTAAAATGGCTCATGGGACTTTTTGTGACCTATCAAATATTTGACACAAATGTCAGAGCCGAAGTTTAAAGCCTAGTTATCCATCAAAGACTGAGAAAAACAGGTGGTGCACTCCAAATGGGCAATGGACCATTTGAGTGAAGGTGCTGCTTACATGCTTTGTTTATAAGTTCAAAATGGTAACAATGATGGTTCAGTGCTCTGGAATTAATCACAATGGACATTTCCATTATCTTGTGGGACTAGTCAGAAAGCAGTGACAGTTGTGGGTAGAGGGCCATGGTTCTCAGATGTCTGATACACAGTAGAGGGAGTCAACAAAGTCAAACAAAATAAGTTGGACAAAGGTGTGGTATATACATACAAATATACATGCACATGCACATACACATCTACATACACATACTCATATACATACACATACATATACACATATATGTACACCTATCTTTTCCTTCCCCTTCTCCAGATCTCATGCCAACATCTCTTTGGTAAAACTAGCCCAAAGCCACAGGCCTGTAAAAGGTGCTGGAGACTTGGAGACTCAGAGACTCAGAGACTCAGAGACTCTGAACTACTCAGGTAGCCAGTTGAACTCAGTGTTCCAAGGCCAGAGCAAGGAGGAAGAAATAGAGATAGATTCTGGAGAAATCTGTGGAGGAAGTGGCACAATGCACAGACCTTAGCACAAGAGCATGATAATACTAAGGCCCCAGCACTGCCAAAATGGGAGTAACGAACATATATTTATCTGTAACATTTTTAAAAGTTTAGACCAATAAAGAAGGCTTAAAAATCATGTGCAGCAGCCAAGCAAGGATACAACTGGAGGAATGAGGTTTTTTTTTACTGTGTTATTAAATAATTCCTTATTAACATATATAATAAGAAATCACTGTACCAATACCATGCAGTTTTTAACACTACTGCCCTATAGTATTGCTTGAGGTCTGGGATATTGATTCCTCCAGAAGTTCTTTTACTGTTGATGATAGTTTTAGCTATCCTGGGTTTTTCGCTATTCCAGATGAATTTGAGAATTGCTCTTTCTAACTCTTTGAAGAACTGAGTTGGGATTTTGATGGGGATTGCATTGAATCTGTATGTTGCTTTTGTCAAGATTGCCATTTAAATATATTAATTCTGTCAACCCACGAGCATGAAAGATTTTTCCATTTTCTGAGGTCTTCTTCCATTTCCTTCTTCAGAGACCTGAAGTTTTTGTCATACAAATCTTTCACTTGTTTTGTTAGAGTCACACCAAGATACTTTATATAGTTTGTGGCTATTGTGAAGGGTGTCATTTCCCTAATTTCTTTCTCAGCCTGCTTATCCTTTGAGTATAGGAAGGCTACTGATTTGCTTGAGTTGATTTTATAACCAGTCACTTTGCTGAAGTTGTTTATGAGCTGTAGGTGTTCTCTGGTGGAGTTTTTTGGGTCACTTAAGTATACTATCAATTTATCTGCAAATAGTGATTGTTTGACTTCTTCCTTTTCAATTTGTATCCCTTTGACTTCCTTATGTTGTCGAATTGCTCTAACTAGTACCTCAAGTACTATATTGAAAAGATATGGTGAGGGCGGCAGCCTTGTCTAGTCCCTGATTTTAGTGGGTTTGCTTCAAGTTTCTCTCCATTTACTTTGATATTGGCTACCTGTTGTAAATTGCTCTTACTATGCTTAGGTATGGGCCTTGAATTCCTGTTCTTTCCAAGACTTTTAGCATGAAATGATGCTGAATTTTGTCAAATGCTTTTTCAGCATCCAATGAGATGACCATGTCGTTTTTTTTCTTTGAGTTTGTTTATGTATTTGGATTACATTGATGGATTTCCATATATTGAACCATCCCTGCATCCTTCAGATGAAGCCAACTTGATCATACTGAATGATTGTTTTGACGTTTTCTTGGATTTGGTTGGCAAGAATTTTATTGAGTATTTTTGCATTGATATTCATAAGGGAAATTGGTCTGATGTTCTCTTTCTTAGTTGGATCTTTGTGTGGTTTTGGTATGAGGGTAATTGTGGCTTCGTAGAATGAGGTGGGAAGTGTTCCTTCTGTTTCTATTTTGTGGAATAGTTTGAAGAGTATTGGTATTAGGTCTTCTTTGAGGGTTTGATAGAATTCTGCACTAAAACCATCTGGTCCAGTGCTTTTTTTTGGTTGGAAGACTTTCTATAACCCCTTCTATTTCTTTGGTGGTTATGGGACTATTTAGATGATCTATTTGATCCTGATTTAATTTTGCTATTTGGTATCTGTCTAGAAAATTGTCCATTTCCTCCAGATTCTCCAGTTGTTTTGAGTATAGGCTTTTGTAGTAGGGTCTGATGATTTTTTGAATTTCCTCCCTTTTCATTTCTAATTTTTTTTTAATTTGGATACTGACTCTGTGCCCTTTGGTAAGTCTGGCTAAGGTTTATCTATCTTGTTGATTTTCTCAAAGAACCAGCTCTTGGTTTTGTTGATTCTTTGTATGGTTCTCTTTATTTCAACTTTATTGATTTCAGCCCTAAGTTTGTTGATTTCCTGTCTTCTACTCCTCCTGGTTGAAATACCTTCTTTTTGCTCCAAAGCTTTCAGGTGTGCCATTAAGTTGCTAGTATATGCCCTAATCTATTTCTTTTTGGAGGCACTCAGGGCTATGAGTTTTCCTCTTAGCACTGCTTTCATTGTGTCCCATAGATTTGCATATGCTGTGCCTTCATTTTCATTAAATTCTAAAAAGTCTTTTATTTCTTTCTTCATTTCTTCCTTGACTAAGTTATCATTGAGAAGAATATTGTTCAGCCTCCATATGTATTTGAACTTTCTGCTGTTTTCGTTGCTATTGAAGACCACTTTTACTCCATGGTGATCTGATAGGAGGCATGGCATTAGTTTGATTTTCTTATATTTCTTGAGGTCTGTCTTGTGACAAAGTATATGGTCGATATTAGAGAAGGTACCATGTGGTGGTGAGAAAAAGCTATAGTATTTTGCATTAGGATGAAATGTTATATATATATATAGTAAATCCAATTGGTCCAAAGCTTCAACAAGTTTCCCTGTGTCCCTATTTAGTTTCTGTTTTCCTGATCTGTCCATTGAGAATAGTGGAGTGTTGAGGTCCCCCACAATTATTGTATTAGGTACAATGTGTGCTTTGAGCTTTAATAAGGTTTCTTTTATGAATGAGAGTGCCCTTGCATTTGGAGCATAGATGTTCAGAATTGTGAGTTCTTCTTGGTGGGTTTTTCCTTTGACAAGCAAGAAGTGACCTTCTCTGTCTCTTTTGATGACTTTAGGCTGAAAGTCAATTTTATCTGATATTAGAATGGCTATTCCAGCTTGATTCCTGAGACCATTGCTTCTAGGCTTTTACTCTAAGGTAGTGTTTGTCTTTGACCCTGAGGTGTGTTTCCTGTATGCAGCAAAATGTAGGGTCCTGTTTCTGTATCCAGTCTGTTAGTCTATGTCTTTTTATTAGGGAATTGAGTCCATTGATGTTGAGATATTAAGGAATAGAGATTATTACTTCCTGACATTTTTTATGTTATTTTTGTTTTTGAGTAGTTATATTCTTCTGAGTTTGATGGAAGAAGGTTACTATCTTGTTTTTTACAGGGTGTAGTTTCCCTCCTTGTATTGGAGTGTTCCTCCTATTATCCTTTGTAGGGCTGGGTTAGTGGAAATATATTGTGTAAATTTGGTCTTGTCATGGAATATTTTGATTTCTCCATCTAAGTTGATCAAGATTTTTGCTGTTTATAGTAGTCTTGGCTGACATTTGTGTTCTCTTAGAGTCTGCATGTGATCCACCCAAGATCTTCTAGCTTTCATGGTCTCCGGTGAGAAGTTTGGTTGTGATTCTGATAGGTCTTCCTTTATATGTTACTTGGCCTTTTTCTCTTACTGCCTTTAATATTCTTCCTTTGTTTAGTACGTTTGGGGTTTTGATTATTATGTGATGGGAGGTATTTCTGTTCTGGTCCAGTCTGTTTGGAGTTCTGTATGCTTCTTGTATATTCATGGGTATCTCTCTCTTTAGGTTAGGGAAGTTTTCTTCCATAATTTTGTTGAAGATATTTGCTGGTCCTTTAAATTGTAGATCTTCACTCTCATCTATCCTTATAATCCTTAGGTTTGGTCTTCTCATTGTGTCCTGGATTTCCTGGATGTTTTGCATTACAAGCGTTTTGCATTTTGCATTTTCATTGACTGTGGAGTCAATGGTTTATATGCTATCTTTAGCATCTGAGATTCTTACTTCTATCTCTTGTATTCTATTGTTGATGTTTGCATCTATGACCCCTGATTTCTTCCCAAGGTTTTCTATCTCCAAAGTTGTCTCCCTTTGTGATTTCTTAGTTGTTTCTACCTCTGTGTTTAAATCGTGGATGGTTTTGGTTAGTTCCTTCACTTGTTTGATTGTGTTTTCTTGTAATTCTTTAAGAGATTTTTGTGTTTCCTCTTTCATGACTTCTGCCTGTTGCCTTAATTTCTCCTGCATTTCTTTATGTGATTTTTTCATTTCCTCTTAACTGGTTTCTGTCTGTCGATCTATATTCTCCTGGAATTCTTTACATGATTTTTGTGTTTGCATTATATGGGCTTCTACCCTATTCATGCTCCCCTGCATTTCTTTAAGAGATTTATTTATGTCTTTTTTGTGTTCCTCTAGCAGCATCATGACCAGTGCTTTTAAATCCAAATCTTGTTTTTCTGGTGTGTTGGGGTATCCAGGACTTTCTGTGGTTGGAGAATTGGGTTCAGATGCTGCCATATTGCCTTGATTTCTGTTAGCAACGTTCCTACGTTTGCCTTTTGCCATCTGTTTATCTCTGGAGTTAGTTGGTCTTGTAGTTACTGGTTGGTGTTTAAGCTCCTGTGAGCCTGGCATTTGGGGCTGCTGTTGTAGAGGGCGTCTTTGCTCCTGAGGCAGAGACTGGAAGGTTTCTGCTACTGGGCTCCAAATTACCTCCTCAGCTCTGCTGGGCCGGACCCAAGACTCCTCCCGGCTTGCTGCTGGATGAGCAATTGGCCTCCTGGCCTGCCTAGTTGCCAGTTCTTAAGAATCAGATCTTTTTTTCCACAGATCTGGGCTCATCTGTTAGATCTTTATGGTGACCTAGGCTCCTCTGTTGGTTCTCTATGGTGACCTTGTCAGGCCATCAGCTCCAAGATGGTGGCGGGTCTCGGGGCTCTGTCTAACCATGGATTCCCTGCAGGACTGGAGCTTCCCTGGTTGGACTGCTGGAGCTAGATGGTGGAGCTCTCAGTCCACAGGTCTCTATCTGGTGAGCTGTCTGTGGTGCCTCGAGGCAAGATGGCGGCCTCTGCTGTACTCCAGGCACAGACACCGGAGCAAGTTGGTGCCTGTGCAGGTTCATGATGAGAGCGCCCACAGAGCTGTGACTCTGTCCTTCTGGCCCAGGGAAGCCTGTACATTGCCATCTGGTAATCAAATCACTTTCCAAGTGTGGGAAGTATGCATGAAAGTGAAACTGGTGCCTTTCATACTTATGATCTCCAAGCCTTGAGGAAATGTGAGAAAACAATTTGGTTTGGTTTTGAGAGGAAACCCCCAAACAAGCCAAGTCTCTGCTTTCCAATTGTGAGATAAAGTTACCCAGGGCACATTGGTGAAGTCAGGGTTGGGTGGAGGGGTGCTAAAGCTACATTGCATGTTCACAATGAATATAGTACTTTTGTATTTCTGACAACACCAACTAAAATCCAGAATCAAAGCCACCCAATCCAAAGGTGCTCTACGAACCATTCACATCCTCAGTATTCTCAAGCCCAGACTGGGCTACAGCAGGGAAATGGGAGACAGAAGGAACTGTGGCCAAGCAGACTCTGAAAAGTCATACTGTAAAAACCGATACATCTTCGCAGTAAAGGCTGCTTCTTACTCAGAGATGACTGATTTGTTTAAATGTAGTTGTATTTTTAATGTGGTATCTGATAATTTGTTAGAAAATCATTTCCTATGTTGTTTGGTCCTAAGTACTTATTAAGTAAGGTTTTCCCTTCCTTTGATTTGGGGGCATGTGAAAAAAATTGAGACACCAAGAGTCTGGTGAACTGGGGAATGTCAGGGTCTTCTAACTGATAGCATTAAAATCACACCTGAGAAAGCCAGAGTGCAAAGTTTCTATACACATGATAATGGCTTAGAACTCTTAGATACTATTCATCTACCTTTAAATATACCTTTAAAAGTTGTTATTTGCTTGAACTAATGATATGTGATAGCAGGTTTCATACATTTCTGTAATTAATGCATGTCAGTCATATTCACCCTTTACCTTTCTTATCCCTTTCAAACACCTATTGAAACCCATTCTCTCTCAAATAATCTTTCTAATTTAATGCCTTTTGCTTTCCCTTTCATGAACCAATGGTTTTAATGGGGTTACCTACAGGATCATGTGACCTTATCAGAGGTTATAACATACAGCCCTTTTTTCCCTAGGGACCATTCACTACCTCAGGCAGGGGAGGAGCCTTGAAAGATCCTCCCCCAACCTCTGATGGGAAGTCAGGAGGCTAAATCTTGTGCACACCTTCTATGGGTAATTGCAGTTGCTGTGATTTCAAGGTACAAATATCTTCTGTCTGTACTTTAAAGTAAGAAGCAATTGTCCATGATTTATTGTTAGGTTTTAGAGGGAGTAATTTATATTGTCTCATGATTTATTCTTGTGTATCCAGATGGAAAATGCCAGAACTTATCATGGCGGTGACTAGGAAGGCCCAAGGCTGATATCATTCCCTTTACCCATTTAGGCTTATTTCTCTGCCTTTGATCACTTGGATCCTGCCCGACAACTGTGGACACTGGTATGCACGGCTATGTGGCAGCAGGTGCTGAGCACTGTGCTGTGAAATTATGTGATTTGAAGCCATGAGCATGAATTTGAAATGGAGGTATAAAGGGAGCCAGGGAGTCATGAGCTGCTTGTTTTTTATTTATTTGTATTTTTCAAATTCACAAATAAGTTATTATATATCATGATATTTTGAAAGCCATAGGAAACCTTACACATCCATGTTCATTGCATTTGTATGTAAGGAGATGCAAACAACACAGATGCCCATCAGTGGATCATGAAAATGTGGAACATGATCACAGTGGAATTTCATTTGGCTGGGAGGAAAAATGAAACTGTGACATTTGCAGGAAAATGATTAGATCTGGGATATATAGTGGTAAGCAAGTTTACACTCAAACTCAAAAAGACAAATGCGACATTTTCTCCTTTGTATGAAGGCCTTGTCCTATAATGTATTCATGTATGAGTATAGAGAGGTATTTTCATGGATAGAGATGGAAAAGTCAGAGCAGGTCATGATTGGTTGGTTAGGTCACTATGGAAGTCAATACAGAGGGCCTTTCCAAGATATTGGATTGTATGACTTGAAAGGTCTATGTCAGAAAGTGAGCACATCACTATGAGCCTGGGGGCGGGGCTCCAAGTTTTGATTTTACATTCATACAGAAACAAAGTATTGTGAATCTCCTTACCCCTTCTTAAGTGTCTGGATAGGGCAAATGGCTTACTTATTTAAAGGCATGTGCTTATATGTGTGCTGGTTTGGTGACTAGCAACCATATTAGAAAGATCACAAATACCTGTAACTCCATCTCAAGGAGATCTGATACCCTTTTGGGGTCTTTACAAGACCAGATACAGGCATAGACACAGAAATAAAAAATAAATACACCTTTAGGGAAAAAAATGTGTCAGTTACTATATAATGCCTTTTGTCACATTAGGCTTCCTGTTAGCTACATAGTTTTTTTCCTTGCTTCAGAACCCCTTAAGAAAATTCTGCACATAAACAAAACAAAAAATCTTCAAGCCCCTTCATTTAGCATTTAGCTTGCCAGTTCTGGCCTTTGAAAACTTGCTTGAACTACGTTTTTTTCCCCAATTTTGTCTTTTACTACCAACCACACCAAATTACTCCTAGTCTCCCCTTCCCATGTTTATGGTCTTCTATGCTTTAACTCTAAAGTAAATTTTTAGTGTGTTAATAATAAATCTCTATGCAGCAAAATGTAGGGTCCTGTTTCCGTATCCAGTCTGTTAGTCTGTGTCTTTTGATTGGGGAATTGAGTCCATTGATATTAAGAGATATTAAGGAATAGTAATTATTACTTCCTGACATTTTGGGAATTATTATTATTTGTATTTGAGTGGTTCTCTTCTTTTGGGTTGGATGAGATGGGGTTTCTATCTTGTTTCTTCTGGGGTGTTGTTTCCCCCCTTGTGTTGGTATTTTTCCCCTATTATCCTTTGTAGGGCTGGGTTTGTAGATAAGTATCTTGCAAATTTGGTTTTGTCGTGGAATATCTTGGTTTCCCCATCTATGGCAATTGAGAGTTTCGCTGGGTATAGTAGTCTTGGCTGAAGTTTGTGTTCTCTTAGGGTCTGCATAAGGTCTGCCCAGGATCTTCTAGCTTTCATGGTCTCAGGTGAGAAGTCTGGTGTAATTCTGATAGGTCTTCCTTTGTATGTTACTTGTCCTTTTTCTCTTACTGCTTTTAATATTCTTTCTTTGTTTAGTACATTTGGGGTTTTGACTATTATGTGACGGGAAGTATTTCTGTTCTGGTCCAGTCTATTTGGGGTTCTATAGGCTTCTTGTATATTCATGGGCATCTCTCTCTTTAGGTTGGGGAAATTTTCTTCCATAATTTTGTAGAAGATATTTGCTGGCCCTTTAAGTTGTAGATCTTCATTCTCATCTATCCCTATAATCCTTAGGTTTGGTCTTCTCATTGTGTCCTGGATTTCCTGAATGTTTTGGGTTACCAGCTTTTTGCATTTTGCATTTTCTTTAATTGTTGAATCCATGGTTCCTATGGTATCTTCAGCATCTGAGATAACACATCTCAGTGTCAAAGACAAACACCACCTTAGAGTAAAAGGCTGGAAGACAGTTCTACAAGCAAATGGTCCCAGGAAACAAGCTGGAGTAGCCATTCTAATATCAGATAAAATCGACTTTCAACCTAAAGTCATCAAAAGAGACACAGAAGGTCACTTCCTGCTTGTCAAAGGGAAAATCCACCAAGAAGAATTCTCAATACTGAACATCTATGCACCAAATGCAAGGGCACCCTCATTCGTAAAAGAAACTTTACTAAAGCTTAAAGCACACATCGCACCTAACACAATGATTGTAGGTGACTTCAACACTCCACTCTCCTCAATGGACCGATCAGGAAAGCAGAAACTAAACAGGGACACAGTGAAACTAATTGAAGCTATGGACCAATTGGATTTAACAGATATATATAGAACATTCCATCCTAAAACAAAAGAGTATACCTTTTTCTCAGCACCGCACGGTACCTTCTCAAAAATTGATCATATAATTGGTCACAAGACAGACCTCAACAAATACAAGAAGACCGAACTAATCCCATGTCTCCTATCGGATCACTATGGAGTAAAAGTGGTCTTCAATAGCAAGAAGAACTACAGAAAGCCCACATACACATGGAAACTGAACAATACTCTACTCAATGACACCCTGGTCAAGGAAGAAATAAAGAAAGAAATCAAAGACTTTTTAGACTTCAATGAAAATGAAGGTACGACCTACCCAAATCTCTGGGATACAATGAAAGCAGTGCTAAGAGGAAAACTCATAGCCCTGAGTGCCTCCAAAAAGAAACTGGAAAGAGCATACACTAGCAACTTAACAGCACACCTGAAGGCGCTGGAACAAAAAGAAGCTAACTCACCCAGGAGGAGTAGAAGAGAGGAAATCATCAAACTAAGGGCAGAAATCAATCAAGCAGAAACAAAGAGAACCATACAAAGAATCAACAAAACCAAGAGCTGGTTCTTCGAGAAAATCAACAAGATAGATAAACCCTTAGCTAGACTAACCAAAGGGCACAGAGATAGTATCCAAATTAACAAAATTAAAAATGAAAAGGGGGATATAACAACAGAAACAGAGGAAATTCAAAAGATCATCAGATTCTACTACAAAGGCCTATACTCAACACAACTGGAGAATCTGGAGGAAATGGACAATTTCCTAGACAGATACCAAATACCAAAATTAAATCAGCATCAAGTAGACCAGCTAAACAGTCCCATAACCCTTAAAGAAATAGAAGGGGTTATAGAAAGCCTCCCAACCAAAAAAAGTACGGGACCAGATGGTTTTAGTGCAGAATTCTACCAGACCTTCAAAGAAGACTTAACACCAATACTCTTCAAACTATTCCACAAAATAGAGACAGAAGGGACACTGCCCAACTCATTCTTCGAAACCACAATTACGCTGATACCTAAACCACAAAAAGATCCAACAAAGAAAGAGAACTACAGGCCAATTTCTCTTATGAATATAGATGCAAAAATACTAAATAAAATTCTTGCCAACCGAATCCAAGAGCATATCAAAACGATCATTCACCATGATCAAGTAGGCTTCATTCCAGGAATGCAGGGATGGTTCAATATACGGAAATCCATCAATGTAATCCACTACATAAACAAACTAAAAGAAAAAAACCACATGGTCATCTCATTAGATGCTGAAAAAGCATTTGACAAAATTCAGCATCCTTTCATGCTAAAAGTCTTGGAAAGAGCAGGAATTCAAGGCCCATACCTAAACATAGTAAAAGCAATCTACAGCAAACCAGTAGCCAACATCAAAATAAATGGAGAGAAACTTGAAGCATTCCCACTAAAATCAGGGACTAGACAAGGCTGCCCTCTCTCTCCATATCTTTTCAATATAGTACTTGAAGTTCTAGCAAGAGCAATTAGACAACATAAGGAAGTTAAAGGGATACAAATTGGAAAGGAAGAAGTGAAACTATCATTATTTGCAGACGATATGATAGTTTACCTAAGCGACCCAAAAAACTCCACCAGAGAACTTCTACAGCTGATAAACAACTTCAGCAAAGTGGCAGGTTATAAAATTAACTCAAGCAAGTCAGTGGCCTTCTTGTACTCAAAGGACAAGCAGGCAGAGAAAGAAATTAGGGAAATAACACCCTTCACAATAGCCACAAACAACATAAAGTATCTTGGCGTAACTCTAACCAAACAAGTGAAAGATCTGTACAACAGGAACTTCAAGTCCTTGAAGAAAGAAATCGAAGAAGACCTCAGAAGATGGAAAAATATTTCTTGCTCCTGGATTGGCAGGATCAATATAGTAAAAATGGCCATCTTGCCAAAAGCAATATACAGATTCAATGCGATCCCCATCAAAATCCCAACTCAATTCTTCATAGATCTAGAAAGAGCAATTCTCAAATTCATCTGGAGCAACAAAAAACCCAGGATAGCTAAAACTATTCTCAACAATAAAAGGACTTCTGGGGGAATCAATATCCCTGACCTCAAGCAGTACTACAGAGCAATTGTGTTAAAAACTGCATGGTATTGGTATAGCAACAGGCAAGCAGATCAATGGAACAGGATTGAAGACCGAGAGGTTAACCCACAGACTTATGGTCACTTGATCTTTGATAAAGGAGCCACAACCATCCGGTGGAATAAAGATAGCCTTTTTAACAAATGGTGCTGGTTCAACTGGAAGTCAACATGCAGAAGAATGTGAATTGATCCAATCTTATCTCTTTGCACTAAGATCAACTCCAAGTGGATCAAGGACCTCCACATAAAACCAGACACACTGAAACTATTAGAAAAGAAACTTGGGAAGACCCTGGAGGACTTGGGCACAGGGGAAAAGTTCCTGAACAGAACACCAATAGCTTATGCTCTAAGATCAAGAATTGACAAATGGGACCTCATAAAATTACAAAGTTTCTGCAAAGCAAAGGACACTGTCAGAAGGACAAAATGGCAACCAACAAAGTGGGAAAAGATCTTCACCAACTCCACATCCGACAGAGGGCTAATATCCAATATATACAAAGAACTCAAGAAGTTAGACCGCAAAGAACCAAATAACCCTATCAAAAAATGGGGCACAGAGCTAAACAAAGAATTTTCACCAGAAGAAATTCGGATGGCCGAGAAACACCTTAAAAGATGCTCAACATCATTAGTCATCAGGGAAATGCAAATCAAAACAACCCTGAGATTCCACCTCACACCAGTCAGAATGGCTAAGATTAAAAACTCAAGAGACAACAAGTGCTGGCGAGGATGTGGAGAAAGAGGAACACTCCTCCACTGTTGGTGGGATTGCAAAATGGTAAAACCGCTCTGGAAATCAGTTTGGCGGTTCCTCAGAAAATTGGGCATGTTACTTCCAGAGGACCCTGGCATACCACTCCTGGGCATATACCCAGAGGATTCCCCTGCATGCAATAAGGACACATGCTCCACTATGTTTATAGCAGCCTTGTTTATAATAGCCAGAAATTGGAAGCAGCCCAAATATCCCTCAAAGGAGGAATGGATACAGAAAATGTGGTATATTTATACAATGGAATACTACACAGCAATTAAAAATAATGAATTCATGCAATTTGTAGGTAAATGGCTAGACCTGGAAAATATCATCCTGAGTGAATTAACCCAATCACAAAAGAATGCACCTGAAATGCAATCACTGATAAGTGGATATTAATGAGCCCAGAAGCCCTAAATACTCAAGACACAAATAGCAAGTCAAATGATTCCCAAGAAGAAGAAAGGAGAGGACCCTGGGCCTGTAAAGATTGCTTCCAGTTTAGTAAAGAAACCGAGGGGGGGGAATTATTGGGGAACAGATGGGGGGGAGAGGAACTATGGGAACTATGGTGGGTGGGAACTGGGAAAGGGGAAAGCCTTTGGAATGTAAACATAGAATATAGAAAATAAAATTAAAAAAAAAATAACAGAAAAAAAAAAAAAAAAGAAAAAAAAAAATAATAAATCTCTATAACCTAAGGTATAGGGATTCAGAGAAAAATGAATTTTCATGGCAAAACCAGCCCCCAAAATGATTTATTTGGACCAAAGTGCTGAGGAAAAGTAAAGGAGAGAGAGAACACATGGTGTGTGAGCTGTGTAAGCAGAGAGCAGGGCCTGCAGCTAGAGACAGCAGGTGGCTTTCCGTGCTTGGTTTGTTTCTCCCCTGCAGGCTTGGCCTTTTCTAGTCTTGTCTTTTCACTTTAAAACTCTGAGAGGTAATTTACCATGCATTTACCATGAGAGAATGGGAAGATATTTGGCAGAGCGAATGGAGGGGGACAAACAGAAACTAAGCATATGGACCTACAGGTATGAAAATATTATAATGAGATGTTTAACTTCTTTCTTAAATGTTTAAATTGTGTGTGTGTGTGTGTGTGTGTGTGTGTGTGTGTGTGTGTGTATGTGCACGTGAGTGCATCTTTGGAGGCCAGAAGAAGGTGTTGAATTCCCTGGTGCAGGAGTTTCAGGAAGTTGTGAGATACCCAATACAGTACTAGGAGCAAGGGAAGTGCGATTGTTAACTGAGGCATTTTTCAGCCCCAGAGACCCTTGACTTCGATACTAACAACATGAAATTTAAAGACATGTAGGGAGAAATGCTATTAATGTACTGGAGAAGAATGAGGAACTCTTCATCTTAAAGAATGTTTCTGTTTTAGGAATTCTTAGATTTAAGTGGATCCATGATTTATAGCTATTTAATTATGTTTACTTGTAACTATTGGGTAAAAATAATTCCCCACATCTTTGTGTGTCTTTAATGTATCATTCTTCTACTTGACACAAATAAGTGGGTTTAGTAGAATTGCTTCAATCTTCCCTTCCCACTATAGCTTGTTGGCATTGCTACTAACTAGGGTTGTTACTACCACATTATAGCACCAAAACAGTTTGCATCCATTTATGAGGCACAACCTCTGCATCTGCAGCTAGACATCTGCTTGTAGTGGAGGCGAAAGGCAACTACAGCAGATCACTAGATTAGCACAAAGCAATAGGCAATCCTGGAATCCTAACACACTTCCCACGTGGCTACACCTTAGCAGTAGTCCCTGGGAAACTTTTCTTTCTTTAAATGTTTCTGTGTATATATGTGTACATGTGCATGTATGTGTGCATGTGTTTGTATGTGTCTATGGGTATGCATGCCACTATACAACATTTATTTGTGAAGATTTACTTAGTTTTATTTGTGTTCTTGTCTGTGTATGGGCATACACACATGAGTGCAGATGGTTGTGAACTCTGGAGGTGTCAGATGTGCTGAAGCTGAAGGTACTGACAATTGTAATCCATCTAAGGGGAGTGCTGGAGTATAACTTGCGTCCCCTGAAAGAGCAGTGTATGAGTTTAACCACTGAGTCATCTCTCCAGCCCCCATAAAACATCTGTGAGAGGTGATAGCCCTGCTCTTTATTAGCTTGAGACTGTTAGAAGGTGCTGTGTAGAATCTTTCAGTTACTGATGTCAAAGGAAAATTTAGAGATTTTTTTCACAGCTTTCCTGTGCAAAGACCTTGAAATCTGTCACCGAAATAAAAAAGCAGCAGAAACAACTGGACATTAATGACATTTCCTGGCCTGAGAATGCAGAGTGAAAAGGAATCAGGAGATGGGCACCGCTGGGGTCACAGCCTACACCTGCTTCCCTGGAAAGAAGCCACAGGAGCCAGAAGCCAAGAGGAAAAATTAAATGGTAATTTTGATTAATGGCTAGCAGCTAAGCATGGACAAGCAGTAGGGTAGAGGTTAAAGGGCCCCTGTACTGCGAGATTTTTCCGTGTTTGAAACCCATTGGGTTCTCATGGTGACTTGCTGAGGAAGCTTCCTTCTTGGTTACAGCAAGGAAAGGGTCACAGCCTGTTTTGAAAATTCCTGAAGCAACTGCTGTCATGGACTAGAGGAGGCAGGCTGCATTATTACCTTTCTTAGATAAAGGAGGGTATTAGTCACATTAAGCCAACTCTTGACTTGCAGTGTTAGTACTAAGGGTGCTAGGCAGCTGAATCAGGACAAGGTCTGAGTCGGACCCACTCTGAGATTAAAACTGTATGAAAACCATCCTCCCTCATGCACACACACTGTCTTCACATCCTTGGCTCCAGGGCATTAATGGGGAATATAGCCCACAGCTGCTAGGCAGGGACCTTCCCTAGAGCACAGTTCTTAAAGAGGTCCATGGTCAATGGGAGAGAAGATGCTGGACCACAGGGAAGCATTTGCTTTGTGCCCATATTTAATGCCCAGTGAAAGGTAAGCCTAGCACTCCTTCCCACCCTAAGAACGTAAATCCTCATAACAAAGACTTGTTCATCCTATTCCTTATTATCCAATTCAGTGGGTTTTTTTTTCCTTTTTAGAGAGAGGGCTTTATTATATCCCAGGTTGCCTTGAATTCCATGATTTTTCTCCCTTCTTAAGTGTTGAAACCAGATGTCTGTGCCACCCTGACTGGTTATTGGCAATGCTAGGGATACAACCTCAGCTTCATGAATGCTGAGCAATCTCTGAACCCAACTCAGCCACATGCCTAGCTCCAATGTCTGAATCTTAACAACAACATCATCAACAACAACAACAACAACAACAACAAAAATACAAAATGTATGAACCACCAAAACCAATTATAGTATGTCAGAGCCAGTATCAAAACTAAAGATTAAAAAAATAAAAAGAATTTTTCATAATGGTTGGGCAGGAATTGAATTTACTTAAGAGACTTTTTTTTGAAAAAAATACAAAAAATATATAGGCAATGGTTTTAGAGATATAGAAATCTTAAGAGTTACAAGGACAGAATTTATTTTCTAAATAACGAAATGTAAATAAAGAATGTCTTCTGTTTCATCAGAGGTCAGATTCAGCAAAATTGAAGCTAATTAAGTGGGGAGTTTCCAATAGCCATAAGAAAACTGCAGGGCAGACAGCATATAAGGCATTAAAAACACCAGCAGAGCAAGGACATGAAGCAGAAGAAAGGTTTGAGCTAATTATTGCCAAGAGGATCCCCAAATTACCTACAGACACTGAATCACAGACATGGGATACAGTATAAGTAATAAAAAATGCAAACCATAACACTCACAAAAGGAGCCTCTTACATTTAACAAATGAGTCCATCAAGGAGCCAGCAAGGTAGCTCAGTGAACAGAAGACACCTGGTCCAGAGCCTGGCCACTGGGTTGGATCCCCATGACCATGTGATAGACACCCATAACTTGTCCTCTGATCTCCACAGCTGGGTAGTGATATGGGAACATACAAATAAAGCTGAAACAGAAAGTTGAAATATATTAAATCTAAGGGAAGTAAAATAAAGTTCATCATCTCACTATCATATTTCTTTCTCTTCATATATATTCATATGTACCTACATGTATATATATGATCAAGGGCAGAACCTGAGAGTTACAGTAGAGGAAACTATAAAAGCAGAATGAATATGGATAATATTTCTTATTAATCTAAAAGGCAGCTATCATGGGTAGTGAGAAATAATATATTTATGGAGTGGCCACAGCATGTGCTCAAGGGAAATAAAGGGCAGCCGTGCCAACAGGAGTTTTTGTTGGTTTGGGTTTCCTCTGTTCCTCCCAGATATTTCTGTGTTATCTTGCTTGTTTGTGAATTTTAAAAAAACTATGAATATTTACTAAACATGAGTGAGATAATTCTGGGTCCAAGAGAATCTTGTGCTCTGAGGGTCTTTCTCGTAGCCAGGCTTCACCTCCCTGGTGTGGCTTCCAGGAAGTTAGGGAGGAATTTATAAGAGGCATCCCTGCGTGGCATCGAAATACTCATGTATTATCTGAAGATAGAATGATAATAAAGATATCTGCTATAAGTAATATAATAACAAGGGAGACCCTTAACAATAGAAATATAATTGATTGGGGTTGGAGAGGTTAATAGCACTTGCTATAATTCAAAGGCCCCAGGTTCAATCCCTGCATCCAGATGTGAGCTCACAGCTGTCTGTACTTCCAATCCCAGGATATCTGATACCATCTTCTGGTCTTCTTGGCTTCTACATGCCCTGGTACACAGATCTACATGCAGGTACAGCATCCAAATCTTTTTTTAAAAGATAAGATTTAATTGATGAACAGATTATCTTCTGGTTGAAGTCTCAGAAGTTTGTAATGCAAGGTTGTGTGAGGGATCACCATACTGATATCCACAGACGATATGAAGAACTACAAGGCACACAGGTAGAGATTCTATGTTGAGATACTGGGTGATAAAAGCAGAAATCTGGAAATGAGCATTAACAAGATAGATCAGTGGGTAAAGGTGCTTGACACCCAGTCTCATGGCCTGAGTTAAATCCCTGGTACCCACAGAGAAAGACCTCCAGAGGAGTGCAAGTTTACATGAGTACTCACACTCATGCTTGCAAAATACAATTTTAGAACTGAAAAAAAAATGAAATAGCAAAGAAAAATAAAACAAGAAAAGAGTATGAGCAAGGTCACAAAGCCCTTGTGTGCCCTTATTTGACCAGCTTTGCTTTGGTTAAGGCACAAGTTATGTGTGGGCACACTATTTTAGAACGAGATGTTCAAGTGTGGCAAACTCACAAATACATTGCCGCAGATGGGTGTTATCCTTACACATTAGCTCCAGAGTGTGGTCTCTCAGCAGGAACCACTACTCTCTCTCAGATTAAAAACAAAAAAAAAAGTTTTTCTAAACTGTCAGTACACACTGTAGGGTTTCTAAGTTGTCAGTACACACTATGGGATTTCTAGGTTGCCAGTACATTTTGTAGGATTTCTAGGTTGTCAGCACACAGTGTGAGATTTCTAAGTTGTCAGTAAACACTGTAGGGGCCTCCCATTGCAATTGTACTGCGTTGTTGCAACTCTCTTTGGTGGCTACTCTGCTCAGCTGTGGTCCATGCAAGGAGTATATGGCAGCATTAGGCCCAGTGCCCGAACACTGAAGTCAGTCAACCACATGCAGTGAAGGAGGACAGGAGAGTGAGGAGTTCTTTTATAGTTATTTACTACGTGTGCGTCTGTGTGTGGGGTGGTGGGTGTGTGTGCCCGCAAGGATACTTGCACATGTGGAGGCTGGATCTTGACATTGTGTGTCCTCTTGAATTGCTGTCCACACTAACTTTTATGACAGTATTTTTCACTGAGCCTGGAGCTTGCTCTTTCCCCTAGACTGGCCAGCCAACAAGCTCTGGGAGCCGCCACCTTTCTCTGGTCTCTTACCACCAGGGTTTCTCAGGTCTCTCACCATACTAGGCTTTTATGTAATGATAAGATGAGCATCTATCCTGAGATCATCTGTGTCGGCTTATACATTGGGTACATTATCCACAGAACAATTTCCCTGGCCCTGGGATCTTGCATTTTAATAGACCAGTTGACTCTACTGAATGGCTTCCAAAGTCAGTTCAGCTTCCAAATGTTTAGAGACTCTCCTTATTCATCACTGATCCTGACACTCCCACTTCCTAACCTTGAAGAACGTTTCTCAAAACTCTTGTCTTATACCAATGCTCTTTTGTAGAAATAAACACACAATACAAAGCCTCATAGGAGCACGTCTCTAAAGCTCATTTTGCCAGGTCTCTATCTCTTACCCCTAACTGTTAAATGCTTGCCCCACATGGAAGCTAGTACAGTTGAATAATGGTGAAACCAAAGAATCAATTTGGGGGCAGCCTTCACTCTCTTCTACATGGGATTCAAGATTAACTATGCATCTATGCAGGGCAGGACTATTTGCCTTCTGTTGCTAATAAAAGTGTCTTTGTGGTATTTACTACATAGGAAGACATGACCGTTGCAATGCTAAAGTGGGTTTTAATTATATTTTCATTCTATTTGATTTTCTTTGCATACAAGTGTGTCTCCTAGATAACTGCCCTCACTTATGATCAACCTGGACTGGTTTCTGAAGTCTATGAAAGAGGGAAGGAGGTACCCTGAGTGCACTCTGAGATAGCAATAGGGAAGAAGAACTACTGAGAGACTGAAAAGTCCTCCAAACCAACTCACAAGGAAACCTCTTCACAGTTTACTTCTCTCCTCTATTGCCATTAGGTCTGAGCCTCTGAAAATGTTATTTTCATAATGATATTGTCATCTGGGAGGGAGAGAGATATCCATGCAGGAGCAAGTTTCTGCTGCAAATTGAATCTTGCATATCATAAAGGGAAAAAATATGCAGCTTAAAATCAACACACTCACTACTTTAAAGCTGTGTTTACTGCTCAAAGTCCCAAGTGAGGAGAAAAATTTCCTTCAGCATTGACTTAGGACCAATGAGTTTGAATTCTTTAATTTCTCATTTTAGTACTGAATGTGAGATTATGCACATGTGTTCTCTAATTAAAATCAGTAGCATTTGTTGTACAGAACATTTCCAAAGGATGACTTTGCAGGAGTATGTGATTGGCATTTATTTCCAAGGAAAGTTAAATTATTGCATTTAAGATGAGGGGAGGCATCACAACCTGTGACACTTATATAGCGCAAGCCTGGATCTTCCAATCACCTCACTTTGGAGGTGCCCAGTGATATAGCTCATGAGTTCTTTTTATTGAATCTTTGTGTATCTGCATGTGCATGTAATAGCAGGGGCTGGGCCATGTGAGGAAAAATCATTTAAGTCATTTCCACCTTGTTTGACACTGGATCAGTTTATCGTGTGCTGCTATATGCACCAGGCTAAAAGGCCCACAGGCTGCTAGGGAAATTTCCCAATTTCCCTGCATCCTCCTCATACTGCCTGTAAGAGAGCTAAGATTAGAGATGCATGAACCACTGTGTTGTGGTATCTGGGGATTTAAACTCAGGTCCTCTTGGTTGCACAGCAAATGCTTTAGCCACTGAACCATCTTACAAGCCCTTTAGAAGTTATTTTAAAGAATTTAACATTAGAAAACAGAAGCAAGGAGGACTGAACATATAAATCCCACAGAGAATCTATAATGGCTAGTACACTTTCTTTCTATATTGTCTGTCTTCTCTCTCCCTCTCTGTCTCCTGTCACACTGTGGCATTCTCTCATACTCTTTTCTTTTTTTCTTTCCCTTTCTTTATTTTTCTTCTCTTCTCTTCTAATCTGTTCTCTCTCTCCATCATATTTTCTTCTTCTAGCCTTCCTCCTCCTCTTTCTCTCTTTCATTTTCCCTTACCCTTCTCCCCTCTCCCATTCTCCTACTCCCTATCTTTTTTTTCTTTTCCAACCTTGTCTTTAACTTGGCTTGCCTACTCACAATTTTTATCAGTGACATGTTATTTTAAAAGATACTTCCTTGAGCATAAGTTTCACCCACTATAAAGAGAAGGAAAAGCTCACTATCAATGTGTTTGATAACAAAATAACAATGAAAGTGGAATGTGTGTCATATGAGATACAAGATATATTTTGTATATTGAACCAAATTTTACCTCTGTGTGAGAGCTCTCAACTTCATCAATGTACATCATGATTCCTCTCTTTTTATTAACACATTTGTAACTGTACCTACAATGCAGCCCTGTGATTTCTCTGCAGCAATATACAGTACATACTGATTAATGCCAACCATTCTTTCTTCAGAGGTAGCTGGGGAGCTACACATTTCCAATATATACTAGTCACTACTGATTCAGGTCAATGCTCTAAACTATCTAATACAAAAGCCCCCTGGGAAGAACAATGATTTTGGCCACCCAGATGCCCCAAGGCTCCCAGAGACTAAATCAACCATTTTTGACTGGACATGGTTCCAGTCAAAAATGTGGCAGAGGAATGCCTTGTTGGGCATCAGTGGGAGGAGTGGTTCTTGGTCAGGTAAAGGCTCAATAGAGGCCCCAACAAAGGGAAACTGAGGTAGGGGGTGGAAGTGTGTTGGGGTCTTTTGGGAGGGAGGAAATCGGGATAGGTTTTAGCATTGGCAATGTAAATGACGACGATATTCAATGAAAAAACAAAAACGAAACCAAAAAAATGCAAATATTTACTTATATACCTAGCTGCATTGTATATTCTAGCTATAACTATTTTCTGAGAAAAATAGAATCTCTCTCCTTCTCTCTCTCTCCCTCTCCCTCTCCCTCCCTCTCTCTTAATTATCTTTAATCTTTTTCTATAGTTCAGTTGTTATCCCCCTCCTGGTCTGCCCTCCAACACTTCCTCCACCCATCTCCAAGAGGATGTCCCCACACACCCACAGCCTTCCCCATACTGTTAGGCCTCCCCACTTCCTGAGTCTCCACGTCTCTATAGCGGTAGGTGCCTCTTCTCTCACTGAGGACAGACCAGTCAGAACTCTGTTGTATATGTGTTACGGGCCAAATATCAACTAGTGTATGCTGCCTGGTTGATGGTTCAGTGTCTGAGAGATTTCAGGGGGTCTAGGTTAATTAAGACTGTTGGTCTTAATAGCCAGAAATTGGAAGGAGCCCAAATATCTCTCAAAGGAGGAATGGATACAGAAAACGTGGTTTATTTATACAATGGAATACTACTCAGCAATTAAAAATAATGAATTCATGCAATTTGTAGGTAAATGGTTAGATCTGGAAAATATCATCCTAAGTGAGTTAACCCAATCACAAAAGAATACACATGAAATGCAATCACTGATAAGTGGATATTAATGAGCCCAGAAGCCCTAAATACTCAAGGCACAATTAGCAAGTCAAATGATTCCCAAGAAGAAGAAAGGAGAGGACCCTGGGCCTGAAAAGATTGGATCCAGTTTTGTAGACCCAGAACAGAGAAATCGGGGGCGGGGGGGATGATTGGGGAATGGTTGGGGGAGAGGAATTATGGGACGTATGGTGGGGGGACTGGGAAAGGGGAAAGCCTTTGGAATGTAAACACAGAATATAGAAAATAAAAATTAAAAAAAAGACTGTTGGTCTTCTTTTAGGGTTGCTTTTCCTCAGCTTCTTCCAGCCTTTACCTACTTCAACCATAGAGGTCTCTGATTTCAGCCTATTGGATGGATGTAAGTATCAGCCTCTGCCTCTTTAAGCTACTTGTTGGGCCTCCCAGAGGACAGCCATGCTAAGCTCCTGTCTGTAAGCACATTGTCAGTGTCAGGCCTTGGAGCCTCTCCTTGAGCTGGATCCCAATTTGGGCCAGTCACTGGACCTCCTTTTGCTCAGTCTCCTCTCTATTCTTGCCCCTACACTTGTTTTAGACATGAACAATTTTGAGACAAAGTTTTTTTTAGTTGAATATAATCTTCATTTACATTTTGAATGGTAAAACCTTTCCCGGTTTCCCCCCTTCCCGAAAACTCCAAACTCTCTTCCCTCTCCCTGCCTCCAAGTATATGTTCTTCTATCAGACCCATTCCCACCTTCCCCCACTTGATTTCCCTTTGCTGGGGCGTCATTTGAGCCTTCACCTGATCAAGGACCACTCTTCCCACTGATGCCCGACAAGGCATTCCTCTGCCACATTTTTGACTGGAATCATGTGCACTCCTTGGTTGATGGTTTAGTCCCTGGGAGTCCTGGGGTGTCTGGGTGGCCAACATCATTGTTCTTCCCATGGGGCTGTAAACCCCTTCAGCTCCTCTGGAACACCCTCCAACTCCTCCATTGGGGACCCAACTCCCAGACCAATGGTTGGCTGCTAGCATCTGCCTCTGCATGTGTATGGCTCTGGCAAGTCTCCTCCAGAGACAACCATGGCATGCTCCTTTCGGTATGCACTTCTTGTTGTCCATAATAGTGTTGAGGTTTGGTGACTGTTTATAGAATGAATCCCCAGGTAGGGCAGTCTCTGGGTGGCCTTTCCTTCAGTTTCTGCTCCACACTTTGTCTCCTTTATTGCTCCTGTGATTATTTTGTTCCCTTTCTCAGAGGAACCAAAGCACCCTCACTTAAGCCCTCCTTCTTGAGCTTCCTGTGCTCTGTGAATTGTAACTTGCTTATTTTGAGCTTTTGTGCTAACATCCACTTATCAGTGAGTACATACCATGTGCATTCTTTTGTGATTGGGCTACCTCATTCAGGATAACACTTTCTAGTTCCATCCATTTGCCTAAGAATTTCATGAATTCATTGTTTTTAATAGCTGAGTATTACTCCATTGTAATAAAGACACAAGCTCCACTATGTTCACAGCAGCCTTATTTATAATAGCCAGAAACTGGAAAGAACCCAGATGTCCTTCAACAGAGGAATGGATACAGAAACTGTGGTATATATACATAATGGAGTCAAAGATTTTGGCTGTGGAATGGCACTCCCATCCCTCTTCTTGATGACCTGTCTTTCAACTGGAGGGGGACTCTACAAGTTTCCTCCCCCAACTGTTGGGCATTTCATCTAAGATCCCTCCCTTTGAGTGCTGTGAATTTGAGAGTCACCTCCTAGGTCTCTGGTATATTCTAGAGGGTCTCCCATCTGAGGTTGCATGTTTCCATCATTCTGCTGTCCCTCAGGGCTTTACTCCTGCACCCCCATACGTGATCATGTTCCCGTTTTAACCCCCCTTCACTTTCCCACCTATATACTTCCCTCCCTCCCAAGTAAGATTGAAGCATCCTCACTTGGGCCCGTTGGATTGCTAATCTTCTTGAGTGCTATGAATTTTATCCTGGGTATTCTGTACATATTTGGCTAATATCCACTTATTATTGAGTACATACCAAGCTTGTTCTTTTGGGTCTGAGTTACAATACTTAGGATGGTACATTTTATTTCCCTCAATTTGCCTACAAAACACATAATGTCCTCTGATTAGTATTCCATTGTGTAAATGAACCACATTGTCTGTATCCATTTTTCCATCCTGGGTCATGTGAGTTCTTTCTAGCTCCTGGGTATCACAAATAAGGCTGATATGAACATAATGAAGTGCATACCCCAGTGGCAATGGTGGGGCATCTTTTGGGTATATGCTCAAGAATGATATAGCTGGGTCTTCAGGTTGATCTATTTCCAATTTGCTGAGGAAACTCAAGATTGATTTCCAGAGTGGTTGTGCCCTTTTGCAATCCCACCAGCAATGGAGGGGTGCTCTTCTTTTGCCACATTCTCACCAACATGTGCTGTTACTTTAGTTTTTGATCTTAGCTATTCCAATTGTTGTAAGGGGGAATCTCAGCGTGGTTTTGATTTGCATTTCCCTGATGACTAAGGTCTTTGACCATTTCTTTAAGTGCCTCTCCGCCATTCAAGATTCCTCAACTGTGAATTTTCTGTTTAGTTTTATATCCTGTTTTTTGATTGGGTTGTTGAATTTTTTGGGTTGTTAGCTTCTTGAGTTCTTTGCATATTTTCGGTATTATCCCTCTATCAGATGTGGGGGATGTAAAGAACTTTTCACAATCTGTAAGTTACTGATTTTTTCTATTGACTATGTCCTTTGTCTTACAGAAGCTTTTCAGATTCATGAGGTCCCATTTATCAATCTTGATTTTAGAGCCTGAGCCATTGGAGTTCTGTTTAGGAAATTTCCCTCTCTGCCAATGAGTTCAAGGTTCTTTCCCACCTTCTCTTCTATTAGATTCAGTGTATCTGGTTTTATGTTGAGGTCTTGATCCACTTGGACATGAGCTTTGTGCAAGGTAACAAATACGATTCTATTTTCATGTTTCTACATACCAACTGACAGGTAGACCAGCACTATTTATTGAAGATGCTTTCTTTTTTCCATTGTATATTTTTGGCTGCTTTGTCAAAGATCAAGTATCCATAAGTGTGTGGTTATATTTCTGGGTCTTCAATTCTATTCCATTTATCAACATGTCTGTCTGTGTACCAATACCATGTAGTTTTTATCAATGTTGCTCTATAGTATAGCTTGAGGTCAAGGATGGTGATTCTTCCAGAAGTTATTTTATTGTTAAGAATCTTTTCATGATCCTGGGATTTTTGTTTCTCTGTATGAAATTGAGAATTGGTCTTTTTTTTATCTTTGAAGAATTGCATTGGAAATTTGATGGGGATTGCACTGAATCTGTCTGTGGATTGCCTTTGGTAAGATGGTCATTTTTCCTATATTTATCCTTCTAACCATGAGCATGGGAGATCTCCCCATTTTCTGTGGTCTTCTTTGATTTCTTTCTTGAGGGACTTAGAGTTCCTCTCATACAGATTTTCACTTGTTTGGTTAGAATAATATAAAAAGGTATTTTATATTATTTGTGGCTATTGTGAAGGATGTGAAAGAATGCAATATTAGTCCTGGCAGTGGTAATATACAAATGTAATCCCAGCACTCTGTGGGCAGAGGCTATTGGATATCTCTGAGTTTGAGGCCAGACTGGTCTACAGGGCAAGTAAGAAACAATGTCTTTTGGGTAAACTAATAGATTATGTATGCGGTGTTTGCACCACATTGATTAAACTCATTTGGTGAGTTTGAATGCTGCCTTTGCATCCCCATAACCAGCAGCAGCCTGTGCATGGGATCCAGCCACCACTGTCATCTTGTATTACTGAGGAGCCCGGGCAGCTCTCAGAGTTGACATGCTCTTGCTACATGTGCTCCAGGACAGCTTATTGCCTTTGAGGGTTGTTTTTTAAATGTTTTATTTTTTAATTTTCTATATTCTTTGTTTACATTCCAAACACTTTCTCCTTTCCTCACCATATGTTCCCATAAGTCCTCTTCCCTCCACCCATTCCACCTAATCACCCCCACCCCCATTTCTCTGTTCTGGTACCCCCCTACAATACTGAATCAAGTCTTTTTGGGACAAGAGCCCTCTCCTTTTGATTTGCTAATTGTGCCTTGTGTATTCAGAGCTTCTGGGCTAATTAATATCCACTTATTAGTGATTGTAGTTCATGTGTATTCTTTTGTGATTGGGTTAGCTCACTTAGGATGATATTTTCCAGTTCCAACCATTTGCCTACAAATTTTATGAATTTATTGATTTTAATTGCTGAGTAGTATTTCATTGTATAAATATACCACATTTTTGGTATCCATTCCTCCATTGTGGGATATCTGGGTTCTTTCCAGCTTCTGGCTATTATAAATAAGGCTGCTATGAACATAGTGGAGCAAAAACCGAAGCACTGAATTCAAGTGGAGTGAAGTCATCAGTAAGAAAGGAAAACAAGAAGGAGAAAAAGAGCTGGAAAGATGCTGTTTTAAAAACAGACCAAACACCACAATATTCTTCTATTTGTGGTGGGAAAAATATCATATGTAGACTATAAACTGTTCTTCCATATGCCTATAAATATATGAATTTTAAAAATAATGGGTTTGATCAGATTGCCATTCTCAAATAAGACAGTATGTCAAGAATATCAAAGCAGCTGTTCAGAATTTAAATATGTCCCCAATGGCTGACAGGAGCGTGACTATTTACCTGGGAAAGAAATCTGGCCCCAGTTAAAAAAAAACAAAAACAAAAACAAACAAACAAAAAACAAAACAAAACAGGAGGGGCCTGGTTCGGTCTCCAATGCAAAATATCCTGTGTCTTCTCCTAATTGTGAATATTCTAAGATGATATTTGGAATACAACGCAAGTCTTTTATCACAACCCGAGGGAGGGGATAAAAAAGAAATCATGTCTTGAAAGAGACAGAAGAAAAGATACATTATTTTTGAAAATTCTAATTTTCAATGGAACAAAGGATAAATTGGAAGAAGAAAAACAAGAGAATGAGGAGATCAAAAGTCATTGAGAAATAGAGAGCACATCATTTGCTTAGATAAGAAGCTAGCACTGGGGAGAGGGAAGCTGGTGCCAGAGAGGGGGAAACTGGCACTCGAGAGAGAGGGAAGTTGACACATTAGGAAGATGTATGGAGGTAGAATCGTCAGTCTTTGCACCTGACTGAATTTAGAGACTGGAATGGAGAAAGAAATCAATGCAGACCACAGGTGAAGGACGCAGCTGTCACTTGTGAAGCACTAGACTGTAGAAGACAAAGGCTTCAGGAGAAAAGTCAGTTACAAGGAAGTGATTATGTCCAATATGTGTCAGCAGGGTTATAGAAGAAGTGGACCTCTTAAAAGAATGATGTATTTTTAGAAATGATATTCTCTATAGAAATGTGTACAACATATAAAGTTCCTCTGGAAGCATTTTAAATGCTATTTTGAATATATATACATATATATGTATATGTATATATATATTCAAATACTAGACTATGTCACATACATATATATATATATATATATATATATATATATGTATGTGACATAGTCTAGTATTTCTGTTCATGATATAAATGCAGTATAAATAGGCACAAACACCCTGAAAGAAAAGCGTATTCTATTTCATTAGTTTTCCAAAATTGGAAACTCCTAAAATTTTCATTTAAATCAGTGTGAATAAATTAACCATGGGACAGTCATTTGAAGAAATAGTGTACAGTCATGGGGACAAAGTTAAACTGCATGTGGCATGGCTGGTCCCCAATGTACACAGCATGAAGGACATTCCTGTCTTTTGTGACTTTCCCACCTATGGCTCTGTAGTATCCTGATTACAGTTTGCTTATAGGAACTCTTTCTTTGGTGGGTTTTTGGAATCTTTGCATTGAAGTGTTTGTCTGGCAAGCTCAGTATGAGATTTTAAGCTCCTTGAAGAAGCAGAAACAGAACTGAGCATAACTACAATATAATACATAAAATAATTTGCAAGGTATTTTGAAAAATGAAAAGATAAGGATCAGTGTACAAGATCACCCCCTAGGAAAGGGCAGCTGAGGAGAAGGAATGGAGACAGGATCCAGGTCTGATGTTCCTTAAAGGTGCTTCCATCCCAACTCTGAACTCTCTTCTCATGCTGGAGCAAAGTATATAAAATTGCATATGCTCTGCTTTATTTTTTCTTTTCTAGCAGCAAATTACAATACACATCTCATCCTCACCCTCAACCCCCTGCCCACCTCTGCTTCTGATGCCCTTGAATATGTGTGTGTGTGTGTGTGTGTGTGTGTGTGTGTGTGTGTGTGAGCATGCATGCACAATTGTATACACTCTCAGGTTGGTTATTGATTGTGCATTTGGTATGTGCTGGTGTGCATAACTGTGAAAGTGTGTAGATGTCAGAGGTCAACCTTAGATGCTGTTCCTGAGATGCTAATGATGCTATCATTCTATCACTTTATCTATCTATCTATCTATCTATCTATCTATCTATCTATCTATCTATCATCTATGTATATATAATGTATGTGTGTATGTATGTATGTATGTATGAATAATGTATGTGTGTATGTAAGTATGTATGTATCTGTCATCTATGTATGTATAATGCATGCATCTATCTATCTATCTATCTATCTATCTATCTATCATGTATCTGTATTCAGTGAGACAACATCTGTAACAGGGATGGGAGCATACCAGTTCAGTTAAGTATGCAGGGAAGTAAGTTCCAAGGACCCCCTTGTCTTCAACTCTCCAGCACTGGGATCTTAAATGCACACCGACCTACCCAGTTTTTCTTCTTGATTTTGGAGACTGGAATTGGGTACTTATGCTTACTTAGAAAGTCCCAAGTTAATTCTACCAGGGCAGAGACAGAGACTCTGTTGAGATAAGAAACTTCTCGCATGTTTCACCATGAACAAGCACTAGAGCTGACTTCAAATGCAGCAATACCCCAAACACACTTGACCTTCCTTTTTCAAGAAAACTGAATGTTTTCTCAGCTCCCCATGCTTCTCATGTACAGGCTGAAATCCTCCAAGCAGTGGTCAGATGCCTGTATCTGACAGTTGTTTACCTCATCAGTCAAACAGGTGACAAAGACAGGTGATCCATGTAGGAGAACTGACAATACAAGGACTTCTCAGTGACTCTAAAAAATGTGTCTACCTCAGCTTAACTAGGGGCATTAGAGACTGTCTTACAGACAGTAAAGCATTCATACATCTGCTAGGTTGTCTGTGAGCACTCAGCTTCTTATCTCCACTATGGTTTTGTATATGTTTACTTGTTTGTGTGTTCATGTGTGTGGATACATTTACAACCATTTGACCAAATGTATGGAAGTCCTTTGACTATATACATGGATATCCAAGGAAAACCTTGGGTCTCCATTCTCAGATTCTGTCTTTCTTGAGTTTTGTTTGTTTTAGGGTGGGGATTACAAACTTACACTACCATTGGTGGCTTTTGACAAGAATCTAGGAAGTGAAATGAGGTTGTCCCTGCTGCCCACACAAGCATTGCCGTTCCAAATTGCGCCATCACCCTAGCCTTCCTGAACTATCTCAGAGACAAACCTTGAGCTTCTCTCAGGGTCTAGAGACTGACATTGACAGACAGTGGGTCAGTCAGGCAGGATACCACGAGTTTTTGTCCCTTTTTGTTTCCTTCCTCAGAAAGCCACAATTTGTCTTCGGGCAGCTATCTCCCTGTCAAGTAAATGCAGTCCCTCAGTGTATCTGTTTCCTGACCAGAGCATATCATCAACATTATTGTCGTCGTCGTCGTCGTCGTCGTCGTCGTCGTCATCATCATCATCATCATCATCATGTCTCCTATTTTGACAAGTGCAAGCAGACGAGATTTCTTGTTGGGTTGTGTGCATTGTTGGTCTGTGTAAACACCATTCCCACATGAGATTCCTTCCTTTTCCTCCCTTAGTCTTGTTTTTCTGATGCATCATATTTCATGTCTAATTATTTCTAAAACATTTAGACAGTTAAAGAAAAGACAAGAGCTATTTTATCACAAAATGTGATTTCCTTATATTTTTTTCTACGAACTTTTTTTTAGGGGTGATTAATGTGTGGTATTTATTACAGGAATTGTTAAGCAAATTGTGCCAGATTGCATACCTTACAGAAATATCAATGCATTCTCTCCTATTACTAAGAACAGAGTTCTAAAGGTAGCATGTCATCAAGTCAAAGGCCCTCCCAAGTCTCCAGATGGAATTGCTCTGTTTCTCTCTGCAGTTACCAGCAATGCTTAACATTCTATGGCTTGTGGCCACACTCTCACATATGTGCGCATTTTCATATTGCTATCTCCAACTTTGTCCCTGTATTTTCTTTGACGGTAGACAGTTATCATTCATTTTAAGGAAGGCTGTCCTAGGTGATGTAGGATAGTCATGTCTCAAGGATTTAAATGATTTATATACTTAAGGGCCTTTCCCAGGCTTGTTAGTAGTGAGCATCTTTTTCGGACTCACCATTTTAGCTGTTTGTAGAGTAGGTGAAATGGGAGGCTCCAGACATATTAACTCCATTACCTTCTGGAAGAATCTTGCTAATTACCATCACCTTGTAATGGCTGAGGTGCCTGCTGTGTTTCCCACTCTTACAATGTAAAACCTAAACATACCCATAGTTAAAATCTATTCTAAACATATTGTTTCCTCTAAGGTAAGCCTTGTATGGAACTACATATAATTAGTGAAGTTTATTTTATTAAGTAACTTAAGATATTGAGAAAAATATGGAGTGCTAATTATGAGATCCAGTCTGTGTGTGTGACTCTGTATTGCCAGCCATTTTTATCTGCTAATCACCCTGCATGTTGAAGATCGACCCAGACATTTGTACACAGACACCATCTTACTTACTTGTATTGTAAGTCCTAAGAATAATCTATGACAGCCTTACTTTTTGGATTTCTGTGTGCATATGACACACACACACACACAGGAGAAGGATGATGAGGGGGAATAGTATCATATTAGGTGTTTAAAACAGGCACCAGAAAATGACTGAGGTAGCCCCTTTAAGGCAACCAGCTGGACTCCCCTGTGGTGAAACTCAGGCAGAGCCCAGTGTCCTTGGGTTATGCTTCTAAGTAAAAGAACAAATAGAATAGCTAGAGATGACATCACCCAATCTGACACCCAGCAAAAACCAATCAAGGATGTTAGAGACAGTTGCCTGGAGTTCTGACTGAGCTTTCTCTCCATGTATGAACTTCCTGCTCCTTTCTGCACCACAGGCACTTTTATATCAGAGGATAAACAGCCTTTAGATACTGGGAGTGATTTACCTCCTGGTGGTGCTCAAGGACACAATGTTTTTACTCTAACAATTTAGCCTCCTGTACTCAACAACAAGGTATTTTGATTCTCATGTAAGCCCTACCTCTATCCTGTCACAGAGTTAGGAGGTCCACCCCATCATGAGACAAGGGGCCTTAGAGGACACTTTGAGATAAACATTCTTAGGTCTGGGAGGAACAACCTGGATTCCAGAGCCGGTTTTTCAGTGATAATTTACTAATGCAATGTATCTTATATAAATTGTCTGATGCAGAAATCTCTCCGGTTTTAATAAAAGTGGAGGAAGTGCACATAGGTTTGAAGAAACTACTGGGTTCAACTCCACTGTTTCCTAGATCACTGGTCCTGCCTTTGACAAAGAACTATTTATGCACTTTATTTAACTGTGTTTCCTTAGAAGGTGTTGCCACTCCTAGAAATAGATGTGGCCTGACTGTGAAAATCTTGACAGGAGAACAACACCGTGGTATTGTTTCAGCCACACTGACAAGGATTCTCAAGATTATCTGAAACTGCTGCTTCGATTTCCTTTCCATGCAAGTGACTGCAAGGTACAGCCCCGTGAAGCTAATTAATTATGGAAATTGTGTTGCAGTGCTTGAAAATGAGGGTTTAAAGAAATTGCTTAGAGCAACATTTGTATGGTTGGGCAGGGTATATTTGCACACTGAGTGTGCATTCTTCCATATCCCATCAGTTGAGCCATCTCCCTTCTGAAAAAAGAAAACAATATAAGAGTTGACATCCTTCAGGGCCCATGCTAGCCCAGCCAAGTCTAACATACAAGTATATTCATGGTCCTTCATTTGAAGTAATAGATGAATATTCTTGACATTCAGTTAATGTTGACATTATATTCTTACCAAAGGGAGTGATTAGCTATTATTATCTTTTGGGAAAGTGTCTTAGTGCAATTTTTGCTATTAGAATAAGTAGCCAAACTGTAATGGTAGGTTTTCTATACAAATCTCTAAAACGGTGTTCTGAGGCTTAAACTAACAATATTCCAAAATAGTCATCATACCTTGATGTTAAAGCATGCTAAATGATGTGTGGGATAATTAGTGTTAATTGTGCACATTCCACAATCACCTGGGATATGAACCCCATTGCATACTCATGGGAGATTGTCATGGGTGTATGAATTGAGGTGGTAAGACTGCCCACTACGGGTGTCATGGTTACTTTATTGGGATCACTATACTGGATTGTATAAACGGAGAAAGGGAATTGAGAGCCAGATAGCATGCAATTAATTGATCTTTTTGCATAGTCAAGGTCATAATGATGGCCAGATGCTTTACCTCATGTTACTTGACCTTCCCATCCTGAATTACTAAACTTTGAACAGGGAACCTAGAAAAGAAGAAAAGAAAAGAATATCCACACCAGTTGTTGGAAGACCCACACAAAGTCCAAGATGCACATCTGCTACTTAGTGGAAGGTGATAGATCCAGCCTGTGCTTGTTCTTTGGTTGGTGGTTCAGTCTCTGGAAGCCCCTGACGATCCAGCTGAGTTAAGCCTGCTGGACTTGTGGAGTTCCTATGCCTCTGGGTCCCTCAATCCGTCCCCCAACTCTTCTACAAGAATTTCCAGGAGAAGAAGGCAGCTGTATTTGTGATGTAAAGTAAATTAATTAATTAAGTAAGTAAGTAATTTGTGGGAAAGAAAAAAATGTTTTCACATGAGAAAATTTTTATTTGAACTGTTATTTAACACAGACTTGTTTGTATTGGATGATTTTTATTAGATATTTGCTATATTAACATTTCAAATGTTAGCCTCCATCTACAATACCAGACAGAAAACACCCTATCCCATACCCCCTCTCCCTGCTTGACTACCCACCCCCCAATTTCCTGACTTGCATTCCTCTATTCTGGGGAATTGAACCTTCATAAGACCAATGGCTTCTCCTCTCATTGATGTCTGAAATGGTCACCTTCTGCTACATATGTAGCTGGAGCCATGGGACCCCCATGTGTACTCTTTGGTTCATGAATTAGTCCCTGGGAGCTCTGGAGTTACTGGTTGGTACATATTATTGTGCCTCATGCAGAGCTCAAACCTCTTCAGTTCCTTGGGTCCTCTCTCTAGCTGCTCCATTGGAGACCCTATTCTCATTCTATTGTTTGGCTGTGATCCATAGGTGTTTTGATCTACTTTTCAATAAGGATCAAAGTATACAAAATTTGGTCTTCCTTCATCTGGTCCTTCATGTGATCTGTGAGTTGTAACTCAGGTATTACGAGCTTTGGGGCTAATATCCACTTATCAGCGATTGTAATTCATGTGTGTTCTTTTGTGATTGGGTTACCTTGTTCAGGATGATAGTTTCTAGCTCCATACATTTGTCTAAGAATTTCATGAATTCATTGTTTTCTTTTTTAATTATAATTTTATTTCATTTTTAAAGGGAAGTAAAAACATGTTATGATGAATTTAAAGATTTACATGGAAAATATTTCAGATAAACACGTTAAAATTGAAATTTCATGGAATATTAAGGAGTAAAGTGGTAAACATGTAAAACATTGCTAAATTAATTGAAATATGGGATAGAAATATTTAATGATAGAATTGAAGATTTACATGGAAAATATTTCTGATAAAATTGTAGAAAAATGTAGAAAAAAACATGTTAGGATTGAAGATTATCATGGAAATTATATAGATAAAATGATAGGCATACAGATAATTCTAGGTTGATTCAAGGTAGAATTATAAACATTTACAGAAAACATTGAAGATTTACAGGGAAAACATTTCTGGTAAAATTCAAGAAATAGACAAATGTTAAAATTGACTATTTCATGGAAAATTTTACATAAAAATGGTTGATATAAAACTCTTTCTAAATTAATTGAAGGTGAAATTAGAAACATTTGTGATGAAAATCAAAGATTTACATTGAAAACATTTCTGATAAAATAGAGGAAGTATATAGAAAGTCATATTAAAATAGATTATCATGAAAATAATGTAAATAAAATGGCAGCCATAAAAGAAATTACTAAATTAATTAAAAGGGGAATTACAAACATTTTCTGATAAAATTGAAGATTTACATATTTCGTTAGTCTATGTCTTTTTATTGGGGAGTTGAGTCCATCATTGTTAATAGATATTATGGAATAGTGATTGTTGCTTCCTGTTATTTTTGATGTTATTTTTATGTTTGTGTGGGTATCTTCTTTTGGGTTTGTTGGAAGATTACTTTCTTGCTTTTCTAGGGTGTAGTTTCCCTTCTTGTGTTGGCATTTTCCATCCATTATCCTTTGTAGGGCTGGATTTGTGGACATATATTATGTAAATTTGGTTTAATCATGGAATATCTTGGTTTCTCCATCTATGATAATTGAGAGTAGCCTGGGCTGGCATTTGTGTTCTCTTAGGGTCTGTATGAGGTCTGCCCAGGATCTTCTAGCTTTCATCATCTCTGGTGAGAAGTCTGGTGTGATTCTGATAGGTCTGCTTTTATAAGTTACTTGCCCCGTTTCCCTTGCTGCTTTTAATATTCTTTGTTTAGTGTATTTGGTGTTTTGACTATTATGTGCCAGGAGGATTTCCTGTTCTGTTTCAGTCTTTTTGGAGTTCTGAAGGCTTCTTGTATGTTCATGGGCACCTCTTTCTCTAAGTTAGGGAAGTTTTCTTCTACAAGTTTGTTGAAGATATTTACTGGGCCTTTAAGATGTAAATCCTTGCTCTCATCTATACCTATAATCCTTAGGTTTGGTCTTCTCATTGTGTCCTGGAGTTCCTGGATGTTTTGAGTTACCAGTTTTATGCATTTTGCATTTTATTTGACTGTTGAGTCAATGTTTTCAGGTATCTTCAGCACCTGAGGTTCTTTCTTTTATCTCTTGTATTCTGTTGTTGATGCTTGCATCTATGACTCCTGAATTCTTTCCAAGGTTTTCTATCTCCAGAGATGTCTCACTTTGTGATTTCTTTATTGTTTCTACTTCCACTTTTAGATCCTGGATGGTTTTTTTTTCAATTCCGTCACTTGATTGTGTTTTCCTGTAATTCTTTAAGTGATTTTTATGTTTTTTCTTTAAGGGCTTCAGCCTGTTGACCCATGGTCTCCTGTACTTCTTTAAGGGATTTTTGTGTTTCCTCTTTAAGGGCTTTTACCTGTTGACCAATGTTCTACTGTATTTATTTCAGGGAGTCATTTAAGTCCTTCTTGAAGCCCTCTATCAGCATCATGAGAAACAGTTTTAAATCCAACTCTTGTTTTTCCAGTATGTTGGGGTATCTGGGATTTGCTGTGGTGGGAGAACTGGGTTCTGATGTTGCCATGTGGTCTTGGTTTCTGTTGATAGGGTTCTTGTGCTTGCCTTTTACCATCTGGTTATCTCTGTTGCTAGTTGGCATTGTTGTCACTGGCTGGAGTTTGTTCCTTCTGTGGGCCAGTAAGCCTGTGTCCTTACTTCTCTGAGCTCAAAAAGTGAAAGCACTGCTGGGAGTTCTCTCTCTCCTGGTGGGCTATGCACAGAAGAATGTGGAGTTTCCTGGCTCCATGATGCAAATGGCAGTAGGAAGACTACCTTCCCAGCTGCTCCACTGATCATAGAAGGCTGTGGAGTCTCCTGGCTCCCTGGTGCAAATGGTGGCTGGAAGACTTGCATCCCAGCTGCCCTACTGATTTTAGGCCCTGTGTGCTCTTAGCTGGGTCCTCTCCAGAGAGAAGGTGGAGATCTTACCTCTGTGCTCAAAAGTGAAAGCCTGCTGGGAGATCACTCCCTCCTGGTGGGCTATGCACAGAAGGCTGTGGAGTCTCCTGGCTCCCTGGTGCAAATGGCAGAATACATTGTTTTCAATAGCTGAGTAGTACTGAGTGTGTAAATGTACCACATTTTCTGTATACATTCCTCTGTTGAGGGACTTCTGGGTTCTTTCCAGCTTCAGGCTATTGTAAATAAGGCTGCTATAAACATAGCGGAGCATGTATCCTTATTGCATTTTGGAGCATCTTCTGGGTTATTCCCAGGAGTAGAACACCTGGATCCTCAGATAGTGCTACATCCAATTTTCAGAGGAACTGCCAAACTGATTTCCAGAGTGGTTTTACCAGCTTGCTATCCCACCAGCAATGGAGGAGTGTTCCTCTTTCTCCATATCCTCTCCAGCATTTGCTGTCCTGATTCTTTTAATCCTGGCCATTCTGACCAGTGTGAAGCAGAATATCAGGGTTGTTTTAATTTGCATTTCCCTGATGATTAAGGATGTTGAACATTTCTATAGCTGTTTCTCAGCCATCCAGTATTCCTCAGTTGAGAATTCTTTGTTTAGTTCTGTACCCCATTTTTAATTGGGCTATTTGGTACTCTGGGTCTTGAGTTTTTTGAATATATTGGATATTAGCCCTCTATTGGATGTAGACTTGGTAAAGATCTTTTTCCAATCTGTTGGTTGCCATTTTGTGCTATTGACAGTGTCCTTTGTCTTACAGAAGCTTTGCAATTTTATGAGGTCCCATTTGTCAATTCTTGATCTTAGAGAATAAGCTATTGGTGTTCCATTCAGGAAATTTTTCCCTGTGCCAATGTGCTCCAGGTTCTTCCTCACTTTCTCTTCATTTAGATTCAGTGCATTTGGTTTTATGTGGAGGTCCTTGATCCACTTGGACTTGAGCTTTCTACAGATAGATAAGAATGGATCAATTTGCATTCTTCTACATGTTGACTGCAAGTTGATCCTGCACTATTTGTTGAAAATGTCTTTTTTCCCCACTGGATGGTTTTAGCTCCTTTGGCAAAGATCAAGTGACCATAGGTGTGTGGGTTCATTTCTGAGTCTTCAATCCTATTCCATTGATATTCCTGCCTGTCTCTGTACCAATACCATACAGTTTAAATCACTATTGCTCTGTCGTAGAGCTTGATGTCAGGGATAGTGATTCCGCCAGAAGTTCTTTTATTTTTGAGAATAGTTTTCACTATCCTAGGTCTTTTTTTATTCTGGATAAATTTGGAAATTGCTCTTTCTAACTCTATTCAATTGAATTGGAATTTTGATGCATTGAATCAGTAGATCGCTTTAGGCAAGGTGGCCATTTTTACTATATTAACACTGCAAATCTATGAGCATGGGAGATCTTTCCATCTTCTGAGATATTCTTCAATTTCTTTCTTCAGAGACTTGAAGTTCTGGTCATATAGAGCTTTCATTTGCTTGGTTAGAGTCACATCAAGGTATTTTATATTATTTGTGGCTATTGTGAATGGTGTCATTTCCCTAAATGCTTCCTCAGCCTCCTTCTAGGAAGGCTACTGATTTGTTTGAGTTAATTTTATATCCAGACACTTTGCTGAAGGTTTTCATCAGGTTTCAAAGTTCTCTGGTGGAACTTAAGTATATTGTCATATCATCTGCAAATAGTGGTTTTCACTTCTTCCTTTCCAATTTGACACCCTTTGACCTCCTTTGGTCTAATTTTGCTGGCTAGAACTTTGAGAACTATATTGAACAGGTAGGGAAAGACTGTACAGCCTTTTCTAGTCCATGATTTCAGTAGGATTGCTTCAAGTTTCTCTCCATTTAGTTTGATAGTGGCTACTGGTTTGCTGTATATTGCTTTTACTATGTTTAGGAATGGGCCTTGAATTCCTGATCTTTCTAATACTTATCATGAAAAGATGTTCGATTTTGTCAAATGCATTCTCAGCATCTGATGAAATGTTCATGTGTTTTTTTTCTTTGAGTTTATTTACATAGTGTATTACATTGATAGATTTCCATATATTGAACCATCCCTACATCCTTGGGATGAAGCCTATTTGATCATGTGGATGATCGTTTTGACGTGTTCTTGGATTTGGTTGGCAAGAATTTTATTGAGTATTTTTGTGTCGATATTGATAGGAGAAATTGGTCTAAAGTTCTCAATCTTTGTTGGGTCTTTGTGTGGTTTAGGTATCAGAGTAATTGTAGCTTCATAAAATGATTTGGGTAGTGTTTCATCTGTTTCTATTTTGTGGAATAATTTGAAGAGTGGATTAGATTTTCTTTGAAGGCCTGATAGAACTGTGCATTGAACATATCTGGTCCTGTTTTTTTTTCCCTTTGGGACATTATTAATGAGTGCTTCTATTTCTGTAAGGATTATGGGATTGTTTAGATCATTTATCTGATCCTGATTTAACTTTGTTACCTGGTATCTGTCTAGAAAATTGTCCATTTCCTCTAGATTTTCCATTTGTGTTGAGTATAAGCTTTTGTACTAGTATCTGATGATTGTTTGGATTTTTCTCAGTGTTTGTTGTCATATCTCCCTTTTTAGTTCTGATTTTGCTCATTTGAGTGCTGTCTCTGTGCACTCTGGTTAGTTTGGCTAAGGTTTTATCTATCTTGTCTTTTTCAAAGAACCAGCTCCTGGTTTGGTTGTTTCTTTGCATAGTTTTTTGTTTCTAATTTGTTGATTTCAGCCCTGAGTTTGATTATTTCCTGTCTTCTATTCCTTTTGGGTATGTTTGATTCTTTTTGTTCTAGAGCCTTTAGCTGTGCTATTAAGCTATTACTGTATGCTCTTTCGAGTTTCTTCAAGTTTCTCTCCATTTATTTTGATGTTGGCTACTGGTTTGCTGTAGATTGCTTTTACTATGTTTAGGTATGGGCCTTGAATTCCTGCTCTTTCCAAGACTTTTAGCATGAAAGGATGCTGAATTTTGTCGAATGCTTTTTCAGCATCTAATGAGATGACCATGTGGTTTTTTCTTTTACTTTGTTTATGTAGTGGATTACATTGATGGATTTCCGTATAGTGAACCATCCCTGCATCCCTGAAATGAAGCCTACTTGATCATGGTGAATGATCGCTTTGATGTGCTCTTGGATTCAGTTGGCAAAAATTTTATTTAGTATTTTTGCATCGATATTCATAAGAGAAATTGGCCTGTAGTTCCCTTTCTTTGTTGGATCTTTTTGTGGTTTAGGTATCAGCGTAATTGTGGTTTCAAAGAATGAGTTGGGCAGTGTCCCTTCTGTCTCTATTTTGTGGAATAGCTTGAAGAGTATTGGTGTTAAGTCTTCTTTGAAGGTCTGGTAGAATTCTGCACTAAAACCATACTTTTTTTGGTTGGGAGGCTTTCTATGACCCCTTCTATTTCTTTAGGGATTATGGGACTGTTTAGCTGATCTACTTGATGCTGATTTAATTTTGGTATTTGGTATCTGTCTAGGAAATTGTCCATTTCCTCCAGATTCTGCAGTTGTTTTGAGTATAGGCCTTTGTAGTAGGATCTGATGATCTTTTGAATTTCCTCAGTTTCTGTTGTTATATCCCCCTTTTCATTTCTAATTTTGTTCATTTGGATACTGTCTCTGTGCCCTTTGGTTAGTCTAGCTAATGGTTTATCTATCTTGTTGATTTTCTCAAAGAACCAGCTTTTGGTTTTGTTGATTCTTTGTATGGTTCTCTTTGTTTCTACTTGATTGATTTCAATCCTTAGTTTGATGATTTCCTCTCTTCTATTCCTCCTGGGTGAATTAGCTTCTTTTTGTTGCAGGGCCTTCAGGTGTGCTGTTAAGTTGCTAGTGTATGCTCTCTCCAGTTTCTTTTGGAGGCACTCAGGTCTATAAGTTTTCCTCTTAGCACTGCTTTCATTAGTTTTTCTCTTAGAACTGCTTTCATTGTATCCCATAAGTTTGGGTATGTTGTGCCTTCATTTTCATGTAATTCTAAGAACTATTTAATTTCTTTATTTCTTCCTTGAACAAGTTATCATTGAGTAGAATGTTGCCCAGTTTCCATGTATATGTGGGTTTTCTGTTGTTTTGTTGTTATTAAAGACCAGCATTAGACCATGGTGATCTGATAGGGTGCATGGAATTATTTCACTCTTCTTATATCTGCTGAAGTCTGTTTTGTGACTGAATATATGGCCAATTTTGAAGACGGTACCATGAGGTGCTGAGAAGAAGGTATATTCTTTTGTTCCATAGATATCTGTCAAATCCTTTTGATTCATAACTTCTGATAATTTCACTGTTTTTCTGTTTGGTTTGTGTTTTTCTGATCTGTTCACTGATGAGAGTGGGGTGTTGAAGTCTCCCACTATTATTTGTGGGATGCACTGTGTTCTTTGAGCTTTAGTAAAGTTTCTATTAGGAAAGTGGTTGCCCTTGTATTTGCAGCATATATGTTCAGAATTGAGAGTTTATCTTGGTTGATTTTTCCTTTGATGAGAATGAAGTATCCTTGCTTATCTTTTTTGATTACTTTACGTTGAAAGTCAATTTTATTTGATATTAGAATGGTTACACCAGCTTGTTTCTTGGGACCATTTGCTTGGAAAATTGTTTTCCAGCCTCTTACTCTGAGGTAGTGTCTGTCTTTGTGCTTCAGGCGAGTTTCCTGTATGCAGCAAAATGGTGGGTCCTGCATATGAATCCAGTCTGTTAGTGTATGTCTTTTTATTGGAGAATTGAGTCCATTGATATTAATAGATGTTAAGGAGAAGTGATTGTTGCTTCCTGTTACTTTTGTTAATAGAGGTGAAGTTATGTTTGTGTGTCTCTCTTCTTTTTGTTTTCTTAAAAGAGAATTAATTTCTTGCTTTGCCTAGTGTGTAACTTCCCTCCTTTTGTTGGAGTTTTCCATTTATTATCTTATGAATGGCTAGATTTGTGGAAAGATATTGTGTATATTTTGTTTTGTCATGGAATATCTTGGTTTCTCCATCTATGGTAATTGAGGGTTTTGCTGGGTATAGCAGCCTTGTTTGGCATTTGTGTTCCCTTAGGGTCTGTAGGACATCTGCTCATGATCTTTTGGCTTTCATAGTCTCTGGCAAGAAGTCTGATGTAATTCTGATAGGTATTCCTTTATATGTTACTTGACCTTTTTCCTTTACTGCTTTTAAAATTCTTTCCTTGTTTAGCACATTTGGCATTTTAATTATTAAGTGATGGGCATCACTTTTTTTTAGGTTAGGGAAATTTTCTTCTATAATTTTGTTGAAGACATTTACTGGCCCCTTAAGTTAGAAATGTTCACTCTTTTCTATTCCTATAATCATTAGGTTTGGTCTTCTCCTCTTGCCCTAGATTTCCTGGATATTCTTGGTTAGGTGCTTTTTGCATTTTTCATTTTTTGACTCTTGTTTCAATGCTTTCTATGTTATCTTCTGCCTCTGAGATTCTCTCTTCTATCTCTTGTATTCTATTGTTGATACTTGCATTCATGACTCCTGACTTCTTTCTTAGGATTTCTATGTCCAGAATTGTTTCCCTTTGTGATTTCTTTATTGTTTCTACCTCCATTTTCAGATTCTGGATAGTTTTGTTCAATTCCTTCACTTGTTTTGTTGTGCTTTCCTATAGTTCTTTAAGGGCTTCTCCCTGTTTACTTTTATTCTCCTGTATTTCTCTGAGTTATTTATTTCCTTCTTGAAGCCCTCTATCAACATCATGAGCTGTTATTTTAAATACAAATCTTGCTTTTTGGGTGTGTTGGGGTATCCAGGACTTGCGGTTGTCGGAGAATTTGGGTTCATATGCTGCCATGTTGCCTTGATTTCTATTGGTAACGTTCTTATGTTTGCCTTTGGTCATCTGGTTATATCTTGTGTTAGTTGGTCCTGCTGCCTCTGGTGTGTACTTATCCCTCTTGTGGGCCTGCAACCCTAGGTTACCAGCTCTCCTCTGGCACAGAGTGCTTTGGCACTGCCCAGCTCCTGGGTGCAAGTGGAGGCCGGACTGTCTCTGATCCAGCTGTTCTGCTGCTCCTAGTCTCTGCCTCTTGGCTGTACCTGCCTGCTCAGTCACCAGAGATAAGATGGTGGCAGCCCTAAGAAAAACTCTTTTTCCCTCAAGTTGCCTTATTAGAATATTTTATGACAGCAACAGAAACATAATTAAGAGAAGAAACTGAGGCAAGAACGCATTTTAATAGGACCCACTGCATAGGGTCCTCTGAATTGTTGACTAGGTGGTTAGGGAATGAGTTTCTTGTGATATGACAAGTACAGAGAGACTCTTGGCATTTGAGGGAAAATGGGTGAAATTACAGAGAAATCAAAACCTAATGATGGAGGCAAAGCCACAAAGAAATGAAAACTTTCCACCTATTATTAGGGACAAAAACCATAAAGAAACTCAAACTGGAGCCTTTTCATAGTCTTCTTTTTTTCATCATGGGAGACCAAACACTTAGTTTGTCTAAATGTATGATAGATTTGACAGCCAATTTTGTTTTATACACAAAGCTTTAGAGGGTGGGATTGATAGCTGAATGGGTGATTGCTGTATCTACATGATGAAAGAATAGAAGGGACTCCTAAAATTGTCCTCTGACCTCTGTACTCACACGTGCATGCACCGAGAGAGACAGAGAGAGAGAGAGAGGGAGAGAGAAATGGGGAGCAACATACATAATAAAATTTCAAAAAAAAAAAAAAGAAACCCTGAAGACTGCTTCAATAAATATTCAAAAGGGCAAAGAGGTTGATTTCATTTTTTGTATACATACTTTGCTTTTTGAAAAAAAACTGTAAAGACAAAAAACTGTTTTAGTAAAATGAAATGAATACCCTTACATAGCAATCTCTGTACATTTAAACTGTCAAGCACATGTAACCTAGTGAGGGAAAAGACATATGAAAGCATCTCATGGCTGCAGGGAATAGAATGGAGATTTTAGTGATGAGATTTTGGTTTGTTGCTTTCTGTTTTTAATGTGTTTGAATATGATTTTAGTTGTGTGTGTGTGTGTGTGTGTGTGTGTGTGTGTGTGTATCTTCTTTTTGAGTTTAGTTTTCTTCAGAAGTAAAAGAGTAAATGTGGATGTGTATGGTTTTGAGACTTTTCTTGAAGGGACAAGACAAATTAGGCTCGTGAGCACATCTACTCCTGACACAAAGGAAACCACCACAGACTAAACAATGAATTGTACAGAAGCCCAACATGCTGAACCAATGAGTCTTTTTGTTGGGTTTCTAACAGGAGCATGGCTAGGTGGTTATTTATAAGCGCAGAATCAACTCAAAAGCAGCTCCTTCACCAGAAATCCCATCTCATCATAAATGTTGATTCAAAAATCTGCAAGGAAGAAACCATGCACAGATTGCACTTGCCTGGATAAGCTCAGGACTCTCTTTTTCACAGTTCAATAGCTCAAAGTCTCTGTTCTCCATGCAGATTTTCACTGGGTCTGTGTCTTAGAGTTAGTATTGCTTCAAAGAGAAACTATGACTTTTTCTTATAAAGGAAAATATTTAACTGTAGCTGCCTTACAGTTAAGAGGCTTAGTCCACTATCATCTTGGTGGGGAGTATGGCTGCATGCAGGGAGAGATGATGCTGGAGAAGGAGAGATCTCCATCTGGATAGCCATACAGCAAGAAGACAGAGTGACACTAGACCTAAAATGAGCATGTAGAAACTCAAAGCCCACTCTAAAGGCACATGTCCTCCAATAAGGCCATATCTATGTCAACTATCTCCTATTAGTGCCACTCCCAGTAGCCCACAGGGGTGATTTTTACTCAAATCTCTACAATATACAACCAAGAGAAAGAACCCTCTTGAGTCTTGAAAGTTTCATTTCTCAGATGCTTCAGTTTATTTCCTGAGACTCATTTATCTCCTCTCTTTTCCTGAAGGCAATGCTTCAACTGGGTGAAAATTAGGTACAGAACAGCAAGCCCCCTGAACAGGGGTCTTACTCCTCCATCCAAATGTCCCTTTCATGTGGTGACAAAATACCTCTCAATTTGAAGACCTGCCATTCAGTAATGTTAAATCTTAAAAGACCCAAGAATTGGTTTTGACTTTGAATTTAGGTTAATATCCCACATTTGTTTTTTCTTGACCTTATCAATGAAGGTATGGTTTTATCATGGTGTAGAGGTTCAGAACTGTAATTGCAAAACCTGGATGGAGCTCCAGTCCCTCTGAGCCATCAGTATGAGAATCTATTTCAGAAAACCAAAGCACATCAATCACCTAAGCATGACAAAATAAAACAAGAAGAAAAGGCTGCCATTGTACTATTAATTTTCTCCAATATTCATACATGTGTACTTATTCAGACAACATGTAGTATATATGTGGTTAGGATATATGCTAGGATTATGTATATGGTGTGGATACATAGAACAGTTTTCATTCTTTGAGAGTTTCACACATGTGTGTACTAAGTTTGGGTAGTACACATTACCTACCCTCTCTCATTCCCACCCTGGAATCCTCCTTCCCTCTCCTGCTTCATCGTTGTCCTGATTTCTCTAGACTTACTTGTATCAGCACAGGCAAGGGGTTGATACAGTAGAACATGGCCTCTCATTAGTAAGTACACCACTGAAGAAAATGGCACCCCCTTTGCCCAGCACCAATAATTGTCCACCATCGCTCAGGAGCCCTTCCCTCATGCATGAGGAAATGGTAATTACAGTTAAAGTAAGTTCAAGTTTACAGAAACTTTGTCATGTTAGAATGTAGAGCTTTTTACAGCCCTCCCCCAAACTCTTGTCCTCACATTCTTTGCACTCCTTCTTCCACAATATCCAGGAGCCTGGGAATGGGAGCTACTCATTTGTTCTCTGGAATTTGGCTAGCTATAAATCAATTGTAAAACTTTTTATGAAAGCAATTTTAAGATGTAGATATTTTATTAAGCATTTTATTAAGCTAATGAAACATATATTAGTATCATTGTGGTTTCTGAACTTGAGTCCCAGGGAGTTAATAAATGTGGCAACCTTATAGTTAAGGAGATAAACCAAATGAGTGTAACTCTTTTAAACTATTTCTGCATTATATTGTCAAAGTAGAACTGGATCACAAAAAGGGAAATTGGTACATATTTGGTGATTAGCATTTCAAAAATATCAATATTTAAAAAACATCTGATTTTGATAATCTTGTACCTTACATCCATTTTGTTCAGCCTGGAAAGAGTAGAAGCCTTGTAGACTTTGTGTCCCATTTCTACATGCCTTTGTCTATCTGGAGGTCAGTTGTCACTCCTAGCTGTTAAAAGTTGCCTACTCTATTTCCATGTTATCTTTCTTTATTTTTAGTAACTGATAGTTAAGATCTAATAGAACAATGAACAAAAATACACATTCTGTTCAGACTCCAAAACCAAAAATATCAGGTAAAGTCTACCTAAACTCTCCATGTTAGAGTTCTACACAATTTCAATTTTTTTCTATGATGAAATAGCCTAGCAACCAAAAACTTAGGGGAAGAAGTTTAATTGACTTATACTTTCAGATTATAGTGTATTATTTTAGGGGACCAAGGTAGGAACTTAAAGTTTCACATCCACAGTCAAGAGCAGAATGAATAAATGCAATGATTTTTCCTTGATGGCTTTCAGCTTAGTATATCCTGTGTAGGGGATGGTACTACAAACAGTGTAGTATCTTTCTATATAAGCTAACTTTCATGACAGATAACCACATTAATATTGTATTTATCAGGTGATTCTATGTTATGTCAAGTTGACAGCCAAATAACCCACACAATTTATATGTAGTATGCATTTATCAGGTACATACATGTTCATAGCAGGTATAGCAGTATGCATAGTCCCCATAGAAGTTCAAACTTGAAGGAAGGCTGTATGCAAAGTTCCAACCTCAGCCAAAAAATCTCAACAAGAGAATCGATAGCTACTGGGAAAGGAAGAGTTTGTTTTCTCTAACAAGATAGTCACTGTCACATTGACCACACTCCAATAGAAGGCCACACATGCATGAATAAATAGGCAGTACAAACTGAACATGATAAATGAACAAAGAGATACAAAATTGGATGGTTAGGGAAGGGAAGGGTGTATGGGAGGTGTTGAGGGACAGGATAAATATGTTCATAATATAGTGTATAGAATTCTGAAAAGAGCTATTATATTTATATTTGTTTAACATTTCAAGAAGCAAAATTTGTGCTATATTTTCACTTTTCTAACATGAATATATTATTTCTTTTATTTTTGAAATTATAATATGATTACAGCATTTCTACTTTCCCTTTCTTCTGTCCCTACCCCTCCCATACACCTTTCCTTGCTCTTTTTCAAATACATGGCCCTTTTTATTAATTGTTGTTACATGCATATATGTACATGATATAAATGTATTTATTTCTAAATTCAACCTGCTCAGTCTCTGTAATGTTATGAGTATGAATGCATTCAGGCTGACAAATGGTGTTAGATAATCAAATGTTGTGCTTTTCCCTGGGCAAGATGTTTCCCCTCTGGCTCTCAACATTCCCTAGTTGCCTGGAGTCCCTCTTGCTGATGCCCCATTGGCTTTCCTGTCTCCACTTTGACATGCCTATTGTTTGCTCAGCTTACATTTAGGCATGTCTATTGATGTGTCATTATAGGTGTAGTTTCTGGCTTTACTGGGAGACATAATCTCACAACAATCACCTTGAACATCTGGCTTTCTTCCTCAGTGTTCCCTGATACTTAAGAGCAGGTGTTGCTTTGTGGATGGATCTATTGGGACTTGGCTCCATAATTCTGCATTTTGATTGAATGTGTTTTTCTGTAATGGTCTCTAATCTGTTTTATTTTAATTTTTTTAAACAGAAGTTTCCATGATGAGGGTTGAGAATCACACGTGTAGTCAGAAATTATGGTGGTTTAGTTTGTGACTAGTCTTGGGTAGTTGTCTACATTTCCAATACTAGGCATGATTCCTTCTTGTTGAGTTGGTCATACATCCAAATAGAGAGATCTTGTTCACTGTTAAGGTATGTGTGCCCCTGTTGCACTCTTGGGTTTATCTTGCTGTGATAGATACTCTTATATTGACTTGACACACAAACTACAATTATCTGAAAGGATAGCCTCAAGTTAGATGATGCCTCCATAAAATCTGGCTGTATGCCATTTTCTTAATCAGTGATTGATGGGAACAGACCCAGCCTATTGTGGCTGATTTCATCCCTGAACTTGTGGTCCTGTGATATATAAGAAAGCATACTAAGCAAGCCAGGTGGAGGAAGCCAAAGAGCAGTACTCTTCCAGGTCCACTTCCTTAGTTCCTGCCTTCAGGCTCCTGTCCACTTTGAGTTCTTGCCTTGGGCTCCCTTATGTATGAACTGTCTCCTGGAGGTATGAACTGAAGTCAAACCCTTCCTCCCTAAGTTGTCTTGGTCATGGTGTTTTATCATAGGAGTGGTGACCTTAACTAGGATGCATTCCATGTTGGTTGTTATTGTGGTTCATAGGTATTATAACCAGGTAAGACTGCTGGATGCCTTTCTTCTTGAAAGCATGCTTTGCACTTTCTATTACCATGAAAACCAATCCCAATGGAAAAGGCATAAGGTCAGTTATTCCTCAGGAGCCTCTGAGCCTTGTGACTCAAATGTATAATATTTTCAGCAATAGAAATTTACCGTCCACTTCTGAGGATTAACCAAGTGCAACAGCAATTTTCTGCCATGTTTTTGGGGGTCTATTGGACAATCCTGACGAACAATTCAAAAGGTACCTCCTCATGCCTGGTATTGAGGTTTATGTTAGATGTTATTTGGCTTGTGAAGGGAAACTTTCCATCCCAGATGAAACTGTACATACCTGTATATTTGTCCATAAACTTACATGTATTGAAATTTTTGTTTAAAGCTGATAGTTAATGACATGATTCCATATGACTTTTACAGAAATCCTCACTGATGATTGACCCTCCTCCTTCTTCCTTCTATATTTATTTCCATTCCCTCTCTCCATATTTTTCTCATTTCCCTCTTATCAGATCACATGTACCATGCTATTTTCTACTCTGTTCCATGGCAATGGTCCCTTTTTATTTTCTTGATTTCTGAAGTTATTCCAGACTGTGTATTCACATCTCAAGTTTTGGAGTTTGGAGCCTCTGGTAAGAGGGAGCATGTGATATTTGACATTCTTGGTCTCCATACTCAGCATGATCATTTCTATTTCCATAAATTTCCCAGCAAAGTTTGTGATTACATTTTTTTCCCTGAAAGAACTAAATTTAGAAGGAAAATAAGATAAAACAAAATTTGCCTCATCAAAATGTTGTAACTCCAGGCTCTTGGAAGATCATTTCCTTGTTCTCACAATATCACAATCACATGGATGACTAGTAAATCCAGCTTCTTACTATTGGTTGATTTCAATTTCTGTTTTAGATAAAGTTTCTCAATATTCACTCTTTCTGTAATGCCCATTCCACCATTTCAAGTCAATGGAGTTTATTCTTAAAAGCCTTGGCATATCACTTAATCATAGCCATGGCTTAGTTCATCTCAGCTTCTGTAAGACAATGTCTTAGCATTTCAGATAGTTGTCTACCAATGTATCAAAGAAACCAATCAAGAAGAGCCTTAGGTTTAGAGCAAAGCCTCAGATATTTTTGGACTAAGAGGTAGCTAAGTGCAGGTGGAAATTTAGTGAAGAACAAGATGCTCAAATAGATTTTAGTTACTCAATAATCTGTTAATTATTTATTTACCACCCACTGTTTAATAAAAGATGTGAAGGGATAAAGTCAGCTTATTCTTTAATCACTGAGAACTGTCAGTTTCTTGCAGATAAACTCTGACAGATCCTTAAAGAATGGGATAATCAGATTTAATGTAGCCATGAATATAGAGCTCTCCCACAAACAAGGACTCCCCAAAGCCAGTAAATTATAAAACCAAAGCAGCTTCAAGGCCATGACACTACCTAGACTGGAACCAACTGCACTCCTGCAGGAAAGACCTGACCTTGTGTTGTTCCCATCTGCCTCTAAATCTTTATCATCACCAGAACATGTGCTATGCTTGCTGAGGTCCTTAAATTATTTACTAAGAGATCAAATAACTCAGAAGCCATAAACAACAGTACCAGAAAGAAAGGGGCTGACATTTAAAATATAAAGGATTGAGAAATTCATTGTTCTAGAGAGCACTTGTGTGAATGGTTTCTATTCTGTGACTGTAGAAAATTGCCTCTCCCTAGTTATTGTACTAATCTGTATCATTAATTAAAAAGCAAAACAAATTTAAATTTGTATTGTTTGCTGGAATGGACCAAAGCATCATTGTGGGGGAGTACAAGAACAGTGAGGTGGGAGGGGGTGGATGAGGGAGCAGGGGGAGGGAAAAGGGGATGTGGGACCTTTGGGGGTGGGGAACCTGAAAAAGGGAAATGAATTGTAAATATAGAATATATCCAATAATAAAAAAAGAAAGGTCTTTGGGATACTTGTGCTACATATTTTTGTAAGAGAAACTAAAGAGAAATTCCTAAAAGTAGCATGCAAGTCTATGTAAAATAAATCATATAAAACAGGCCTAAATAGGAGCACACAGATATCAGGAGTAAACATGGATGGTTAGTATTCAGGGGTTAAAGGAAAATAGAGAGCACTGAGTGTCAAGCTAACAAAGCTAGGTAGAAGACGATGACTGCTTCATTGATTGACCTCCACTATGGGTGGCTCCAGTTGTTTGAGGCACCTCATTACCAAATCTGTTACTGTGTTGCCCTTACTAGAACTTACATTTCTATGGCAGTAGACACTGCCCAATCACACTTGGTTTGGACATTCAGGGTTCCTTGCTGGCTCATGCATTTAATGTATTACCTAGCTTCTCTTGGTGCTGTTTTGTGTGTGTGTGTGGGGGGTATGTACAATCTTGAGGAGGTATGATATAGCTGGAGGTTGTAGGTTACAGGGGCATGAGCCATATTTTCTCTCCTCTCTGCTTGCTGATCTTCAAAGATATGAGCAAGCAACCCACAGACCTGCTGACACAGCCACAGGATGCTTGTACCACCAAGCTTTTCCTACCATGAAGGACCGTACCTTCACATCCTGGGCCAAAATGAACACTTCTTTCGATCAAAAGTCTTATGTCAGATGTTTTATTACAGCAATGGGAAAAATAACTAAAGTGCCAATTTTTCTTGTAAATGCAGCATCCAGGATAACAAGGGATAATATAACCACAGATCTAATGCCATTTCTACTGGCTATCTCTCATTAGTAATCTTCCACCCAGTTTTTGAATCCTTTGCCAAAATATGCCAGCTACACCAGGATGGGTTTTGCATAAACATTGTTGATGTCTTTGAGGGTCAGTGGTATCTGAATGAATAAGAAAAGAGCTCTTGAAAATCATTTGAGAACACATTTTTCATAGAGGGATTAGCCAGTAGCTGTTTCATTTTCTATAAATAAAGTGTGCTGTGTGCCTCTTACAAACTAGTCACTTTGTGTATGTTCATATTAGTCACATATATAAAAGTAGCAATATAGAAAAATACAGAATTTTAATTAGGAATTAAAAGATAACTGAATTTTTATACCAAATATGTTTGTCAAATTTCTTCTCATTGGCAATACGTCTTTACAGAAATGATGCTATTACACTTCCATATTTTGATGGAGTGGATGAAGAAATAAACGCTTTTATGGCCTGCATTTATAGCATTTCTCCCTTCTGTGACATATATGTGGTTAAAGCCACTTACAGAAAAAGGGGCTTACAGTTTGATGGTTTAGTCCACCCTGGCAGGACCCTGAAGCTATTGGTTGTCACAAGACAGAGAGATAAGAAATTCAATGCTCAGCTTGCTTTCTAAAGAACTTTAGTCTGTGGGTCAGTGGTACACATTCAGGATGACTTTTCTAACCTCACTTAATGTGACCTAGAACTTCCCTCACAGACTTACCCAAAGTTAAGTTTCCTATATGATTGAAGATTGACAACCTTTTCATCATATTCTTTTCCAATGATCATATTCAGTCTAAGATGGAGCATATTACCATCTTTAAGATAAAATTATTTTATTGCCACTGACATTGGATATCCAGTTAGGTTTATACTCACCTTTATTCTCTAGAATACAATGCTAGTTTTGCTCCTGTCCACTCCAAGGCCTCCTGGACTTGATTTTGGCTGATGGAGAGCATTTTACCTTCTCTGAGATTATATCTGCAATTTTACTTCACAGATTAATAGTGTAAGAAAAAAATGGAAGGTGGTGGTGGCACATGACTTTAATCCCAGCACTTGGGAGGCAGAGGCAGGTGGATCTCTGAGTTCGAGGCCAGCCTGGTCTACAGAGTGAGTTCCAGGACAGCCAGGAATACACAGAGAAACCCTGTCTCGAAAAACAAAACAAAAACAAAAACAAAACAAAAAAAGAAAGAAAGGAAGAAAGAAAGGAAGAAAGAAAGAAAGAAAGAAAGAAAGAAAAAGAAAAAGAAAAAGAAAAAGAAAAAGAAAAAGAAAAAGGAAAAGAAAAAGAAAAAGAAAAAGAAAAAGAAAAAAAGAAAAAAACTTCATCTATCATATTTTACCTCCTGTAGCTGGGCTAACTTCAGCCTTAGTATGGTGAAGAGCATATGGGTGTGTTTTGTAATGTCCTGTCATCTAGATCTGTGCCTTCTTTCTCTAGAACAGAGGAGAGGGAACATTTCTGCCTGACATATTAGAACATGTGTTTGGCTCACTTTGAAGAAGGTACATCATGTACTTGCTGTTTTTATCTCCTTTGTGTGTTGTTGTTTTATTTTTACCATTCTATTTTTTTTTTAGTTTTCTATATTCTTTGTTTAAATTCCAAAGGCTTTCCCCTTTCCAAGTTCCCCCCACCATACGTCCCATAAGTCATCTCCTCCCCAACTATTCCCCAATCATCCCCCCACACACAACATTTCCTGTTCTGGATCTACAAAACTGGATCCAATCTTTTCAGGCCCAGGGTCCTCTCCTTTCTTCTTTTTGGGAGTCATTTGACTTGCTAATTGTGCCTTGAGTATTTAGGGCTTCTGGGCTCATTAATATCCACTTATCAGTGATTGCATTTCATGTATATTCTTTTGTGATTGGGTTAACTCGCTTAGGATGATATTTTCCAGATCTACCCATTTACCTACAAATTACATGAATTCATTATTTTTAATTGCTGAGTAGTATTCCATTGTATAAATATACCACATTTTCTGTATCCATTCCTCCTTTGAGGGATATCTGGGCTCATTCCAACTTCTGGCTATTATAAACAAGGATACTATGAACATAGAGGAGCATGTGTCTTTACTGTATGCAGGGGAATCCTCTGGGTATATGCCCAGGAGTGGTATGGCAGGGTCCTCTTGAAGTGACATGCCCAATTTTCTGAGGAACCGCCAAACTGATTTCCAGAGCGGTTTAACCATTTTGCAATCCCACCCACAGTGGAGGAGTGTTCCTCTTTCTCCACATCCTCGCCAGCACCTGTTGTCTCTTGAGTTTTTAATCTTAGCCATTCTGACTGGTGTGAGGTGGAATCTCAGGGTTGTTTTGATTTGCATTTCCCTGATGACTAATGATGTTGAACATCTCTTAAGATGTTTCTCAGCCACCCGAATTTCTTCTGGTGAAAATTCTTTGTTTAGCTCTGTACCCCATTTTTTGATGGGGTTATTTGGTTCTTTGCGGTCTAACTTCTTGAGTTCTTTGTATATATTAGATATTAGCCCTTTGTCAGATGTGGGGTTGGTGAAGATCTTTTCCCACTTTATTGGTTGCAGTTTTGTCCCTCTGACAGTGTCCTTTGCCTTAGAGATACTTTGTAATTTTATGAGGTCCCATTTGTCAATTCTTGATCTTAGAGCATAAGCTATTGGTGTTCTGTTCAGGAACTTTCCCCCTGTGCCCATGTCCTCCAGGGTCTTCCCAAGTTTCTTTTCTAATAGTTTCAGTGTGTCTGGTTTTATGTGGAGGTCCTTGATCCACTTGGAGTTGATCTTAGTACAAGGAGATAAGAGTGCGTCGATTCTTATTCTTATGCTTGTTGACCTACAGTTGAACCAGCACCATTTGTTGAAAAGGCTATCTATTTTCCACTGGATGGTTGTGGCTCCTTCATCAAAGATCAAGTGACCATAAGTCTGTGGGTTAATTTCTGGGTCTTCAATCCAATTCCATTGATCTACTTGCCTGTTGCTGTACCAATACCATGCAGTTTTTAACACAATTGCTCTGTAGTACTGCTTGAGGTCAGGGATATTGATTCCCCCAGAAGTCCTTTTGTTGTTGAGAATAGTTTTAGCTATCCTGGGTATTTTGTTGCTCCAGATGAATTTGAGAATTGCTCTTTCTAGATCTATGAAGAATTGAGTTGGGATTTTGATGGGAATCACATTGAATCTGTAGATTGCTTTTGGCAAGATGGCCATTTTTACTATATTGATCCTGCTAATCCAGGAGCAAGAAATATTTTTCCATCTTCTGAGGTCTTCTTCAATTTCTTTCCTCAAGAACTTGAAGTTCCTGTCATACAGATCTTTCGCTTGTTTGGTTAGAGTTACACCAAGGTACTTTATGTTGTTTGTGGCTATTGTGAAGAGTGTTATTTCCCTAACTTCTTTCTCAGCCTGCTTGTCCTTTGAGTACAAGAAGGCTACTGATTTGCTTGAGTTAATGTTATAGCCAGCCACTTTGCTGAAGTTGTTTATCAGCTGTAGAACTTCTCTGGTGGAGTTTTTTGAGTGGCTTAAATAAACTATCATATCATCTGCAAATAATGATACTTTGACTTATTCCTTTCCAATTTGTATCCCTTTGACTTCCTTATGTTGTCTAATTGCTCTCGCTAGAACTTCAAGTACTATATTGAAAAGATATGGAGAGAGAGGGCAGCCTTGTCTAGTCCCTGATTTTAGTGGGATTGCTTCAAGTTTCTCTCCATTTGTTTTGATGTTGGCTACTGGTTTACTGTAGATTGCTTTTACTATGTTTAGGTATGGGCCTTGAATTCCTGCTCTTTCCAAGACTTTTAGCATGAAATGATGCTGAATTTTGTCGAATGCTTTTTCAGCATCTAATGAGATGACCATGTGTTTTTTCTTTTAGTTTGTTTATGTAGTGGATTACATTGATGGATTTCCGTATATTGAACCATTCCTGTATCCCTGCAATGAAGCCTACTTGATCATGGTGAATGATTGTTTTGATGTGCTCTTGGATTCGGTTGGCAAGAATTTTATTTAGTACATTTGCATGGACATACATAAGGGAAATTGACCTGTAGTTCTCTTTCTTTGTTGGATCTTTTTGTGGTTTGGGTATTAGCGTAACTGTGGCTTTGAAGAATGAGTTGGGCAGTATCCCTGCTGTTTCTATTTTGTGGAATAGTTGAAGAGTATTGGTGTTAAGTCTTCTTTGAATGTCTGGTAGAATTCTGTACTAAAACCATCTGGTCCCATGCTTTTTTTGGTTGGGAGGCTTTCTGTAACCCCTTATATTTCTTTAGGGGTTATGGGACTATTTAGGTGATCTAATTGATCCTGATTTAATTTTGGTATTTGGTATCTGTCTAGGAAATTGTCCATTTCCTCCAGATTCTCCAGTTGTGTTGAGTATAGACCTTTGTAGAAGGATCTGATGATCATTTGCATTTCCTCAGTTTCTGTTGTTATGTCCCCCTTTTCATTTCTAATTTTGTTAATTTGGAGACTGTCTCTATGTCCTTTGGTTACTCTGGCTAAGAGTTTTTCTAGTTTATTTTCTCAAAGAACCAGCTCTTGGTTTTGTTGATTCTTAATATGGTTTCTTTGTTTCTACTTGATTGATTTCAGCCCTGAGTTTGATGATTTCCTATCTTCTACTCCTCCTAGGTGAATTAACTTGTTTTTCTTCCAGGGCTTTAAGGTGTGCCATTAAGTTGCTAGTGTATGCTCTCTTCAGTTTCTTTTTGGATGCACTTAGAGCTATTCGTTTTCCTCTTAGCACTGCTTTCATTGTGTTCATAGATTGGGTAGGTTGTACCTTCATTTTCATTGAATTCTAAAAAGTCTTTGATTTCTTTTTTTATTTCTTCCTTGACCAAGGTGTCATTGAGTAGAGTATTGTTCAGTTTCCATGTATATGTGGGCTTTCTGTTGTTTTTGTTGCTATTGAAGACCACTCTTACTCCACGGTGATCTGATAGGTGGCATGGGATTAGTTAGATCTTCTTGAATTTGTTGGCATCTGTCTTGTGAGCAATTATATTATCAATTTTGGAGAAGGTACCATGCAGTGCTGAGAAAAAGGTATATTCTTTTGCTATAGGGTGAAATGTTCTATAAATATCTGTTAAATCCAATTGGTCCAAAGTTTCAATTAGTTTCACTGTGTCCCTGTTTAGTTTCTGCTTTCCTGATCAGTCCATTGAGGAGAGTGGAGTGTTGAAGTCACCCACAATTATTGTGTTAGGTGTAATGTGTGCTTTAAGCTTTAGTAAGGTTTCTTTTACAATTGAGGGTGCCATTGCATTTGGAGCATAGATGTTCAGTATTGAGAGCTATTCTTGTTGGATTTTCCCTTTGACCAGCAAGAAGTGACCTTCTGAGTCTCTTTTGATGACTTTAGTTTGAAAGTCAATTTTATCTGATATTAGAATGTCTACTCCAGCTTGTTTCCTTCTAGCCTTTTACTCTAAGGCAGTGTTTGTCTTTAACACTGAGATGTGTTTCCTATATGCAGCAAATATAGGGTCCTGTTTGCATATCCAGTCTGTTAGTCTATGTCTTTTTATTGGGGAATTGAGTCCATTGATTTAAAAGATATTAAGGAATAGTAATTATTACCTCCTGACATTTTTGAATTTTTTTTTTTATATTTGAGATGTTATCTTCTTTTGGGTTTGATGAGAGGAGGTTTCTATCTTGCTTCTTCCGGGGTGTAGTTTCCTTCCTTGTGTTGGTGTTTTCTCCCTATCATCCATGTAGGGCTGGGTTTGTGGAAAGATAACATGCAAATTTGGGTTTGTCATGGAATACCTTGAAGTCTCCATCTATGGCGATTGAGAGTTTTGCTGGGAAAAGTAGTTTTGACTGAAATTTGTATTCTCTCAGAGTTTGCATGATATCTGCCCAGGATCTTCTACCTTTCATGGTCTCAGGTGAGAAGTTTGGTGTTATTCTGATAGGTCTTCCTTTATATGTTACTTGGTCTTTTTCTCTTGCTGCCTTTAATATTCTTTCTTTGTTTAGTACTTTTGGGGTTTTGATTATTATGTGACGGGATGTATTTCTGTTCTGGTCCAGTCTGTTTGGAGTTCTGTATGCTTCTTGTACATTCATGGGCATCTCTCTCTCTTTAGGTTGGGGAAGTTTTCTTCCATAATTTTGTAGAAGATATTTGCTGGCCCTTTAACTTGTAAATCTTCACTCTCATCTATACCTATAATCCTTAGGTTTGGTCTTCTCATTGTGTCCTGGATTTCCTGCATGTTTTGGGTTACAGCCTTTTTGCATTTAGTATTTTCTTTGACTGTTGAATCAATGGTTCCTATGGTGTCTTCCGCATCTGAGATTCTGTCTACTATCTCTTGTATTCTATTGTTGATATTTGCATCTATGGTCCCTGATTTCTTCCCAAGGTTTTCTATCTCCAATGTTGTCTCCCTCTTCGATTTCTTAGTTGTTTCTACTTCTGTTTTTAGAACCTGGATGTATATGCTCATATATTTCGCTTGCTTGGTTGTGTTTTCATGTATTTTTTTTAAGAGATTTTGTGTTTCCTCTTTCATAGTTTCTACTTGTTAACCCACATTCTTCTGTATTTCTTTAAGTGATTTTTGTGTTTCCTCCTTATTGGCTTCTGTTTTTTGATCCATATTATCCTGAATTTCTTTAAGTGATTTTTGTGTTTGCCTTGTAAAGACTTCTAACTTTTGATCCATTTTCTCCTCTATTTCTTTAAGAGATTTATCTATGTATTCTGCTGCCAGCATCCTGACCAGTGATTTTAGATCCAAGTCTTGTTTTTCTGGTGTGTTGGGGTATCCAGGGCTTCCTGTTGTCAGGGATCTGGGTTCAGATGCTGTAATGCTGCCTTGATTTCTGTTAGTAACGTTCCTTCCTTTTCCTTTTGCCATCTGGTTATCTCTTGCTTTAGTTGGCCTTGTTGTCACTGGCAGGTGTTTTAACCTCCCACAAGGCTGGACTCACCTGTTGTTTCTCTACTGGTGACTATGCCGCAATATAGAAACTGCCTCTTCGACTGCTGAGGGGACCTCAGGGAGGGTGGTTCCCAACCGAGTTGGTGCAAGGTGGGAGGGCGTGGAGATGTCTCTCCAGCTGCTGTCCTTGCTCTGGTTAGTGGGGTGAGCCTGGAGGATCCTCCTGAGTGATGGTAGCCCTCGATTGAATCTGTCTACCTGGGCCTCTTTAGTGGTGTCCTGGTGGCAATGTGGAGACCTACCGGACTGCTGCTGTAAGGGACTGTGGGCAGGCTGCCTTGGTGCAAGGCCGGAGGGCATGGAGAAGTCCAGCAGAGCCTCAGCTCTGGCCCTGGCTGGTGGTGAGAGCCTGGCGGATCCACCTGTGTGATGGTAGCCCCGGCTGGAGTCTGTCTACCTGGGCCTCTCTAGCTGTGTCCTGGCAGCAATATGGAGACCTACCGTGACTGCTGCTGTCTACCATTCTAATTTTTTAACTGTGTGTGTGTGTGTGTGTGTGTGTGTGTGTGTTTGTGTGTGTGTGTATGTGTGTGTGAAGTATGTGCATGTGAGTACAGTTCCCACAGAGACCAGAAAATGGCCTGGAACATTTCTGTTCCACATTTTCACAACTGCTAAAGGGCAGTTGTGAAATACCTAATTTGGGTATTAAGAACTTAACTAAGGTCCTCTGCAAGAGCCGTATGTGCTCTTAACTGCTGAGCTATATCTCTGGCCCCATTGGCTGTGCTTTACTGTATTTTGCTTTTTGGTTGCTTTCAGAATTTATGCTTGCAACACCTCTCCTATTTTCTGGATAGGCTTTAATGACTCCATTATGGAATCACTCAAGCCTCTGTTAATGTAGGTGGAGTGTTCTTTCTTCCTATCTCTTTGAACAGGGTATGTTTCAGAGGCTTGTCTGACTTCCTTCCACCAGCAAGCTGAGTTTTGTCGTTCTGTGGATCATGCTCTACTCGATTCAAGTGCAGGCTCCTTTAGGTGCAGATCTCCCACCCTATAGTGCCATGCAAGGCAAGTCCATCTCCTTCATAATTATTAGCTGGTTTAGAGTCAAACACTGCTAATCAGAGAACCAGGCAGTAGTCACGTCTCTGGGTGGTTTTCTGAAATGGGAATGGAAAAGTCCTCCTTGGAAAGAATCATCAGTGAAGGATCTTGGTAAATGTAGAGAACTTCAGTGATGCTCCTGAAAGATGCTGAACAGCTCAGTGACTCTCAGGAACTAGGCTGATTCCTGAAAGACAGAGCAGTTGTAGCAGTGCCCCATATTTTATCTGTCTTCTTGCTTTAGCATCAGAAGCTCTTCGTTCACAACTGTTTCCACTGTTTCTTTGGTGTCATAGCTGAAGTATGACAGAGTAAATTTTGCCTCTACATTAAAATGAAGTAAAATTTTTCATTTGTTCTTTGGAGATTTCATATGTGGATACAATGTATTTTGTACCCAACAACACTCCCCAGCCCAGTTCCCCATGGAACCCTGTCACACCCCTTCTAACTTCATCTCCTCCTGTTGCTCCTGTTGCTCCTCCTCTATCTCTTCTTCCTGCTGATGTTTCTCCTACTCTTCATTCTTGTCCTCCTCCGGTTCTTCCTCCCTTATTCCTCCTTTTTCTCTTCAGATAAGATCTTCCAAGTACAATTCATTCATGTAACTTCACTAGAGTTTGACCTGAAAGCTTTGAAAATAATGTTCAGTCAAACATAATAGGACATAATTATTCTTTACCCATGAGTTCACCTACACAGTAAAGCTCTGACAGTTTATATTCATTTACGGATTTGTATTAGCATATATTAATTAAACATAATGGGTTTCAGTACAAAATTTTCATGCATGTATAAAGTTTATCTTGATAATATTTACAATCCCCTCATACCCTAACTCCTGCTGCTGTGATTACTGTTCCCAACTTTAGACTTCAAAGCTGTGGTTGCTTGTATCTTCTGTTCCCTGATATTCCTTCCACACCCTGTTCCTCTGGCCTGTTCTTTGTTGGCCATCAATTTTTTGCTCTTTTAGCTGCTTTTCTTTGATTATTTTATTTCTGCTAGCATATATCACAAATAATAACAGGTTCATTATGACAGCATCATATATGTGATTAATTACTGTGATCATATTTAGCTCTAATGCCATCCCATTGGCCCTCTTCCCAACTGGTCTTCATACTACTTTATACACACACACACACACACACACACACACACACACGCGTGTGTGTGTGTGTGTGTGTGTGTGTGTGTGTGTAAATGTAGAATGGTGCTCCAGAAAGGGGTTAATTACAGGAGTATGGGCACCTGACCAGTGAGTATACCCTTGAAGAACATGTCTCACTCTACCCAACAACCACTAAGTACTGAAAGAAGAGTTGGGGCTTCAATATATGTTCCATATTAGCAATCATTAATGCTTATATGTGCCAGGATATGGAGTAGCTTCTTTCTCATTGAACCTTCATCTTGTTCTGTTTCTTTCTTAGGATTATCACTCTTATTCAGATACAGGTTTCTTCTATTACTCCGAAAGAGTACCAAGTTTCTCCTGCCTACTGGGAGCTGACTTATTTTCCACTTACAGATTTATTTATCTCTACAAATAAAAATACTGTTCATAGGAAACTGAAGAAAGAGCTAGAATAGTACTCTGATAAACACTAACCTGAGACTCCTGTCTGCTTCCTTACACGGCTTCTGAAAGGCTGTGTGTCCTTAAACACATCTCCATTTCCTGTTTTCCTTCATGGTCCTACATTTGCATGGTCAGGTCTCTTATCATCTTCTGAGTGACCATCCACTCACCCTTCAAGATTCTGTCAGCCTTGTATTTACAAGTCTTTAAAATACAAGTAAGTGGAGAATATGCTGATCAAATGATGAACAAAAATATAAAGAATTGATTCTCTTCAGTATACAGAATATTTTCTTTGCCTATTTTTATTGCATCTACCATCTATTCTATCTGTCTATCTGTCTGTCTGTCTAATACACACACAGACACACACACATGTGCGTGTGTGTGTACATATATGCATACATATATATGTATACATACAGTTTCCTATGTATTCTGGACTGGCCTCAAGGCTACTATGCACAGAAGGCTGACTTTGAATTCCTGATCCTTTTGCTTCTACTTTCTGAATACAGGATGCTTCTGGTTAAATTTGTAAAGTGCTGAAAATTGAACTTAGGATCTCATGCATATTTCTGCAAGTACTTTACTAACTAAGCTATATACTCTTTCTGGGTAAGCTTAGAGCTTACAGTGCTTTTAGCATTTAGGAGTGGGCTGTTTCATTAGAGGAGCACTGTCATGTGGATAGATGAAATAAATGCTATTAATTCATATAAGAAGAAATCAAAGCCTTATATTGTCTGATGTCTGAAGATAATTATTACCCATATTCAGTATCAGTGTGCTCATTTCTCAGATAAATCTTTAAAATTTTATTTTATTTTAAATATTTATTTTATAAGGTGGTGTGTGTGTGTGTGTGTCGATGTGTGCATGTGTGAGTGGGAGTGTGAATGTGCATGCGTGTGTGAGTGGGAGTGTGAATGTGCATGCGTGAATGTGTGTGTTTGTTTATGTTTGTGTTTGTGTAAGTTTGTGCATAAGTGCAAGTGACCATGAGGACCAGAATAGATATCAGATCTCTGCAAATTTAAAGATGGCCAGGATGTAGATGACATGGATGCTGGAGAACTAAACCCAGATCCTCTAGAAGAGCATCCAGCTATGTAACTGGTGAGTTGGGTCGGCTCTACAGTCAGAAAAATATTTTATTTTTTAAATATAAATATCTACACATGTTTCAGGTCATTATTGAATTTTCTGAGATTAATATCCCACTTAAAGAAAAGAATTGTTGAATGAAGTGTTTATGTGTCATTCATATTAATTCATTTTTATCAGGTATAAAATTCAAAATTAAAAAATGTTAATTATTGAGGAATCTATGCAGTATGTTTTCAACATCTCATGCCCTCCACTTTTCTCCTTACCAGCCCTCAACTCTCCCACTCCTGTCCAGCCAACTCTGAGGAGTTTTTTTTCCTTCTTTTACAATCAAGTCTAATTTGTTACAATCAATTCCCAGATATGCTTAGAAATCAGTCCTTCTAAGGTATGGTCAGCTTAACAGGGTTAAAATCCAAAAACAATAACAGCAAAACTCAGCAACTACAACAAAATTGATCTTCTTTCTCCCAGCAACAGTCAAACAGCACTAAAGCCTCCCAGCTGGTGGCGACACTATCTTGACTTTCTTGTCCTCTAGCCTGGGATTTTCCTCGGGCTGCAGCAAGTTTTGGTCTTGTACATGGCATCACAATTATTGTGATTACACAGGTGAATCTGTCATGCTGTGTCCAGAAAGTACAGTTCCTTTGAATTTAATCACAATCACTGGCTCTTACAATCTCTCTGTTCCATCTTTCTTGAAGATCCCTGAGCCTTAGTTTGAGATATGGATGACTTAGAGGCTGAGCACCCTAGTGTTTTTTTTTTTTTCTCTAAATGTCACTGTGTTAATAGCAGTCTATTACAAGGAGGAACTTCTCTAATGATTGTAAGAGATGCTGTGATTATGGTACAACAATAAATCAGTATGATTCTTTTGAAACTATGTTCACTTAGCAGAGTAAGAATTTTGGGTTCTCCTATAGGGCCTATGACCTTATTGAATTACTAGTTCTTGGTCCCATTCACAATGCCAGGTAAGGTTTCATTTCATGGACTAGGCGTTTTATCCAAGCAGAAAGTGGTTGATTACTTTCATAATATTAACACCATGGTTATACTTTTGAGTATGCCTTGTGTGGCCAGTCATTGTAGTCCATACGACTGACAGCTGGGTGAGTCTGAGGCTTACTTTTCTCTTCTGGCAGCATTGATAGCAACTTCAAACATATAAACTCTAGACGATAGGTTTAAAGTTTTCAGGTGAGTGCCATACTTGTGTTTCCACGTTCTATAGTTCAAATACAGGGTATCATCAGTAATAGGGTCTTACCACTAAAATCCTGCCTAGAATCGAAAAGTATTGACAAGAGGTAGTAATGCTTGTCAGTACAACAGATTTTTGGTCCATTGAAGACATTCATTTCTAGAAATCCAATTTTTATTTGCTAGTATGTTGTGCTCAGTGGGTAAATTTTATATTTTACAAAGATTTTATAATAATAGAATCTCATATGTTTTCAAAATGCATTTGGTGCTAATTATCCCTGCCTATATTCTGCTCTTCACTCTACCCTACCAATCTTCAACTAAATTTATATTTTTGTACCATTTTTTAAACTATTGTGTGTTATCTCCATTGAAGACCCTACTACAATGACCTCTCACTAAATTTTGATTTCTGTGGGCTATTCCAAGTGGAACATACACTTGTGAAGATTAAAAATTAACAATCCAAAAAATCAGAAAAAAAGTAACATTTATCTTTCAGTATCCGTGTTACATTCTTCAAGATGGTTGTTTTCAGCTCTTTCCATTTACCTGAAAATTCCAATTTTCTTAATGGCTTAATACTCCATATCAAAATGTATCACATTTCCATTATCTATTCATTATTTAAAGGGCATCAAGACTATTTTAATTTCTTGGCTACTTTGAATGCAGAAGCAAGAAAAATTGGGAAGCAGATATCTCTGTAGTAAAATTAAGATATTTTGAATGTATGCCAAAGAGTGGTACAGTGGGATTTTTGTGGGAGATGTGTTTTCACTCTTCTGTGGAAATTTTATACTGACTTTCATTGTGGTTGGGCCAGGCTGCACTGCCACCAGCAGTGAATAAGCATTCCCCTTTCCCTACATTCTTGCCATCATGTGCTATCATTTCTTTTCTTAATCTTAGCCATTCTGCCTATGGTATGATGAAAAATTGAGGTAATTTTAATTTGTGTTTTCCTTATGGATAAAGATGTTGAACATTTTTTATTTAAATTTTTATTTTCTATATTCTATGTTTACATTCCAAAGGCTTTCCCCTTTCCCAGTTCCCCCCCCCCCCACCATACGTCCCATAATTCCTCTCCCCCCAACTATTCCCCAATCATTCCCCCCCCCTGACGATTTCTCTGTTCTGGATCTACAAAACTGAATCCAATCTTTTCAGGCCCAGGGTCCTCTCCTTTCTTTTTCTTGGGAATCATTTGACTTGCTAATTGTGCCTTGAGTATTTAGGGCTTCTGGGCTCATTAATACCCACTTATCAGTGATTGCATTTCATGTGTATTCTTTTGTGACTGGGTTAACTCACTTAGGATGATATTTTCCAGGTCTAACCATTTACCTACAAATTGCATGAATTCATTATTTTTAATTGCTGAGTAGTATTCCATTGTATAAATATACCACATTTTCTGTATCCATTCCTCCTTTGAGGGATATTTGGGCTCCTTCCAATTTCTGGCTTTTATAAACAAGCCTGCTATAAACATAGTGGAGCATGTGTCTTTATTGTATGCAGGGGAATCCTCTGGGTATATGCCCAGGAGTGGTATGCTAGGGTCATCTGGAAGTGACATACCCAATTTTCTGAGGAATCGCCAAACTGATTTCCAGAGTGGTTTTACCATTTTGCAATTCCACCAACAGTGGAGGAGTGTTCCTCTTTCTCCACATCCTTGCTAGCACTTGTTGTCTCTTGAGTTTTTAATCTTAGCCATTCTGACTGGTGTGAGGTGGAATCTCAGGGTTGTTTTGATTTGCATTTCCCTGATGACTAATGATGTTGAACATCTCTTACTGTGTTTCTCGGCCATCCAAATTTCTTCTGGTGAAAATTCTTTGTTTAGCTCTGTACCCCATTTTTTGATAGGGTTATTTGGTTCTTTGGGGTCTAACTTGAAGTGTCTCAGGCATTTGTATTCTGTTTATTGAGAACATACTGCTGATTTATGTTCCAATTTTTAGATTGAGTTGCTTGCTTTCTTGATAATTAGAGTCATTTCTTTGTGTATTCTAGAAATGGCCACTCAGTTATATGTATAGCTAGTAAAGTCCCCTCCCCCATAACATTCTATGGACTACTTTCCACAATGATAAGCCCTGTCCTTTGCTGTACAGAGATGTTTAGGTTCATATAGTCTCATTTATTAATTGTGAGACTTAATGAGTGTGCTGTCAGGATCACATTCAGAAAATCCTTTCCTGAGCCATTGTGTTCAGGCTTACTATTTATCCTCAATAGCTTTCCGAATATCAAGTTATATGTCAATGTTCTTGGTCCATTTGGAGTAAAATTTTATGAATGGTGAGAAATAAGTATCTATTTTTGCTGTTTTATAAGTAGCCATCCAGTTTTACCAGCACTATTTATTGAAGATGCTCTTTTATACATTGTATATTTTTCATTCCTTTATCAATAATCAGGTGACCATATGTAGGTTGACTGATAGCTGGTTTATAGGTGATTTTGTAGTAGCTGGCATATGTTCTGGAAAGAAACTAAGGTTTTCTTGGAGAGTATCAAACCTGTCTAATAGTGAGCTACCCCTGCATTTTACCACATTGGGTGATATGTCCATTTTTATGTCAGTACCACTATTTTCATTACTATAGCTTTGTAATGTAACTTAAAATTAGGAATGGTAATACCTCTAGCAATTCTCTTGTTGTTTAGCACTGTTTTGTTTGTTTCCAAATAAAATCTAAGATTATTTTATTCAATGCCTATGTATAGTTGTTTTGGAATTTCTATGGAAATTGCATTGAATCTATGAAATGCTTTTGGTAGGATGGTCATCTTCATAAGATTAATCCTATCAATCAATGACCAGTGAGGGTTTCATCTCCTGATGTCTTCTTCAGTTTCCTTCAATGTCTTTTTTTTGGAATATATAGCTTTATTTTAAGATCTAAGATAAACAAAAATAAATATATAGAATGGCGAACTCTCATTTTTCTCATAATATTTAACATATATATTTTAATCAGTTATTGAAACAATGTATGTTGATTATGAGTACTATCATATATATTATTAATGTTATAGTAAATGAGTATTTTAATATTTATATATTCAATTTAAAAATGGTACATGTTCAAAAATCTAAAGAATACATATTCTTTTTGTTTGTTTCTTTTGTTTTGTTTTTCTTTTTTTAGATGGTATTCAAGTCCTTCCCTTCCTTATTTAGGTTTACTTCAAGATGATTGTGAGGCTCTTGATTATGGGATTGTTTGCCTCACCTATTTCTATGTATGCTTGCATTTGTATGTAGTAAGAACACTGATGTTTGTATACCAATATTTTTTCCTGATACTTTACAAAAAGAGTTCATCAGCTCTGTAAAAATTTCCTATTGGAATCTTTATGGCTTTCATGAATAAAATCATATAATTTGTAAATAAAAATAATTTGAGTTTTTGTCAATTAGTTTTTCTTGATCTTCACATGCCTTATTGATATAAGATTTTAAGCACTATATTTAACAATTATATTTTTAGTAATGCATATGAATGTGTGTCCATATGAAGGCCTATGAATGTGTGTGCTCACAAAGGACAGGAGACAAAAATCAAATTCCTTGGAGTTGGAGTGACAGGTGATGGGGTTGTAGCTGTCATGTGTTTGGGAACCACTTAATAGCAAGCTAGCCCTCCAGTCCTCAATCTTCTCCTATAGTACAAATGTTGACATACTTATTCAATGATTGTTGAGCATTCTATAAATACCCTCCTACTTACAGGGACATTATTGTCTATATGCAGCTTGAATATCAATAAATTATCAGATCTTTATCAGGGTTTAAACATAACAACATTTCTAAGATATTTTGATTGATGACTGTTTACTAAACCAATTTATCAAAAATATTTAATGACAAGATGAAAATTATCTAGTAATTTTTGTTCCTCATGGTCCAAGCCTAAGTTCCTTCATGTATAATAGCCAGACTACTTAAAAATGAGCATTCTTTATACACCACAAGATGTATTTTTGGACATGATTCACAAAAATAAACATTTCTGAATCTTTTTGCTATTCAGGTTATATTCCCTACCTTGGGTTCCATCTATGTATTATAAGGAACTTATTAAAAAGCTGGAACATAAAATAAAACATCTAGTGTAGTATATAGAGACGTTGTGGCAGAATGAACAATTGAATAAAATGGGAGAAAAGGAGAGGTACATGTAACCATGTTCATGCTGTGGAGTAACTGCTCTTCAGAACACACAGAGTTCTTGTATATAACTCTATAGCACCAGTGAGAAAACCATTTCCATTTTCAACAGAAAAGAACAGTCTTTATGTAATTGTCCTCAGTGTAGGAAAAGATTCCTTCACTGAATATTAAAGCATCCTTCTAAAAACCTTTTATGGATAATTTGGGGGGAACTTAGAAGAAATTTCTGTGAGAAATCATGTTCATTTTAAGAGACTAGAGGCCTCAGGGAGTTTAGAGGTCTGGTGGGGTCAGGGGTGGGGACATCCTCATGGAGACAGAGGACAGGGAGGTGGTATGGGATGTGGAATAGTCCCAGAGGGTAGACAGGGAAGGGAATAAAATTTGGAGTTTTAAATAAATAAATAAATAAATAAATAAATAAATAAAACTATATAAAGTAGTAAATAAAAATTTCTCAAAGGGAAAGAATCTCTGTTGTGTACACTTTCTAGAAAGATTCATTTGGGTAGAAAATATTTTATAAATAATGGTATTTTTATATCTATTATGATATTGTTTCTTGTGTGTGTGTGTGTGTGTGTGTGTGTGTATGTATGTATGTATGTGCACATGAGTACAGGTATCTGTGAAGGTCAAGAGATGGCACTAGATCATCTAGAGTTGTAATTACAAGTGGTTATGAGCTCTCTAATCTGACATAGGTTCCAGGAGTTGAAAACTGGTGCTTTGAAAGTTCAGTATGTATTCTGTGTTGATTTGAACAGGAATGGCCCCCAGATATTCACATACTTGAATTCTTGGTCATTGAGGATTGGCACTAATTGGCATGGATTAGAAGGTGTGGGTTTTCTTTTGGAGTAGGTGTGGCCTTCTTGAAAGATATATATTTTGGAGGTAAGCTTTGGGGTTTCAGATACTTGAGTCAGTCCTACTGGTCTGTCTCTTCTTGGTCCCTGTTAATCCTCTTAGGATCCTCTTTGGCTATTTCTCTAACACCATGTCTTCCTGCATGCTGCCATGCTTCCCACCATGATGGGTAATGGACACTATATGGTAAGATACATAGGGTGTTGTACTATGGCTATGTAGACAAATACAGTGAACACATCTTACCACAGACACAATTTAAAAATCCTAAAATATTACAAACAATATTTCAAGGTATTAGGCATTAAGATATAAAAAATGAGAATCATTGCAAATGAGAAACAAAAAAAGTGCAGGGCAGATGATTTCTGTGAATTCATTGATATATCTGAAAACACACAAGGACCAGAATGAAAAAAAAGAAAAAGAGGACTTTATAGATAAAGTTCTAAATAGCAGAAGGCAATGCTCATGTCTGAAACTGACATTCATATACAGGCATATAAAGAAACTAATCACAAAGAAAGAAGGGTATCTAAATGAACTAAAGAAAAATTATCGGCTTTCAGCAGGGGCAGCCATCTTGCCCCAGACCCCCGCGCGCAAACAGCGGGCACACTGGACACAGTGAGCGGCTGGAATCAGGTGCATGGCCAGAGTTATAGCTTAGCTTAGCTCTGCAGCAGATCCGGGCACAGAAAGATCAGCTGCGGGTGCAGACTAGCAGCCGGGACCAGCTCTCCGAGCGGACTAGCAGCGAGGGGCCACCAGGCTGCCTCGGGGCACAGCTCGGCACTCTAGCAGCTGGAGTCAAGGGCCTGGACTCAGAGCGAGCATAGTCCAGCACAGTCAACGCAGCCAGAAGGGAGCAGCAGAGCCGGGCACGAACAGCTCAGCCAAGGACAAGCGGTGCTTTCAGCAGGGGCAGCCATCCTGCCCCAGACCCCCGCGCGCAAACAGCGGGCACACTGGACACAGTGAGCGGCTGGAATCAGGTGCGTGGCCAGAGTTATAGCTTAGCTTAGCTCTGCAGCAGATCCGGGCACAGAAAGATCAGCTGCGGGTGCAGACTACCAGCCGGGACCAGCTCTCTGAGCGGACTAGCAGCGAGGGGCCACCAGGCCGCCTCGGGGCACAGCTCAGAACTCTAGCAGCTGGAGTCAGGGACCTGGACTCAGAGCGAGCATAGTCCAGCACAGACAAGCTGCCAGAAGGGATCTGTCTCCTGGGGACAGGCGTGCTGTGCTTTCAGCAGGGCGCCATCTACAATAAGACCAACTAGCGCCAGAGATAAAGAGATGGCAAAAGGCAAACGTAGGAACGTTATTAACAGAAATCAAGGCAATATGGCACCATCTGAACCCAATTCGCCAACCACAGCAAGTCCAGGATACCCCAGCACACCAGAAAAACAAGAGTTAGATATAAAAGCACAGGTCATGATGCTCCTAGAGGAACACAAAAAAGACATAAACAAATCTCTTAAAGAAATGCAGGGGAACATCAATAGAGTAGAAGCTCTTACAATCCAAACACAAAAAACACTTAAAGAACTCCAGGAGAATATGGGCCATCAGACAGAAACCAATAAAGAGGAAGTGAGAAAATCAGTTAAAGAAATGCAGGAGAACTTGAAACAACAGGCAGAAGTCATGAAAGAGGGAGCACAAAAATATATTAAAGAATTACATGAAAACACAAACAAACAAATGATGGAACTGAGCAAAACCATCCAAGATCTGAACACAGAGGTAGAAACAACTAAGAAATCACAAAAGGAGGCAACCTTGGAGATAGAAAACCTTGGGAAGAAAACAGGGGTCGTAGATGCAAACATAAACAACAGAATACAAGAGATAGAAATAAGAATCTCCGATGCTGAAGATAACATAGTAACCATTGACTCCACAGTCAAAGAAAATGCAAAATCCAAAAGGCTTGTAACCCAAAACATCCAGGAAATCCAGGACACAATGAGAAGACCAAACCTAAGGATTATAGGGATAGATGAGAGTGAAGATCTACAACTTAAAGGGCCAGCAAATATCTTTAACAAAATTATGGAAGAAAACTTTCCTAACTTAAAGAGAGAGATGCCCATGAATGTACAAGAAGCCTACAGAACTCCAAACAGACTGGACCAGAACAGAAACACCTCCCGTCACATAATAATCAAAACCCCAAATGTACTAAACAAAGAAAGAATATTAAAGGCAGTAAGAGAAAAGGGCCAAGTAACATATAAAGGAAGACCTATCAGAATCACACCAGACTTCTCTCCAGAAACCATGAAAGCTAGAAGATCCTGGGCAGACCTCATGCAGACCCTAAGAGAAAACAAATGTCAGCCAAGACTACTATACCCAGCAAAACTCTCAATCAACATAGATGGAGAAATCAAAATATTCCATGACAGGACCAAATTTACACAATATCTTTCCACTAACCCAGCTCTACAAAGGATAATAGGAGGAAAACTCCAACACAAGGAAGGAAATGGCACCCAAGTAAAAGCAAGACAGTAAACTTCTTCCATCAAACTCAAAGGAAGATAACTACTCAAAAACAAAAATAACATAAAAAATGTCAGGAAGTAATAATCTCTATTCCTTAATATCTCTTAACATCAATGGACTCAACTCACCAATAAAAAGACATAGACTAACAGACTGGATACGGAAACAGGACCCTACATTTTGCTGCTTACAGGAAACACACCTCAGAGTCAAAGACAAACACTACCTTAGAGTAAAAGGATGGAAGACAATTTTGCAAGCAAATGGTCACAGGAAGCAAGCTGGAATAGCCATTTTAATATCAGATAAAATTGACTTTCAACCCAAAGTCATCAAAAGAGACACAGAAGGTCACTTCCTGCTAGTCAAAGGAAGAATCCACCAAGAGGAACTCACAATTCTAAACATCTACGCTCCAAATGTAAGGGCACCCTCATTTGTAAAAGAAACCTTACTAAAGCTCAAAGCACACATTGCACCTAACACAATGATTGTGGGGGACCTCAATACTCCTCTATCTACAGTGGACCGACCAGGAAAACAGAAACTAAACAGAGACATGGAGAAACTCATCGAAACTTTGGAGCAATTGGATTTAACAGATATATATAGAACATTTCACCCTAAAGCAAAAGACTATACCTTTTTCTCAGCCCCTCATGGTACCTTCTCCAAAATCGACCATATAATTGGACACAAGACAGATCTCAACAAATATAAAAAGATCGAACTAATCCCATGCCTCTTATCAGATCACCATGGAGTAAGAGTGTTCTTCAATAGTAACAAAAACAACAGAAAATCCCCATACGCTTGGAGGCTGAACAATATTCTACTCAATGATACCTTAGTCCAGGAAGAAATAAAGAAAGAAATCAAAGAATTCTTAGAACTTAATGAAAATGAAGGCACAACATACCCAAATCTATGGGACACAATGAAAGCAGTGCTTAGAGGAAAACTCATAGCCCTGAGTGTCTCCAAAAAGAAACAGGGGAGAGCATATACTAGCAACTTAATGGCGCACTTGAAAGCTCTGGAACAAAAAGAAGCAATTTCACCCAGGAGGAGTAGAAGACAGGAAATCATCAAACTCAGGGCTGAAATCAATCAAGTTGAAACAAAGAGAACCATACAAAGAATCAACAAAACCAGGAGCTGGTTCTTTGAGAAGATCAACAAGATAGATAAACCCCTAGCCAGACTTACTAAAGGGCACAGAGACAGTATTCAAATTAACAAAATTAGAAATGAAAAGGGAGATATAACAACAGAAACTGAGGAAATTCAAAAAATCATCAGATCCTACTACAAAAACCTATACTCAACACAACTGGAGAATCTGGAGGAAATGGACAATTTCCTCGACAGCTACCAAATACCAAAATTAAACCAGGATCAAATAGATCGTCTAAACAGACCCATAACCCCCAAAGAAATAGAAGGGGTCATAGACAGTCTTCCAACCAAAAAGAGCACAGTACCAGACGGTTTTAGTGCAGAATTCTATCAGACCTTCAAAGAAGTCCTGATACCGATACTCTTCAAATTATTCCACAAAATAGAAACTGAAGGAACACTACCCAACTCATTCTATGAAGCCACAATTACCCTGATACCAAAACCTCACAAAGATCCAACTAAGAAAGAGAACTACAGGCCAATTTCTCTTATGAATATCAATGCAAAAATACTAAACAAAATACTTGCCAACCGCATCCAAGAACACATCAAAACGATCATTCACCATGATCAAGTTGGCTTCATCCCAGGGATGCAGGGATGGTTCAATATACGGAAATCCATCAACGTAATCCACTACATAAACAAACTGAAAGAAAAAAACCACATGGTCATCTCATTAGATGCTGAAAAAACATTTGACAAAATTCAGCATCCTTTCATGCTAAAGGTCCTAGAAAGAACAGGAATTCAAGGCCCATATCTAAACATAGTAAAAGCAATATACAGCAGACCAGTAGCCAACATTAAGGTAAACGGAGAAAAACTCGAAGCAATCCCTCTAAAATCAGGGACTAGACAAGGCTGTCCCCTCTCGCCATATCTCTTCAATATAGTACTTGAGGTACTAGCTAGAGCAATTCGACAACAGAGGGAAGTCAAAGGGATACAAATCGGAAAGGAAGAAGTCAAACTATCACTATTTGCAGATGATATGATAGTTTACTTAAGTGACCCAAAAACCTCCACCAGAGAACTCCTGCAACTGATAAACAACTTCAGCAAAGTGGCTGGCTATAAAATCAACTCAAGTAAATCAGTAGCCTTCCTATACGCGAAGGATAAGCAGGCCGAGAAAGAAATTAGGGAAATGACACCCTTCACAATAGCCACAAATGATATAAAGTATCTTGGAGTGACGCTAACCAAACATGTGAAAGATTTATACGACAAAAACTTCAGGTCTCTGAAGAGGGAAATTGAAGAAGACATCAGAAAATGGGAAAATCTTCCATGCTCGTGGGTTGGCAGGACTAATATAGTCAAAATGGCAATCTTGCCCAAAGCAATATACAGATTCAATGCAATTCCCATCAAAATCCCAACTCAGTTCTTCATAGAGCTAGAAAGAGCAATTCTCAAATTCATCTGGAATAACAAAAAACCCAGAATAGCTAAAACTATCATCAACAGCAAAAGAACTTCTGGGGGAATCAATATCCCGGACCTCAAGCAATATTACAGAGCAGTGGTATTAAAAACTGCATGGTATTGGTTCAGTGACAGGGAAGCGGATCAACGGAATAGGATCGAAGACCCAGAATTGAACCCACACATCTATGGCCAATTGATCTTCGACAAAGGAGCTGAAAACATCCAGTGGAAAAAAGATAGCCTTTCCAACAGATGGTGCTGGCTCAACTGGAGGTCAACATGCAGAAGAATGAGAATTGATCCACTCTTATCTCCTTGCACTAAGCTCAACTCCAAGTGGATCAAAGACCTCCACATAAAACCAGACACACTAAAACTAATAGAAAAGAAACTGGGGAAGACCCTTGAGGACATTGGCTCAGGGGAAAAATTCCTGAACAGAACACCAATTGCTTATGCTCTAAGAGCAAGAATAGACAAATGGGACCTCATAAAACTACAAAGTTTCTGTAAGGCAAAAGACACTGTCAAAAGGATAAATCGGCAACCAACAAATTGGGAAAAAATCTTCACCAACCCCACATCCGACAGAGGGCTAATCTCCAATGTATACAAAGAACTCAAGAGGTTAGACCCCAGAAAACCAAATAACCCTATCCAAAAATGGGGTACAGAGCTAAACAGAGTCTTTTCACCTGAAGAAATTCGGATGGCTGAGAAACACCTTAAAAAATATTCAACATCACTAGTCATTAGGGAAATGCAAATTAAAACAACCCTGAGATTTCACCTCACACCAGTCAGAATGGCTAAGATTAAAAACTCAGAAGACATCAGGTGTTGGCGAGGATGTGGAGAAAGAGGAACACTCCTCCACTGCTGGTGGGAATGCAAGCTGGTACAACCACTCTGGAAATCAGTATGGCGGTTCCTCAGAAAACTGGGCATGATACTTCCGGAGGACCCAGCCATACCACTCCTGGGAATATACCCAGAAGATTCACCAGCATGCAATAAGGATACATGCTCCACTATGTTCATAGCAGCTTTATATATAATAGCCAGAAGCTGGAAAGAACCCAGATGTCCCTCAACAGAAGAATGGATACAAAAAATGTGGTATATATACACAATGGAGTACTATACAGCCATTAGAAACAATGAATTCATGAAATTCTTAGAGAAATGGATGGAGCTGGAGAATGTCATACTAAGTGAGGTGACCCAGTCTCAAAAGAATACCCATGGTATACAGTCACTGATAAGTGGATATTAGCCTAGAAGCTTAGAACACCAAAGACACAAATCACATATCAAGTGATGTCTCACAAGAAGAAAGGAGTGGACACTGGTGCTAGAATGGACCAAAACAGCATTGTGGGAGAGTACAAGAACAGTAAAGTGGGAGGGGGTGGATGCGGGAGCAGGGGGAGGGAAAAGGACATGTGGGACCTTTGGGGGTGGGGAACCAGAAAAAGGGAACTGAATTGTAAATATAGAATATATACAATAAAAAAAAATCAAAAAAAAAAGAAAAATTATCTAATGTTAGCATAGGGCAGGGGAGATGAGTTAGATAATAAGGGTATTTTATGAACAAGCATGAAAATCTGAACTTAGAATTCCAGCACTGAGTAGGGAGCAGGATATAATTTTACAGGCTACTGTAACTGCAGACTACTTTGATATGGACCCTAAATTTTAAACTTTGACCTCATTGGAAAAGGAGACAACTGCCTAAATCTTAAGCAGTGCATTATTGTAGCTTTGCAAGATAAATGGACTAACAGCAATATAAGATTAAACTCCTTCCCACAAACAAACTACATTATAGAACGAATTCTGAATATGTTAATAGAAACAAACAAACAAAAAAGAAACCAATGATATTAAGTTTAAGATAGATACTGCTCAATACAGATGCTTTCTGATCCTATTCTATTTGAAGTCTAGAATTACATACTTTTGGTTTGATTTTTAAGATTGAGTTATAATTTATTTCATTATTGTTCAGTGGTCCTCAATATGTAGTTCAAAGAAATAAGTAAACTTATTTTTCTATTTACATAATAATGTTCATTTATTTTTGAAATGCTACTCATTCAAATCTCTATCTTACTCAGATACCATCCTATTTAAAATACCAGAGAATTGGGTTGTTTCAGTGTCATCACTTTCTGTATCTTGAACTTACCTATGTGATTACATGTCATCTATCTGATGAATATAATCATATCACAAGGTCAGCTTCTCTCTCTGACATTTTTATTTGTATTTTCAGTTCTATTCTGTGTTTCAGTAATTAAAACTTCATTTATTTTATTTCTATGCTTATTCCTCTCCTGAGTCCAAAGTATTGCTTCTAGAATTCTCCAAAGGGCCAGTATAGTGGACATGGATTCTTTAATCTATTTATATTTTGGAAAGTTTTTCTTTCTCCCTCAACTATGGCAGATAGTTTGATGGGTTCAGTCTGGGTTAGCATCTGTGATGGGAATGACATAAATTCAGTTATAGTGTACAAATGGAATACTACTCAGCTATTAAAAACAATGAATTCATGAAATCCTTAGGCAAATGCATGGAACTAGAAAATATCATCCTGAGGGAAGTAACCCAGTCACAAAAGAACACACATGGTATGCACTCACTGATAAGTGGATATTAGTCCAGATGCTTGGAATATCCAAGATATAATTCACAGAACAAATGATGCTCAAAAAGAAGAAAGAGCAAAGTATGGATACTTTGCTCCTTCTTAGAAGGGGGAACAAAACAGCCATGGGAGGAGATGCAGAGACAAAGTGTGGAGCAGACTGCCTGGGGATACACAACATATACTGTCACCAAATCCAGACACTAATGGGCATGACAACAAGTGCTTGCTGACAGGAGCCCGATATAGCTGTCTCCTGAGAGACTCTGCCAGTACCCAACAAATACAGAGGTTGGGCCTTCCAGACAACCATTGGACTGAGCACAGGGTCCTCAATGGAGGAGCTAGAGAAAGGACCCAAGGAGCTGAAGGAGCCATCAGACCTATTGGAGGAACAACATTATGAATCACCCAGTAGCCCCAGAGCTACCAGGGTCTAAACTACTAACAAAGAGTACACATGGAGGGACCCATGGCTCCAGCTGCATATGTAGCAGAGGAATGCCTTGTTGAACATCAAAGGGAGGAGAGGTCCATGGTCCTGAAAAAGCTTGATGTCGCAGTATAGAATACCAGGGCAGGGAAGCAGGAGTGGTGAGTTGATGCGCAGGGCTAAGGAGGGAAGGGATAGTGTGTTTTTGGAGGGGAAACCAGAAAGGGGATAACATTTGATAAGTCAATAAAGAAAATATCTAATAAAAACTGTAAATGTTAAGTTATAATATGTGAATAGCTCGTTCAAACTTAAGAACCAAAAAAATATTGTGAAATTCCACATGGTATTATTTGTGTTATCATAATTAATCATGTCTATAATTTTATTATTATTACAACCATTTAATCATGTGAATTCAACTAGTAAAATCTAGCCTGGGTTCATATCAAATGGTAAACATTTTTTTTTATAATAAAGTACCATTTTTTTTTTTCAGTTTAGAGACAAACTGAAGCTGATAATTTCCTGCCCAGTTCTTCAGTTTGCCAATATTGTTAACTACTTAAACCTTTAAAAATTTTTGTCACTAATTTTTTCCTTGAGATCTCTCTCTCTCTCTCTCTCTCTCTCTCTCTCTCTCTCTTTCTCTCTCTCTCTGTGTCTCTCTGATATATATGTTTGACACATATTCATGTGAGTATATGTGCTTTTATCTGGAGGTATACCTTCCATTGGAAAGTAGAGATCACCTTTGGGCATCTTCCTTGATCATTCTCAATCTTAGTTTTTGAGAAAGAATCTCTCACTAAATGTGCAGCTCTTGGATTTGAAAGCAGTGACTGATCAATGAATGCCAGAGATGATGCTGCGTTGACCCTCTCCTGAAGCACAATGTTACAGGTACACACTTCTGTACCCAATATTTTTATATGTGGCAGGAATCTAACCCATACCTTCAATGTCACCCACTGAAACATGTTTCTAGCACTTCTTTCCCCTGATTTGCAGTATATTTGGGTGCTGGTTCTCCATATTTCATCTTTATCTACATTGTACATGTGGCCCTGAATCAGGTCCACATTCCTGAACTGAATCAATGACTGATGATAAGCCATCTTAATGACCTGCATTCATGCAGAAACTAGGCTCATTGACCCTGTGATTGATGGCACATTCTGTATCTATTCCACATTCCAAAGGAGAATGGCAAATCTATAATTACTCTAGTCAATGCGTGCTGTTTCTGAAACCCGAAAGGGTAGAGAGAGCAACCCTTATTGAAATATTGTTTCTGTGAGCAATTAGGCTTACTTTTCAGTCCCTAGTAGCCACAGCAAGAAGATAATACATGAAAAACAGATGGTGCCAGAAAATTTGGACATTGGCTTGTCCTGTTAATAAAGCTGCTGGCTTCTGCTGACTCTTTGTCAGTTGCTTTTATTATTGTCAAGGTTGAACTGGAATTAATACACTAGTTACAGCAGAGAACTGCCAGTAGATTTCTCTGGAATGGAGAGTGGTTAGCCTTTGCTGCTGACAGAGGCCCTCATCTGTCTACAAAATGTCATTTGGAAAAAGCTTTAATGATTCCTTTGCTCATTTGGCTTTAAAGAGTATAGGACCTTTCTTATTATGATAAGTTTCCAATTTTGTCAAACTTTAAGAAAGAATTATTTTGAAAGAAATGTCTTAATGATGTGGGTATATAAGTTGCATGGACACATTTCTTTTTCATTATTTTATTACAATTCTTTATTTATTATGTGTGTGTAAATACATGCATGTCTTAGATGCAAAGAGGAAATCAGAGAACAGCTTATAGGAATTGGTTCCCTTCTTCCACCATGTGGGGATTGAACTCAGGTCATCACATATGGTAGCAAGTGCCTTTACCTGCTGAGCATCTCACTTGCCATATATGAATAAATTTCAATAAGTATTACATATAATATTAATAATATTAATAACACATATGGAACATTATTCTCCATCTACAACAGAAGTAAAAGTGCAAACATTTGAATCAACACACACATAAACAGTTAGAAGTATCCATCAATTGAATCTAATTCTGTATGAATCTTGGTATCTCTCTTATCTCTGGTAGTTATTATGCAGTTATGGAGGTTATTGCTTTATTTATAAAATTATCTGCCATACCATAACTTGATTATTCTTTATATCCCCCAAGAAAACAGTATAGTTACACTTGTTTTTATTGAGAAAAAGATTATTGTAGAGTATTAAAACCAAATTTATCCAAGAAAATCACCACAGCTCTTGGTTAGCTAATCAAGGTATCCACAAATCAACATAAGTGAGATAGAAACATATAATTCTGAGTGGATATTTTTGCCTGAATAAAACATCTAGAGAAAAATAGGAAAAGAAGTATGACTGTAGTTATGAAATGGTTTATATATCATTTAATTAGCCAGAAATAGTGAAAACTATGAATTCGAAATGTCCCTATTAAAAAAATTTAATTTCAGTTTTTTGAGCCCCATGGTGATTTTAATGTCTTTTTGGTATGGTCTGCTAAACCAAATATAACATCTACAACGTAATTATAAAAGTTCTCAATTTTCTATTGTGAATTGTGTTTTGCAGTGCCTCGAGAACATATTTGTCCTTTTCCCATCAAAAGGAAATTGGTTTCACTTGAGTTCTGTCAGGTCAGGCCTAAGAGTCACATATGATGCTACATCTGAGCTACTCCTCTTTGAGTGAAGCAGAAGAGAGTGGTTAGAGGATAAACACTCGCTGTCTGCCACTCTCTGTCTCCGGTCTCAAAGAGAAACATTCTTTAATCATTGAGCAACATCTGTTATCCGTGTTCCTGATGAGAGGCAGGGAGAAGAGCAACAGATGAAAGGCAGCCAAACTCCTCCATGTGAGAATAGAGGCTGGTTGCTGCTGATGCAGGCATGATAGCAGCTGAGACCAGGATCTGTGACACAAGAGAGAGGTGATTAGCTGATCCATTATGTCACTTTATGGAGTGCAGGGGAAACATATCTCAGACAGTTGAGTATGTTAATTTAGCTTTTTAAATTGTGGGGTGTGTGTGTGTGTGTGTGTGTGTGTGTGTGCAAGTGAAGGTGCATGTAGAAACTAGAAGAGGGCATTGGATCTCAGGAGATGGAGGTAGCTGTGATCTGCGTGATGGAGGCATGAATATCAGGTTCTCTGCAAAAAAGAGAGTACACCCTTACCCTCTGAACTGTTTTTAACACCAAGAATCCTTTCAGCATATTTTGCTATCATCTTTTTCCATGTAGTTTTTTTAAACTTATTTAGTCTGCATATCTTTTCAAATATTACTATGAATTGTATCTGTATTAATTCTATTATATTAACCAACTGTTTCGTAGGCTAAATATTACTCACACTTGTTCCAACTTTAGGTGTTTGACAGGTGGGATTTTGGATTTAGAGTATAGTCTATAACTGTGCTTAATGACAATTATATTAACAGCATACACATGCACAAAACTTTAAGTGGCGAGGCAAAGGAGATCAATTTAGAATAGTTCACAATGTTTCTTTAAAAACACTTTAAAGTGAGCACAAATTGTTTGAATCCTTCCACCAATTAAAATTTGAAGCATGGGATAAATAAATAGAAGTGTGCAGTTTAGCTTTAGAGTTCAGAGCATGGGACTAAGCCTCTAACTGAAAATGTTTACAAAACTATTGGACATTTCATCTTGAATCCAAAGTTAGTATCACACCCAGGACAAATGGCTAACATAGGTGCCTTGTTAACATATGAAAGCAAACATGGCTGCCAGGTTCTCCTAGCATCTTTTAGAGTATGACTGGCATACCCTGTCTCCTTTCTTCAACTTTTGAGCCCAGAGACTAGGCTGTCCTTTCCCCACATAGTCCAGTCATTTGGGCTATATCAGTCAGTTTTACCCTTTACCCTTCTGGCTTCCTGGTAACCTGTTCTCCTGGTTCTATCATCTCTCCTCTCCTCTCCCTTTATCCTCTCAGAGTCAGGCTGAGAGTCATATTCACTCTGGACTTTCCCAGATTTCTCTTCCTCTGGGAATGTGATCTTTTTATATACAGTAAAATTTCTTCTCCATCATACCTAGGAGCAATCATGTCCTTTAGTTCTCCCTTCCTTCCTTCCTTCCTTCCTTCCTTCCTTCCTTCCTTCCTTCCTACCTTCCTTCCTTCCTTCCTTCCTTCCTTCCTTCCTTCCTTCCTTCTTTCTTTCCTTCCTTCCCTCCTTCCTTCCATTCTTTTTCTCCTCCTCCTTTTCCTCCTCCCTCCTCCTCCCCCTCCCCCTTCCTTATCCTTCTTCATTTACTCAGGTAGGGTGATGAATAGATTTTTCATGGCATTGAAAGCATTCAATATGCCAGATGGACAGCAAATCAAACTAGATTTAGGCCTGGGTGAATTTTTGTCCATGGTGGGACTTTATTGGACATAAAAGACTTTAATGGAGATTAGGGCCCTAAGGTGTGAAAGCAATGTAGCTCCAAGACTATAACCATGAAGAGATGATACCTGTCTTAGATTTGAAGAACAATATAAGTTTATTTCTTTATTCAAACAAGAATAAAGAGCACTCTTAATAGAATTATGGAAAAAGAAGCTTATTTGAGGACAACGTTGAAGATAAAATGTGAGAGATAGGAAACTATGCCCTAGTTGAAGATATATAAGTGTGCTAAATGAGAAAGTATATAGTTGGCCTATGGGGAGTTGTCTAGACTATTGATTCATGTGGGAAGCCCCAACCTCTTGTGAGCAGAATCATCCCCCGGGCTTGTGGTCCTTTATTATATAATTGATGAACTAATATTCGCTGAGCAAAGCAACCTAGAAAGAAGGTAGCATGGTTGCATTGGTGTTTCTTCTGCTCTTTAGTGTAGATATAATATGACTAGCCACTTGAGTTCATGCCCTGGCTACTTCAATGTATCAACATAAACTTGGTATTATAATCTACATAAGCCACTTCCTTCTTGCCCTAAGTTGTTTTTGGTAGAGAGTTTTCTTTGTGTGTGTTTTTGTTTTGGGGGATGTTTGTTTGTTTGTTTGTTTGTGCTTTATAACAACAGAAATGAAACCAGGGCATCAATTGAGACAGGAAGTGCAAGGTTAGATACCTCTTTCCTTAGGAAGAAATTATGTATAATAATCAGAAAATATTGCTATGCATATAACATTTGAAAAATTGTATTTTACGGAGGATATTGTGGCCTGACTTCTTGCATCTAAGAGCCTGAATGATAAAGAGCAGAAACAGTCCACTGAGGAGGCTTGGTGGAATAAGAAGTTTAAAAAAAGGATGGACTTAATGGATTTTCTCAGCTCTATATAAAACAAGAACGTCTGAGTACTTAGGACTTAGCACGGGGCCTCGTATATGCCCAACACATACTCAGTAACCAAGCCTTGCCCCATGAACAGAAAGTATGTCTAAGGTGATTAACAACTGAGAGAAGACAAAAGTCCTTCATATCAATAGTATTCAAGGAGTCTTACTCTAATAGTCTTTTGTAGGGTGAATATATGTTCCTGGGTTACATACTGAATCAGTTCATCTGGGAGCTGTAGTTCTTTATTGCTAATAGGTAGTCATAAGCATAAACAGTTAATTTTTATAAACTAAAACATTAAAGCAGGTTCCAACAATGAGTGGGGAGATGATGTTCCTTTTTCTTTCATCTTCATTATTTAAACAAACCTTATTACTTTATCATTGTTTGGTTATGGTTCTTTTAATCTAGCAGTGACTTTCAACTTGTGGCTCATGACTCCTTTTGGAGGTAGAAGGACCCTTTCACAGTGTTCACCTAAGACTGGAAACACAGATATTTGCCATACATTTTGAAACATTGGGAAAAATCACAGCTATGACATAGCAATGAAAATAATTTTTTGGTTGAGGGTTACCACAAAATACGGAATTGAATTAAAAGGGAATTAAAAAGCATTAGGGAGGTTGAGAAGCTCTGATCTAGCCCATAGAAAGAGAGGTTCATTCTGATATTTCCACATACATGTGCCACTCCATATCTCTCTCATTTACTTCCCTTCCCTGGTGATTTCACTTATTCAACATTTCTTCCTATTACCAGTTCTGTTTCTTCTCTCTTCCCTCTATTTGATCACATCCCTTAAGGTTCCTTCCTTCTGTCTCATGATTCTCCACTAAGTTTTGTGCCCTCCATATATATATATATATATATATATATATATATATATATATATATATATATATATATAATACACACATATAACACACACACATATAACACACACACACACATATATATATATATATATATATATATATATATATATAATATATGCACAAATATGCATAATTTTCAACCCAGGTATCTACTGACACCCTTTCTCTAATATGATTATTTCTAGTGGCATATATTTCCCTAAAAATGTCATGGTTTCACTTTTCTTCCTGGCTGCATAACATTTCATTGTGCATATGCATTTTCTTTCTCTGTTCAGGTTTTGCTATCTAAGATCCATGGTTTCACTTCCTGAATAGTGCTTCAGCAAATGGATGTGCCAGTACCACTGTTGACTTAGAGTTTTTGCGAATATGTCCCCATGTGGCATAGATGTATAACATTACATTTTTGTTTTCAGATTTTGAAACATACACATTCTCATAATGGCTGCAACATGCTTACACTCCCTCCACTCCCTCCAGCAGTGAATATGAGTTCCTCTCTCTTCACATCCTCACCATCTTTGTTGTCTGGTGTTTCCTTGGTGATGACTATTCTATTTGGGATGATAAGTAATCTAAAAACAATTAATTCATTTTTCCATGAAAAAGTACAGATCATTTTTGACTCTTGGCATTCTTCATCTTTTTCTTCTGGAGATTTTTGTTCAGTTCATTAGCTCCTTTAATGAATGGATGATTTGGGTGGTACAGTTTTAATATTACAGCTCTTAATCCATCTTTGAAATTAATCTCCTTTCTTAGGTATATTTTACAAAAGGTTGTAGCTTCTGGTGAGTGTCTCTTTTGCTATTTGAAACTTCATAATTTCATGGGCTCTCACTTGTCAATCCTTGACTAATTCTGGTCTGTACTTTTAGATTCCTTCCAGAATTTTTTTTGCCTCTGCCTGAATATTGACAATTTCACTTCATCTCTTCCTCTATCAATTTCAGATTTCAGGTCTTATTTACATTATAATTTCTGGTGCATTTAGAATTGCTTTCTATGTGTTATATTCAGGGTAGATAAAAGAATCTACTTTTTCATAGATATGTAAATCTGGTTTTCTAAGTACCATTCCTTCAAGAAGTAGTCTGTCTTTTCCCCAATATAAACTTTTGATAGATTTTTTCAAAAATAAGTGGCTGTCCCTGAATGGGGCTTTCCAGACCTCTATTCTGTTCTATTAGAATTTATGCTTCTGTGCTCACACCAGGTTGATTTGGTCACTGTAGCTTTGTAACACAATTTGAGGTCAAGAAGTTTCACTCCCCAGCATTGCTCTTCTGTTAATGATTGGTTTGTCTCCTCAGAGTCTCTGTCACTTTTCTGAAGACTTTGGCTTTCTCTAGTTCTATGAAGAATGACATTGGGATTTTGATGGATATTGCAAATGATCTTCAGATAACTTTTTGTAATATAACTGTTTCACAATATTAACCACACATCCATGAGCATGGAGGGTCTTTCCATCTCTAATTCTCTTCTTCAGTTTCTTTCATGTGTCTTAAGGTATTTTTGTACAAATATTTAACTTTTTAAAGTTAGGTTATATCTGAGTATTATATTGTTTTATAAATCTGTGGTTAATTCAATTGTTTTCCTGTTTTCTTTCTTGGAGAATTAGGTATTGACACCTAAAAGTTATGCAGAAGATTTTATAGTGGAGAAATTCAAATTGAATTGTGAAAGTGGGAATAGAAATATTAGATCTAAAAATACCAAAACTGACATAACATAAAAATATAGATAAATATACAGAGAATAAAAGAACACATATAAGTCAGAGAGATAGAGAGAGAGAGAGACAGAGAGAGAGAGAGAGAGAGAGAGACAGAGAGAGACAGAGAGAGACAGAGAGAGAGACAGAGAGACAGAGAAAGACAGAGAGAGGGACAGAGACAGAGACAGAGACAGAAACAGAGAGACAGAAAACAGGAAAAGATAGCATCATTGGAGATAACAAATAAAAGCACAAAAATTTAAGTATAATCAAGCAAATACAAATGCAAATATGTGGGAAATCAAAAGGAATCACATACACACATATGCCCATACAAACACATGGGCCCACACAAATAAAAGAGACAAAAATAGAAAACATAACATGTTAAAACAACTTCATTTCAAGGCCTCAGAACATGGTGACAAATGGTTCATTGAGATGGGAATGGTTGAGGGAACTTATGGGCTCTTGACTTGCTAGTGGCTTATTCTCTTGTAGAATGTATATGAGACACCTGTCTGTTATCCACCAAAACTGTCTTCATAGTAACAATTTCCTTTCCTTGTGTACAAGAAGATCCTCTCTCTCTCCCTCCCTCCCTCCCTCCCCCCTCTCTTTGTGCGTGCGTGCCTGCGCGCGCATGTGTGTGTGTGTGTGTGTGTGTGTATGTTTGAATGTAGAATGGATGTCATTAACAATTAGTTACCCATCTATTGATTTAATAAAGTTCCCGTGTAACTTTAGCTATAGTACATTCAGCATTCAGATTGTAATTGTATTTCAACAAACCTTTCATCTCAGATTAATGAATGTATAAATTGAGTAAGTTCTTTAGGAGTCCTAGTTTCTGGAGCTTACTGAATTAACTCCTGTCATAGATAGCTTCTAAAATTGGACTGTGCAGTGGGGTTAGTAAATGTGCTTTTGTGCAGCTGTGTTTCTCTGGCTTCACTTACAGCACTAAAGATCCCTTCCATGAAGGTTTTAGTAAGGTGTAATTCAGGTCCTATATAGCAAACTTCGCTGTCACAGTGTAACAAGTCAAAATAATCCCCTAATCTTTTCTTTTGGTTCATGATCATTTATCAATCAGCACAGGTCAGTAGGTTGACTGCAATGGAGTACTCTAAGAATAGACACTGCTCTTGATTCACAGAGGGTATTTCCCAGGAACTTGCTAGTAGTTTTTGTGTTTTTTATTTTTTTATTTTTTTGCTTCTGCTGTTCCTGTTGGTTTTTATTATTTTAAAAGGAGAATATATAATGTGAAGAATATCAATAGATTATAATGATGTATGTCCAGTTCTCTGTGCATATGTATGAATGGGCATGTGGAGACCAGAAGTCAATGTTAATTTCTTTCTTTGAGATAGGTGTGGCCTGAACACAGAGTTCATAAGTTCAGCTTGACTGGATATCCACTGAGATCTAGGTATCATCTTTTCTCTTTACAGCACTGGGATTACAGCTGTCTTCTTCTATGCAGGCTTTTTGTAGGTTATGGCAATGAGACGCCACCTGTTTCACAGTGAACACTTACTCAAAGAGACATATTTGCAATCCCCTCCAAACAAATATTTCAATGTGATACTTAGTTTTTAAAATAGAAAAGAAACATCATGATCAAGAATTTATAAATTACAAGGGAATTTTTTAAAAAGACTAATACTTCTGTTCACAATAGTATGTAGATTGTTTTCCAGGAAGCAAGTACATTCTGTTAATAACACCAGTAAAAGATCATTAGTCTTGGATAAATGAATAAGTGCAGGAAGTCATTTCCTTGCCCAAGTCTTAAAATAGACCGAAGAGCCTCTAGTCTCTATAGGATAGGAATCCTGCATCTTAGCTCAGTGCAGGGCAAGTTGGAATCTGACAAGTGGGAGGTATTGTAGGATGAAGGGAACAGCATTAGTTACTTTTCTGTTCCTGAAATGAAATCCTTCAAAGCCAACTCTTTATTTTGACTCATGCTTTGAGTTCAGGGCAGGGCATGGCAGCAGGTGGCAGAAGCAGAAAGCTGGATGATCATATCTTATCCATGTTCAGGAAGAAGAAGGCATGGGATGCAGGTGGCGGGATGAAGCTATTTATTAACACTAAAATGCCAGTGATGTACTTCCTTCAGAAAAGCTCCTCCACCAGAATATTCTATAATCCTCTCTAAACAGCACCTACAATGGAAAAAAAGTGTTCAAATATATGAGCCTATGCATACATTTCTCATTCCTACCACAACAGGAGGTATTTACAAATAAACCTAGGCGTTGTTATTATAGTCAGCTGTTTGTGTGTGTGTGTGTGTGTGTGTGTGTGTGTGTGTGTCTGTGCATGCACGTATGTGTGTGTATGTGTATGTGTATGTATATGTATATGCATATATAGAGAAAGAATGGAAAGTGATGTGGTTTTTCACAGCAAAACATCAGATAGAGTTATTGAAGGCCAAGACTGATACCTCATTCAAAATGTTCCATGAGAAGAAAATCATGTTGATATTCAATCTGTTCTCTTTAGCTTTTTTCATGGTTAATATATTATTGACATGTACTCAAATGTAAAAATTTGGACGTACACTGTAACATTTTATGAATATATATTTTAAATACACTAATATCTTAGCATCTTTAATAATTTACTAGTTGGTTTCTATGAACATAATTTTAATTTCTTAATGGTCCTTAACTCATATTTCTAATAATAATTCACTGTAAATACCATCACTGCTTTCTGTATACTCATTAATAACTCTGCCGTATTCTCTTTGAATTCAAAAAAGAAAATCAAGATTTACCAGAGAGACTATGTCAATGGGAATAGTTTTGTGGGAACAGTGCAATAATGAGACCAGTCGATGTAGACTTGATTTTCTCTCATGTCATGATGAATATGGGTAAAGGGGAAATATTAACTTGGTACAGTCAAAGGATTAAAGTGTGTGTGTGTGTATGTGTGTGTGTATGTGTGTGTGTGTGTGTGTGTGTGTGTGTGTGTGTGTGTGTGTGTATCTGTGTGTGTATTAATGGGTCTGGGGATCTCAAAATATATGCAGATACATGATGTGTGGATGTTGATGCCTTAGTGCTTGTGGGAATGTATGGAGGAAAAACAACTTCAGATATTGTCTCTAAAGGAGCATCCACAATTTGTTTTTTAAATACAGGATTGGTCATTCACCTGTAAATCTATTTGTGCCTCTGCTTTCCCACCCCTGGGAGTACAAGTATGTACTCTCAAGCTTCGTTGAAAGCATATCTTTGTGCTTACAAAGCAAGCACTTTGTGAACTGAAAAGACTCCCGACTTTTCTAAAAGTTATGTGTTTCAGCACTAGTGCCAAAGTTCCTCTTCACACGTGTATACATGCATGTGTGTGCATCATAGGTGTACATATTCAACTATTTTTGGAGCTGATTTGGTTAGATTAATGACTTAAAGGTGAATAAATTAATGCTGCCTTTAATTCTTTGGAGGCTAGAGCACATCTTTTCCTGGAAAAATATGTACTGGGCCTAGGTAAGTATTATTACCCTGCCAAGTCACCAGAAAGGCTAGGTAGGACATAATGTTTTTAGGAATCTAGTGTTTTGGTCTGACTATCATAGATTTTATAAAGTAATGTATTTATTCACTGTTAAGTTATTGTGTTATTTTTATGTTTCTGGGATCCATCATCTTTCATGGTCTTAGGTATTTGCTGACTATACTGATAAAGCAAAGCCATGGGGACATACTATTGGGTCTGAAATTTTCACAAGGTGCCTGTTCTAACATAGGTATGGTGTGGAAACAACCAGTGCCTTCTTTGTATTGCAATGCATATCAAACAAATCTACATGTGGGCATTTCAAATTTGGGTGAATAAAATATACATTGGTAAGTAGTGACTTGGGTTTCTGCTTGAACTTTTTTTTCCAGACAGGGTTTCTCTGTGTAGCCCTGGCTGTCCTGGAACTCAGTTTGTAGACGAGGCTGGCCACGAACTCAGAAATCTGCCTGCCTCTGCCTCCCAAGTGCTGGGATTAAAGGTGTGGGTCACCACTGCCCAGCCTGCTTAAACTTGAGAATATAAAAAAGCCACCCAATCCTGATGTTTGAAGACTAAGATAGTGGTGTAGGGAACTCAGAGGACAAAGAGAGGGAAGGGCACTGGAAAGAGCCAGAAGAAAGCAAAGACAGCAGTTTTCTAAGTTAGGGCTGTATTCTTACAGATATAGCTTCAAACTTAGGTGTCATCAGAGGATCAGAGACACTCTGTATATTTCTTCAGAGAATTCAATGTGGTTATTATGTATGTCATTTCTGAAGTAGTACAATCACATTTTCTAAAGTCAGTATAGTAATGTTATCTTTTTCTCATAGGGAAAAATGCCCTGATGTTTAGGTCTTGAATTCCTAACAGGGTGTTTCTAGCATTTTACCTGGTGATATAAGTGATAAGCCTAGCCTGGGATGATGTCATCAGATAATCTGTTTCTCTCAAGCCTTGTGCATACTCTGAGGTGGTGCATATAATCTGATGGATTTTGAATTAAAAACAATGAAAATCACATTAGTCTGCTAAGGGATGAGATTTTATTAAGAATAATGGAATTTCACTATAAGAACTTCATTTCTTAATGTCTAGTTCTTAGAATTCTAGCTTTCAGATAAACAAAGATGATCATGAGTTATGGCTCATTGTCTTCCATGAATACTGCTGTATTTATCACTGTCAGCTAAAGGACCACTGTAAGACTGTCTTCAGTATTGTGAAGGAAAATGTGTAATACATGGCATTATTGTTCCTGGGGTTTATATTAGCAAAATTTGATAGGTTTCAATTCTCTTAATTTGTATTTTTATCAGTGCTATTTTTTTTTTTATTTTTTGTCTGGGAAGTGTAAACCAGCCATATTGCATGTGTGCAGGCCAGAAGTTAACTTATTGACCTGGCATTGAAACTCAAGACATCAGGCATAGTGGAAAGGTACTTGACCCAAAGATCCATCTCACTAGGCAAGCTCTCCTAGTTTCTTTGTTTTTTGGTCTGTTTCTTTTCTTTTCTTTCTTTTTTTCTTTTTTTTTTTGAGTCAAGGTTTCTCTGTGTAGTCCTGGCTGTTCTGGAACTCACTCTGTAGACTAGGATGACATCGAACTCAGAAATCTGCCTGCCTCTGCCTCCAAGTGCTAGGATTAAAGGCATGTGCCACCACTGCCTGGTGCTCTCCTAGTTTCTAAATAAGTGATCTTTCTAGAACAAGATTCTTCCTTCTCAGAAAATACCATATTCCTGAAACATAAGTGACATTTTATCATTTCAGTTTACTTGGTATCATATTCATTTACTCATTTGTCTCATTTATTTTTTAAACAAAGACTTCATAAAAATGATTTGCATCAAGGAAGCTGTACATACGCCTTTGTCTGTGAACATATTTATAGTCCCAGAGACTGTAAAACACAAAAGCAAATGAAATCAATGAGAGCTTACTATAAGCAATTCACATTAGTACAAGATGAATAGCTCTGTGTGTATACATGTGTATGTGTGTGATTTCTGTGCATACTTACATATATGTTTGTGAATGGACTTACATATATTTGTATAAGCATACATGTATGTGAGTGTGTATGGGAGCCAGAAATCAATATCAGATGCCATACTCAACTGTTTTTTAACTTATTTTGGGAGTCAGTCTCTCACTGAACCTGGAGCTCACAAACTTGTCTAGATTGACTGTCCAGCAAGATCCAGAGTTTGTTCTCTGTCTCCTTACTCTGCCCTCATATTGCAACTGTGCACCACAACTTGACTTAAGTAACTCTCTGTGGATTGAACTTGGGTACTGAAGCTGGTATTGTATTGACTGAGCATTTGAAGATTCATAAATTTTGCCAGGAATAACCTGAAAACAGACACAGGAGCTGAAGAGGTGGTTCAGGGACTGAGAACATGCAATACTATTGCAAAAGGACTGAGTTTGTTTTTCACCGATGGTGCAACATTACCTGTAATTCCAGATCCAGGGGATATAATGTCCTTTTCTGGTCCCTACAGACATTGTTCTTTGAGAACATAGCCTTTCCTACCAAATATACATACAAGTAAAACAAAAACTATGATACAAAACAAATATATATTTGACATGAGATATTGTAAACAATTTGTGTGCTGGTGGGGCTAGTCTAATTTGATATATCTAAGGAAGTTTTAGTAAAAATAATGTTCCCCATAGAGTCATATGTTTGAACATGTGATTCAAAATTGATGTCATTTTTTTGGGGGAATCATTGGGAGATAAAGGTATTATGTCACTGGGCATCAGTTTTGAGTGTTTATAACCTTGCCCGACTTCTAGTTTGCTCTCTTTCCGTCCTACATGTGGGTAACTTTTTTAAAACCTGCATCATCCCTCCCAAACCAATGCCTTCTCTGTCTGCAGCCTTAGGCCAAAATAAACACTTTTATAAACATTTTTTTCTATGAGTTGTTTTTTGTCCTGGTATTTTAACCACAACAGAAGAAAACCAACCAATACAATATTTGAAATTTAAGGGATATGTTAGTGAATAATGGGGACCTTTCACAACTTTCCTTTAGCCTACTTATGCTTTGGTGGATGCTGATAATTTTGCCTGTTTTTTTTCCTTTCAATGTGTCATTTCCTATGTCTCTTCATTTAGAAAGAGCTGAGTGGAGAAAGGCACAACAGAGATGGGCAAAAGATCCCCAAATACTTTCCAATGTTACCATGTGATGCAGCAGCTAGCATTGAGGAGGCTATGAAATATATGTAAAGGGAGAGGAAAATAATTAAGTGAGGCAGATGAAGGAAGACAGAAGAACAACACAAGGAAACCCTTTGCCAGTAGTAGGAAAAGGGTCAGTATGTTGGAATCATGACCAGCAAGGGAGTTGGGAGCAGAGTCATTAGTGCTGAAGTATGACTGAACCAATCCATTCTTTTTTTTTCTTATTAGTATTTCTTTTTTTACAATGTTTTTATTTTCTATATTCTTTGTTTACATTCCAAAGGCTTTCCCCTTCCCCAGTTCCCCCCTCGCCATATGTCCCATATGTCCTCTTGCACCCCACCCCACACCCCGCCTATTCCACAATCACCACCCCACCATTTCTCTGCTCTATTCTGGTACTCTCCTACCAAACTGGATCCAGTCCTTTCAGGACCAGGGTCCTCTCCTTCCTTCTTCTTGGGAATCTTTTGAGTTGCTAATTGTGCCTTGAGTATTCAGAGCTTCTGGGCTCATTAATATCCACTTATCAGTGATCGCATTTCATGTGTATTCTTTTGTTATTGGGTTAACTCACTTAGGATGATATTTTCCAGATTCAAACATTTGCCTACAAATTGCATGAATTCATTATTTTTAATTGCTGAGTAGTATTCCATTGTATAAATATACCACATTTTCTGTATCCATTCTTCCTTTGAGGGACATCAGGTCTCCTTCCAACTTCTGGCTATTATAAATAAGGCTGCTATGAACATAGTGGAGCGTGTGTCTTTATTGTATGCAGGGGAATCCTCTTGGTATATGCCCAGGAGTGGTATGACAGGGTCCTCTGGAAGTGTCATGCCCAATTTTCTGATGAACCGCCAGACTGATTTCCAGAGCAGTTTTACCATCTTGCAGTCCCACCAACAGTGTAGAAGTATTCCTCTTTCTCCACATCCTCGCCAGCACCTGTTGTCTCTTGAGTTTTTAATCTTAGCCATTCTGACTGGTGTGAGGTGGAATCTCAGGGTTGTTTTGATTTGCATTCCCCTGATGACTAATGATGTTGAACATCTCTTAAGGTGTTTCTTAGCCATCCAAATTTCTTCTGGTGAAAATTCTTTGTTTAGCTATGTACCCCATTTTTTGATAGGGTTATTTGGTTCTTTGGGGTCTAACTAAATGAGTTCTTTGTATATATTGGATATTAGACCCCTGTCCAATGTAGGGTTGGTAAAGATCTTTTCCCAATTTGTTGATGGCTGTTTTGTCCTTCTGACCATATCCTTTGCCTTACAGAAACTTTAAAATTTTATGAGGTCCCATTTGTCAATTCTTGATCATAGAGCATAAGCTATTGATGTTCTGTTCAGAAACTTTCCCCATGTGCCCATGTCCTCCAGAGTCTTCACCAGTTTCTTTTCTATTAGGTTCAGTGTGTCAGGTTTTATGTGGAGGTCCTTGATCCACTTGGAGTTGATCTTAGTACAAGGAGATAAGAGTGGGTCAATTTGCATTCTTCTGCATGTTGACCTCCAGTTGAACCAGCACCATTTGTTGAAAAGGCTATCTTTTTTCCACTGGATGGTTGTAGCTCCTTTATGAAAGATCAAGTGACCATAAATCTGTAGGTTCATTTCTGGGTCTTCAATTCTATTCCACTGACCTACATGCCTGTTGCTGTACCAATACCATGCAGTTTTTAACACAAATGCTCTGTAGTACTGCTTGAGTTCAGGGATATTGATTCCCCACAGAAGTCCTTTCATTGTTGAAAATAGTTTTAGCTATCCTGGGTTTTTTGTTATTACAGATGAATTTGAGAATTGCTCTTTCTAGATCTATGAAAAATTGATTTTGGATTTTGATAGGCATTGCATCGAATCTGTAGATTGCTTTTGGCAAGATGGCCATTTTTACTATATTGATCATGCCAATCCAAGAGCATGAAATATTTCTCCATTTTCCGAGGTCTTCGATTTCTTTCTTCACGGACTTGAAGTTCCTGTCATACAGATCTTTCACTTGTTTGGGTAGAGTCACGCCAACATATTTTATATTGTTTGTGGCTATTGTGAAGGGTGTTATTTCCCTAACTTCTTTCCTAGCCTGCTTGTCCTTTGAGTACAGGAAGGCTACTGATTTGCTTGAGTTGATTTTATAACCAGCTACTTTGCTGAAGTTGTTTATCAGCTGTAGGAGTTCTCTGGTGGAGTTTTTTTGGGTCGCTTAAGTATACTATCATGTCATCTGCAAATAGTGATAATTTGACTTCTTCCTTTCCAATTTGTATCCCTTTGACTTCCTTATGTTGTCTAATTGCTCTCGCTAGAACTTCAATTACTATATTGAAAAGATATTGAGAGAGAGTGCGGCCTTGTCTAGTCCCTGATTTTAGTGGGATTGCTTCAAGTTTCTCTCCATTTATTTTGATGTTGGCTACTGGTTTGCTGTATATTGCTTTTACTATATTTAGGTATGGGTCTTGAATTCCTGATCTTTCCAGGACTTTTATCATGAAAGAATGCTGAATTTTGTCCTATTGACAGTGTCCTTTGCCTTACAGAAACTTTATAACTTTATGAAGTCCCTTTTGTCAATTCTTGTTCTTAGAGCATAAGCCATTGGTGTTCTGTTCAGGAAAATTTCCCCTGTTCCCATGTGTTAAGGCACTTCCCCAGTTTATTTTCTATTAGTTTCAGTATGTTTAATGTCAAGGCCCTTGATCCACTTGGACTTGAGCTTAGTAAATTCTATTCCATTGATCTACCTGCCTGTCACTGAACTTAAACCATGCAGTTCCTATCACTATTGCTCTGTAGTACTGGTTGAGGTCTGGTATGGTAATTCTCCCAGAATTTCTTTTATTTTTGAGGGTAGTGTTAGCTATTCTGGGTTTTTGTTTTGATGGGTATTGCATTGTATCTGTAGATTGCTTTTGGTAAGATGGTCATTTTTACTATATTAATCCTTCTAATCCACAAGCATGAGAGAACTCTCCATCTTCGGAGGTCTTCTTCAATTTCTTTTTTTATTTTATATATTTCTTTGGTTATATTCCAAGTGACTTCCCCTTTCCAGGTTCCCCACTCCCCATAAGTCCCATGAACCCTTTTCCCTGTGCCCATTCTCCAAACAACCCCCTCCTACTTTTCTGTCTTGGTAATCCCCTACAATGCTGCATCAAGCCTTTCCAGGACTAGGGCTCTCTCTTTCCTTCTTGGTAATCATTTGATATGTTAATTGTGTCTTGAGAATTCAGAGCTTCCACTTATCATTGACTGCATTCCATGTGAATTCTTTTGTGATTGGGTTACCTCACTTAGGATGATATTTTACAGTTCCAATCATTTGCCTAAAAATTTCATGAATTCATTGTTTTTAATTGCTGAGTAGTATTCCATTGTGTAAATATATGCCATTTTCTGTATCCATTCCTCTATTGAGGGACATCTGGGTTCTTTCCAGCTTCTGACTATTATAAATAAGGCTGTTATGAACATAGTGGAGCATGTGTCCTTATTGCATGCCAGGGAATCCTCTGGGTATATGCCCAGGAGTGGCATAACAGGGTCCTCCAGAAGTGTCATGCCCAGTTTTCTGAGGAACTGCCAGAGTGATTTGCAGAGTGGTTGTACCAGCTTGCAATCCCACCAGCAGTGGAGGAGTATTCCTCTTTCTTCACATCCTTGCCAGCACCTGTGTCTCCTCAGTTTTTATTCTTAGCCATTTTGACTGATGTGAGGTGAAATCTCAGGTTTGATTAATAATGTTGAACATTTCTTAAGGTGCTTCTCAGCCATTTGAAATTCTTCAGGTGAAAATTATTTGTTTATTTCTGTACCCCATTTTTAATAGGGTTATTTGGCTCTCTGCAGTCTAATTTCTTGAGTTCTCTCTATAGCTTGGATATTAGCCCTCTGTTTGATGTAGGGTTGGTGAAGGTCTTTTCCCAATTGTCCGATTAACAGTGACCTTTGCCTTACAGAAACTTTGTAGTTTCATGAGGTCCCATTTGTCACTTCTTGATCTTAGAGCATAAACTATTGATGTTCTCTTCAGGAACTTTCCCCCTATGCCCATGTCCTCAAGCGTCTTCCCCAGTTACTTTTCCATTAGTTTCATTATGTCTGGTTTTATGTGGAGGTCCTTGTTCCATTTGGAGTTGAGCTTAGTACAAGGAGATAAGAATGGATCGATTTGCATTCTTCTGCATGCTGACCTCCAGTTCAACCAGCACCATTTTAGAAAAGGCTATCTTTTTTCCATTGGATGGTTTTAGCTCCTTTGTGAAAGATCAAGTGACCATAGGTGTGTGGTTTCCTTTCTGGGTTTTTAAATCTCTTCCATTTATCTATCTGGCTGTCACTGTACCAATACCATGTAGTTTTTAACAAAATTGCTTGAGGTCTGAGATATTGATTCCCCCAGAAGTTCTTTTACTGTTGAGAATAGTTTTAGCTATCCTGGGTTTTTTGTAATTCTAGATGAATTTGAAAATTGCTCTTTCTGATTCTATGAAGAACTGAGTTGGGATTTTGATGGGGATTGCATTGAATCTGCATATTGCTTTTGACAAGATGGCCATTTTTACTATATTGATCCTGCCAAGTCGAAAGCATGGAAGATTTTTTGAGGTCTTCTTTAATTTCCTTCTTCAGAGACCTGAAGTTCTCGTCATACAGATCTTTCACTTGTTTGGTTACTCACACCAAGGTACTTTATATTGTTTGTGACTATTGTGAAGGGTGTCCTTTCCCTAATTTCTTTCTCAGCCTGCTTATCCTTTGAGTATAGAAAGGCTACTGATTTGCATTAATTGAATTTGTAGCCAGCCACTTTGCTGAAGTTGTTTATCAGCTGTAGAAGTTCTCTTGTTGACTTTTTTTGGTCACTTATTATACTATCCTATCATCTGCAAATAGTAATAGTTTGATTTCTTCCTTTCTAACTTGTATCTCTTTTTTCTCCTTTTGTTGCCTAATTGCTTTAGCTATAACTTCAAGTACGATATTAAATAGATATGGAGAGAGAGGGCATCCTTGACTCATCCATGATTTTAGTGGGGTTGGTTCAAGTTTCTCTCCATTTAGTTTGATGTTGGCAACTGGTTTGCTGCATATTGCTTTTCTATGTTTAGTTATGGACCTTGTATTTGTAAACTTTCCAAGAATTTTAATATGAAAGGATGCTGAATTTTGTCAAATGCTTTTTAAACATCTAATGAAATAAACACACATAGTTTTTTGAGTTTGTTTATGTACATTGATTACATTGGTGTGTTTACTTATTTATTTATTTATTTTTTGGTTTTTCGAGACAGGGTTTCTCTGTGTAGCCCTGGCTGTCCTGAACTCACTTTGTAGACCAGGCTGGCCTCAAACTCAGAAATCCGCCTGCCTCTGCCTCCCAAGTGCTGGGATTACAGGCGTGCGCCACCACCGCCCGCCTCATTGGTGTGTTTACATATATTGAACCATCCTTGCATCCCTGGAATGAAGCCTACTTGATCATGTTGAATGATCATTTTGATGTGTTCTTGGATTTAGTTGGCATGAATTTGAGTATTTTTGCATAGATATTCAGAGGGAAAATTGGCCTCACATTCTCTTTCTTTGTTGGATCTTTATGTGCTTTGATATAAGCATAGTTGTGGCTTCATAGAATGAGTTGGGTACTCTTCCTTCTGTTTTTGTTTTGTGTAATAGTTCTTCTTTAAAGTTCTGATAGAATTCTCCACTAAAACCATCTGGTCCTATGCTTTTTTTGGTTGGGATCCTTTTAATGACTGCTTCTATTTCTTTATAGGCTATGCAACTGTTTTGATGGTTTTTCTGATCCTGATTTATATTTGGTATTTGGGAACTGGCTAGGAAATTGTCCATTTCATCCAGATTTTCTCGTGTTGCATAGAGGCTTTTGTACTAGGATCTGATGACTTTTTTAATTTCTTCAGTTTCTATTGTTATATCTCCCTTTTCATTTCTGATTTTGTTAATTTGGATACTGTCTTTGTGCCCTCTGGTTAGTATGGCAAAGGATTTTTCTATCTTGTTGTTTTTCTCAAAGGACCAGCTCCTGGTTTTGTTGATTCTTTGTATACTTCTTTTTGTTTCTACTTTGTTGGTTTCTGTCCTGAGTTTGATTATTTCCTGCCATCTATACCTTTTGGGTGTATTGCTTCTTTTTGTTCTAGATATTTCAGTTGTGCTGGTAAACTGCTAGTGTGTGCTCTTTATAGTTTCTTTTTGGAGGAACTCACACCTATAAGCTTTCCTCTTATCATTGCTATCATTGTGTCCTGTAAGTTTGGGTATGTTGTACCTTCATTTTCATTAAATTCTAAAAAAGTCATTAATTTTTCATTATTTTTTCCTTGACCAAATTATTCTTGAATAGAGCATTGTTCAGCTTCCATGTGTATGTGTGTTTTCTGTTGCTTTTGTTGGTATTGAAGTCCAGCCTTAATCCATAGTGCTCTGATAGCAGGCTTATGATTATTTCAATTGTCTTATATCTGTTGAGGTCTGTTTTGTGATGGTCAATTTTGGAAAGGTACCATGAGGTGCTGAGAAGTAGGTAAATTCTTTTGATTTATGATGAAATGCTCTATAGATGTTTATTTAATCCATTTGGTACATAAATCCAGTTAGTTTTACTGTGTCTCTATTTTGTATTTCCCTGATCTGTCCATTGATGAGAGTGGGTTGTTGAAGTCCCCCAAAGCTATTATATGACGAACAATGTGTTATTGGACTTTTAGTAATGTTTCTTTTGTGAATGTGGGTTCTCTTGCATTTGGAGCATAGATGTTTAGAATTTAGAGTTCTTGGAAGATTTTTCCTTTGATGAGTATGAAGTATCCTTCCTTATCTTTTTTGATGACTTTTGGTTGAAAGTTGATTTTATCTGATATTAGAATGGCTACTACAGCTTGTTACTTGAGACCATTTGCTTAAAAATTGTTTTCCAGCCCTTTACCCTAAGGTAGTGCTTGTCTTTGACACTGAGGTGCATTTTCTGTATGCAGCAAAATGCTGGGTCCTGTTTAAATATGTCTTAGTCTATGTCTTTTTATTAGGGAATTGAGTCCATTGATGTTAAGAGATATTAAGGAATAGTGATTGTTGCTTCCTGTTATTTTTGATTTCATATTTGTGTGGTTATCTTCTTTTGAGATTGTTGAAAAAAGATTACTTTCCTGCTTTTTCTAGGGTGTGGTTTGCCTCCTTGTATTGGCATTTTCCATCTATTATTCTTTGTAGGGCTGGATTTGTGGAAAGTTATTGGGTAAATATTATTGTTTAAGTTCTTCTTAAAGTCCTCTATCACCATCATGAGATCTGACTTTAAATCACAGTCTTGCATTTCTAGTGGGTTGGGGGTGATCAGAGATCGCTGTGGTGGGAGAACTGACTTTTTTTGTAGTAATTTCTTTTTTTTGAATTTTGAATTTTTTAAATTTTGTATATTCTTTGTTTACATTACAAAGGCTTTCCCCTTTCCCAATTCCCCCCTCACCATATGTCCCATAAGTCCTCTTCCCCCTGCCTATTCCCCACTTACACCCAAACCCTTTCTCTGTTCTTGTACTCTACTACAAAACTGGATCCAGTCTTTTCAGGACCAGGGTCCTCTCCTTCCTTCTTCTTGGGAATCTTTTGATTTACTAATTGTGCCTTGAGTATTCAGAGCTTCTGGGCTCTTTAATATCTGCTTATCAGTGATTTCATTTCATGTGTTTTCTTCCCTCCCATCTATGCCTATAATCCTTAGGTCTGGTCTTCTCATTGTGTCCTGGATTTCATGGATGTTTGGGTTACAATCTTTATACATTTTGCATTTTGCATTTTCTTTGACTGTTGAATCAATGGTTTCTATGGTATCTTTGGCATCCGAGATACTTTCTTCTATCTCTTGTATTCTATTGTTGATATTTGCATCTATGGCCCCTGACTTCTTCCCAAGGTTTTCTATCTCCAAAGTTGTCTCCCTTTTTGATTTCTTAGTTGCTTCTACTTCTGTTTTTAGATGCTGGATGGTTTTGCTCAGATCTTTTGCTTGCTTGTTTGTGTTTTCATGTAATTCTTTAAGAGACTTTTGTGTTCCCTCTTTCATGACTTCTACTTGTTGACCGACGATTTCCTGTATTTCTTTAAGTGATTTTTGTAATTCCTCCTTATTGGCTTCTATTTTTTGATCCATATTCTCCTGAATTTCTTTAAGTGATTTTTTGTGTTTGCCTTGTAAGTACTTCTGACTTTTGATCCATTTTCTCCTGTATTTCTTTAAGAGATTTATCTATGTATTCTGCTATCAGCATCCTGACTAGTGATTTTTGGATCCAAAACTTGTTTTTCTGGTATGTTGAGGTATCTAGAACTTACTGCTGTCAGGGATCTGGGTTTGGGGGCTGCCATATTTTCTTGATTTCTGTTAGTAATGTTCCTATGTTTGCCTTTTTCCATCTGGTTATCTCTGGTGTTAGTTGGTCCTGTAGTCACTAGCTGGTGCTTGAACCTCTTGTGGGCTAGTAAGGCCATTTCCCCACCACTGGATGACTGGGTTTCCCCTCGTACACATTGCTGATGTGTTGTTCTCCAGTTGGGTGCTGTTGGACCCCTGGTGTATCTTGCTCCAAGCAATGTTTTATTCAGTTATCTCTGTGGACCTGATGCTGCTTGTCTTCTCTGGTTCTGCTGGCTTAGTTTAGTCAGCAAGAAGGATGCTAGTGGCAGCCACGAGGAGTGTCGAGTGTAGGGTCTCCCACAGGGCAGAGAACCCATGCCCTGCTGGAACACAGGAACCACTGCTCTGCCAAGTTCCTGTTAGTAGACAACTGCCTGGCGGCCTGAGTCCCCAGAGATCTTATGCTTGGGATATCTTGGGTACATGGTTCTGCCCACTCAGTCTAAGCAGCCGCCACCAAGATGGCTGTGGTTGTGGGGAGTGTAGCATCCCCCTCAGGGTCCAGAGCGCATGCCTGGTTGGGACCCAGAAACTGCTGCTTTGCCTAGATTGCTGCCTGGCAGCCTTGAGTCCCCAGAGATCCCAAATTGTGGATATCAGGGGTACCTGGTTCTGCTCGCTTAGTCCAGTCAACAGCAAGGATGCCAGCATCAGCTGTGGGGAGTGGGGAGTACAAGGTCTCCCACAGGGCAGAGAACCTACACCCTGCTAGAACACAGGAACCGCTGCTCTGCCAAGCTCCCATTTGTAGATGACTATTGGTGGCCTGAGTCCCCAGAGATCTTATGCTTGGGATATCTTGGGTACTTGTTTCTGCCCACTCAGACCAAGCTGCTGCCACCAAGATGGCCACGGTTGCGGGGGAAAACTGACTTCTGATGATGCCAGTTAGCCTTGGTTTCTGTTGTTTTCTGTAGTTTATGTTCTTGTGCTTACCTTTTGCCATCTGGCTATCTCTGGTATTAGCTGGGTTTTCTGTCTCTGACTGAGGACCATCTGTCCTGAAAGTCTTTGTGTCAGTACTCCTCGGAGACCAGCTCTCTATGGGAGTAATTTGGTATGGAGAGCTGTGGTATAGGGTCAGTTCTGGGGTGCAGACAGAAATGAGAAGCATCTTGTCCTCAGCTGATCCTTGGTTCTTATGTCCTGATGTCTCTGAGTGGGTTCCTCTTAGGTCAGGAGGAACCCTTTTTAATTATTACCCACTACAAACTAACATTTACCAATTCTCATATTCTTCATCTTTTGAGGAGAAGTGGTGGTCTTACCTGTGCTTGCAGGTATGAAGGCACTCCTGGGAGACCAGCTCTCTCCTGATGGTATTTGTATATGTAGCTCTGTGGCCCTGTATCAGCTCTGGGTGCTGACAGAAACCAGAAGGCTCCTGTTCCAGGCTGTCCCTGTGTTCCTGTGTCCTGAGGCTTCTGGGTGGGTTCCTCTGAGCAGCAGTGGTGGTCCTACCTGTGCTCACAGGCTTGTCTGCACTCCTGGGAGGCTAGCTATCTCCGTGTGCTACCTGGTTATAGAGCCCTGTGTCAGAGAATGGTCTCCAGCCACAGTTCTTTGACAATTTTGTATATCTACATAGTACATATTGATATGTTTCATCAATCCCAACACTTTTAATTAGGTCCGACACCTTCCTCCCCTCATTGCAATTTTGCCCAATGCAAGATAGTTTCTAAAAACTAAGATAGCTCGTTCTGTCCATCAGACCACTCCCCTCACACAGCTCATGTGTGAGAGAGGAACTTCCTCCATTTTGAACAACCTGAGTATGTTCCTTCTTGGTGGCTGTCATAGTTTCTTAAAATCAGAGGGCAAGTAGAGGAATAGTGCTCAAGAATTACCATTTAATCACAGAGCCAGGATCTCTTACTGTTTTGATATTTGAAATACTTTGAAGGCACATCTTTTGTATCCTTCAAGGATTTATCAATGAAGCAAGAATGGTGGCTACAGCCAAAGTGTTGCTGATTTACAAGTTCCATCTCTGATGTCATTACTGGGGCAGGGGTGTGAGGTTAGTTGACTTCATTCTGTAGGACAGGCAAATAATTCACTGTTTGGTAGAGATAACAAAGCAAAGAATGTCCAATGAAACAACCAAAAGAAAGCATCCACATCAAGAAGTTGATTAATAAAGGCTGACAGATTCCATAGATAGGAAGCCAAACTCAGAATTCAGGTCTGCCCAGTAAAGTGCAGGGGTCTTGGATCTCATGTTTTTCTTACAGCCTTGCTCAAGTGTTTGTGTCTAAGTAGGTTCTTTCCCTCTCATAACCTTTCTTATGAGAAAGGAAGCAGCCACCTTAGGAAGCCATCGTTTGTTCTTATCTGCCTGTAGCCTTCCATCACTCCTCTATCAAGTGAACAGTCCCATGTATCTTTTCATTTGTTCTTTGAATCTTCTCTTCCCTTTGTCTATTGTAATGTCTGCCCAGATACTGATCTACATGGCCCCTATATCTGAGTCAGGTATCATTTATTTGTCACTTCTGCTGCTAATGTTTCCTTACTATCTTATTTAAAAATCAGTTTAATTGTCTTGATTTCCAAAGTATATTTTTCTCTAATACATTTTTGTCAACTAATGTTGCAAGATATTTCCAATTCATTCACATTGAGCCAGTGACTGGAGGGGAGAGAGAAGGAGGAGCTAAAAGAAATGAAGGGTGGAGAGAGAGAGAGAGAGAGAGAGAGAGAGAGAGAGGGAGGGAGGGAGGCTCACTAGACCAGCCGATTAGAGCAGGGAAGGAGGCATGGATATCCAGATGACTTCAGATGTATCCCTGGTGTTTTGGAGAGATTAGAAATATCTGCATAAGACTTTATCATTGTAAATTGGCAATATGTAATTGGGAGTTTTATATACACATAAAAATCAAATATAAAGTTATTTGATTAACTGTTTAAGATTAAGAGTCATGCTTTACCAGGTATTTGGGTGCAGGGTGAGCGCATGGGACTCCCATCATTTACACAGTTTACAGAGGAGAGGAAACACAGCTCTTTCCCAGCATTGAGTAAGATGGGAAAGATTGGCTTGGCAGTGACAGGGAGAGATGACGTGAGCGAGACCTACCGGAACTTGGTACAGAGGCCTGGAGGAACAGTACTCCTTTTAATTATTACCCACTACAAACTAACATTAACCAATTCTCATATTCTCATATTTTATTTTTGTTCATTTATTGTATGCTGTACTGGGTATGCTGGTGGTCATCTAGTGGGTTGCTTGAAATGTGGCAGCATGGAGGTGAGCCAATTTCAAAACCATAGTTGATCTTTGGACAGCACATGAAAGAGTCAGAGGAGGAAAAAGCAATGCTTTTCTGAGTTTGGACTCAGTAAGCCAAGCTGACCTAGCCAGTCATTATGGGGGCTAGGTGTTTTGGCTTTTGGAGAATGCAGCTACAGGGCAGGAATTCTAGGGGGCAGAAATGCATTATCTTAAAGTGAATCTGCTTTCCCAGGGGTGGTTCCCTAGCCAGGTCCTTGACATGCCTCATTAACAATAAAAAAAGAAAAGAAATGGAAAGAGGGCATTCCTCCACCTAATAGAAAAGACATTGTTTATATTCATTACATTACCTTCTCTAAAGAGATGGCCCTACATCTCTTAGAAGATGATTCTTCATTCCTCAGTAGCTGTCAATGCTCAGTAGCTCTGCAGAGAGGGATGTAAGCTTGATATCTCAGCCTGCCCCATGTCACACTGTAGACTGTATTGGTCTTGTGCAGACCCTTCAATGGTGAGCTCTATTACGATCGTTAGTAAATAACCCTTGTTTTATTTAATTTGTACTTTTATACATGACTTGATATTTAGATCAGTGAAGGATTGAACTCTGAGTTGAGAACCACATTTAAGTGTTTGTTGAGGCTATATCCAGATATAAACTTGACTTACATCTCCAAACAATGATGGCAAGACGATCACTTGAGTTTTAATATTCAGTTAATTGTGTAGTGTTGACAGTTAAGACAATATACCATGTACTTAATCAAAACAGAAAGTGGAATTATTGGAAGAAGACATGTTCATTTAAATTTTGCATAATGATTAGGGTAGTTGCATGAATGATTAGATTAGATTAATGTGCAGGCTTGGATTATGCTCCATTTCAATTGGCTGTCTGTAGAGAGGACTTTTGATAGTGGGCAAATGTACAGTAGGAGACTGTTATTTCAAGTCAACCAAACTCACAGAGCTGTTTTAAAGATCAAAATGGTGGCTTTGAATAAGCATGCTCATATGAAACACTAGACAAAAAAGGGCCTGGATTCTTGATGAGTTGAAGAAAAATACATAATTAGTGAATTTGTTCCTAAAAGGCAGAGTACCTCTTGCAAATTCTTGGTTCCATTGATAAAAGAATGTTAAAACAAACCCAGAAGGTGACTGGAGAGTAATTTATTTGGGCAAGAGAGAAAAAAATCTCAGAGTAGGAAAACTGGAGATCTTTTCTAATTTCATTTCTGTAGCTCTGATGAAATATCCTGGCCAAAAGCAACACATGGAAAGAAAAGATTTATGTGATTCACAATTCCAGGCTTTGGTCTGTCATTGCAAGCAAGTCACAGAGGCAGGAGCTTGAGAAAGCTTGTTCTGTCCCATCCATTGTCAAAGGTAGAGAGAGTGTGTGAAGGTTAAAGTTATGTTTTATGTTTAAATCACTGTGCTTTAGAGAGCACAATAAAATAAGCATCTTACCTGTAAACCCCACTAGTCCAAGAACAGATAGCTTCCTGCAATGCTGGGGGCTGTTGTTCATGTAAGGTAACAGGGTAATTGTTTTCATTTTTGTAAACAATGAGGTGGTTGCCTGAATTGCACAGGATGTGCTTGATGACAGGTAGGTGGGAGGTAAGTAGGCAGGAAGCATGTCAGGTTGTATGTGTGCCCTTGATTAGATGACAGCAGGAGAGATGCAGCCTGGAGGGAGTTGCCTTTATAAGTACCTGATTAACTAATATAACCCAAGGCTATTTTCTGAAAATTCCAGATATGCAACAGGTTAGTGTTTCTTCCGGTCTATACTTAAAACACAAACAAACAAACAAACAAACTTGCTTCAAACCTGACTCAAAATTTTTGATGGTAGTCTTATTCTCACCTTGTTGTATTGACTACAGATATATGCCTTTACTACCTGTCTACTTGCTGATTAGCTGTTTTTCTTCATTCTTATATAGGTGACGGCATCCTGCTCGGAGAATGGAGGTTTTTCCCATGAAAATTTGAAATTGTATATCTACCAGAATATGACTGATCTCCACCTACTTGTGGCTGTGTGTTGGCTAATGCCTAGAAGCCAAAACCTGAAACATTACATATTTAATTCCCAGAATTCTAGACTGGTAATTGGAACCTATATTGTGGGGTCCAATTCTATCCAACATAATTCAAACACCAGGTCAATGCAGACAACAAAATTTTATTGTAATCAAGCTGCTACTGATTACAATAATACTATGAGAGCCTCAGAATAAACTCTAGAGCTGAACTTTGATCCCTGAAGTGACATTCTATATCATGCTTAAAGGATGTTACATATTTAATTCCCTTTCTTGCATTCCAGTATCCCCTACCAGACTCTATCTCTAGATGCCCAATTATGAGAGCTTTTCATGTTCCAGAATTTGAAAGATTTATTTGTTTATTTTATGGACATGAGTATATCATTGCTCTCTTCTGAGTACATGATTGCTCTCTTCAGACATACCAGAAGAGGGAATCAGATCCCATTATAGATGGTTGTGCACCACCATGTGGTTGCTGGGAATTGAATTCATGACCTCTGGAAGTTTAGTTGGTCCTCTTAACCCTTGAGCCATCTCTCCAGCACCAATGTGCCAGAATTCTAGACTGGTAATTGGAACCTATATTGTGGGGTCCAATTCTATCCAACATAATTCAAAGACCAGGTCAATGCAGACAACAAAACTTTATTGTAATCAAGCTGCTACTGATTACAATAATACTATCAGAGCCTCAGAATAAACTCTAGAGCTGAACTTTGATCCCTGAAGTGACATTCTACATCATGCTTAAAGGATGTTACATATTTAATTCCCTTTCTTGCTCTCCAGTATCCCCTACCAGACTCTATCTCTAGATGCCCAATTATGAGAGCTTTTCATGTTCCAGAACTTGAAAGATTTATTTGTTTATTTTATGGACATGAGTACATCATTGCTTTCTTCTGAGTACATGATTGCTCTCTTCAGACATACCAGAAGAGGGAATCAGATCCCATTATAGATGGTTGTGCACCACCATGTGATTGCTGGGAATTGAATTCATGACCTCTGGAAGTTTAGTTGGTCCTCTTAACCCTTGAGCCATCTCTCCAGCACCAATGTGCCAGAATTCTAGACTGGTAATTGGAACCTATATTGTGGGGTCCGATTCTACCCAACATAATTCAAACACCAGGTCAATGCAGACAACAAAAATTTATTGTAATCAAGCAGCTACTGATTACAATAATACTATCAGAGCCTCTGAATAAACTCTAGAGCTGAACTTTGATCCCTGAAGTGACATTTTACATCATACTTAAAGATGTAATCATAAAGTGAGGAGGGTGTAGTGGGTTGTAGCACTGTCCAATCATATACTGACATGAAAGGTTGAACAAGTGAGTTTTCGTCAGTCAGGATAAGAGTTGGTTCCTGGGCCTATAAGCATGAACTGAGTTTGAACATGCCAGCAAAAATGCACAGGTTGTTCTTTAGATGTCTGAACTCACACAACTCTTTCCTTAATGTAGAATCTGTTCAGCTATTGGAAAATCCCAGGTCTCTATTTCCTAGGACCTTGAATTTAATTTCTCCCTATGATTAAATGGCATCTAAAAATGAAATGGCAACACTTAGAATGCTTCTTTTGCTTGTTCCCAACCAAATAATTTTCCAATTATCTTCCTATTATATATATACATATATATGTATATATATATATATATGTGTGTGTGTGTGTGTGTGTGTATGTATATATATAAAATGTATATGTGTGTGTGTGTGTGTGTGTGTGTGTGTGTGTGTGTGTTAGCATTTTCATATGATGAAAGACTGTTCTTTAAAGGCCTGAGATGGATCAGTGGATAATAGTTTAAACTGCTTTTGTAGATGACTTGGATTCAGGTCCTGGCCACATAGGGTAACTCACAGCCACCTCCAGTTCTTGGTCCAGGGGGTCACACACATTCTATCTTCAGTAAGCACACATATACACACCAACTTTGTGTCCTGCGGCTTTTCATCTCCTTCCCACAAACACCTTCCTCCGCAGACGTGATTTATTAGAAAACTCTTCTACTCCCAAGATTAGCTCATGCTATGTTGCTGTTACAATCCTCATGACTCTTTTCCTTTTCCAGAACTTGTCAGTTTAAAATATACAATTTTGGGATTATCAATTAAGACTTTCTCAGACTTAGGCATTCCTATTGCCTTGAATGCTAGACTATAACTTTCAAACTTGCTATGTAACCCACCCAGAAAAAAATGTGACTAAGATGGCATTTGCCTGTGATCTTTCAGATTCTTGTCCAAGGGGCCGAGGCCAGGAGAGAGTACAGGGTACTGCTGTAAATACGACAAAATTTGCCAAGTGTCCGGATCTGAGCCAGGGCTTCTTGGAGCAGCCTTGTTCCCAGGATATTTTCTGTTGAAAGCCAGAACTGAAAACACGAATTAAGAGGTCCTTCAAGAGACAAAGAACATTCATTTGAGTTTATTTTTAAGATTTTTATTTTCATTTTTTTATGTCTATGTGTGTCTTCACATATGTATGCCACACATGCATGGGATGCTCAACAAGATCAAAGAGGGTGATGAGAGCCAAACTCCAGTTTTATGAAATTGCAACACATGCATTTACCTATTGAGCCATCTCTGCAGCCCCAGGTGTGCTCAGTATCTTATTTCTATGTGTTACCATAAATATCTTTTCCATACTGAATAGTAAGTTATTACTGGCAATATTACATAGAGTAAATATGGTCAAAATGGGCCCGTAATAGAATTGTGGGTTACTGTCATATAAAACTAAAATCTGTAGTGATACAGCATCTTGGTTGTAAAACAGGATTCCTATGAGATTTCTATGAGATTATAGAGGACCTTCCTAAACCTTATCAGTCAGCCCAGAAAGGACTGTCTGCTGAGACAATCCTTTGAGAAGGTCTATCTCTCCGAGTCTGGCTCACTTTGGGTGAACAGTCTCAGATAGGACTGCCACAGTTTCCTCATTCCCAAGCCACTCACCCCACGCAGAACATCTCAGACACCTTTTTCCTTTGGCAGACCTCTCCATTCCAATGGGGGAGAGGCTGCCCTTCACTTCGGGTGCCTCGTCTACTGAGGGCCAAACGCTGCTCTCTTTCAGCCTTCTGCCTCTTCGTGCTGCCTCAGGAATCTAACATGTACAAAAATTGGAATGAAAGGTCAAGTACCTGACTACCTCAACAGTCATAAAATGAAACATTTTAAACATTTCCTTTAAAAGACACACACATATGAGTGGCTTAGAAGGTAAAGATGTTAGAGCATAAGCAATTGGCTTATGCTCTAAGATCAAGAATAGACAAATGGGACCTCATAAAATTACAAAGTTTCTCTAAGGAAAAAGACACTGTCCAAAGGACAAATCGGCAACCAACAAATTGGGAAAAGATCTTCACCAACCCCACATCAGATAGAGGGCTAATATCCAATGTATACAAAGAACTTAAGAAGTTAGACCCCAGAAAACCAAATAACCCTATCCAAAAATGGGGTACAGAGCTAAACAAAAACTTTTCACCTGAAGAAATTCGGATGGCTGAGAAACAGCTTAAAAAATGTTCAAATCATTAGTCATTAGAGAAATGCAAATCAAAACAACTCTGAGATTTCACCTCACACCAGTCAGAATGGCTAAGATTAAAAACTGAAGAGACATCAGGTGTTGGCGAGGATGTGGAGAAAGAGGAACACTCCTTCACTGCTGGTGGGACTGCAAGCTAGTACAACCACTCTAGATATCAATCTGGTGGTTCCTCAGAAAAATGGACACAATACTTCTGGAGGCCCCCAGCCATACCACTCCTGGACATATACCAAGAAGATTCCCCAGCATGCAATAAGGATACATGCTCCACTATGTTCATAGTAGCCTTATTTATAATAGCCAGAAGCTGAAAAGAACCCAGATGTCCCTCAACAGAGGAATGGACACAAAAAAATGTGGTATGTATACACAATGGAGTACTATTCAGCCATTAGAAACAATGAATTCATGAAATTCTTAGAAAAATGGATGGAACTGGAGAACATCATACTAAGTGAGGTAACCCAGTCTCAAAAAAATACTCATGGTATGCAGTCACTGATAAGTGGATATTAGCCTAGACTCTTGGGACACCAAAGACACAATCCACATATCAAATGATATCTGACAACAAGGAAGGAGTGGACACTGGCACTGGAAAGGATCAAACATCAGTGTAAGGGAATACCAGAACAGGGAAGTGAGAAGGGGTGGAAGGGGGAACGGGGGGGGGGGGAAGGGCATGTGAGACCTTTGGGGGATGGGGAACCAGAAAAAGGGAAATGAAATGTAAATATAGAATACATCAAATAAATAATATAAAAAAATCCTCAAAAGAATAAAAAAGAAGGTAAAGATGTATGTAACCTGGAAGACCTTAGTTTGATGTCAGGACCCCACAGTTGGAAGGAGAAGACAAAAGTTCTAAAAGTAGTCCAGTAATTACCAAACATGCAGGCACATGTTCAAGTGTAGAAACGAAGCCACACTCACACACGCCACACAAACATACAGGCATACTACCTAGAGTCTAAATATAGCACATTGTATATTTTTCTAAATTAATTTTTTCTAAGACATAACAAAGATGAGGAAACTCTGAGAAAAGAGATGTAAAGTCTATGAGGTTTGTCATAGTGTTCAACAGGAATTACACTTAGAAAATCTTCACTGAATTCATTCTATGTGTTAGTTTCTGATCCACTTATTGGTGGTACCCGATATTAATATCTAAACCACATATGCAATTATATATATGAACACAGTAGGAATACATAAGTATTCCTTGCTTTCCTGGCAGGAACAATTGATTCACTTTTAAAAACAATGGAGCTGATGAATACAAGTCTATGAGCATATCAGGATACCTTGAGCATATCAAGTCTATGAGCACATCAGAATCATTTCCTTGATTTTTTTCTTTTCTTTTGGTCAGTTGTGTACTACCCTAGTGGTACTACCCTAGGTCTCTGAACTATTCAAGCAGTTATCATGCATGTGTTCCATCTAGTATCTTGGGTCTCAAGTCAGACAAGTCAATGGTTGTCCAATCTCATAAGCTCTGAGCCTCTGTTGCCTAAGTACATACTACAGAGAGGTTTTCTCTGACAGTTAATCGGAACAGATGCAGAGACTCACATTCAGACATTAGTTGGCATTTGGGGAATGCTGGGGGAGAAGGGAGATAGTGCTGTACGAGTGAGAGGGGTCAAGTATACCAGGAGAACACTGCCCACAAAATCAACATAGCAGGCCTGATAGGGGCTCACAATCTAAAGTAGCAATCACAGAGCTTGTATGTATTAGATCCTCTGCATGCATGATGTGGCTCTTTTCCTTACAATGTTTGTGGGACTCCTAACAGCGGGCTCGCACTCTTTGTCTGCTCTTGGAAACCCCTGCCTTGTATTGATTTGCCTTGTCTAATCAGGTCATGAGGGTCTTATTCATCCTGATATGATATGTTTGATTGATAATCCCTCAGAGACCTGCTCTTTTGTGAAGGGAAACAGGAGCAGTGGATCTAGGATAGTGAGGAGATGAGGGACGGTAGAAAGAGTAGAGGGACAGGACAGGAGGCTGAAGTCAGATTGTATTTATTATAGGAGAGAAGAATAAATAAAAATAAACACCAATAGCTTACACACTAAGATCAAGAATCGACAAATGGGACCTCATAAAATTACAAAGTTTCTGCAAAGCAAAGGACACTGTCAGAAGGACAAAACGGCAACCAAGAAAGTGGGAAAAGATCTTCACCAACCCCACATCCGACAGAGGGCTAATATCCAATATATACAAAGAACTCAAGAAGTTAGACCACAAAGAACCAAATAACCCTATCAAAAAATGGGGCACAGAGCTAAACAAAGAATTTTCACCAGAAGAAATTCAGATGGCCGAGAAACACCTTAAAAGATGTTCAACATCATTAGTCATCAGGGAAATGCAAATCAAAACAACCCTGAGATTCCACCTCACACCAGTCAGAATGGCTAAGATTAAAAACTCAAGAGACAACAAGTGCTGGCGAGGATGTGGAGAAAGAGGAACACTCCTCCACTGTTGGTGGGATTGCAAAATGGTAAAACCGCTCTGGAAATCAGTGTGGCAGTTCCTCAGAAAATTGGGCATGTTCCTTCCAGAGGACCCTGGCATACCACTCCTGGGCATATACCCAGAGGATTCCCCTACATGCAATAAAGACACATGCTCCACTATGTTTATAGCAGCCTTGTTTATAATAGCCAGAAATTGGAAGGAGCCCAAATATCTCTCAAAGGAGGAATGGATACAGAAAATGTGGTATATCTATACAATGGAATACTACTCAGCAATTAAAAATAATGAATTCATGCAATTTGTAGGTAAATGATTAGACCTGGAAAATATCATCCTGAGTGAGTTAACCCAATCACAAAAGAATGCACATGAAATGCAATCACTGATAAGTGGATATTAATGAGCCCAGAAGCCCTAAATACTCAAGACACAAATAGCAAGTCAAATGATTCCCAAGAAGAAGAAAGGAGAGGACCCTGGGCCTTGTAAAGATTGCATCCAGTTTAGTAAAGAAACCGAGGGGGGAGGGGGAATTATTGGGGAATAGTTGGGGGGAGAGGAACTATGGAAACTATGGTGGGTGGGAACTGGGAAAGGGGAAAGCCTTTGGAATGTAAACATAGAATATAGAAAATAAAAATAAAAAAAAAGAGTACCAATGGATCATACTCTAAGATCATCAACTGACATAAAATTGCAAAGTTTATGTAAAGCAAAGGAGGCTGTAAATAGGACAAAATATCAACCAACAGATTGGGAAAAGATCTTTACCAATTCTTCATCCTATAGAGGGGTAATGTCCAGTATATACAAAGAAGTTAAGAAGTTAGCCTTCAGAGAACCAAATAACCCTATTGAAAAATATGGTACAGAGCTAAACAAATAATTCTCAACTGAGGAATATGGAATGTCTGAGAAGCACACAAAGAAATGTTCAACATCCTTAGTCATCAGGGAAATGCAAATCAAAACAACCCTGAGATTCCACCTCACACCAGTTTTGCTATGATCAAAAACTCATGTGACAGTAGATACTGGCAAGGATGTGGAGAAAGAGGAACACTCCTTCATTTTTGGTGGGATTTCAAGCTGGTACAACCACTCTGTGGTGGGATTTCAAGCTGGTACAACCACTCTGGAAATCAGTCTGGTGGTTCCTCAGAAAATTAAACATAGTACTACCTGAGGACCCATCTATACCACTCCTGGGCATATACCCAAAAGATATAACAAGGAAATATGTTCCACTATATTCACCACAGGCTTATTTATACTAGCTACAAGCTAGAAAGGACCCAGATGTCCTTCAAGGGAAGAATGGATACAGAGAATGTGGTTCATTTACACAATGTAGTACTACTCAGCTATTAAAAACAATGACTTCATGAAATTCTTAGGCAAATGGATGGAATTAGAAAATATAATCCTGAGTGCCATAACCTAGTCACAAAACAACACACATGGTATGTATTTACTGATAAGTGGACATTAGCTCACAAGCTTAGAATACAGAAGATACAGTTCACAGACCACATGAAATTCAGGAATAAGGAAGACCAAAGTGTGGATGCTTCAGTCCTTCTTAGAAGGGGGAACAAAATATTCATGGGAGGAAATATGGAGACAAAATGTAGAGCAGAGAAGAGACTAAAGGAAAGGCCTTCCAGGAACTGCCCTACTTGAGGACCCATTCCATATAGAGACACCAAACACAGGCACTATTGAGGATGCCAAGAAGTTTTTGCTGGCAGGAGCCTGATATAGCTGTCTTCTGAGAGGCTCTGCTAGAGCCTGACAATACAGAGGTGGATTCTCACATCCAACCATGAGGACCCCAATGGAAGTGTTATAGAAAGGACTGAGTTCCATATCAGAACCATATCAACCAACCAGACCCTACCCCCAAACTTCCAGGCACTAAACCACCGACCAAAGAGTACACATGGAACAACTTATGGCTCCAGCTTCATGAGTAACAGGGGAAGGATTTGTTGGGTATCAATGGGAGTAGAGGCCATTGATCCTGTGAAGGATCAATGCCCCAGTGTAGGGGAATGCCAGGGTGAAGAGGTAGGAGTGGGTGGGTGGGTGGGGAGCACCCTTGTTGAAGCAGGGTGATGTTACATTTGAAATGTAAGTAAATAAAGTAATAGGAATGACATTAAAAAAAAAAGATTAGAAACTGAATCAACAAACTGAGACTTTGGAGCTAAATGACTTATGATGACCCACATTTGATGTCTACAAGTCATGTTTTATTGTTTGCTAAGCAGAGCAGAGGCAGAGAGGCAGAGAGGTAGGGAAAGAAAGAGAAGCAGAGAGGCAGAAAAGCAGAGAGGCAGAGAGGCAGAGAGGCAGAGAGGCAGAGAGGCAGAGAGGCAGAGAGGCAGAGAGGCAGAGAGGCAGAGAGGCAGAGAGGCAGAGAGGCAGAGAGGCAGAGAGGCAGAGAGGCAGAGAGGCAGAGAGGCAGAGAAGCAGAGAAGCAGAGGCAGGCTGCAAGGACTCTGTAACAAACTTGCCAAATAACTAGTTTCCAAGCTTGGAATTCCAGGTGAGACACGGCTGTGTCTCAGGAAAATAACATGGAAAGTGATCATGAAAGAAATCTGGACATTAATTTCTGGTTCCACAAAACAGGCACATATGTGTATTTGTATACCCATGAACATCTATATGCACACAGAAACATAAAAAGAACAGCATTCTATGACTTCAGGCATTAGTACATACTTCTGTGTTCAGTGCTGTCACTTGTGAACTTGACTTCTGTGAAACTCTACTTTGCTGTAACACTGATTTTGTATGTGTACATTCTAATTGCATCGCCTTCATACTCTCTTTTCCATTCCTCCCACTGCTTCAGCCTCATCCAGTGAGGCCCTATTCCATATTCACACATTATTTTTGCCAAGTGACATACCTATTTGAAAGCTGTTCTGTATCTAAAAAATAGATTTTCTTATTTCAAGAATCTTCTTTCCTTGTTTCTGGCCGTTAATTGTTTCAAAAGAGACATACCATTACCAAATGTTTATTTGTAAATATATAATTCTATTAGGAAGACAATTACATATTTTAAAAATAATGCAGCTGGCTTTCACAACACTAAATTTGTTCCACAAGCCTATAGTTATTTATATTATAAGTGAAATTCCCAAGGAGCTCCACAGCTAGGCTAAAGAAAAGTGTTTAGTAAGGATGTTCATTCTTTAGGGAATAATTACTTATAATTTTTCTTCTGAAATTTCGAGTTATATATCTGCTATGACAACAGACTAAAAATAAAAATATTTTTTTTATTTTACATACTTAAGGCAAGATATACATAATTATATAGAGAGACATAATCCCATATATACATAATAATATATGCATATATAGAGGACCTTTAGGAAAAATGTCATGGAATTGATAATGTGTGGGTGTGAGCTGTTCATATAACAATTGTATGAGAAAAGATTAGAGAGTTTATTTTTAGCAAAAATGTGTTTATTAGATGCTAGAGATCATAAGTTTTGAAAAGCATAGGACCCTTGAAAAATTTAACTTTATACTAATATAAATTTTCACAAATTCTCTAAACTTCATGCTTAGAGACTTTATTTTTCTTTTTAATGCATGCATCACCATTTACCTTGTAAATCAATACTATAGGAAGAAAATAGCTATTTTAGCAGCCAATTTTGTGGCCATTTTAGATGCCAATTTTACAGCCACTTTAGCTGTTGTCATTAAAATATGTGTTATCTGGCTGTATTGTACATTGGTGGTTCCTGTTCCTAAGCCATTCCTGCCCTGGGACCAAGATGCAGCTTTGGTTCTCTTGACACTGTGGATTCAGTAACCTGAGTCACTGGCTGTTATACTCTTGCAGGAGACTGAAGATAATGCTGATAAGATGAAAGATTATTCCTTAATATCCTAATGTGTTTGGTTATTGTTATAGATTTATTTCAATTATATTTTACCTATATATATGTATAGGTATATACATACATGCATATATATATATATATGTGTATATATATATATATATACACACACACACACATATATATATATATATATATATATATATATAGTGAGAGGGAGGGTTGCATGAAACACACATGTCCTCTGAAAACAGAAGAGTCTTTGGTTCCCTTGGAGTTAGAGTTACAGATTTGTTGCTTTCTGCTGTTGTAGGGACTAGAAATTAAATTTGTGTCTTCTGCAATAGCCCTGTGTCTTCTAACTGTGGAGCCATATCCTCAGCACGAAATAATATTTGTGTTAATTTCTTAGGAACCTTTACCACAAACTCAGTGCATTAAAGAGGCATTAGTTTTGAGTACAAATAGATATGTGTTGTGTAGATGGGATGGTGGAATTCAGCTACATGAATCTATTTTACTGTCTTCATGATATTGCTTTGTTTTGTTACACACCAATTTCTGCTTCATATTCCTCTTTGCCCACTCCAAATAACTTTCTAATTATATATTATTTATATGCATATAATATATAAAATATATTATGAATACACAATATACAGATAGATATTATGTGTTAGATATATTATTTCTTAAATTGTGTGCATACATGCATATGCATGCATACACACAATTTCAGGTGCATGTGTGCATGCTACTATGCCACTGTATGCGTGGGTCACATGCCTATGGGTAAGACTAGAACTGTGCAAATCCTGCTGTGACATTGTCTCTATTATGTATTTGAGAAAGAGCCTAATTTTACTTGCTGCTTGCCTGGTGAAAAAGCCTCAGTAATCATCCCATCTTCTGCTCTCCACAGCACTTGAGTTACAGGTACATGTGTGGGCAGGTTGCAACTTTCGACATGGGTCCTGTGAATTTTAACTTGGTATGTAATGCTTAAATGGCAAGTGCTCTTATTTTTCTGAGCCATCTTCCTGGTCTTTAATTCTATATTCAGATCAGCACCAATGCCAATATATCCTCTTCCTTGTATTTAATGTTTTCAGTGTATTCCCAGTTTCTATTTATTTAGACTATATTCTTATACACACTCTGTTATTCCTAAGATCAGAAATACTTCAATTCCTATCTCAACTCCCCCCAGCTATAAGAAGAGAGGGGGGATGTAGATTAATAATTCAGGGTGTATCCTGCTCCTTAAGAACTGATTTTTCAGTTTGGCAAGCAGCTCACAACCTGTAACCCCCATTCCAAGATATCTAACACCCTTACTGGCCATGACAAATACTCAAATGATATATAATGCAAAATAAATGCATAAGCCAACTACATCATCTTAGGAAAAAGAATACAGCAGTATCAAATATCCATAAGGACCTCTCCTTCCATTCTTAGCTACAGCAAGGTCTATAGGGCAGTAGTTAATGGCAAACAGCTCTCAGGAGTTATATTTATATAGTTGCTGCCAATAGAGGTTTGTCTTTTTACTCAATGATATTGATTTTTTCTTGAGTTGTCTTTTTGTGTTCAGCATTATAGGGGTGGTTTCAACTGGTTTTTAAATTATTATTTTCACTGGCATTTCATTTAAACAATAACATAATCAATTACCTAGCTCTCTTCCAAGAAACTGAATGCAATATAATCAAGTAGAACTGAGCCTATAAATATGGAACGTGTTGACCCAACCTGCATAATTGTAGAGCCTGTTCTGTGCCAATGTTTTTTTTTTTTTTACTTTCTCCAGTTTTAAGCAAAGGAATAGAATATAGATTTAGCAACCATACAAAGTATGACAGTTAGATTTACATACAAAACCTGAATAGTGTTAAATGTCACTTAAGTTTAGAAATATACAGTATCAATTAAAGGCAATAAATACCTTAAATGATGGAAATGTGGAAACTATGGATTTAAATTTACTAAACTTTTATTTATTAGTGAACATAACCCTCTTTCCTATGTATGCATGAGAGTATTGTGCATTTGTGGCATGGTACAATGTGACTGTCAAAGAACAATCTCAGGAGTCAGTTCCCAAGTTCCTTCTTGTTTGAGATATACTTTCTTTTTCTTATCTCTTTACAGCTGCAAACAGCAGGCTATCTGACCCTGCAATCTTCTAGGGATTCTCCTGTCTCTGCCTTCCCTCTGTCCTTGGAGATGCTGGCATCACAGACATGCTCTGCCACATCCAGCTGCAGACATGGTCAGCCCTCATTCTTGCTCAGTAAGCATGGCAGCCACTGAATTGTCTCCCTAGCCCATTTTCATTTTAATGCCACTAAAAATATTAATGCTGAAATGTGCCATAAAGCATCAAATTTTAAGCTGTGTTGTTGTGGCACATGCCTTTTATCCCTGCACTTCGTCAGACTTGCCAGCCTGGTCTATAGAGTTAGTTGCAGAACATTCAGGGATTAAATAAATACACAATAGATCAACAAACAGCACACAAATACACACGAATGAGCACACACTAGCATGCACACACACACACACATTTTTATGATAATTTTATTTAATTTTTACCCATTTTTGTATACTTGATTACTAGACTTGCAAATGATTTGCAGCTACTTCGTGCCTCACTGGAAGAAATGGGTCATTAGGATGGGCCTTATCAGTCACAGAGCAGGACTCTGGACTGAGTTCCTTACCTCTTTCCAGATCTACAGAGCTGTAAGTGAGCATCTTATGCTCTTGGGATGCAGCTTTGTGCCTCCTGGCCACCATGCCTCCTTGCCGTGTACTGCGCTGTCAAAACCAGGGCCAGAAGGAGCTCATCCTTCTCCTCTTGTTTTGCCAGTACTTTGTCAGGGTGACATGGAAACTAACTAAATATAGGCAAAATAAACAAATAGCATTGTTACAAATTTCCCTTGACTTGATAACCTAAATTCATGTCCATCGTCAAACTACATTAAAACAACACCACGCCAGGCTCCTCCAGTTCATGTCTTAAGCCTGCACCTGCTTCGCTCATGTTGGCTTTTCTTCTGTGCATTCATTGAAATAGCTGTTTCCCTTACTTCCTGGCCCCCACTCCCTATGATGATTTTTTTTCTCCCGAGCTCTCCTTTGATATTTAACTGCATTATCCCAATGGCCTGCTGGGTGTCTCCTTTTGAAGACTGAAGAGGCAGTTAATTCCCATTAAGACCAAATTAGAAGCCTGTGTGTGGTCACCCTGCCCCAAACCCAGTTCTTCCTTAGTGTTCTCTAGCTCAGTTGAAGCTTCAAGCACTAGTTGCCACCTGCAATGTTTAGTGTATGTTCAACTCATTTTTAATTTTTTGAATTTTGTTTTGAAATTATAATTACATTTCTTCCTTGCTTTCCTTTGCTGCACACCCTAGCAAATACATTTTCCACTTTCCTTCCAATGCACAGCATCTTCAACTTATCCTTATTCATTTTAAATATTTTATCTTAATTCATATACACATTCATCACCTGCACCTGTACTAATTCTAATGTTTACCTCTATTCCCGATTTCATGGAATCACCCTGCAACTTAAAAGTCATAAGTAGAGTACCTTCCCATCTTGGCTCACCTAGGCAATTCAGGACTTGATCTTTCCTTATCTAATCATGTCTGAAAAATTTGTTTTGTGAGTGAGCATAGTCATAGGATCAGAGCATGAGTATTAACACAGGTGTTGATTGTCTGTAAGAGCCAGTGGATAGCTTTCATCCACAAGGTTAACAATCTTCAAGTTTGTATTGTCTCTTCCTTTCTCTGCTATATATTGGCATCTCTTACAGATATACATATACATATACATATAGGTATATTTATACGACCCTCATGCACACACGTACATGTACATATGTGTGTGCATGTGTATGTATTGTGTCTGTCTATCATCTATATATTTCTATAAATGTGCATGTAACTATATGTGCCTTTGTTTAATTTCTATTGTTGTGATCAAGATACCCTGCTAAAAGGAGCTCATGGAGTAGTATGTCACTGTAGAACTTCAAACAGTTAGTCATACCCACAATCAAGAGCAGAGAGAAGGGAATGTGTTCATGCTTATTTACTGCTTGTGTGTACCAGCTGGATTTCTCCATCCTTGCATAGTTTAGGACATTCTGCCCAGAGAATGTGTTGGATCCAAAGTGGGATGGGACTTCCCATATGAATCTCATGGTCATCTCTTCAGTAAAACTAAAACCACAATATGTTTATGTATGTGCATTCATATGCATATGTATATGTACACATGCTATGTGCCATTATTACTTGAAAGATGCAAATAAATATCTACATCTCAAGTAATCAGTGAGAGAAAAAAGTATGGCTATCACTAAAGTCCAATTTGATGAAAGGATGAGTTCCATTGGGATTACTAATAGGCATGGAAATTATTCAAAGACAGCTACATCACCAAAAGCCCACCCAAACACAGGTGGTAGTTCACAAAAGGTGGAAACCTGTAGCCCAATGCACACCCTTTAGGCAGTACAACAGGTTAGAGGGTGTCCATTCCAGGTAGTTTAGTTAGTATGAGCCTCTTTCAGGAAGCTTAGCTTTCCTGAAAAGAGTCTCTCAGGAGTTCTTACAGCTTACATATACTTTGGGAGGAAAGGACCTGGGGAATTTGATTGGTTTCAAGAATTTTCTGAAGCTATTTGAGTTGTTTACTACCAGAGTTTAATGAACTTCCTATTCAAGTTTCCTGTATCTTAATGAGCATCTTTCCAAGAGGGAAAGTTTTAATCCAAGAAGAACCTGCTATGCAATAGTTCATGTATTTGTGTGCATAAACATGTATGTCTAAATGTGTGTATATATGTGTGTGTGTATGAGTGTGCATGCACATGTGTACACATTCATGTGAAAATATATGTATGAGAAAATATATTTGCTTACTTTTGTTTATTTTATACATATCACACTAACAGATTACTGTTTCTATAAAAGGTATGTTAAGTGTTACTACAGACAATTTCAGTCTTTTACTAATTTGTGATTATGACTCGAGGCCTTATCGGGAAAATTAGGAATTGAGTAGTCCAAGCCTTTATAGTGAATCCTCACAGGAAGACTTCTCATCCTCACTTTTCCGATGTCCTTTATACTGGCTTGCACATAACTCCATATTCTTAATACGACCAGGCTCCTGAAGGCCATGTGCAATCCCAAAGAGCTTTTTGCAAAGGTTTGGGTGAAATTCTGTTTTCTATTACTAGTTGTCATTTAGATTTTTTTTTTTTTGGTTTTTGAGACAGGGTTTCTCTATGTAGCCCTGGCTGTCCTGGTACTCACTCTGTAGACCAGGTGTGCCTCGAGCTCAGAAATCCACCTGCCTCTGCCTCCCAAGTGCTGAGATTACAGGCGTGCACCACCACCGCCCAGCGGTCATTTAGATTTTGAATCCAGCTCAATTTCCTTAAAACTAGTTATGGAAATGATACTTGTTCAGTATTCATGCTGTATCAGGTTCATGGTTCATGGAAATCAAAAATAAACAAAAAACAACCCCCTCAAACTAAACCACCAAGCAAGCAAGCAAGCAAGCAAGCAAGCAAGCAAGCAAGCAAGCAAACAAACAAACAAACAAAAAACACAACAACAAAAAAGTTCAACTCTTCAGTTGTGTCTATTTCTGGTGAAGGTATTTTCCCTAATTCTGGTGAGGCTCACATACTACATAACTGTGGACAATACATACTTGCATGGTAAATTCCTTGATCTATAATCACTTAGTCATTTTTGTAACCCTTTATTTCCATCTATGCTGATATAAACAGTGCAAACTCTATTACGCTGAGATAAACCATTGGTAAAAAGGAGAATATAAGTATTCTCACTCATTCTCACAGAAATGCCCATCAATACACATCTCTGCCTGTGCTGTCTTGGGCCATGGGCAAGAAGACCATCGAGGAAGAAAGTCAAAAATTAAAATTGCTCAGGTCAGGGTAGCCAGAAAGCAGAGAAGTGGGGAGGCAGGTCTTGGGCAGTATACAAAGCCACTCTCCATTAGTGACCTCTGTCTCTGTCTAGCTTAATACTAGTATTTCACATTCCCAACACCTCTCAAATTATCACCCCAATCTGGAAAACCAGACATTAATACTTGTACCTATAAGTGAGAAGTTATAATTGTATCTGTCATCAAGGAGCATGAACTACTGATAGTGTGATGCACATCTCTGCCTACTCAAATAACCTTCAGATAGAATGACAGTTAATTCTCTCTCTTCTCCTTTCCTATGTTAGCTCTTATTCTCTGCCCTCCTCCCTTCTCTTCTTTTCTTTCTCTCTCTTCTTCAAGCCCTCATATATTTTCCCTTTCTCTCTTTCCTTTTAATAATCCCACATTATTCCTTGAAATTAACAATAAAATATGTGAGCTCACAAATTTCCATAAGGTCATGAACAATAAAGCACTTTGACATAAGATAACATTTTAATGAGAAACTGTGGAGTCACAAGACAATCTGTATTTGATAAGATTGAAGAGTTATATAATTAATGACAGTTGGCAGTTGATTGATATATGTGAAGTAGTTTTGTTTCCTGAAGGAATTTTTATTATGAAGTTCTATGATTTTTATCTCAGAATATAGGCATGTATGTGGAAGACCACAAAAGCCAAAGAGGGTGTTGGATTTCCTGGAGCTTGAGTTACAGATTTTTGTTGACATATCCTATATAAGTACTAGGAACCATCTCTAAGAGCAGTTAGCAAGTCTGATATAGCAGCTTGTGTTTGTAGTTGATGAACATTATCTACAACCTTCCCAAAGAGATTTATCAATCATTTTCCTAACAATTAACTAAAATTTGATAAGCAAAGCTCTTGCAAGTAAAATATAAATAAATGATATAAATTTAGTTGCAAAATTATTAGGATAGATGATTAATAGATAGATAGATAGATAGATAGATAGACAAAAATATATATTAGTTTATAATGTGGATATATGACTTCCCTCTTTTCTAACCAATTAAGTGATATTTTGTGGATAATTTCCATAATATAAATATAAAAATATGCAGAAAAATTTGTTTTTGTTCTATCTCTTTTCAATACCATCACTGATCTGAGACTGTTGATATTATTGAATCACTAGCAGAAAACAGGACAAAACAACAACAATAAAACAAAAATAGGAACAAAAATAACAATATTAAACAAAAAAGGCAAAAAGTAAACAACCCTCATAAAATAATCAAATCAAAACTAAATCAACTTAATCAGACAAATAAAAATATCAACACAAAAACTAGAAAGCAGAACCTTATCCTGAAGTTTGGTGGGGAATCTAATACAATCATATGTTATTTTCAAAAGAAACTCCCTTGTCAAACAGTGTCTTTCTAATAATCTCTTTCCAGTTCTACAAGACTAACATGAATTCATCCCAACTATATAGGTTGTTGTTCTTTAAATTGTCCATATGTACATTCACATTTGTGAACAGATGTACATAAATGAAGGGGTCCGATATAGCTATCATGTATGGTTCAGAATTGCCCTGCCCCTTACTATCTGATGACGAGTCACTTCATGACTTAGTTCACCTGGTAAGCAGACTAGATGACCAGTAAGCTACATAGATGTCCTTGTCTCTATTTCCCTAGCACTTAGCTTTGAGGTACACACCCACACAAGTGGTTATTTCTTTTTAGGTGAATTATGGAAGACCAGTCTGAGGTCCTCATTATTGCCAAACAAGTATTTTATTGACTCTTCCATCTTCCTGGCTCCAATTTTATTTTTTATTTCATTAATGTTCTATGTGTCTAGATATGGTCACTTTTTGTCTATTGTGTATTCATGACACTGATACTAACTTAATTCTTACAAAATAGCCATTAACATTTATATCAGCAATCTCTTCCTATCAAGCAGAACTCAACTAGCATGTTGTCTTATGTTAGGAATATATAACCTTCTTTCATTTTATTCATCTTGTATTAGATTCAACTTTGTACTCTCATGGTACAAAATGACTGATTTGAATAGGCTACAGACCCATTTCAAATGCCTCATTGATAAGCATGGTATATCACTATGGTGGTGAATTGTTCACTCATTTGACTGTTTTTTTTTTCAGTATAGAGGAATAAATGAGGAAAAAATTATAGTGTGTTTTGATTATTTTTAAACTTGGATGACTGTATTTACTTTTTAATCGCTATTATAATTATGTCACTGGCTACATAGTAATTTCACACTTATTTTCATTTTGTTTTTTGACATCACAATATGTGCTTTCAGGGGCTCAGACAATTTATTCATACTTGCTCTTAATTACTGTATGGCACAGAGGTATTTATTTTCAAGGTAGTTCATAAACTATAAAAAACATTCACCAGCTACAACTCTGCAGCCACAGATACTATATTTATTGTATATCATCAAAGTCTGAGTAGTTAAATTAATGTAATTGGCATGTTTTTTCCAGATGTAGAGGCAATCCATTTCATCTTTTTTTCATATTGGTTTATTGTTATGCATCAAAACATTTATAGCGTTTGGCAGGTTAAACACTCGCAGTATCAGTCATCAGCCTTTGTAAAAAATAAACGTATTCATTATTTGAATGAGGTATGTCTATATGTTTTATGTTTCTCATATTTTTATCTCATATAAAATCATATATCTAGGAACAATAAATGAACTTTTAAGCAAATGGAATTACACTGACTATATTTCACTCCTTCCAGTCCAATGTATGTTTGGACAAAATAATACCCTAGAATTACATAATAAAAATAAACTAAATGCAAGAGAAACCCTCTTTTAGTTTTCCAAGAAATTGATGAAATCAAGTTGTGTGTTCCCAATCTTCAACATCGTGAGTGACATGACTGGGTAGGGATATCATTGAGTGTAAGGTAAAAGTCTGAGCTTATTTGTAGGTTTAGAAATCCAGTAGATCTCTGAGCTTGAAAACTCACCAATCCCTGAGTTTACTCCCAGCTCAGGACATAAAATCCTGCTAATCCAACCCCAGAAACATCTATTCTGGAAATCTCCACAGCCAATAAACTGTGTGTAAGCATGCCTTCCATTCAGTTATCAGCTGTTTCTTGCCTGAGCAGATTCACCTAACTTCTTGTGGCTTTTTCAATAAATGTCCTGTGTGAGATTTGTTGTGCAGTGTGACATTGTGGTATTCCTTGGCTCCCAACTGAAAGGATACTTTTCCCTTTAGAGCTACAACTTGTACATTGGTGAGAGTTTTCTCCTCAGACCTGTAGTGCTTACATTGAGCAACATGTTTCTTTTCAGGTCCTCAGATTGAGAGTAGTTTTCCATTAAATTCCACATTCTTGCTTTTCTGTTTTGTTTTAGATTTTTATTTTCCTTTATTAGTTTGGAAGAATGTGGTGAGCTTCTGGAGGAAGGCCAAAGCCATTTGAAATATAAGTACACAAAGATATTCTCTACTCTTTTTAAATACCATCCTTCTCTCTGTCTAATTCTATTATTGTGAGACTCTGCTTTCATGTACAATATTATACAAATATTCTAGAGGCAAGAATGAAAAGAGATTCATATTTTTCACCTTGCAAAAAGCTTAAGTCCAAGTGGATCAAGGGGTCAATGAAAACCAGATACACTGAATCTAATAGAAGAGAAAATAGAAAAGAGATTTGTACTCATGGACAATGAGAAAATTTCCTGAACAGAACACTAATTGCAAGGCTATAAGATCAACATGGGACCTCATGAAACTGAAAAGCTTCTGTAAGGCAAAAAGCTACCATCAATAAGAGAAATTGCCAACCTACAAGTTGGGGAAAAACAAAAACAAAACAAAACAAAAGACTTCACTAAACCTACATCAAATAGAGGATTAATATCCAAAATATATGATGAACTCAAGAAGTTAACTTCCAAAAGAAAAAAAAAAAAGCCAAATAACCTAAAAATGGGTGCAGAGGAAAACCGAGAATTCACAACAAGATTTCTTTAAGTGTCACAGAAGCACTTAAGAAAATGTTCAAAGTCCTTAGTCATCAGGAAAATACAAATCAAAAGGACCCTGAAATTCTACCTTACACCAATCAGAATGGTGAAAATCAAACACTCAAGAAATAGCGCATGCTGGCAAGGATGTAGAGTGAAAGATACAGTCCTCCATTGCTGGTGGTATTGCAAAAATGGTACAACCACTCTGGAAATCAACATGGTGTTCCTCAGAAAATGGGAAACAGGACAAAAATGGGCTCTTAAGTAAAATTCCTACAAAATTATTATTCGACATTGACAACTGCTAGTTCAGATTGACAAAAATGGGATGATATTTTAAAGATTTGGTTTTATTGTTAATTAGGTATATATGTATGTAGCTGTGTGTGAAAGTTGCTCACAGAGCCAGAAGAGTGTATCAGATCCCCAGATGTTCCAAGTGAGTATTATCCCTGCAATGTCAACAGGAAAAATATCATGGTCCTCTGAAAAGCTACAAGTATTCATGGGCCAGAGCATTTCTCTAGCCCAAGGATGAACAGTTTTTGTATCATTTAAAACTTATCTTGTGTAATTTATTGGGAAGGTTATCCTGATATATAAGGTATCTCATGAAACAATCTGTGAATGAATTTCCTGTGATGTTAAGAAAACATCTAAGCACCCTGTTCTCATCTAGGCTTCCACACTCTGATGCCCTTTATTTGTGAAATAAAATGGGAACACCTTTCTCAATAACAGAAGAGGATAGACAATGTAAATAGATTCTTGTTCTACACTTGTGTCTTTACATATGAACTCCACAAAACCTTTTGCACCTGCTGAGTCTTATGACTTTGTTTATTATGTACTTCTGCCCCTTTGAATGACCACATGGAAATATGGACTTATAAGTCAGACTATTTTTAATTGAAAATCTCATGCATTTATTTACGTAGCAGGATCATGTCACAGGATATCTCTGGGAGTTGGTTCTTTCACTTGGTTTTTTTGTTTGTTTGTTTTTTACTTTCTATATTCTTTGTTTATATTCTGAATGCTTTCCCCTTTCCCAGTTCCTCCCTCACCATATGTCCCATAAGTCCTCTTCCCTCCACTCATTCCTCAATCACCCCCTCCCTTTTCTCTGTTCTGGTACTCCCCTACAATAATGGATCAAGTCTTTTCAGGACCAGGCCCTTTCCTCCCTTCTTCTTGGGAATAATATGATTTGCTAATTGTGTCTTGAGTATTCAGAGCTTCTGGGCTAATTAATATCCACTTATCAGTGATTGCATTTTATGTGTATTCTTTTGTGATTGGGTTAGCTCACTTAGGATGATATTTTCCAGTTTCAACCATTTGCCTACAAATTTCATGAATCCATGGTTTTTAATTGTTGAGTTGTATTCCATTGTATAAATATACCACATTTTCTGTATCCAAATCTCCAGTGAGGGGCATCTGGGTTCTTTCCAGCTTCTGGCTATTAAGAATAAGACTTTTAGCATGAAAGGATGCTGAATTTTGTCAAATGCTTTTTCAGCATCTAATGAGATGACCATGTGGTTTTTTTCTTTTAGTTTGTTTATGTAGTGGATTACATTGATGGATTTCCGTATATTGAACCATCCCTGCATTCCTGGAATGAAGCCTACTTGATCATGGTGAATGATCGTTTTGATATGCTCTTGGATTCGGTTGGCAAGAATTTTATTTAGTATTTTTGCATCAATATTCATAAGAGAAATTGGCCTGTAGTTCTCTTTCTTTGTTGGATCTTTTTGTGGTTTAGGTATCAGCATAATTGTGGTTTCGAAGAACGAGTTGGGCAGTGTCCCTTCTGTCTCTATTTTGTGGAATAGTTTGAAGAGTATTCTTTGAAGGTCTGGTAGAATTCTGTACTAAAACCATCTGGTCCCGTACTTTTTTGGTTGGGAGGCTTTATATAACCCCTTCTATTTCTTTAAGGGTTATGGGGCTGTTTAGCTGGTCTACTTGATGCTGATTTAATTTTGGTATTTGGTATCTGTCTAGGAAATTGTCCATTTCCTCCAGATTCTCCAGTTGTTTTGAGTATAGGCCTTTGTAGTAGGATCTCATGATCTTTTGAATTTCCTCTGTTTCTGTTGTTATATCCCCCTTTTCATTTTTAATTTTGTTAATTTGGATACTATCTCTGTGCCCTTTGGTTAGTCTAGCTAAGGGTTTATCTATCTTGTTGATTTTCTCGAAGAACCAGCTCTTGGTTTTGATTCTTTGTATGGTTCTCTTTGTTTCTGCTTGATTGATTTCATGCAATTTGTAGGTAAATGGTTAGATCTGGAAACTATCATCCTAAGTGAGCTAACCCAATCACAAAAGAATGCACAGGAAATGCAATCACTGATAAGTGGATATTAATGAGCCCAGAAGCCCTAAATACTCAAGGCACAATTAGCAAGTCAAATGACTCTCAAGAAGAAAAAAAGGAGAGGACCCTGGGCCTGTAAAGATTGGATCCAGTATTGTAGACCCAGAACAGAGAAATCGTGGGGGGGGGGAAGAGTGGGGAATAGCATGGGGGGGAGAGGAATTATGGGACATATGGTGGGGGGTAACTGGGAAAGGGGAAAGCCTTTGGAATGTAAACATAGAACATAGAAAATAAAAATAAAAAATAAAAATAAAAAAAAAGAAAAAAAAGAATAAGACTGCTATGAACATAGTGGAGCATGTGTCTTTGTTGCATGCAGGGGAATCCTCTTGGTATATGCACAGGAGTGTATGGCAGGGTCTTCTGGAAGTGTCATGCCCAATTTTTGAGGAATCGTCAGACTAATTTCCAGAGTGGTTGTACCATCTTGCAATCCTACCAACAGTGGAGGAGTGTTCCTCTTTCTCCACATTCTCCCCAACACCTGCTGTTTCCTGAGTTTTTAATCTTAGCCATTCTAACTGGTGTGAGGTAGAATCTCAGGGTTGTTTTTATTTGCATTTCCCTGATGACTAATGATGTTGAACATCTCTTAAGGTGCTTCTCAGCCATCCAAATTTCTTCAGGTGAAAATTCTTTGTTTAACTACTTACCCCATTTTTAATAGGGTTATTTGGTTCTCTGGGGTCTAACTTCTTCAGTACTTTGTATATATTGGACATTAGCCCTCTGTCGGATGTGTGGTTGGTGAAGATCTTTTCCCAATTAGTTGGTTGCTGTTTTGTCCTTCTGACAGTGTCCTTTGCCTAACAGAATCTTTGTAATTTTATGAGGTCCCATTTGTCAATTCTTCATCTTGGAGCATAAGCTATTGGTGTTCTGTTCAGGAACTTTCCCTCTGTGTTCTTTCCTTTGATCACTTATAATTCAAGAATTGAATAATGTCATCTGGCTTCCCTGCAAGCACCCTTACCGTCCTTGATCCATTTCACCATTCCAAGTCCTAATGTTTACAATTAATTATTTTAAGTACTCTAGAGAAGTTAAACAATTTTCCAAAGTTACAGGGTAAATAAATAGCAGAAATAGAAAGCAATGCTATGTAAAATATTTCTTAACATCAGGAGGATTCTGTTCACATTTGAAGTTTTTAGTATTGTATATTAACTGTATTTTCTTTTAATTTGTATTAGATATATACTTTATTTACATTTTGAATGTTATCCCCTTTCCTCATTTCACCCCACAAAACCCCCTATCCTGTCCCCCCTCACCCTGCTCACCAACCAACCCACTCCTGCTTCCTTGACCTGGCATTCCCCTACACAGGGGCATCAAATCTTCATAGGACCAAGGGCCTCTCCTCTCACTGATGATGTATAAGGCCATCCTCTGCTACATATATGGCTGGAGCCATGGGTTCCTCCATTTGTACTCTTTGGTTGGGGGAGTACTGGTTGGTTCATTTTATGGTTCCTCCTATGGGCCTGTAAACTTCTTCAGCTTGTTGGGTCCTTTCTCTAGTTCCTACATTGAGGACCCTGTGCTCAGTCCATAGGTTGGTCATGAGCATCACTTTGGTATTTGTCAGGCAGTGGCAGAGTTTCTCAGGAGACAGCTATATCAGGATCCTGTCATCCAGCACTTGTTGGCATTCACATTATTGTCTGAGTTCATATATATATGGGATGGATCCCCAGGTGGGGAAGTCTCTCAAAAGTGTTTCCTTCAGTCTCTGCTACACTGTCTCTGTATCTCCTTCCATGGGTATTTTGATCCCCTTTCTAAGACAGTCCCAAGTATCCACAGTTTGGCCTTCCTTCTTCTTGAGCTTCATGTGGTCTGTGAATTGTATCATGGCTATTCTGAACTTTTGGGCAAATATCCACTTATCGGTGAGTGCATACCATGTATGTTCTTTTGTGATTGTGTTACCTTACTGCAAATGATATTTTCTAGTTCTGTTCATTTGCCAAAGGATTTCATGAATTCATTGTTTTTAATAGCTGAGTAGTACTCTGTTGTGTAAATGTACCATGTTTTCTGTATCTGCTTCTCTGCTGAGGGACATCTGTGCTCTTTTCAGCATCCAGCTAATATAAATATAAATACTATGAACATAGTGGAGCATGTGTCCTTATTACATGTTGGAGCATCTTCTGGGTATATGCCCAAAAGAGGTATACCTGGTTACTCTGGGAGGGCTATGTCCAATTATCTGAGGAACCTCCAAACTGATTTTCAGAGTGGTTGTAACAACTTGCAATCCCACCAGCAATGGAGGAGTATTCCTCTTTCTCCATATCCTTGCTAACATCTGCTGTCACTTGAACTTTTACCTTAGCTATTCCGGCTGCTGTATGGTGGAATCTCAGTGCTGTTTTGATTTGCATTTCCCTGATTATTACTGATGTTGAATATTACTTTAGGGGCTTCTCAGGCATTTGGTATTCTCAGCTGAGAATTCTATGTTTAGCTATATACCCCATTTTTAATAAGGTTATTTGGTTTTTAGAAGTCCAACTTTTTCAGTTCTTTGTATAAATTGCATATTAGCCCTCTATAGGGTGTAGGATTGGTAAACATCTTTTCCCAATTGGTTGGTGGCCATTTTGTCCTATTGACAGTGTCCTTTTTCTTAAAAAAGCTTTGCAATTTTATAAGGTCCAGTTTGTAAATTCTTGATCTTAGAGCATGTGCTATTGATGTTATAGTCAGGAAAATTTCCCCTGTGTCCATGTGTTCTTCCCCAGTTTCTTGTCTATTAGTTTCACTGTATCTGGTTTTATGTGGAGGCCCTTGAGCCACATGGACTTGAGCTTAGTACAAGGACATAAGAATGAATATATTTGCATTCTTTTACATGCTAAAAAAACAAGTTGAACCATCATCTTTGTTTAAAATGCTTTTTCCCACTGAATTGTTTTAGATCCTTTGTTAAAGATCAGGTGTCTATAGAGGTGTGGGTTTGTTTCTGGTTCTTCAATTCTATTTCCTTGATCGACCTGCCTGTCACTTTAAGAATACCATGCAGTTGTTATCATTATTGCTCTGTAATAGAGCTTGAGCTCAGGGATAGTGATTCCATCAGAAGTTCTTTTATTGTTGAGAATATTTTCTCTAGCCTGGCTTTTTTGTTATTCCAGATGAATTGTAAATTGCTCTTGCTATCTCTATGAAGAATTGAGTTGGAATTTTGATGGGGAGTTGCATTGAATCTGTAGATTGCCTTTGGCAAGATGGCCATTTTTACTATATTAATCCCACCAATATATGAGTATGGGAGATCTTTTCATCTTCTGAGAACTTCAATTTCTCTCTTCAGAGACTTGAACTTCTTGTCGTACAGATATTCACTTGCTTAGTTAGAGTCACACCATGGTGGTTTATATATATTATTCGTGATTATTGTGAAGGGTATTGTTTTTTAATTTCTATCTCATTTTGTTTATTTATTTTTTTTTTTGAGTAGAGGAAGGCAACTGATTTGTTTGAGGTAATTTTATATCCAGCCACTTTGCTGAAGTTGTTTATCAGCTTTAGGAGTTCTCTGATAAAATTTTGCAGTCACTTAAGTATACTATCATATCATCTGCAAATAGTAATATTTTTACTTTTTTCTTTCCAATTTCTATCCCTTTGACCTCCTATTGTTGTCTAATCACTCTTGCTAGGACTTCTAGTACTATATTGAATAGGTGTGGGAGAGAGTGGACAGCCTTGTCTATTCCCTAATTTTAGTGGAATTGCTTCAAGATTCTCTCTGTTTGGTTCAATGTTCGCTACTTTTTTTCTGTATACTAGTTTTACTATGTTTAGGTATGGGCCTTGAACTCCTGATCTTATCAAGACTTTTATCATGAAAGGTATTAGATTTTGTCAAATGCTTTCTCAGTTTTTTATTGTTGTTGTTGTTGTTGTTGTTGTTTTGTGGGTTTTTTTTTTTTTGGTTTTTTGAGACAGGGTTTCTCTGTGTAGCCCTGGCTGTCCCGGAACTCACTCTGTAGACCAGGCTGGCCTCGAACTCAGAAATCTGCCTGCCTCTGCCTCCCAAGTGCTGGGATTACAGGCGTGCACCACCGCCCGGCCCGCTTTCTCAGTATCTAATAAAATTATGTGTTTTTTGTCTTTGAGTTGGTTTATATAGTGGATTATATTGATGGATTTCTGTATACTGAAAATCTCTACATCACTGAAATGAAGCTTACATGATCATGAAGGATGATCATTTTGATGGTTCTTAAACTTAGTTTGCTAGAATTTTTACATTGATGTTCATAAGGAAAATTGGTCTGAAGTTATCTTTCTTTGTTGGATTTTTTGTGTGCTTTAGGTATCAGAGTTATTGTGGCTTCATAAAATGAATTGTATAATGTTCTTTCTGTTTCTAATTTGTGGAATTGTTTGAAGAGTATTGGTATTAGGTCTCCTTTGGAGGTCTGATAGAATACTGCACTTAAATCCCTCTGTCACTGGACTTTTTTTGTTGGGAGACTATTGTTAACTACTTCTATTACTTAAGGGATTATGGGACTGTTCAAATCATTTATCTGATCCTGATGTAATTTGGCACCTGGTATTGTTCATTTAGTCCAGATTTTCCAGTTTTGTTAAATATAGGCCTTTGTAGTAGTATCTGATGAATTTTTGGATTTCCTCAGTTTCTATTGTTACATTTCCCTTTCATTATTGATTTGTTGATTTTGATACTGTCTCTGTGCCCTCTGGTTAGTTTGGCTAAGGGTTTACCTATCTTGTTGATTTTCTCAAAGAACCAGATCTTCATTGGGTTGCTTCTTTGTATTTTTCTTATATCTACTTGGTTGAGTTCAGCCCTGTGTTCGATTATTTCCAGCTGTCTACTCTTCTTGGGTATATTTGCTTCTTTTTATTCTAGAGTCTTCAGATGTGTTGTGAAGCTGCTAGTGTATGGTCTCTCCATTTTCTTTTTGGAGGTACTCAGAGCTATGAGTTTTCTTCTTAGCTTTCATTGTGTCCCATAAATTTGGGTATGTTGTACCTTCGTTTTTATTAAATTCTAAAACATCTATAATTTCTTTCTTTATTTCTTCCTTGAACAAGTTATTGTTGAGTATAATGTTGTTCAGTTTCCTATATGTAGGCTTTCTGTTGTTTTTATTGTTATTGAAGATCAGCCTTAGTCTTGGTGATTTGATAGGATTCATGGATTATTTCAATCTTCTTAAATATGTTGAGGACTGTTTTGTGACTGATTATATGGTCATTTTTTGAGAAGGTTCTGTGAGGTTCTGTGTAGAAGGTATATTCTTTGTTTTAGGATAAAATGTTATATAGACATCTGTTAAATCCACTTGGTTCATAATTTCTGTTAGTTTCACTATGTCTGCTTAGTTTCTGTTTCCATGATCTGTCCATTGATAAGAATGGGATGTTGAATTCTATCATTATTATTGTGTGAGGTACAATGTGTACTTTGAGATTTAGTAATATTTCATTTATGAATGTGTGTGCCCTTGCATTTGGAGTATAGATGTTCAGAATGGAGAATTCTTCTTGGTAGGTTTTCCTTTGATGAGTATGACATGTCCTTCCTTATCTTTTTTGATAACTTATGTTGAAAGTAGATTATATGCTATATTAGAATAGCAACTCTTTCACACATTTTCTATTGCAAGAGTTCTTTCCCTTTATGATTTTTTTATTGTTTCTACTTCTACTTTTAGATCCTGCATGGTTTTTTTCCAATTCCTTCTCCTGTTTGGTTGTGTTTTTCTGTAATTCTTTAAGAGATTTTTGTGTTTATTGTTTATTGATACCATTTATTTGGAAAATTGTTTTCCAGCTTTTCACTCTGAGGTAATATTGATTTTCGTTACTGAGGTAGGCTTCCTGCATGAAGCAAATGTTGGGTTCTCTTTAAGTATCCAGTAAGTTAGTCTATGTCTTTTTATTGGAGAACTGAGCCATTGATATTAAGAAATATTAAGAAAAAGATATTGTTGTTTGCTGTTATTTTTGCTATTAGAGGTGGAATTATGTTTATGTGGCTATCTTCCTTTTGGTTTGTTGAAAAGATTATTTTATTACTTTTTCTATGGTGTAATTTCACAACTTTTGATGGAATTTTCCATTTATTATAATTTGAAGTGATGGATTTGCTGAAAGTTATTGTATAAGTTTGGTTTTGTCATGGAATACCTTTGTTTCTCCATCTATGGTAATTAAGAGTATTGCTGGGAATACGACCCTAGTCTGACATTTCTGTTCTCTTGCAGTCTGTATGTCATCTGTCCAGCATCTTCTGGCTTCTATAGTCTCTGGTGAGAAGTCTAGTATAATTCTGATAGATTTGCCTTTACATGTTATTTGTCATTTTTCCCTTATTGCTTTTAACATTCATTCTTTGTTTTGTGTATTTGGTGTTTTGATTATTATGAGACAGGAGGAATTTCTTTTCTGTTCCAATCTATTTGGAGTTCAGTAGACTTCTTGTATGTTCATAGGCATCTCTTTAGGTTAGGAAAGATTTCGTCTATAATTTGAAGACATTTATTGAAGTTTTAATTGGAAATCTTTGCTGTCTTCTATATCTATTATTTTTAGCTTAGGTCTTCTCATTGTGTCCTGGATTTTCTGGATATTTTGGGTTATGAGTTCTTTGCATTTTGCATTTTCTTTTACTGTTGTGTCAATGTTTCTATGGTATCTTCTGCACCTGAGATTCTCTTCTATCTCTTGTATTCTGTGTTGATGTTTGCATTGATGACTCCAGAGCTATTTCCCACATTTTCTATCTCAAGAGTTCTTTCCCTTTATGATTTCTTTATTGTTTCTACTTCCACTTTTATATTCTGGATGGTTTTGTTCAATTTCTTCTCCTGTTTAGTTGTATTTTCCTGTAATTCTTTAAGAGATTTTTGTGTTACTATTTAAGGGCTTCTACCTGTTTACCTGTGTTCTCCTGTATTTCATTTAGAGAGTTATTTATGTCCTTCTTAAAGTCCTTTATTTGTATCATGAGATGTGATTTTAAATTCAAATCTTGCTTTTCCTGTGTGGTGAAGTATCTTGTGGGATAATTGGTATCTGATGATGACATGTAGCCTTGGTTTCTGTTGGTAAGTTTCTTGTGCTTGCCTTTTGCCATCTAGTTATCTCTGGTGTTAGTTGGTCTTGCTTTCTCTGGCTGGAGCTTGGTACTCCTGTTGACCTGTAAGCCTGTGTCAGCACTCCAGGGAAAACAGCTCTCTCCTGTCAGGACCTGTGTATAGAGGGCTGTGGAAAACACTAGCTTCTGTTTGCAGATGCCAATTGAAAGGATCTTGTCCCAGCTCTTCCACTGTCCTGTGCCCTGTGTGCTCCTGGCCAGTCCTGTCCAGGACAGTTACTGGAGAGAAAGTGGAGATCTCACCTCTGGGGCTGGGAGTGAGAGCACCACTGGGAGACCTGCTCTTTCCTACCAGAGCCTGACCAGAGAGGGTTGTGGAACAGCCCTAGCTCCTGGGTGCAGACCACAACCACATGATCCTGCCCCACCTGTTCCACTGTTCCTGTGCCCTGTGCTCTCCTGGTTGGTTTCACCTTGGACAGTCACTGGAGAGAAAATGGAGATCTTACCTCCAAGCCTGGGAGTCAGAGCACTCCCTGGAAACCAGTTCTCCCCTGTCAGAGAGCTGTGAATAGCCTCATATTATATTTTCACAAATGTATAAAATATACTTTGATAATATTGCGATATTTTTATTTTGTGTTAGTTTATTTTCCTTCCAAAGTAAATTCTGATAGTAATCAAGAAAATAATCCACTTAATTAAACTCAGTTATGATGGGTATAATGCAAATAAATTATTATATAATTTATTTGTAATACAATAATGAACAATTTTTAAATTGTACATATACACATAAAATTCAAAAATTATAATATAAAATTATAAAAATTATTTGAAAATGTAAAAATAATTTATAATGTTACATTATTTATTATTAGAAATACTGATGCATATAAATTAGGGGTCCTAATTCAGTTCTGGGATTTACATTGTCTATAGACTTACAACATGTATAATGTTCACCCTGGAGAGTCTCTTTCACTCTGTTTTTCCATTTGATGACAGAGATGAATACACCTTTTACTATGCTGTATATTCATTGTAGAAGTATGTTACATGGGTCATCAGATTCATTTTCATGATCAGCTTGAATCTTGGCTGTCTAAGAAAGAAATTTGGATTAGAGCTGGTTGTGAACCATTTGACTTAGAATCTAGATGTTGAACTAATGATCTCTGAAGAGATATACATGAATAGTATATGCTTTTAAATGCCAAGCTCTCTTTCCAGCTCTGACATTATAATTTTAGTATGTTTATGCAAGTAAAATCACAAATAAAACAACAAACCTTTACATATCCAGCTCCAGGTATGATACAACCTAACTTATGTTCATTTTATTGAGATGCGACAAAATGGGCTATGTCGAACTTATGGATATTTATATAATGAAGAGCAGTCCTAACTGTTGTGACTGAAAATTCCAGTGTGCAGAATTCTATTACAATGAAAGGACGCCAGGCCATGTTGCCTTCTCTCAGTATACTTTCCTGTATGATCAAAAGTCAGTTGCTCATAGTTCTTATAGACCATTATGCTTTCAATTAATGTAAAGATTCTATTATAAGAGTCTATCTAATCTGTGCATGTTATTAGTCTGTGATAAAGTAAAGTTTTTTTCAATATAATCCAGTATATTGGTGTCCAGGCTGGGACAATGTTGAAACTGCTTCTCAGGTTTATAAACAGCAGAAGTTCTAGTGATGATATGGTAGCTTTGTTAGTGTTTGATTTTTTCATAAAAGAGCAATAGTCAGGAAAATGCGGTTGAATTCACAAGCATTTAGAAAATGTTTGTCCAAGCCATTACCTGTAGAGATAGAAATACTTGATATAAGAAACTGCATTATAAACAAGGCAACATAATTCATAAAACTTGGAGACGTAAATGGCACATGTAATAGACTGGAACAGTATTTTTCTGACTTATGTCACCATAATTACAAATAAAAGGTAAGAAACCATTAGGATACCTTCTGTGATGATTTGGATGATTTATGACCCTTACAGGTTCACATATTTGAACACTTATTCCACAGATAATGGTACTGTTTGGAGAAGTTATAGAACTTTTAATAGAGAGGTAAAACACTAGGGGTGGGCTTTGAGTTTGTAGATTTGCCTCTACTCTTGCTCTCTGTCTGCTTCCTGTGTGTGAACAGCTTCCTGCAAAGGCACCATGAACTCACCAATTATTGCCACACCTTCCCTGCTATGGTGAACTCTATCTGTAACTGTGAGACAAACTCCATGTCTCCTCTAAGTTGCTTTTGGTCAATGGAATTTCTCATAGCAACCAAAATGTCACTAATATACACTCTAAAGAGCATTCAGAAAAGATTTGGGGATTTGTCTGTTAATTTAGATTTCTATTTTATAAACTGTAGAGCAGCACCATTCTTGTTCTCTGTCCAACACTTTTAGACTCGAAACCAGTCTATAATGGGAATTAATTTAGTTTTGGAAAATGAGTTCCTAGACATTTGGCTGTGTTGTTTTAATGGTTGAATTTATCATGGATGCAGGGGGATTATGCCCAGTAAATTACAAGAACCTTTTCATTCTATGTTCGTATTCATAATTCATAGTTTAAATTCTAATTTGTATTCTTGTAGTGAAAAATAAGTTGAAGTAACTCACCACATTTTTTTTCATTTTTTTTAAATTTTATTTTCTATATTCTTTGTTTACATTCCAAAGGCTTTCCCCTTTCCTAGTTTCTCCCCTCCATGTGTCCCATGAGTCCCCCCTCTGCCCATTCCCCAATCATCCTCCAACCCTTTCTCTGTTCTGGTACTCTCCTGCAAAACTGGAGCCAGTCTTTTCTGGACCAGTGTCCTTTCATTACTTCTTCTTGGGAATCTTTTGATTTGCTAATTGTGCCTTTAGTATTCAGAGATTCTGGACTCATTAATATCTACTTATCAGTGATTGCATTTCATGTGTATTCTTTTGTGATTGGGTTACCTCAGTTAGGATGATATTTTCCAGATCCAACCATTTGCCTACAATTTGCATGAATTCATTATTTTTAATTGCTGAGTAGTATTCCATTGTATAAATATACCACATTTTCTGTATCCATTCCTCCTTTGAGGGACATCTGGGCTCCTTCCAGCTTCTGGCTATTATAAATAAGGCTGCTATGAACATAGTGGAACATTCTTGCAATGAGAAAAATAAGCAGGCAGGATTCAAACTTAGGCCATTCACATCAACAAAATGTTCCTTTCTCTACATTAAGTCTAGTTTTGCATGGCCACTTCTCAGATGCTCATGCATCCCTGTATCGATTTTTCTATGTAACAGGGAAGGTGCTAGTGAAGAGTAAATGTATATGCCTGTGTGTGAAGGCTCGAAAGGAACTTTGGAATATGCTTTAATTGCTCGCTATCTTATTTATCGAGGCAAGCTCTCTATAACAAACTAGAAATTGCTAAGCAGGCTATCATAGCTAGCCAGTTTATTCTGGAAAGGACTTGTCCTGTTTTCTGAGTTCTCAGATTAGAGGTGCCTCTTTTCCCACTGAATCTTCTCTGTTGCTCCCTTGACTATTTTTATTAGTACATTTTTTCCTCAGGTAAGAGAGGTTGTGGTATTAATTACAAAAGCAGTCATATTTCTTGTTATTATAATATTTATTTAAGAAAAATGAACTAATATTTTTAAAGGCATCTTTGAATCCAAATATGACTGTGGTACAGTTTAACCAATATACATGAAGCTAAAACTTCAAGTAAATGGCCAAAGGCATAAAGATAAAATCAATTGTGGTGTTTAATATATATTTCCAAATCTGGGGTTTTGAAAGGAGCTTCTGGGATACTCACAGATCTTTTTGGAGCTGTTAAAGGTTAAAAGAAAAGTGTGTGACTTTGGGCTATTCGTGTGCAGACTTTCCTAGCTGCACAAACCTATGTGCAGGACTATCTATGTTAGAGCTTGGGTGGAAGAGCATCCTGGCAGTCAAAAGCCAAAGAACACCACAACATCACATCATACAACACAGCAAACCTCGTATATGGCATTTATTGGTTGGGAAAAATAATCAGGAATAGTGCTGCCACTGCTCAGGTGAGAAGCTACAGAGAATTTAAAGAAGCAAATTGTTTATATAGGTCTTCTTGTGAGGTAAGGGAGATTTCTTTTGTGATCTGTGATTGGAATGATTATGTGGCCTGGCCTTGGGGCAAGACCAGAGATTAATGGATTTTTTTTTCTTCCTGTAGGGCAGGGCCTGGCCATTCTCCCTATTCCCAGGGCTGGTATTGGACATTATTGGAGGCTTTAGGAAAGTCTGGGGATAAGGCCTCGACAAAGAGAGATTGGAGAAGGGGAAGTAGCTGCTTCTGTACCTCAAAGATCTCAAGGGGTCTTTTGCAGCAGCAATAGTTTAGGAACCTGTTTTCAGGAGGTTTCCAGAGGCATGGCTTAAAAGGAGTCTGTGAGTGTGGCAGGGACAGCCCTCCTGCATGCTGAGTTGGTGTGAATCGCAAACATTGACAACAGGGGAGAAGAAATGCACTGTAACTCCTTTCTCCTACTAAACCAGAGTACCCTTGATGGCCTTGTTTATAGAATGGGGGTGTTCAAAATAGAAGACACATAATCTTAAAATATTGTTATATACATCTATTTATTCTTTTGTTTATATGTATATACACATGCACATACACATGTGAGTGTGCCTATCACAGCATGCATGTAAAGGTCAAGGACAACTAAGGGCACTTGTGTTTCTTTCATCAAACAGTTCCATGTGGCTTGTCAGGGTTTGGCACCATGTAACGACTCCGTGGGTTGTCAAGCTATAGAGGAAGAGCTTCTATATGCTGATCTATGTCATCGTAACTAGGAAATTTATTTTTACTTTGTAAATACACACATATTCATTTCCCATGTGGTAGATAATAAATGTAGCACTAAAGTATATAATTTTGCTTTATTAATCTATGCTTTGCTAAAGAAAAATATATGGAAGTCAGAAATAAATCAGAATGGAAGTCTCCCCACTGATTCACTAAGAGAGATGCTCTTAGAATAATTTGGCTCAAGATGCCTTAGGGAAACTCAAGAGAATTGAGAAATTCCAGTGCTCAAACGAGTGGAGGATGAGAACAGCTACCTTGATATGGAGAATGCTTATCCTTAAGCTTCATTTTGACCTGAATATTTTAAATCCACACTCAAAGGCATCTGGCACAAAGCTTCTCACAGAGAAGGGATAAAGTAAAACAGAGCTATCTTCTGATTTTTGAGCAGGGCTGGGTTCTTTAACTCAGAGAATTGACAGTCCTGGATTGGGCTAAAACCTATGAAAGACATGCCTTTATATAGTTAAGAAGAAAGAGGGGGAGAAGAGGAGCAGAAGAGAAGGAGGAGGAGGGAGGAAGAAGAGGAAAAGGAAAAGGATGGAGGAGGAGGAAGAAGGAAGAGGAGGAGTAGGAGGAAGAGGAGGAGGAAGGAAATGGAGAAGGTGGAGAAGGAGAAAGAGAAGGAGGAGAAGGAGGAAGAGGAGGAAAAGGAGGAGGAGGAGTAGAAAGAGAAGAAGAAGAAGAAGAAGAAGAAGAAGAAGAAGAAGAAGAAGAAGAAGAAGAAGAAGAAGAGGAGGAGGAGGAGGAGGAAGAGGAGGAGGAGGAAGAGGAGGAGGAAGAGGAGGAAGAAGAAGCGGAGGAGGAGGAAGAGGAGGAAGAAGAAGAAGAAGAAAAAGAAGAAGAAGAAGAAGAAGAAGAAGAAGAAGAAGAAGAAGAAGAGGAGGAGGAGGAGGAGGAGGAGGAGGAAGAGGAGGAGGAAGAGGAGGAAGAAGAAGCGGAGGAGGAGGAGGAAGAGGAAGAGGAAGAGGAAGAGGAAGAGGAAGAGGAAGAAGAAGAAGAAGAAGAAGAAGAAGAAGAAGAAGAAGAAGAAGAAGAAGAAGAAGAAGGAGAAGAAGAAGAAGACAGCAGAATGATCAAAGGAAGATAAAAAATGAGAAGCCTTTTCAATACCATGGAGAATGGTTGTCACCTCTCAGAGGGACCCAGATAACCTCTCCATGGTGGTTTGCTCTGGAGGGAGAGTGGAGCATCATTTAGCTCTACTTTGTCTTCTCTTTTTATTTATTTCCTTCGTCCCACCTTCTTTCATTTTCTCCCTCCCCTTTCTTCTTTTTTTCTTCCCTTTCCTTCTTCCTTTTTGCCTCCTCTACTCCTGGAACACTCCCATTCTACTGAAAGGAAACTTCTATGATATGGGTCATTGAGAATTAAAGAGGACAGAAAGACTTACTGCAGTGGTACTCCAGAATCTGCAAAATAGTTGGTCCCTTCACAGATCCACTCTGCGTTAATTCAGACCCCCTCAGTGCACAACTTAAAATTGCCATTAGTTCTTAACTACATACATGATCATTTTTCCTAGACACATGTAATTGCATAATAAAGATTTAATTTGGAAATTAGAAAAGTGAGTAATTGACATTTTCTGATAATATAATGTATTGTAGCAGTGTTTCCAGAAAGCAGTCTCTTTATACTTCTCACAATATTTTACGTCTAGGGTTGACCTTCGGAAATGAAAACAAAGGTATGTTGAGCTATTAAACTGTGTATATCTCACAGAACAACAAATATATGATCAGTTCCTGGAAAGAAAATAATCACACCCCATTGAACAATTATATGTGTATACCCAGAAAAGTTACATTCCATCTAAAAGAATTTATTGAGCTTAGAAATTTTTTTCTGAGCTAATTGTTGGATGAAGGACATCCTGAACAAAAAGATGGCCCCAAATACCTACACTATATGGTGGTTGCTTTTCTTTCAACATGTGAATCCCAGCAAGTCATTACAAGGCAGATGGAGAAGCACAAAAATTTGGACCACGAAAAGAACAAAATAGTTACTCTGAAACCAACCTGAAAACTGAAAATTATGTAGCATTATGTAGAACAATGCTATTTTTAAAATTATATTTTCAGTAATTTATTGGAAAATAAAGGCATCTAGACAAATCCAGGGACAATCCACAAGCAGTGTGAGAATTTTCATAAAAGGAAATGTACAATTTAAAAAAGCAGATTCTGAAGCTGGAAAGTACAATAAAAACAAAAGGAAAAATCTAATAGGGGTCCAGAAAAATAGGTTAATTGTCTTGTGACTTCTACATATATGCTTTGTCATGGGCACACTCATACAACACACACACACACACACACACACACACACACACACACAGGAATTTACTGCAAAGATACAGCAGAGTTCAAAGGTAGGGTTGGAGAAGCCACATCCTTCTTCCAAATAAGTCACTTGAAACTATTGATGTAGAATATAAAAACTTATCCCATGATTACAGACTATGGAAAATAATGGTATGAGGCTGTCTGTCCTACTGACGAAGATGTCAGCTACTGTGCAATACAGAAAGAAGTGGGCTTCTTTTTCAAAAAATGAAATTCTAAACCTAGGCTAATTATGGTCATTCAATTAGTAGTCTAGCATCTACAAAATGCTGGGTTCCATTGTCTGCACCACACAAATCAGGTATGATTGCACATGTGATCCCAGTATCAGGGAGGCAGAGGCAGAAGGATCAGAAATTTGAGGTCATCCTCAACTATATAATAAGTTTGAGGCCAGTCTAGTCTACATGTTTCCTTTTTCAATTAACAAAACTAATGCACTTACTTAATCACATACTCACCTAACAAAGCAAAGAAATTAATAAGATTTTTTTAATTCTAAAATATATGTGATATCTTAAGGGACACACACTGTGAAAATGACCAATGGTAAAGTTGTCTCACTTCCTGATTCAAAATATTAAATGAAATTCTTCAAGGATGTATGCTACCAACTTGATTTCTATATTTCCTGTGGCCAGTGTGCTTGATGTCTTCAGTAATACAGTTTCAGCATCAATATATTTCTAGTGGGCAACTAAGACCAATGGGAGTATTTAGATAGGTTTGGGCTCTCTGAGAGAAGCCTAATAACACTAATATGGGAATATCACACAAGGGATATCACCTTGTACATAGTAAATCCAGTTAAGCTATTCTTTTTTTGTTGTTTTTGTTTTTGTTTTTTGAGACAGGGTTTCTCTGTGCAGCTCTGGCTGTCCTGAAACTTACTCTGTAGACCAGGCTGGCCTCAATTAAGCTATTCTTAAAATGCATTTTTTAGTTTTTTTAATTTTACTTGATATATTAATTAACATTTCATATGATTTCCCCCTTTCCCCCTCCCCGCAAGTCCCATAAGCCCTCTTCACTGCCCTGTTCCCCCATTCACCCCTTCCCTCTTCCCTATTCTGGTATTTCCCTACACTGCTGCATTAAAATGCATTTTAAAGAGGTTTATTCTTTCCCCTTACACAGCATAACAATGCTCTCTTACTGCCTCTCCCCACTTAGGCTCCATTTTCCCTTCCTCAATTAACTTTTTGTAGTTTCCTGGCATCTACAATTACTTCAAGTGAAACACACAAATTAAAATAGTATGATAAAACTATGTGTGTGTGTGTGTGTGTGTGTATGTGTGTGTGTGTGTGTGTGTGTGTGTGTGTGTGTGTGGCAAATAATGAGATACAAAACTGAACTTGCAAAACTGAATTTGTTGAATAATATAAAAAGGTTGGATATCCACAACATATAATGAACTTTATGGTTCAATAAGAAAAACAATATAAACATGGATATTTTTTATTTGTTTGCAGGCCTATGAGAAACTGTAGCCCATCGCCAATCAATACAGCACTTCAAAATCATCATCACCATACGATGTCACACCATGTTCCTAAGACACTTGTACCATTGAAATGATTGTGAAATGATGTAGTTCCTACAGAAAGCAGCTTTTTTTCTCGTGGAGGTCCCACAAGAAAAGGAAGGAGAACTGCAGTATGTTCTACTGGGCATAAATTCAAATGTTTTAAAAACCCAGCCTGTGGGGGAAATGTGTTCTTTTCCCTTTATTGTAGTCTCATTTAGATTAGAAAAAAGTGTTGAACATATATATAAGGGGGAAAAATAAAGAAAACATGGCTGATGCAATATTACCCTTAAAAGGAAAAGAGAGTCTATTTTATGATACAATACAAAATGTATGGTAGAGAAAATATGTTAATCTCAACATGAAATTTCCTGTTGGAGTCTACCATATTTAAAAATGATACTGAAAATAGAGTGGTGATTGGCAATGCTGGAAGGAACAACAGAAGTAATGGCATAAAGGATATAGTTTCAGACATAAAATATGCAATTTTAAGGGGTCTATTGTAAGACAAGTATAATGGTTAGTATACACAATCAATTGTGGAAATATAAACATATGGTGGGTTTACCAAAATAAGCAAGGTTGTATACAAGCATTTACATAAGTATGATTCTATGTGTAAATGACACCACATATAATTAAATGACATATACAAAATATATACATATTTATGGATATATTGCTACCATCTAAAACTTATAATATTCTATTTAATTTCATTTTAAGTCATACTCATCTTTGTATCTGTTTGTGGTATACTACACATTTGAATACAGTGCATTAGAAGGCCAGAATGGGGCACTGAATCCCCAGGAAGTAAAGTTACAGGCTTACCACCGCATGAGTGCTCAAAATAAAATTCCAGATCTCTTTAAGGTTAGCCCCTGGAACTAATTCTTGAGCCTTTTTTCCACACCCTATGTTTATGTTTAAAAATAGGATTTTTATTTTAACCAATAAGGTATATTCATTTGTTCCTCCCCTTAAGATTGGATTTTTCAGGGCTGGGGAGATGGCTCAGTGGCTAAGGGCATTGGCTGCTTCTGCTGAGCACCAGGTTTTGATCGTTATCACCAACACAGTGGATCACAACCATCGGTATCTCCAGTTCCAGAGGAATCTGACTCCCTCTTCTAGCCTTTTCAGGCTCCAGACAAACACATGGTGCACAGATATACATGTAGACAAGAACACCATAAACATTAAATATTAAGAAAGTATTAAAAATATTTTTGAAAGATTGAATTTCCTCTATCAACACTATAAATGCTAAAGTATCAAAATTTTCAATCATTATAGCTAGTTTTTAAAATTTCATTTAGCTAATTTTGTCTTTCCATTTTTGATGTTTATCTCTAAGATATTCCAAAAATATTTCCAAAAAATAAATATAAAAAATGAAGGGATTTTGTAGCTATGGATTAACACTTTTCATCTGTCTGTTATTGAAATGGACTTGACTGGCCTTTTGAGGATTACAAAGGTTTTTGAGTCTGTAGAACATATTGACTACTTCATCTTAATCTTGATCTTTGGTTTCATTTGCTAAAAGAGGGAGACCATCTGTTGTAAATACTCTTGCCCCCAGAGCTTAATCCAACTTTACATTTTCACACAACTGAAATCCCAGCAAATTCTCAACTAGAACTTTTGCAAATCCTCTCCCTAGATACCACATGGTCTCTTGGACAGTTTGGATATAGATTTCTGAAAAATGTAGACATTTATTTTCTGAAAGTTGATCTACTTTAATTTGTACTTCCATTGACATAGTAAATGAAAGCTAGTATCCTGGAAGCACAGTGAAGTGTTGTTTTATATATAAATATAGGTGTGCCACTTAGTCTGTCTCTCAAGTTTTAAAAGTATTTTACATTTATCCAAATATTTTATGTAGTTATTTTCTGTTCCTGTCATACACACACAGGAACATCCAACTGATTTGTCACGTTTCATCTCCACACAAGAAGCAGAGAAAAAAGCTAAACAAAACAAAATAAAATACAAGAGCAGAAAGTATGTCCAGGCTATAAAACCTCAAAGTTCCCACCACCCAGGGAGCTCCTCTGCTCTAAGGCTCCACAATCTAAAGATTCTACAATCTTCTCAGACAGCATTGCCTTCTGGGGGGCCAAGTTCTCTTACCCATGAACCTGTGCAGGACATTTCAAATTTAAACACAACACATAAATACATTCACTGATTTCACTAGACATTTGTTTAAATCTTTTGAACATTTAATTACATACACATTTCTTAATGTTTTCTGATTAGTACCTCAGTATACTGTTAATGTCCATCTCATGCATTCCTCAATGCTCAAACCTAAAGGTAGGGTTACATTATCTCCCATGGAATTCATTCAAAATATATTCTAATATTTGAAGTGCAAATCTGGCATGGCTGTTATTAGCAAGCTTACAATCATCATAGCAAAATTCATGATCCATAGTTCATGAAGAAAGGAGTCTTTGTCTCAGAGTTTGGAGTGTTCCAGCCCACGTTTCTCAGCCCTAATATTTGTTGGGAACACATGCTTAGCAAAAATGATCTTCTCATGAGAAAGATGTGAAGAAAGAGTGGAGGAAGGGACAGCTGTCTGCAAACCTTCTTGAGTCCGTCATCCCTGTTATGTGAAAACCTCCCTATGAGGATCTGCCCTCACAATGGGAACAGTGTCTTTAAAATGTAAACTTGGTGATTGGGCAGATGTCTGAGCAGCTACTTACTATCTGTTTTGGCACACTTCAGTTTGTTGCCCATCACAAACTTTAGGCAGGTCAAACCACCTGTAACTATCTCCAAAGCCCTCTTAGGGCTTTTGTGGGCACATGCCCAAGTGGGTACATATCCATACATCTACATGTGATATACATACTCCTATGCAAATACATAACTTAAATGTAAAAATAGAATACTAAAAATAACTTTAAGTTGGATGGCGGTGGTATATGGCTTTAATGCCAATACATGGAAGACAGAGGCAGGTGCATCTCTATAAGTTTAAGGCTATCCTCATCTACAGAGTGAGTTCCAGGACAGCCAGGGCAATACAGAGAAACCTTGTCTCAAAACCACAAATTAATAATAATAATAATAATAATAATAACAACAACAACAACAACAACAACAACAACATACTTTCAAAATAGGATTTGTTACTTTTGTTTTTTGGGAAGAAGAGATAGTATTCCTATGCAGTGATTTTATCAAAAGTAAGAACAAACTATTGGGATTAAATGGTTTAGTTAGAAAATTTTCTCACAGGTATACACAGTCAGAACCCTTGAAGAGTATGTAGCCACATCTATTATTTTTACTCCTCCTTTGCTCAAATGTCAATGAGTGCTACAGTGGCAGACTTTCTCTGCCCTGGTCATAAAAGTATTTTTATGGTGTGTAGATCTTGCATTCTTGTGTTCATGATGGAATATTCTCATCTTTCCATGTGATACATTTCCTTTGTCTTCCCATGCTTATGTCTTCTTGACCCAGTTGCCTTTATCACCCATACACAGATATTTCACAGAATATAGTGGAAGATAATTCTAGTCAGTTCAAAATACTCATTTTATAGAACTAATTATCTCAACAGTTTCACATAGAAGATATGTAGGTAGGTTCGGGTTGTAAAAATTAGCCCTCCCAAAGATCGTACATGATTTAACATCAATTATTAAGTCTTTTGTAAATACAGTCATAGTAATTGGGACCTAATTTCAGGCTTTGTCATTAAGCCAACTACCTTATTAAGAACAGGGGAAGGATAGAAGGAGCTGAAGGGGATGACAACCCCATAGGAAGACCAACAAGATCCAACTAACCTGGACACCTGGGAGCAGCCAGAAACTAAGCCACCAACTGAAGAGCATACACGGGCTGGTGTGTGGCCCCCAGCACATACCTGTAGAAGACTACTCTGTCTACCCTTAGTGGGGAGGATGAGCCTAATCCTGAAGAAACTTGATACCCTAGAGAAGAGAGATATGTATGTGGTGGGGTGGGGGTGGATGAGGGGGATGAATAGTGTGGGTTAGGGAGCACCCTTTCAGAGGTAAAGGGAAGAGGGGATGGAATGAAGAAGTCTTTGGAGGGAAATTGGGAAAGGGTGGGCAACATTTGAAATATAAATAAATAAATGCAATTTTAAAAGAAGAATATTATCAATTGAAAATTCGCTTAGTTAAATAGATGCATAGACTTAAGTTTTCCAGGTTTATAGCCAGGACTGAGCGAAGGCAAAGGAGATGGAAGGCTTCCTTTTTTCCATGCTGTGGCACAAGACAGGACAGAAGCAACATAAGGATTATTTACTTTGGCTCCCAGTTTGGACGGGGAAGCCATGCTGGCAACAGCTGTCCACACTGCACTCCCAGTCTTATTATAGAGAAAAGTTATGTTATGGTCGGCAAGCATTTTGCTTTTTATTCAGTTTGGACCATCAGCCCATAGGATGGTGGCTCCCACATCTAGGATGGGTCTTTTCAGCACAGTTAACTCAGTCTGAGAATGTCCCAGCAAACACATCAAGGAGTATGTATCCATGGCAATACTGAGTCTTCAAGTTGACAGTGTAGATTAACCTTCATTGGAGGTGAAGAACCAGAGCTGGACCATTTCCTCCAGGTCTTGGTAATTACGAACTCAGTCAGCTATTCTCCTAAGAGGGAAGGATGTGTGCGCTGCAAGAATATTGACAGATTAAGTTACACAAATGACTATCTGTGAGCAAATTGTGCCTTAGTAAATTTATCATATTGCAGTAAACACCATTATTAATCAGATCCCTCGGGAGGAAATGTCATCAGAATTCCCATGAAGAAATAGAGGCTGTTGTTTCAATAATACCAGAGATGCATTAAAACTTTGGGATAAAGGATTTTAACCTTTTTTTTTTTATTTTGTTTTGCTATATCTCTCTTTGTTGAAAGTGACAGGATCCATAGCCTTTAATTACTATACGAATGTAAAAAAGTGTATTTGAGAATTTTGTTCTGAAGCATTTCCAAATGTAACCTGGGTTGAATGATATACTAAGTTGGTAAAGCGATTGTCATATAAGCATGACTATCTAAGTTCTGATCTGCAGAAGCCATCTAAGGCAGGGCAAGGCATCATGGAACTGTAGCTCCAGCATTGGCAGGAAGTGATTTGTTGATCCTGGGGGCAAGCTGGTTACCAATCTAGCTAAGATGGTGAGATACAGATTCACTGTATCTCAAAAAATAAGATGTAGAATGATTGGGAAAGTGAGCAATGCTGTCTTCTGACCTCTTTATATCTATACACAGTTATTTTGTACATACATACATGCTCAACCCCATACACACATATACATATATACATACATATGTGTATACATGTATGTGGAGCACATACATCCAAAATACTTTATAATCTGAAGAAATAGGTGCACAACGTACAGAAATTTCATTACTTCTTTTTTTTAATTTTTATTTTCTATATTCTATGTTTATATTCCAAAGGCTTTCCCCTTTCCCAGTTACCCCCCACCATATGTCCCATAATTCCTCTCCCCCCCATGCTATCCCCCACTCATTCCCCCCCACACACACGATTTCTCTGTTCTGGGTCTACAATACTGGATCCAATCTTTACAGGCCCAGGGTCCTCTCCTTTTTTTCTTCTTGAGAGTCATTTGACTTGCTAATTGTGCCTTGAGTATTTAGGGCTTCTGGGCTCATTAATATCCACTTATCAGTGATTGCATTTCATGTGCATTCTTTTGTGATTGGGTTAGCTCACTCAGGATGATAGTTTCCAGATCTAACCATTTACCTACAGATTGCATGAGTTCATTATTTTTAATTGCTGAGTAGTACTCCATTGTATAAATATACCACATTTTCTGTATCCATTCCTCTTTTGAGGGATATCTGGGCTCCTTCCAATTTCTGGCTATTATAAACAAGGCTGCTATAAACATAGTGGAGCATGTGTCTTTGTTGTATGCAGAGGAATCCTCTAGGTATATGCCCAGGAGTGGTATGCCAGGGTCCTCTGGGAGTGGCATGCCCAATTTTCTGAGGAACCTTATTTCTTCTTGCATGTAGTTTTAGGCTGCTGTCTTTGCTCCGGACCTGGCTGAGCTACTACCAGCTCTCACTAGGCTTCCATTTTTTTATTTGCCTTTGCTCTGGGAGGTAGCTACACTACCAACTCCCCTCCTAAGACCCTTGAATCTGCAGATAAAAGACACACACATACACACGAGAGAGAGAGAGAGAGAGAGAGAGAGAGAGAGAGAGAGAGAGAGAGAGAGAGAGATTGCTCTTCTTGGCTCAATTGCATTACTATATCCTGCCTGGAAAAGCATGCCCTTATCAATTTTTTAACTCAGTCTCTTCCACTTTCTCTAAACTTAGTGGCTAATCCATCTGGCCTCTGGCAAACATCCATGACTACCCACCTGTAGTAGTGGCCCCAGACCCTGGCTCATTCCAAGACCTCACATGGCCGCTGAGTTCTTCTAGATCAAAATCATAGCGAAAAACCCCTTTCCTACTTCATGTCCATCTACTAACTCTAGGGACCCCCAAGTCCTACCTCTACCTTCAATTCAGCAATTGATCCACAGCTTTCTTTACTGACAAATCAAGAAACAATTGTGGATTAGGACCATAGCATCAGAAGCTCCCCTTGTGTGACTGAACTGGGGTATCAACAAGACCTCACCCAAGGTCTATTCCTATAGTGTAACTTGGGTTGAAACAGTACTATTTTACTTTACTCTAGAAGTTTAGAAAATTTTAAATAGATTTAAAAGAATTGGGCTTTCTAATATAAACAGGGATTACTCTAGGTAGATTTGTAAATATTAGCAATTATATTCTACAGTTAAAACATTTATGCACAATATTATGGAAATTAAAACAAAAATTCCAGTTGAAGTATAATTTTGATAAATGTAAAATAAATAACACATCAAACCTTGAGCACAGGTTTCTGGAATATGAAATTCTGATGTTTGTTGGTTAGGGCTAAAATTCAAATAGAGAGGCTCCCTGCTAAAACTGGATTATGGCAAACTCCTCCATGTGCTGAATAATAATTTGCTCATAGTGAGAGGGAATACAGAATCAACAGTCAGCCAATCAAATACAAGTTTAATAGTAAGATATATAACCTCAGGGGACCTGAACAGTGAGAAGCTAAGATTATATGATATATGTATATGTATATGTATATGTATATGTATATGTATATGTATATCTATATCTATATCTATATCTATATCTATATCTATATCTATATCTATATCATCTCTATCTATCTATCTATATTCTCCTTTTATGAATATTGAATTCTTTATGAGATAGCTAAGGATATATTTTAGATGAATATTAAGAAATGTAGCTAAATTCACCTTTAAACAGAATAGTATTGAAAGCAAACAAGGCACTTTTATAAATATAATCTCAGATCTAGCGAAATGACTCAGAGGGTAAGAGTACATCCTGATTTCAGGGAGAACTGCAGTTACATTCCTAGAAGCTGCTTGGAGGACTCCTATTGACCTGGAATTATAGCTCCAGTGGACTTCCTCTGACTCTGAAGACATCTGCACTCACATGCACACACTCACAAACACACATGCACACACTGATACAACCATGCATTTTCTCATATGAAATGTAGATTTTGCTAAGATTGTATGGATCTTCAGATCTAATTATGGTCTGGCACTGAAGGTTCTCAGAGGCCCACTCATCTTAATTTAAGCCACATCATTTTGTCACACACCTCCTCCAAAAAGCAGAGCTGAAAGGGTCACAAACTAAAAAGATCATGCCAATTTCTATCTCAGCATGGCCATCTGACATCGACATAGGTGCAAAGTAGTTAATTAATCTCTCAGAGAATTAATCTCTAGTTCCATCTCTTATAAAATACAGCCAGCAGCATTTCACGTTCAGGCTTGCGTTGAGTCTAAAATAATTGCCATGTTGCTCATTACATGATGCATTGGTAAACATAAACAGCCACGATGGGCAAAATGTTGGGGTTTATGAGATTTTCTTCACATTTCTTGGAGATGTCAGCCCGAGTTCATTCAGATGGATCGTTAATTTCACATTTCCCCTCAGCTCACATTTATTCTTTGCGTATGATTTCCATATGTAAATGTCTTGCTTTGACATTTGACAATCAATGCATCCATCAAGGGAAAATGTTTCCTTCACTTCATGGAAGTGATTTTAAATACTTCCCTGAGGACATGAGTCAGAGGTTATCTCATGTAGTATTTCTGAAAGTACACAGAGTATAAGGTGAAACAATACAAACAACCAAGAGCTGCCACTCAGGTGATGGAGTACCAATCTAGCATGCTGGAGACCTGGGGTTTAGTTCCTGATAGCACAGAAACCAGGTGTGGTGCTGCATACCTGCAATCCCAGCATTTAGAAAGTGGACGCAGGAAGCTCAGAAGGGCAATATCATGGTTGGTCTTAGCCAGTTTCTGGTCAGCCTGTGATACATGGACTACTCGTTCAAAACAAAGCAGAAAGGTCCATGTTTACATTTGTCACCAAAGGTATTTCACCTTGATGTTTATTAGACAGTGTTTGGAATTGTGGTTATTTTTCAATGCTTATTTGAAGTTCTTCTACCATGTTTCCCAATAACGCCATCTTAAATATTTCACACACTTAGCTGATTCTTTAAAAATTATTTGTCAGCTGGGCGTGGTGGCGCACACCTGTAATCCCAGCACTTGGGAGGCAGAGGCAGGCGGATTTCTGAGTTCGAGGCCAGCCTGGTCTACCGAGTGAGTTCCAGGACAGCCAGAGCTACACAGAGAAACCCTGTCTCGAAAAACCAAAAAAAAAAAAAAAAAAAATTATTTGTCTAAGAGTAGGCATATCACTCTCTTTAAAAAGAGTGTCATTTGAACAGCCTGATTCTTTTCAAATAGGTCATAATGCATATTGTTTATATGTTTTTGTGTGTGTGTGGCATCAGTGCATGAATATGCATATGTGTGTGTAGGTATGCCAGGAGCTTTCTTTCATTGTTCTTCCATCTTAGCTTTGAGGCAGGCTTTTACACCAAACCTAAAACTCATCTACTCAGCAAGGTATTTAGCTAGTGAGCCTCTATGATCCATTTGTTTCCATCCCTAGGTGCTATAGTTACAGGCACAAGCTGCTGGGACCACTGTTTTCTGTGAGTGCTGGGGAACCAAACTGCGATTCACATAAATGTGCAGTAAGCTCTTTACCCACTGACCCATCCCTTCAGCCACTACAATTAATTCATAGAGAAAGAGAAGAATACAGGATATCATCAGGTGTGTGCATGAGCAAGTATTTTTGTTAGGGGTAGATTTAATGGGGTAAGTGACTGAATGCCACATGACTCCATGCTCCTCTTTCAGGGTCTTCTCCGAGATGGCAGATTGTGGCTTCAAACTGTGGGACAGAGAAAGATCCTCCTTCCTTCAGTTATTTGGTCAGTATTAATCGAGGAGGAGGAGGAGCATGAAGTCACATGACATTCATGGTCACTTGCAACCACATTGAATCCAGTCCCAGCTACAATTGCTTGTGTGTACACATAATTGGCTATGTCCTGCATTCTCCCCCCCCTTTGAAAGGATAAATTAGGGGTTGAAGTGATGGGTCACAGTAAAAAGCATTACTGAAATACTCAGAAAGCACCAGAGTAAAGAGCAGAATACTGTGATTTCAGTGATCCCAGAGGGAAAAGCAACTTTTAAAACTTTTGCTCATAATTTCCCATGTGGCCGTGAATGGAAATTGTTCTGGATATCTCCATCTTCACCCGTATAGGAGGTGAATGAATATGCAACCCTAAAATGACAAGAGGAACTGCAATGAATTTTTTGATGTCACAAAACATCTGACCAAACCAATCAATTGATGAAGGACCGTTTCCTGGCTCACAGCATTAGGGCACAATCCACCATATCAGGGAAATTATTTAAGGGGGAGCATGGAGTCACACAGCACCCACAGGCTCCCAGCCCATGGAAAGGTGCTGCCCTCATTTAGAAATTGTCTCTGTGGCTCAGTTAAATCCCTCTAGGAGCACCCTTTCTGAGATATACCCAGAGATTTGTCTCCTAGGTAATTCTAGATTTGTTCTAATTGGCAGCCATTCAATATTATAGAAAGTTTTGGCCTGTGGCTTAGAATTTACTATGTTGATTTGGGAGGTTACAAGTGCATCATCCAAGTGTGCTATACTGAATCCTGGGAATCAGAGTTAGGGAAGCCAAGATCCAGGCATTGCATTGTTGCTGGCCTTAAACTAGGTGAGGGAGAGACCACAGACCAAGGCACCAAAGTGACCCCTCTTGTGGGCACATGTTCATTGTCTGTAGTAATGAGGCTCTATGTATTGTTTCAACACATAGACCTATTATCCCTTATCAAATCGAAATTTCCTTTATCACCTTCTACACTACACCATACCTCATGCTCTATTCTTCTCCAGTAAGGACTCTCCAATGTTTAAATGGAGATTTTTAGAAGCTATATATGAGAGAAAATAGGAATTCCTTGTTTTCTGAATCAGGACTTACTGTATGCAGTGAGGTATTGTCCAGTCCCAACCAGTTCATTGCAAGTTATGGAATTTCAATCTTCCTTTTGTTGTTCCTCCATACTATTCCAGTATGGAAGCTAAGGCAGTTTGGCTTGCATTTATTTGGCCAGCACTGTAGTGCCTCTCTGTTTTTAAATGAGAGGGTGGCATGTGGAGGGTGGTAAGTGCATAGGTGCTTGAGAAGGATAGAAGCTGGCTTCACATCTGGGGATGAAGTTACATTATAGGTGGTTGTGAACTGCCTGTCTCTGGTGCTGCGAACCAATCTCTGGTCCTATGAAAACTTTCTTAACTGCTGAACCACTTATTCAGCCATGGTTTTGTAATCTGAAAAGAGAGTAGTGATCTTTTTGACACCCATCAGTGATTTTCACAGAAATTCTAGGCTTAAAATGTAGTACACTGCATTCCCAGACAAGCTCCAGTTCCATCAAGGAGGAAAATATGGGAAGACAATGGCAGAGTGTATTCTCATGAAGATCATAGAAGATGTGAGGATAAATGACACTTCAGGCAAAGGATACATGGGAAAAGGGAAATGTATTTGTGAGTTCATACAGACATAAGTGTCAAAACCTCCAACAATGAACTAAACTCTGTGAACACAGAGTTTAAGGCACAGCTTAAAAGGAAAAAAGAAAATATAATATTTTCATAGTAGAGCCAAGCCAAACATCTGTGGGGCTCATGAGGTGGCTCAGCAAGTAAAGGAGTTTGCTGATAAATCTGCTGGCCTTAGATTAATCCCTAGGACCCACAAGATACAAACGGAATGGGCTTCTGCAAGATGTCCTTGTCCTCAATAGGCACACCATGGTGTATGAGTCCTTTTGCACTAAAATAAATAAATGTAGTAATTTTAATGATTTTTAAACTTATGAAATGAATTTATGAAGAAGTCCAGACAGATGAGTTAATTATTGCTAGGCCATGTATCACTGAAATAAAAATAAGACACTGTAGCCACCAATGGGAGAGAAATTAACATTTCAAATGCCATTATTTGATTTAACAGAAATCTCCCTTTATACATCTTATAAGCATTTATGAATTCTTAGATATTTACATTTGCACTATGCTCTAGTTGCATATATACATGTAGATTAAAATCACAGGAATATAAATAGAATTTAGCCATTTAAAAAGTATAAATAGATAATTTACATAAACTCCCTGGAATATGAGTTATGATGTATTTTATAAAAACCAGTAGCTCACCAGATTCCATGCAGCAGTCTCATAAAGCCTCAATTCCTACAAGGGATGAACCTGTTTCAGAGTCATATTCTGTAGCCCAGGCTGTTTTGCAAGCCAGCACCATCCAATGAATGTCAGGATGTAGGAGTGCATCACCATGTACAGAGCTGTACTGTCTATCTACCTGACCTAACATTAGTTTAAATTTTTGTGAAATCACACAGGGAAAGAGAGGCTATTTCTCATGAAAGTGATGAAATCTGTCATGAGACAGAATAAACAACTTTTTGTAATGATCCAGACTTTCATTCATGTACTTGATGCTATTTTAGTAAGCATCCCATGATTAATACCACTGACCATATCTCAGTGTACTTACCCTAGAAAAGGATGTTGACTCACAGAATTGACATAGTTTCTGGACCTAGAAACTTGGCATTAAAGTATTACTGGTGTGATGGTACTATATTGGAACAAAATATTTGCCAGCTCATATTTTCAAAGATTATTGAGAAATGTAAGGAAAAAAATCTCACATACTGACTTGGGATACCCACAGAAAACAGTCTCTTTTATGTTAAAATTCTAAATATAAATTCGGGAAATATTGTATGTGAATATTTATATATTTTAGAATTTTTTCCTAAGACTTAAATGCTCTTGCTTCGTGATACCTTTCTACTTCCTGTTTGCAATAATTTCTCCAGAATTTTTCTTTTTATTCCTTTTTAAATAAAAATAAATTTATTGTTAGTGTGTACACATGAGAGAAAAAGACCGTGTGTGTGTGTGTGTGTGTGTGTGTGTGTGTGTGTGTGTGTGCATATATGAGTATCCCTACTGCATGTGTGAAGATTGAAGAAAAGCTCCCAGGAATTAGTCCTCCCCTCCTACCATAAAAAACCAGGGGGTTGTACTCAGTATTGTGTATCTACCTACAGATCCATGTTACCAGACTTTTTTTTTAATTCTCAATATTAAACATACTCATGATTAACAACAAAATTTAAAGGTAAATGTTTAGTGCTATAAAGTCAATAAACAATGACTAATACTATATATTTAAAATAATGTATTGTCAGTTATTATCTAGATTAGGAGTGGTTTCATTATTTTTTGGATTTTTTTCTATAATCTTAGTTAGCAAGATTGTGCTAGGTAGACTTTGTGGGAAATAGAATATTTATTTAAGTAGTTTAAGTACCTTTTCTTCCTAAGTTCTTACAAAATGAGCATTATCTTTAATAAATAATTTGTAAGCTAATAACAAACTATAACCTATCTGTACTGAGAATCATAATTTTACTTTGGTTGAAACAGCACATTGTTTAATGGCAGAACAGAATTTTTAGGAAGTGCTTGCTTAAGGACCAAACAAAATCAAGTAACATTTGTAAATGTGTGAGTAACTGACCTGTGGACAATGACCACCATGCATATGGCCATGAAAAGACCATTCTCAAAACCAATATTCCTCACATTTATGTGTAATCCATCTACCTGACATATATAAACAATGTTGCTAAAGAAATGAATTTATTCAGTAAGAAAGATACCTGATCAATTTGAGGTCATTCATTCAGCCAACAAACAATTCCAGCAAGCTTATTGTCAGTCTCCCAATCTGTGGGAAAATAATGAGTTACTTAGTTATTAGGTTCCAGGTCTTAAAAATTAGATTTCTTCCCAGAAATAAATAAAGGATGAAATAAAGTGGCAGCACTTTCATTTATTTCATGATTCTTCTGTTAGAAAATATATGCCTATTTAATGAAATAAATCTTACTTTGTCAAATTTTAGGTAAGTGCAGTCTCTTCTTTTTTTTTTTTAAATTTTTATTTTCTATATTCTATGTTTACATTCCAAGGGCTTTCCCCTTTCCCAGTTCCCACCCACCATAGTTCCCATAGTTCCTCTCCCCCCCAACTATTCCCCAATCATTCCCCCTCCCTCCTCAGTTTCTTTACTAAACTGGATGCAATCTTTACATGCCCAGGGTCCTCTCCTTTCTTCTTCTTGGGAATCATTTGACTTGCTATTCGTGTCTTGAGTATTTAGTGCTTCTGGGCTCATTAATATCCACTTATCAGTGATTGCATTTCATGTGCATTCTTTTGTGATTGGGTTAGCTCACTCAGGATGATATTTTCCAGGTCTAACCATTTACCTACAAATTGCATGAATTCATTATTTTTAATTGCTGAGTAGTATTCCATTGTATAAATATACCACATTTTCTGTATCCATTCCTCCTTTGAGGGATATTTGGGCTCCTTCCAATTTCTGGCTATTATAAACAAGGCTGCTATAAACATAGTGGAGCATGTGTCTTTATTGCATGCAGGGGAATCCTCTGGGTATATGCCCAGGAGTGGTATGCCAGGGTCCTCTGGGAGTGACATGCCCAATTTTCTGAGGAACCTCCAAACTGATTTCCAGAGCAGTTTTACCATTTTGCAATCCCACCAACAATGGAGGAGTGTTCCTCTTTCTCCACATCCTCGCCAGCACTTGTTGTCTCTTGAGTTTTTAATCTTAGCCATTCTGACTGGTGTGAGGTGGAATCTCAGGGTTGTTTTGATTTGCATTTCCCTGATGACTAATGATGTTGAACATATTTTAAGGTGTTTCTCGGCCATCCGAATTTCTTCTGGTGAAAAGTCTTTGTTTAGCTCTGTGCCCCATTTTTTGATAGGGTTATTTGGTTCTTTGGGGTCTAACTTCTTGAGTTCTTTGTATATATTGGATATTAGCCCTCTGTCGGATGTGGGGTTGGTGAAGATCTTTTCCCACTTTGTTGGTTGCCGTTTTGTCCTTCTGACAGTGTCCTTTGCTTTGCAGAAACTTTGTAATTTTATGAGGTCCCATTTGTCAATTCTTGATCTTAGTGCGTACGCTATTGGTGTTCTGTTCAAGAACTTTTCCCCTGTGCCCAAGTCCTCCAGGGTCTTCCCAAGTTTCTTTTCTAATAGTTTCCGTGTGTCTGGTTTTATGTGGAGGTCCTTGATCCACTTGGAGTTGATCTTAGTGCAAAGAGATAAGAGTGGGTCAATTCACATTCTTCTGCATGTTGACCTCCAGTTGAACCAGCACCATTTGTTGAAAAGGCTATCTTTATTCCACCGGATGGTTGTGGCTCCTTTATCAAAGATCAAGTGACCATAAGTCTGTGGGTTAATTTCTGGGTCTTCAATCCTGTTCCATTGATCTGCTTGTCTGTTGCTATACCAATACCATGCAGTTTTTAACACAATTGCTCTGTAGTACTGCTTGAGGTCAGGGATATTGATTCCCCCAGAAGTCCTTTTATTGTTGAGAATAGTTTTAGCTATCCTGGGTTTTTTGTTGCTCCAGATGAATTTGAGAATTGCTCTTTCTAGATCTATGAAGAATTGAGTTGGGATTTTGATGGGGATCTCATTGAATCCGTATATTGCTTTTGGCAAGATGGCCATTTTTACTATATTGATCCTGCCAATCCAGGAGCAAGAAATATTTTTCCATCTTCTGAGGTCTTCTTCGATTTCTTTCTTCAAGGACTTGAAGTTCCTGTTGTACAGATCTTTCGCTTGTTTGGTTAGAGTTACGCCAAGATACTTTATGTTGTTTGTGGCTATTGTGAAGGGTGTTATTTCCCTAATTTCTTTCTCAGCCTGCTTGTCCTTTGAGTACAAGAAGGCCACTGACTTGCTGCCACTTTGCTGAAGTTGTTTATCAGCTGTAGAAGTTCTCTGGTGGAGTTTTTTGGGTCGCTTAGGTAAACTATCATATCGTCTGCAAATAATGATAGTTTCACTTCTTCCTTTCCAATTTGTATCCCTTTGACTTCCTTATGTTGTCTAATTGCTCTTGCTAGAACTTCAAGTACTATATTGAAAAGATATGGAGAGAGAGGGCAGCCTTGTCTTGTCCCTGATTTTAGTGGGAATGCTTCAAGTTTCTCTCCATTTATTTTGATGTTGGCTACTGGTTTGCTGTAGATTGCTTTTACTATGTTTAGGTATGGGCCTTGAATTCCTGCTCTTTCCAAGACTTTTAGCATGAAAGGATGCTGAATTTTGTCGAATGCTTTTTCAGCATCTAATGAGATGACCATGTGGTTTTTTTCTTTCAGTTTGTTTATGTAGTGGATTACATTGATGGATTTCCGTATATTGAACCATCCCTGCATCCCTGGGATGAAGCCTACTTGATCATGGTGGATGATCGTTTTGATGTGCTCTTGGATTCGGTTAGCAAGAATTTTATTTAGTATTTTTGCATCTATATTCATAAGAGAAATTGGCCTGAAGTTCTCTTTCTTTGTTGGATCTTTTTGTGGTTTAGGTATTAGCGTAATTGTGGCTTCGAAGAATGAGTTGGGCAGTGTCCCTTCTGTCTCTATTTTGTGGAATAGTTTGAAGAGTATTGGTGTTAAGTCTTCTTTGAAGGTCTGGTAGAATTCTGCACTAAAACCATCTGGTCCCGTACTTTTTTTGGTTGGGAGGCTTTCTATAACCCCTTCTATTTCTTTAGGGGTTATGGGACTATTTAGCTGGTCTACTTGATGCTGATTTAATTTTGGTATTTGATATCTGTCTAGGAAATCGTCCATTTCCTCCAGATTCTCCAGTTGTTTTGAGTATAGACCTTTGTAGTAGGATCTGATGATTTTTTGAATTTCCTCAGTTTCTGTTGTTATGTCTCCCTTTTCATTTCTAATTTTGTTAATTTGTATACTGTCTCTGTGTCCTTTGGTTAGTCTGGCTAAGGGTTTATCTATCTTGTTGATTTTCTCAAAGAACCAGGTCTTGTTGATTCTTTGTATGGTTCTGTTTGTTTCTATTTGATTGATTTCAGCCCTGAGTTTGATGATTTCTTGTTTTCTACTCCTCCTGGGTGAGTTAACTTGTTTTTCTTCTAGCACTTTAAGGTGTGCTGTTAAGCTGCTAGTGTATGCTCTCTCCAGTTTCTTTTTGGATGCACTTAGAGCTATGAGTTTTCCTCTTAGCACTGCTTTCATTGTGTCCCATAGATTTGGGTAGGTTGTACCTTCATTTTCATTGAATTCTAAAAAGTCTTTGATTTCTTTTTCTATGTCTTCCTTGACCAAGGTGTCATTGAGTAGAGTATTGTTCAGTTTCCATGTGTATGTGGGCTTTCTGTTGTTTTTGTTGCTATTGAAGACCACTCTTACTCCATGGTGATCTGATAGGAGGCATGGGATTAGCTCGATCTTCTTGTATTTGTTGACATCTGTCTTGTGACCGATTATATGGTCTATTTTGGAGAAGGTACCATGCGGTGCTGAGAAAAAGGTATATTCTTTAGCTTTAGGATGAAATGTTCTATATATATCTGTTAAATCCAATTGGTCCAGAGTTTCAATTAGTTTCACTGTGTCCCTGTTTAGTTTCTGCTTTCCTGATCGGTCATTTGAGGAGAGTGGGGTGTTGAAGTCACCCACAATTATTGTGTTAGGTGTAATGTGTGCTTTAAGCTTTAGTAAGGTTTCTTTTACAAATGAGGGTGCCCTTGCATTTGGAGCATAGATGTTCAGTATTGAGAGCTCTTCCTGGTGGATTTTCCCTTTGGCCAGCAAGAAGTGACCTTCTGGGTCTCTTTTGATGATTTTAGGTTGAAAGTCAATTTTATCTGATATTAGAATGGCTACTCCAGCTTGTTTCCTGAGACCATTTGCTTGTAAAATTGTCCTCCAGCCTTTTACTCTAAGGCAGTGTTTGTCTTTAACACTGAGATGTGTTTCCTGTATGCAGCAAAATGTAGGGTCCTGTTTCCGTATCCAGTCTGTTAGTCTATGTCTTTTTATTGGGGAATTGAGTCCATTGACGTTAAGAGATATTAAGGAATAGTAATTATTACCTCCAGACATTTTTGAAATTATATTTATTTATCTTATTTATTTTTTATATTTGAGAGGTTATCTTCTTTTGGGTTTGATGAGAGTGCAGTCTCTTCTTGAATCAATAGTTAATTTATGTAAGAAACATTGGTCTCTGGGCTAACAAGCCTTGTCTTTCATTAAAGCAGATGAAAAGTCTAAGAACAAATTAGCTTTAAGGTTTCTCCTCCAAGCTGCCTTATATGACAACACTCTCTATTTCTCAAGTGAGGAATAGAGATGACAATTTAAAATAAGCTTTCATGGGGGATAGATAAGTCCTTGTCTCTAAGAAAACCAGGAGATGAGAAAACTCTATTCATGTTCAAGGTTATCAAGAGATGGCCAGAAAGAAGAATGTGGAAGTCAGTCTGTGTCAATGCTTCCAGTCTTGTACCATGTCAAGAAACCCTCAAGGAAGGGAGATAAACAGTGACATGGTAGGAAGCTGGTGAGAGAACGCTATCCCTTAAGAGTAAGAACTTATATTCTAGAAGAACCCAGGTCTTTCACAGCACCCCACACTTCTCTGGCAAATAACAACCCCATGTAATTCCAAATCTAGGGGATGGTTTCAGTGGGTATCTGCAAGCCCACTAACAGATGCATAAGTGAAAATAATAACAGTGTTGATTCATTGAAAAAGTGTCTGAATTCATAAAAGAATAGATATTCATGTGATTTGTGGGATAAATTTTGTTTCAATAAGATTATTTGATATGAGATGGTTATAGGATAATATAATACTGCAAGGAAAGAATGTAAGGCTGGGGCTCAGTTGCCATTTGTAAAAAAAATAATTTCTAGCAAGCACAAAGTCCTCAGTTCCTTGCTATCACTTGTAAGAAAGAGCATGGAGAACATGTCTATGATCCAAGCACTTAGGAGGTGAAAACAGAGGGTCAGAAGTTCAGAGTAATCTTTTGTTCCATGCTGAGATGAAGGCTAGTCTGAGCTGTATGAAGCCTAGTCTAAGAAAAGAATAAACACATGAAAATCTTGTTATCTTCACTCAGTTTTGTTGATGACATTCTTGCAAGCTGTCACCAAAGTTTACAAGCACATAGCAAACATTGATATCACTATTAAAGTATTTCCCATGACCCTTTACAGAAAATAGCAGCTTTATTCTGGCTTATAGTTCTTATGCATCTCCAGAGACCCAGTCTTCATTTCTACAAATTCATCATCTTGAGTATTATAAGAAAAGAATTATGTAGTGCATAATTTTTGGATTGGCTTTCTCCATCAACATAATTATTTGAAAGTGCTGCCACTTCCTTGCATCTATTGGTACTTGCTGGCTTTTTTCATCCCTGAGTTGTACACTTTGACATAAGTAGTAAGAATTTGACAGTTGAAACATATCGATCATGTTTCTATTTATGACTTACAAACTTATAATTAATATTCATTTAACTTGTTTTACATTTAGTCAAACTTTCCTATCTCTGAGATGAATACCTGAAGGTACAACTGGTGAGCATAATAAGGTAGAACATCTGTGCTGTGAGGGTTTGAAGTGATTCTGGAAGGCTTATATAATCTTGTATCTCACCAACATATAAAAAGAGTTATGATCCTCTCAAAGATAAGTGATGGTCTTCTGTTTAACTTACGTCATTGTTATATAATGTGTGGCTTTAATTTGAATCAATATTGTGTCAAACAATGATGGTCCCCTTTGCATGTGGTTTCATCCTTTTAGAAGACCCTCTCTGTGCAATCTCTCAGTTCTCTTTGCTACTTTCTTAACAAAACTACTTTCATTTCATGCAATTTTGTAACTTCAACATATTTTGAATTTCTCTCTCTCTCTCTCTCTCTCTCTCTCTCTCTCTCTCTCTCTCTGTGTGTGTGTGTGTGTGTGTGTGTGTGTGTGTGTGTGTGTGTGTGTGTTTATGATCATGGAAACACGATGGAGATGGATCCCCAGAGAGTGGAATTGCAGGCTTTTGTGATCTATCTAACAAGGGAATTTGTATCTGAGCTCCAGTCTATGAAAAAGGAGCAACTACTTTTAACCAGTGAACCATCTTTTTACCTAAAAGTTTAGTTCCTTATCTGTTCTAGCCAGAGAAATATAATTTGGAATTCTTTCTGTACACATTACAGCTTGTCTTTTCATTCTCCTTTGGAATACTATTCAGCCATTAGAAACAATGAATTCATGAAACTCTTAGAGAAATGGATCGAGCTGGAGTACATCATACTAAGTGAGGTAACCCAGTCTCAAAAGAATACCCATGGTATGCAGTCACTCATAAGTGGATATTAGCCTAGAATCTTGTGACACCAAAGACACAATTCACATACCAAATGATGTCTGACAAGAAGAAAGGAATGAACACTAGTGCTAGAAAGGATCAAAGCATCAGTGTAGGGGAATACCAGAACAGGGAAGTGGGAAGGGCTGGATGAGGGAGCAAGGGGAGGGAAAAGGGTATGTGGGACCTTAAGGGGGTGGGGAAACAAAAAAAGGGAAATGAAGTGTAAATATAGAATATATCCAATAAAAAAATAAAGATTTATCTTACTTTTAATGATGTGTGTGTATCTAAGTGGGAATGTGCACACTGATGCATATGCTGTTGGGGACCACAAGAGGGCATCAGACACCCCACAGCCCATCTCTCCAGCCTCATCTTTTCTTCCTTAAACAGTATTCTAGGAAGAACAAATGTTTTAACTTAACAAATTCCAGTTCATCAAATATGCCTTTTTTTCTTTTGATTGGATATTTTATCTGTTTATATTTCAGATGTTATCCCCTTCCTGGTTTCTGCTCTGCAACACCCCCTATGCCATCCCTCATTATCCTGCTCTATGAGGGTGTTCCCCCATTTACCACCCACTCCTACCTCACCACTCTAGCATTCCTCTACACTGGGGCATCAAGCTTTCATAAGACCATGGGCCTCTCTTCCCACTGATGCCAGATAAGGCCCCTTCAGTTCTTTCAGTCCTTCCGCTAACTCCTATATTGGGGTCTTGGTGCTCAGTCCAATGGTTTGCTGCCATCATTAGCATCAGCATTGGTCAGGATCTGGCAGAGCATCTCAGGAGACAACTGTATCAGGCTCCTGTCACCAAGTACTTCTTGACATCAGCAATAATGTCTGGGTTTGGTGTCTGCATGTGGGATGGATGGCCTTTCCTTCAGTCTCTGTTCCCCTCTGTCCCTGCATTTCCTTTAGACAGGAGCAATTCTGGGTTAAAATTTTGGAGAAGTGTGGGTGGCCACATCCCTCAACTTGGATCCATGCCGAAACTCTAGATGTGGTCTCAACAGGTTTTTCCTCTCCTTTGTGGGGTACTTCAGCTAATGTCATCCCTGTGGGGTCCTGGGAGGCTCTTGCTTTTATCCAGTTTCCCATGCCCCATTGCTACACACTTCTGTTCAATTTCCTGAGCCTCTGTACATCTCCTTCATGTCCTTCCATACATGATTCTGCCCTCTTTAACCCCTTTCCCTCCTCTATTTCTCCTAAGTCTCTCCCATCCTCTACTTCCCAAGGTTAAATTGTTCTCCCTCTAAGTAGGACTGGAGCATCCACTCTTTGCTTTTCACACAGATGCTTTTAATGGGCCTACTTATTTCTAGCCCTACTTCATGAAAATCCTCTTCAATTTTTGTTTGTTTATTTGTTTGTTATTTCACTTATAGATTTGTGGTCATTTACTTTTTCTTCCTCAGTTGGGAAGTCTCTCCATCTTGTACTGAAATGTAATGTGTTTTTTCTTACAATCCATCTGATATGCTTTGCGGTTCTATTTTTGGATCAATTTTATTGATCTTTACAGATAAATAGCTCCATTTTATTCATTTTATTTATTGTTTTCTTATTTTCAGTTTCATTTATTTATGTTCTTATTCTTGTACTCCCCTCCTTTCACTTGTCTTGTATTTATTTTATAATCCTTTTCTCACAATAGGTTTTTAAAGCCATGGCTCAAATATTGATTTGAAAATTTTCCTTTGAACTCATTGCATTAGTTACTCACTGCTTTGACAAAACAGACAACAAAAGCCTATTAAAGAAGAAAGGGTTTACCATGGATCACAGTTCAAGGGTGCAGTCCATCATAGGGGGATGGTCTGGTGTCAAGAGCAGTAGCATGATTGAGAGAAATCTGGTCACATAGTTTGCAAAGTCAAAATGCAGAAAGTCAGACACAGAAAGAAAGACAGAGACTGGGAGACAGAGACAGATATAGACCAAGACACACAGAGATAGAGAGATAGATACAGAGTAAGTCAAAGACAGCCAGATATAGGCAGAGACAGAGACACAGAAACAGAGACTGAGACAGAGAGATATAGAAAGAGAGTGATTCAGATAGAGATAGAGAGTGTGCCAGGAATTCAAATTGATTACTCAGTAACCCGCTTTTTATTGAGCACAAAACTCTTAAGAGGATGTCCATCCAAATCTCAAATTCAGGGCAAGTCTGCCTGTTTTCAGTTAAACCTCTTGAAAATGCCTTCATAGACAATGAGGTGGAGCTGAATAGAAGTGACTCCAAATATAGTCAAGTTCAGAACAGTGAGCATCACACTGTTAGTATAATTGAGAATGTAAATGTACTCACAATACCTTTACTTTTGCAAACTTTTTATATTCATTACCAGTGTATATTTATTATCATTTTTAACTTCCTTGTTAACTTTTGGATTATTTAAGACTTTATGGTTTTAATGTTCAAAATGTCTGGAGATGTTTTTTCTTTCTACTAGTCAAGTACAAATGCCCAGGTTTGACAGTTCTTAAGTCCTTCAATCTAGTAACACAGTCCTATATCTAAAATGTATCTATGTTGGAAAATATATATTTGCATTTTATTAAAGACATGGTTTCTGTGTAGCATTAACTATCCTGGAACTTGCTTTGTAGACCAGGCTAGGGATCCATTTGTCTCTGTTCCCCAAGTGGTGATTAAATGCATACACTATATTGAACAGGTAGGGAGACTGTGGATAGCCTTTTCTAGTCCCTGATTTCAGTGGGATTGCTTCAAGTTTCTCTCCATTTAGTTTGATGTTGGCTACTGGTTTGCTGTATATTGATTTTACTATGTTTAGGTATGGGCCTTGAATTCCTGATCTTTCCAATGCTTTTAAAATGAAAGAATGCTGAATTTTGTCAAATGATTTTTCAGCATCTAATTAAAAGTCCATGTGGTTTTTTCTTTGAGTTTGTTTATGTAGTGGATTACATTGATGGATTCCAGTATATTGTACCATCCCTGCATTCCTGGAATGAAGGCAACTTGATTGTGGTCAATGATTGTTTTGATATGTACTTGTATTCAGTTGGGAAGAATTTTATTGAGTATTTTTGCATCAACATTCCTAAGGGAAATTGGTCTAAAGGTCTCTTTCTTAGTTGGGTCTTTGTACGGTTTAGGTATAAGAGTAATTGTGGCTTCATAAAACGAATTGGGTAGTGTTCCATCAGTTTCTATTTTGTGGGATAGTTTGAAGAGTATTGGTATTAGGTCTTCTTTTTATGTGGGGGGCTGTTTGGCAAAAGGTATTTTATTTCTTCATCTTAAACCTATTTTGCCATTTAAATCATTGGAAATAAATGAGAAAGATACATGGTTTGAAGATTCCAAGCAACAACCTTTTTTTAAAATTTTTTTATTCTTGGATATATTCTATATTTACATTTCATTTCCCGTTTTTGGTTCCCCACCCCCCAAAGGTCCCACATGCCCTTTTCTGTCCCCCTGCTCCCTCATCCACCCCTTCCCACTTCCCTGTTCTGGTATTCCCCTACACTGATGCTTTGATCCTTTCCAGCACCAGTGTCCACTCCTTTCTGCTTGTCAGACATCATGTGAATTGTGTCTTTGGTGTCCCAAGATTCTAGGCTAATATCCACTTATCAGTGACTGCATACCATAGGTATTCTTTTGAGACTGGGTTACCTCACTTAGTATGATGTTCTCTAGCTCCATCCATTTCTCTAAGAATTTCATGAATTCATTGTTTCTAATGGCTGAACAGTATTCCATTGTGTATATATACCACAATTTTTGTAGCCATTCCTCCGTTGAGGGACGTCTGGGTTCTTTCCAGCTTCTGGCTATTATAAATAAGGCTGCTATGAACATAGTGGAGCATGTATCCTTACTGCATGCTGGGGAATCTTCTGGGTATATGCCCAGGAGTGGTATGGCTGGGTCCTCCGGAAGTATCATGTCCAGTTTTCTGAGGAACCGCCAGACTGATTTCCAGAGTGGTTGTACCAGCTTGCAGTCCCACCAGCAGTGGAGGAGTGTTCCTCTTTCTCCACATCCTTGCAAACACCTGATGTCTTCTGAGTTCTTTGAAGGTCTGACAGAACTATGTATTGAACCCATCTGGTCTTGGGAGGTTTTGGTTTGGGATATTATTAATGAATGCTTCTATTTCTTTAGGGGTTATGAGATTGTTTAAATCATTTATCTTATCCTGATTTAACTTTGGTACCTGGCATCTGTCTAGAAAAATTTCCATTTCATCTAGATTTTCCACTTTTGTTGAGTATCGGCATTTATAGTAGGATATGATGACTTTTGGATTTTCAAAAGAGAACTTCTAAACCTGATAACTTCAGCATAGTGGATGGTTAGAAAATGAACACAAACAAATCAGTAGCCTTCCTTTACTCAAAGGATAAAGAGGTTGCAAAAAATTAGGGAAGTGATACTCTTCACAATAGCTACAAATAATATAAAATACCTTGTTGTGACTCTAACCAAGCAAGTGAAAGATCTGTATGACAAGAACTTCAATGCTCTGAAGAAAGAAATTGAAGAAGATCTCAGAAGATGGAAAGAACTCCCATGATCCTGGATTGTTAGGGCTAAAAGAATAAGAATGGACATCTTGCATAAAGCAATCAACAGATTCATTGCAATCCCCATCAAAATCCTAACTCAATTCTTCTTAGAGATAGAAAGAGCAATTTCCAAATTTATCTGGAATAACAGAAATCCCAGGATAGTGAAAACTATTCTCAACAGTAAAAGAACTTCTGGTGGAATCAACATCCCTGACCTCAAGCTATACTATAGAGAAATAGTGATAAAAATTGCAAAGTATTGGTACAGGAACAGATGGGTAGTTCAATGGAATAGAATTGACAACCCAGAAAAAAACCCTCACACCTAAGGCCACTTGATCTTTGACAAAGAGCTAAAAACATTCAGTGGAAAATAGACCGCATTTTCCACAAATGGTGCTAGGTCAACTAGCAGTCAACATGTAGGATGTAAATTGATCCATTCTTATCTCCCATTACAAAGCTCAAGTCCAAATAGGTCAAGGATCTCCACATAAAACCAGATTCACTGAATCTAGTAGAAGAGAAAGTAAGGAAGAACCTGAAGCACATGGCCACAGGGAAAGATTTCCTGAATAGAACACCAATAGCTTATGCTCTAAGATCAAGAATTGACAAATGGGACCTCATAAATTTTCAAAGCTTCTGTAAGGCAAAGGGTACTGTCAATGGGACAAAACAGCAAGCAACAGATTGAGAAAAGATTTTTACCACTCCTCCATCTGATAGAGGGATAATATCTAATATATATGAAGAACTCAAGAAGTTAGACTCCAGAGAACCAATTAAACCTATTAAAAATGTGGTACAGAGCTAAAGAAAGAATTCTCAACTGAGGAATACTGGATGGCTGAGAAACACCTAAAGAAATGTTCAACATCTTTAGTCATCAGGAAAATGCAAATCAAAACACTGAGATTCCTCCTCCTACCAATCATAATGGCCAAGATCAAAAACTCAGGGCACGGCAAATTTTGGAGAATATGTGGAGAAAGAGGAACACTTCTTTATTGCTAGTGGTATTGCAAGCTGGTAAAACCACTCTGGAAATCATAAAACTGGACATAGCACTACCTGAGGAACCAGCTATAACACTCATGGGTATATACCCAGAAGATGCTCCAACATGTAATAATTACACATATTCCAATAAGTTCACAGCAACCTTATTCATAATAACCAGAAGCTGGAAAGAACCCAGATGTCCCTCATCGGAAGAATGGATAGAGAAAATGTGGTACGTTTACACAATGGAGTACTACTCAGCTATTAAAAACAATGAACTCAGAAATTCTTAGGCAAATGGATGGAGCTAGAAACTATCATCTGAGTGAAGTAATCCAATCACAAAAGACCACTTACAGTATGCAATCGCTGATAAGTGGATATTAGCCCAAAAGCTTGTGAAGGAAGACCAAAGTGTGGATACTTTGATCCTTATTGAAAGTGGATCAAAATACCCATTGTTCACAGTCAACCAAGAAAATGAGAATATGGTCCTCAATGGAGCAGCTAGAGATATGACCCAAGGAGCTCAAGAGGTTTGCTGCTCCACAGGAGGAACAATAATATGTACCAACCAGTACCCCCAGTGCTCCCAGGGACTAAACCACCAACCAAAGAATACATACGGAGGGACCCACCGCTCCAGCTACATGTGTCACAGAAGATGACCATTTCAGACATCAATGAGAGGAGAGGCCATTGGTCTTGTGAAGGTTCAATTGCCTAGAATAGGGGAATGCAAGTCAGGAAATTGGGGCGGGGGGAGGGTGAACAGGATTATTGGGGATGGGTTAGGGAGTGTTTGGTGGGGTAACTTGGAAAGGGGTTAATATTTGAAATATAAATAATACAAATATCTAATTAAAAATGCACTACCTCATACTGTTTGCTAAGATCTATTGTATATACAGCCTTATTTAAAACTTCTAAAGATGGTGTTTGGGATATGACTCAGTGGTTAAGTGTACTTGCTGCTCTAGTAGAAAACATGAGTTCCATTTCCCGCACCTACACCTGGGGGTCTCACAACTGCCAGGGCATCATCTAGCTGCAGAGAACTGAATACTCTTTTCTAGCCTCTGCTGACAACTGTTCTCAGTTTCACATGTATACACTCAGATATGTGATGTGCACACACAGAAATAAATAATAATAATCCACTTCCAAAATGTCTAAGCCTTGTGGGAAGCTTGTGTAATTATGGCTTGATGTGGTGGCAGTCACCTAGAGCCTGAGATTTGGAAAGCTGGCTTGCAATTAAGCTCAGTAGAATTACCCTTGTATAGCATGACTAAGGACCTTAAGTAAGGCACCACCAACACAAAAGCTTGAACATCACTCCACTTTATCTGACTTGTTTAGCTGTGCCACATAAGTAAATTTTGAGTGGCAGGGCTCATCTCATCTAATACCAAGTGTTCATTTTCTATTTATATTTATCATAAATCATGATAACACACTCCAAATTGTCCCTTTAAGTTTGAAACCTTATGTTTACTAAACCAAATTTCTGTTAATTAAACACTACAAAATAATGATGCTCAGTAGCAATAGAAGTGAAATAGAAGATATTTCTCTGAGTTTTGAAGCAGGGCAAATAATGTTATCAAACAATGTTTTGTCATTCTAATGATTTATAAGGAATAGAACTAAAATACATCTCATGATGCATGTATTTAATGCTTTTTAGTGTTTCAGACATTTTAAAAGTTGGCTGATGTGCTTAGGTAAGTGGCTCAGAAAGTAAAATGAATGTTCCCCAAGGACCAGCCCTAATTACTATTAACTTCCTGTTAGCCCATAACTGGAGTGTCTGGGTTAGGGCAGCAAGATTTCTTGGTCTTATGGGCCAGAGAGTCTATCCAAATCAATGAGCTCCAGGTCCTCTGAGAGACTGTTTCATGAAATAAAATGGAGAAAGGACTGATAAACACACCAGATATCAAGGTCTGCACCCCTAAATGTATGTGAATTTTAAGAAACAATTTGGAGCTACCAAGATAGTAAATTAAGATCATTGCTTCCAAGCCTGACCACCTGACTTTAATCTCCACATAGGAAAGAACAGACTCCTGCAGGTTGTCTTCTGACTTCCACTTGTTTACCATAACATGTACATTCATGTACATTCACACACACACACACACACACACATACACACACACATATATTATATATTATATATCATATATCATACATCATATATCATATATCACATATCATATATCATATATTATATATTACATATCATATATTATATATCATACACTATATATTGCATCACACATTACATATTACATATCATATATCATACATTATACATTACATATCATATATCATATATTACATATTGCATATTATATATCACATATTATATATTATATGTTATGCATTATATATTATATGTTATATGTCATATATCATAGATCATAGATCATAGATCATAGATCATATGTTACATATCATGTATTATATGTCATATGTTATATGCTATGTATTATATATTATATATTATGTATTATATATTATATATTGTATGTTGTATATTGTTTATTGTATATTGTATATTGTTTATTGTATATTGTATGTGTATATTGTGTATTATGCATTATATGTCATGTCATATGTCATATATCATATATCATATATCATATATCATATATTATATATTTTTTACTGCAGAATAAGAATCCTTTTGAGACAGTGAAGTCAACAGGAGTAAGCTGCTTGAAGCCACCACTGACATGATTGACTTTTCTTCTTGGTGACAATTTTTTTTTCTTTTATTCCCTTTTATTGGATATTATCTATATTTACATTTCAAATGTTATCCCCTTTCCAGTTCTCCCCTCTGGAAACGCTCTATCGTATTCAGAGGAGTCAACGTTCATTTTTTGTCCTTTTCAGAAACCTTCAGATACCTACACACAGTCATAATTTAAATAAGATGAAAAGTAGAATCAGAGCTTCTACTCACAAAGCAAGCATTAAGAGAGGTAAAATTATCAAATTATTCCCTAGTTGTATGAGGTGGACTATGTCTTCTGTAACATGCTACATTTGATTAGTGTTGATTGCACTCTGGGCTCGTCTGATTTATGTTATGGCCTGGCATTACAGAACATTAAAAGTAAACCTCTTTTAAAGTTGAGCTTCATTCTGCCAATACTGGCTATTTCCAAAAGGCTTTCAGTGATAATTTAAGGTTTACTTAACTGATAAATGTTTCCAGGATCCATTAAGGTCTTAACTGCATAATATATAGAAGCTACTGTGGTCTTAGTGTCTCCAAAGGTTTATATGATGGAGTCTTAATTTCTAACATAGCAATGTTGGGAAGAAGACACAAATGGGAAGTATCTGTATAGGACTTAATGAATTATGCTTTAGTTTTATGTCTATTTCTGTGATAAAATATTTTGACAAAAAAAGCAACCTAGGGGAGAAAGAGTTCATTTGATTTATAATTCCTGGTTACAGATGATCATTGTGAGGAAGTCAAGCAGAAACTCAAAAGAGCTCTACTCATGTCTGGGAGTAGAAATGAAAATAAGTGCATCCATGTTCATTTTTTTTTTCTTGGTTGCTTTCCTTACCTCAGTTTTGCAACTATTTTACAGTTCTGAACCATATGGATAGAGTATGGCCCGAAAAACACTGGTTTGGGTCTTCCTACATCAATTGACTTAAGTACTATTCCCCATAAACATGAAAACAGGCCAGTCTAAGTAGGCAATCTCTCAATGAAACTTTCCTCAGGTAATTCTTGGTTATGTCAAGAGAACCAATAAAACTAACCATCTCTGTTTAAAACAAACAAACAAACAAACAAAACATAAAATGTTAAAGAAAACCTAACCACCTCAAAAATGTTTCATTTTCCCCATGAATTAGCCTTCATGGTTACCCTTTCGCTTTCAATTTTTCCTCTCTCTTACCTTCTGACTGCATTTTGTTGTGAAGCAGAATGACAGAGTTGCTCATAGAATTCTTGGCTAGATTAGTTACTTTTCTAACTGCTATGTCAAAATTCTTATCAAAAGCAACTTAAGGAATGAGGTTTTCACTTTGACTGAAAACTGAAGGACATCATGGTGGAATGCCACAGCAGGAGGTTGACACAACTGTTCACATTGCATCCACAGTCAGGTAGCAGAAAGAGGCAAAATCAATTCTGGTGATCAGCCTTTTTTCTTTTTATTCAGACTGAAGTACAAACACAGGCATCCTTCCATGTACTTTAGGTGTGAGTTTCCATTTAACCTTTTTAAAATACCCTCACAGTCACCCCCAAGGGTGGTTCCTTGGTGACTGAAAAATGTCCTCAATTTGACAAGATTGAACATCACACTAGAACTGGGTCAAAATAAGTATCTTTTAAATATTCTTCAAAAATTACCGACTCTCAGCCTTTCTAACACGTGACACAATCAGACTGGCACATATGTATTTCTGCATCGTCTCGTAATCAGGAACTGTATGGTATTTTAGTATGTAACAAGAATCATCAGTAAACTATGGTAAGTATGGTCAATATGAGGCTTTATATTAAAGAAAACTGAGTGTCAGATGTGATGCAGAGAGTATCATCTTAAGCAAGACTCTCTGTTCAACTAAAATTTTACAGCCATTATGGAGAAAGTCCAAGGCCTGATATGACAGCACCTCCTATGTCCTGTTATCTTCCCCTTGCGTATTCTTGTCAGACAAGTGTCTCATAGAGAAATCAGCTGCCACATCAGGTAACTCTAAAAGCTAGAACTAACACCTGCCAGACATGAGTTTCTTTCAGTTATCCTTGGCACTTAGATCAATCCTACTCATTAATTCCAAAGTAATTTCAGTCACTGCTGGTTGATCCACACACCAACCAAGAGGACAGTAAGTAAATTATATGTATTGTTTTATAAACAGCAGAGGGAAGATTGCCAGAGCTTTGCTATTGCTATTTCTTTCTAAGCCACCTCTCTTACCTTTTGCCATTTGCACCTTAATTGGTTTCTTTACTGGAGATAAAATCATGCAAGAAATATTAGTGGGACACGGTGACCAGGATGATAATAGGAAGAAAATCAACCAGACATTTTGATGAAAGACAGAGAAGATTTTCTTATTAGCAAATACTTTGGTGTAATCATCACTCAAAGTCTTTGATTTTTAGGAATATCTGTGAAACTAGTGATGGCTGGAAACCACTGAAAGAGGGAAAAAGTGAGTAAGTCAGGGGGACTTAAAAAGCACAATATATCCAGATTCAAAACAGTCATCTTCTTGTATGTCAGTTATGGATGACTTAGCCTGATTTGTTCACTTGTACTTAGTATAAACTGTTGGTTTTGCTTCACAATAAATTAAAACATTTAAAATTAAGAATTAGACTAATAAAAACAGAGGTTTTACTGTGTAAGTCTTCACCCAAGATTCCTCCCATTCTGTAATTAGGCCTGGCTGTCTGCTCATTCTTTGATATGATTATTTTCTTAGTTGTAGAGTCATTTGTCTGGTTGGTTTTTGTTCTTGAGACAGGGTCTTTCTACTTCCCAACTAAACTGTAGCTGACTATGATCACCAACACACAGAGGTTCCCTTGCTCCCACCTTCTGACCGCTGGCATGAAGATAAGTGCTGCCTCCCAGCATGAGGGTTTTTATTTGGCACTCTACTGGTTTCTGTCCAGAAAGGTTTTTCCTTTAACTATATCTTGAATGCTCCATTCACACTCATGTGACTCTTGTTAAAATTCTACAAATTTTAAGCATACTTTCAGAAATACATATATTTGAGCTTATAGAGATGGCTCACTAAGAACACATGCTGAACTTAGAGAAAGCCAGGGTTTGGTCCCAGGGTCCAGCTGGCAGCTCACAACAACCTGTAACTCTAGTTACAGAAGAGCTACCACCTTCTTCCGGCCTCCCTTGGCATTGCACATGGAGACAAGCAGGCACACCAGCATGCATAGGTTTGTTCTATACTTATATATAGCAAAATAAATATATGAAATCAGAATACAGATACAAGTTTTTCAAATAAGGTGGCCTGATATTACTTTGTTGGCAAGCTGACTTTCCTTCTGAAGACAAATTCCCTTTCTTGCCTTTCTGAACTCATAGGTGTTGCCCATGTCTCTCAGTGTCTCACTCTGTCTCTATCTTCAGTTAAAACCCATCGTATACATCTTAATTCATTAATATAACACTAGAATGTCCTGCTATGATTTTATGCCTTCATTCCACATTTATACCCAGAATAATCTCATTAATAATCGATAGGTTGATTACAGGTACACATATCTATTTTTTAATTATTATTTTTTATTTTCTATATTCTTTGTTTACATTCTGAATGCTTTCCCCTTTCCCAGTTCCCCCATCACCATATGTCCGTAAGTCCTCTTCCCTCCGCCCATTCCCAACTCCCCCTCCCATTTCTTTGTTCTGGCACTCCCCTTAAATTAGATATACTCTTTACTTACATTTCAAATGTTGTTCCCTTTCCAGGTTTCCCCTCAAAAAATACCCTAACCCATCCTCTCCTCTTGTTCACAAATATACCCACTCAAGCTTCCTACACTGCAGAATAGAGCCTTCTCAGGATCAAGGGCCCCTCCTCCCTTTGATGTCCAACAAGGCCATCCTCTGCTATCTATGTATCTGAAGCCATGGGTTCCTCCACGTGTATTCTTTGGTTCATGGTTTAATCCTTGGGAGCTCTGGGGGTACTACTGGGTGGCTCATATTGTTGTTCCTCCTATGGCACTGCAAATCCCTTCTGCTCCTTCTGTCCTGTCTCTAGCTCTTCCATTGGGGATCCTGTGCTCAGTTCAAAGGCTGGATGAGAGTGTCCCCTTCATTTTTGTAATGCACTGACAGAACTTTCCAGTTGACAGCTATATCATGCTATGATCAGCAAGTACTTGTTGGCATCCACAATAGTGTCTGGGTTTTGTAACTGTATATGGGATGGATCCCTAGCTTGGTCAGTCTTTGGATGGTCTTTCCCTCAGTCTCTGCTCCATACTTTGTCTGTATCTCCTCCTGTGGGTATTCTGTTCCCACTTCTAAGAAAGACCAGAGTATCCATACTTTGTTCTTCCTTATTCTTGAGCTTCATTTGATCTGAGAATTGTGCCTTGGGTATTTGAAGCTTCTAGTCTAATACCCACTTATCAGTGAGTGCATGCCATGTGTGTTCTTTTGTGATTGGGTTACCTCACTCAGGATGATAGTTTCTAGTTCCATCAATTTGCCTAAGAATTTCATGAATTCATTGTTTTTAATAGCTGAATAGCATTCCATTGTATAAATGTATCACACTCTCTGTATCCATTCTTCTGTTGAGGGACATCTAGGTTTTTTCCAGCTTCTGGCTATTATAAGTAAGGCTTCTATGATCATAGTGGAGCATGTGAACTTATTACATGCTGGAGAATCCTTTGAGTATATGCCTAGGAGTGATATTGCAGGGTCCTCCAGTAGTGTTATGCCCAATTTTCTGAGGAACCTCCAAACTGATTTCCAGAGTGGTTGTACCAGTTTGCAACCCCACCAGCAATGAAGGAGTGTTTCTCTTTCTCCACATCCTAGCCAGCACCTGCTGTCTCCTGAGTTTTTGATCTTAGCCATTCATTTGACTGTTGTGAGGTGAAATCTCTGGGTTGTTTTGATTTGCATTTCCCTGAAGACTAAGGATGATGAACATTTCTTTAATTGCTTCTCAGTCATTCAATATTCCTCTATTGAAAATTCTTTATTTAGCTCTGTACCCCATTTTTAATAAGATTATTTGTCTCTCTGAAGTCTAACTTCTTGAGTTCTTTGTATATATTAGATATTAGCCCTCTGTCAGATGTAGGGTTAGTAAAATGTTTTCCCAATTTGTTGGTTGCCATTTTGTCCTATTGAAATATCCTTTGCCTTACAGAAAATTTGCAATTTTATGAAGTCCCATTTGCCAATTCTTGATCTTAGAGCAAAAGCTATTTGTGTTCTGTTCAGGAAATTTTCCCCTGTACCCATGTGCTCAAGGGTCAGTGTATCTGGATGTATGTTGAGGTCCTTGATACACTTGGAGTTGAGCTTAGTACAAGCAGATAAGAATGGATCGATTTGCATCCTTCCACACACTAATTGGCAGTTGAACCAGCACCATTTGTTGAAAAGGCTATCTGTTTTCCACTGGATGTGTTTAAATTCTTTGTGACCAAGTAATCATAGGTGATCAAGTGTACACGAATGTGGGTTCATTTCTGGATCTTCAATTCCATTCCACTGATCTACCTGCCTCTCACTGTACCAATACCATGTAGTTTTTTTTAACACTATTTCTCTGTCATACTGTTGAGGTCTGGGATACTGATTTCCCCAGAAGTTCTTTTATTATTGAGAATAGTTTCAGCCATCTTGGCTTTTTACAAATATCTTTTTATCATAAAGAAATTTTATTCATAAACTTCAAGAACAAACCTGATTATCTTTTGTTGGTGGATCTTATCAACAATATGAGTAATTTTTAAAATTTAAAAATTACTGGATCAGAAAAATAAATGATAATTAATACTCATGATCTGGGTTCAGGTATCTCTTTGCTTTCCTCTGTAGTTTTGTTCCATACTCTCATGCTATAGCATGGGAGTTATTGGGCAGGGTTATGTTCTTCTTAAATTTGACTGTAATACTCTGTCTTACAGTTGTTTACAAGCCATGGTGTAAATATCAAGAAAAACAATAGGATACTGTTTTGTTTGTCAATCCATGTTCATTCATGCTTTCTCTTGGTAGAGGATAATGCACTAATGTTCTAGTATTTGTGAAGCTCCCTTTAAACTATTCTATCATTAATGGCTTCCAATTTTGGTGTAAAATCCTACAGACAACTTATTGTGTTTCCTCACAAGAATTTTAGGGAATTGGGCCTTACATTGATGTCCTTCTTACACTTTAAGTTTTGTATGTAGCATGGATATTAGATCCAACCTTTAAATTTTGTTTCTTTCTGTCTTAGTTTCATTTATGCAATGAGACCCTCATTCCCTCTCTTGAATGCCAGTATTGGAACTCTTTTTTAAAGTATCATTCCACCAGAAAACCATAAACTTATTTCTGTACCTTCAACTCTGTCATGTCAGTCCTCATGCTAACACAGCTGAGTACTGCCACCTAGGAGTGAGTTCAGCCAAATGGCCGCAGTGCTCTGAACTGATTCTCACTGATAGGCTTATAAGTACAATCTTCTTTCATGTCATTTATTTTACAGAGTATCCTTTTTATATTTTTACACTTGTGTTTTCATTTCAGGGAACAGTGATTGTTGATCGTAAGTACAGCTTTGGATTTGGTTCCTTACTCCACACAAGAAAATGAAGTTTCACTTTATATTGATTATTGCAAGTAGATAAAACACAGCTGAGTGTGGCTAATTTTGCTTCCTTTAAATTTTACTAACACATTTACTACATAATAGTCTTTATGGGCTATGGGCTGTGTTAGAATTTTCTTTTTCTAAGATAGTGTTATCCCAAGAACTGAGAGGCATACTTTCTACTTCATAGTGAAGACTTGATTCTTTCAAAACATTTTAGGTCCTCTAGTGTCCCAATTAGAATCTCCAGTCTAGAGCTAAATAGAAGTGATAAGAACATGCATCTTTGTCTTATTCCACATGCTTTCTATGTAATGTCCCACTGTCACTCTTTTTTTTAATTTTAACAAATTATTTTATAAACCTTATCTCAATAAAATGAAAACATTGGTACATTAACTCCTGCTTTCATTTGCATCTCATATATTCCCACCAGTGTCAGGATCCATCCTAGAACACCATGTTGCTGGAGACCCAACATAGAGCCCTCTGAGTTCTTTTTTCTTTTCTATATTTTTTGTTTACATTCCAAACACTTTCCCCTTTCCCAGATCCCCCCTCACCATATGTCCCATAAGTCCTCTTCCCTCTGCTCATTCCCCAATCACCACCCCCCCCCATTTCTCTGTTCAGGTACTCTTCTACAATACTGGATCAGGTCTTTTCAGCACCAGGGACCTCTCCTTCCTTCTTCTTGGGAATCATTTGATATGCTAATTGTGCCTTAAGTATTCAGAGCTTCTGAGCCAATTAATATCCACGTATCAGTGATTGCATTTCATGTGTATTATTTTGTGATTGGGTTACCTCACTTAGGATGATATTTTCCAGTTCCAACCATTTGCCTACAAATTTCATGAATTCATTGTTTTTAATTGCTGAGTTGTATTATATTGTAGACCTCAAGCAGGCTTTGAATTTGCAATGAAGTCAAGGATGCCCTTTGATTGTGGATCCTCCACCTCCCATTTTAATCTCATGTTCTTGACAGGTGTACTGAAATCATACAAGATGTGAAGAGTGGGGCTGGGGGGATTGTTCAATGGTTAAAGCACAGGGCTGCTCTTGCTAAGTTCCAACACCCACATAGCCTCTCACAACTAATAAAAAAAAAAAGAAAATGTCTATGAAAGAGGTAAATTGGTTCCTGTAAAATTAGATCAATGATAACTTGAAATTGAAAAAAAATGATAAAGATTCTTCCTTCCACCCCAGTAGTACAAAATCCTGACATGAAAATATGATGAAAATCCAATAGTACTTTAAACTGTTTCCCTCTTTGTTTTACCTCATAGATGCATGCTCTAAACAGAACCTTGATCACATGAGCAGAAAAAATTACATTATTCACTATTCCTGAGTCACTGGAATAAAAGTTTGAAGTCAATTCAAGATTGTAAATGCAAAGTATTCACAATTGTCAGGAATTTCTGTAAACCCTACTGTTATTAAAAGTCATTACTGGCTTTATGCATGATAAATTCCATTGATTTCAATACTGTAAAAAGATTTTTCAAAAAAGTGCCCAATGCACATCTTGCAAAAAAATTATTTTATTCTTTTACTTTTAAGTAAAAGAATAATAATTAAAAAGTATAAAAATTATAACTATAAAACTGAAACATTTGTTATCTTTGCAATATATATTTCATGGTTCTTCTTTCTAATGTAAACAAAATAACAAAAGAAATACATGTCCTCTCCAGTGCTGTAGGCATGTATACGTTCTGAAACATAAGACATGTCATACAAGCTCCTTCTCACCTTGAACTTCCATTTGTACTGAACCTAATAGACTATTATGATTGTCTCTGTGATTTTTCTTTTAGAGGAGGCTTGTTGTCTTGATAGCTATACGACTTTTCTATTTCTACATTGTTGACTATGTTTATCATGAAAATGTGAGAGTTTTAAAATTATTTTTCTCAGGCTTTTGAGGTGATCACTTAAAATCTCACATCTGAATCACTAATTACTAGATGTTAACCCTGATTTATTTTTGTGATAAAGCCCTCTAATACACTTGTTTATTCTTTTCCTACTTGTTGCTGGACATGAGATCTGATGGCATTCTGTCATCACATTTGTCCATTTTGAAAGACAAATCCACATGCATTCTGTCTCATCTGACTTTTCCTCTTTCTTTGATAATATGCAAAAGACACCATTTGAGTCTGAACTTTCTTTGTGGATATCTTTTGTCTGATGAGTCTCAGTGTCCTCTCACTACAGATAGATTATTTCTTCTCAAGTTTGTACTGTGAGTTCTGTCCTTCTAGAAACTTATTTGTTTTCTCTAAGGTATCTACTTTACATAGTTGTTCATAGTATCCATGAATGTTTCTGTCAGGTTCACAGTCATATCTCGCTTGCTCTTGTTTTAAAATGATGAACATATCCATGTATAGAAATTTTCAGGCATCTGAACCAAAGATTAAGGTGACAAATAAGACAGACGCAAAATAAAATCCTGCTTTCTATACATATTTTTTAATGGATGTGGGGTATATGGGAGGTATGTATGCATAAGCAGCAAACCATGTGTGCAGAGGTCAAGGAGACAACTTGTGGGAATCAGTTCTCTCCTTCCTCAAGTACATATCTTGGGAATCAAACTCATGTTATCAGTCTGCTAGCAATTGTCTCTCCATGTTCAGTCATCTTGCTTAAACCCAAATGAATTCTTAGCCTACTTTTAGCTTTTAGCCACATCTCATGAACTTGTTATTCATTTCATTGTGCTCAGTCCAGCAAGTAAAACATAACTCTACATGGTATATTAATGAAGGAAGCTTGGGGAGGTGTATTCCAATATTAATATGTAAGCACTAAAACTAGAACTTATGAAAATATTGATATTTTAATACCTTACATATTAGAGACCTCAAAATATTGACAAATCTCATGAAGAATGGTTAAGTAGAATCGGCTTCGCAGTGAAGTGTGATACAGAGAACAGAGTATTCTTAGAGGACAGAAGAGACTGTCAGATCTGAAACTGGAGCTATGGGTGATTATTCATGTGGGTACTGGGAACCAAACCCATCCTCTGCAAAAGCACCTTACAAACATAAAGGGGGCTTGGATTATTGTGAGTCCTAAGCTATCTTCTTTAAATTATTCTGACTCGCAAGAGAGCTTCCACATACGGAGTCCTTCAGGCCTCTTGATAGCCCTACACATACTTTTACTAAATATTCTGCACCGAGACTCAGCAGTTTCTGGAAGCTGACATTCTTTCCTTTTGTATGTTACTTTCCTTGCTGGGATTTCATCTTTCCTTGCTTTCATCTTCTTCACTGAGTAAAATCAATCATCAGAGGACCAATCTGTCCAACTAACACTGCCATGGTTGTCTTTTGGAGCTAAGACATCCTCTGGTTACAAAAATATCCATGTGTCAAAGAGCATGACAAGAAGAATGTCTAAAGAAGAGGTCAGGGTAAATGTTCTTTTGCTATGAATGCTGGCAAACTTGCATTGGCAATCCTGTTCACTATTGTCTTTGACCCCTGTTCTTCTACCTCTGCTTGTCTAGGCTCTAAATACCTGACTACTTTTAGCTGCTTTAAGATAACTTTATTCTCCTCCAAACAAATAAAATAGCAAGATCTTCATATAACTCTCAGCTTCCATATCTACTAAGACCTTCCTCTCATTATGGTATCCATATCTGTCCTGGTGTTGTCATATTGGCAGTTGGTGTTTAAAATGATTACATCTATTACATCTACAACACTCTGAAAGAAATTCCATTTTCTTCCAAGTTGTGGTAAACAAACAATAATTCTTTAGATGATATACCAAGCCCAAAATATAAGATTTACATTTTTATATCTATATTGGTCAGGTGTTGGCAGAGCTTCTCAGGGGACAGCTATACCAAGCTGTCAGCAAGGACATCTTGGCATCAGAAACAACCCCATTGGATGAACAACCCCTTGATTAAACTGAACACCCAGAGCTACCAGGGACTAAACCACCAACCAAAGAGTAAACATGGAGGGACTCATAGATCCAGTTACATATGTAACAGAGGATTGCCTTATCTGGCATCAAGGGGAGGTGATGGAATTGGTCCTGGGGAGGCTTGATACCCCAGTGTTAGGGGATGCTAGAGCAATGAGACAGGGATAGGGGATTGATGGGGGAGCACCCTTATAGAGGCAAAAGGGAGGAAAAATGAGGTAAGGGAATTGTAGAGGGGAAAACAGGAAGGGGGACAACATTTGAAACGTAACTAAATAAATAAAAATGATTTACATTTCTAGATAGAAGAAAAAAAGAACTATCAATAATTTTGAGTAACTTGCTTGGGATCATATGTATATAACAGAGTTAGGAATTTTACCCTTTTTGTGTGATTTCAATATTATTCTAAGTTTGCTATATTTATAAGCCAGTTCAACAGATATATCTCTAGGATATGTGGCTCAATTGGTAGAGTGCCTACTTAGCATCCATGAAGCCTAGTGTATGGCCCCAGACAATGTATGTAACAGATAGAAGGTGTGCATATCTGTAATCCCTGAATGTAGGAAAAGGGAGAAACAAGTGTCTCAGAAGTTCAGAGTCATACTCAGCTGCATAGTGAGACTAAGACTATCCCAGAATTCATGAGAACACCTGAAACAAGACCAAGGACAGAAAAAATATTTTAACAATTATTCTATCTTAAGATTTATTATACATTTCTCTTTGGCTTAGCTTCAGGGTCTAGAGAAAGCAAATGCTGAAATTAATGTATAAACAGAAAATAAAGTTTGCAAATAAAATTAGGACTTTGTGAAATCACTAAGTATTTTATTTACATGAGCAATGTATGTATACACACATGTGCACACACCCATACACACACACAAACACCCAAAGACACACAAACACAAACACATATGCATGCCCAGGACACTGTATAATTTAGACCCTGCATAGCAACAGCTATTTATTTAAGATTGTAATTTATTACCTAATCTCAATTAATAACTTAAAGGTACCCATGCTGTCTTCTGCAACAAGCACAAAATTAACTAATGGCCAAAGTGCCTGGTAATTTTTTTCAAGTTCTATTTATTCAATTATCATTAATCACTTGCATATGAAATTCCCCTTCATAAAAACTTAGAATTAATTGTGGATATGATTAAATATGTTCTTTGGAGTTGTAAAGCATGTTGTAAATATAAATGTAATTATTTTTACTCAACAATTGTATGTTCATATTAAATTTTTGCAAAGTATATTATTTTTCATTGAATAAAGTAAAGATCATGGTTGGAAAAGGAACTGACTTATTTTAAATAAAAATGTTAGAATTTATGAACATTAGGTATACTCTATTTAATTTTGTCATTAGCTAAATTTATAGATATAGTTTGGGCATTTAAAAATATATTTATGTATTTATATAGTCTTTATTTACCCTTAAAATTATTCATTGTTAATACTTTATAAAAAGAATGATGCATTAATGTATTGGTAGAAAAGATCAGTGTGCAGCTACTCACAGAAGCTCACACCTATAACCTCAGTCTTGAGGATGCTATTAGAGCATTATGTAGGGATCTGTGGTACGCATGGGTACACATGTGGTAAGCATGAGATACACAAGTGGTAAGCATGGAGTACATGTAGTAAACATGAGATACACATGGTAAGCATGGGGCACACATGTGGTAAGCATGAAATACACGTCTTAAGGATGCTATAAGAGCATTATGCAGAATCTGTGATAAGCATGAGATATATGTGGTAAGCATGAGGTACACATGTGGTAAGCATGGGGTACACACGTGGTAAGCATAAGATACACATGTCTTGAGGATGCTGTAAGAGCATGATATGGAATCTGTGGTAAGCATGGAGTACACAGTGAGTTTGTGCCTAGCCTGGAAAAGAAAATGAGACTTTGTTTTGAAAAAATCTCATAGCTCTTAAGTACCATCAATAAAATTTTCAAGTATAATTGGCTTTACTCCTTGATGTTGCTTTTCTCATAATTATAACTTCACAAATATGAATTTTATTATTTTAATAAAACTGGTTTAGGATTATAGAAATGAAGTCAATTTCAAATTAGTTGCTCTAGTTTTATTTAGCTAAATAAATGTTTTTTTCTAAAATTACATATTAAATAAAAAGGAAAAAACTCCTTCACTTGGTATCTTTAGATAATCCACAGCTCTTACCCTCAATAGATTTCAGCTTTATCTTCTGTAGAACAAGAACAACTGTGAAGCAGAACTGTAGCTGAGATCTACTACAGACTCATTATAATGCCCCTTGGCTAGGCAGAAATACCTCTCTCATGAATTATAAACATTTGTACTGCCTTCAATCTTAACTTTGGTCTTATATTACATCTTTTCAGTAAAATAAGGATTAAACTGCATTTTTACTAATTGTTGAATGTTAGTTTATTTTGTACAACACTTCAAATATAAAGTGAAATAATGTAAGGCATGAGAGATAAATTTACCAATTCAATTCAAGTCGATGTAATGGAAATATAGTTTTATTTCTTTTGCTTTTAAAACCACAAAATAATTTACAAATCTCCACTAAATGTTTATGTCTAATAGCTTTATTTAATTAATGCACAAAAGGCTGAGAGGGAGGCATTGAACAGGTATAATACATACTATATCCCTTTTTATGCCCCATCTCAAAATTATGTGTGTATGTATATGAGAGGTAGAGAGACAGAGAGCAAAAGCGAGAGCAAGTGTGTGTGTGTGTGTGTGTGTGTGTGTGTGTGAGAGAGAGAGAGAGAGAGAGAGAGAGAGAGAGAGAGAGAGATCAAAGGCAGGATGCATGCATTCAGATTCTATCACATTCATGACACAATAGATAGGTATCTTGAAATAGTACACGTATTTATCTGTCTGAGAATGATTTTGATAGAGCAATAGTATTTCATAGGACCTCCTTTTTCGTTGAGTATTGAGACTTCTTTCTATATTTTAAAGATATTATTTAAAATTTTGTTTTTTTATTATTTCTTTATGTGTATATCTGAATGTGGGTTTGTGCACATAAGAGGTACACACAGAGCCAGGATGAGGGTGTACTATCCCTTAGAGTCGTCATCCTTCTCCTTTACCCACTGCCTTTTTCCACTGGCCTCACTTTCCATACTTTCTGTTCTTGCAAAAGGTATTATATACTTTATAACTCTGATAACACAAATGCTCTTATACTATAACTTTCTTCAGTCTTTTAAGGGGCTGTCAAATTGTCTTTCAAAATGGGTGAACCACTTGATATTCCCATTGAAGAGTTTTATTAAGTTCTATTTTTTCACATCTTCATTTACTTGATTTTAGCCATCCTGCTGAATTTGTTGTCTTATCTTAATAACAATTAGATTTCTACTTCTCAATGCCTGCTGACACTGAGCAATTTTCATTGGCTAAGTGGACATGTGTGTATTCTCCCAGGAGGAATGTTTGACATTTCCTTCTGCCATCTTTTTATTAAGCCACTGTCCATTTTTGCTGTTGAGTTGTAGTATAGCTTTCCATGTTCTGGAGACAGATCTCTCCTAAGATCTGATTCACATCTATTTTTCTCTTCTGTGGTTTATTGGTGCTGTCCTTAGAAATAGGAATGGTTTCTATGCAGCCAAATACAAAGTTTAAGTTGTTTACAGATATGTATTTTCTTAACTCATTTAAGAGCTATGGATTTGTTACTATATTCTGCTGTCGTCAAAGAACCTACCTAGTATTATTCTAACTCCTCTCATTTTCTGAAACCATTTTCTGACTTTACTTGAGGCCTATCTTAAAGCATGTTCTCTATATAGGTAAAGAGATGTGTACAGGGTTGCGGGTAGAGCTATCTCTTCAATAGGATACTCACAGCCCTAGTTTATCCCTAATGTAGAAAGAAAGCATATTCTTCTATATGTTACTACTCCTCTAGAAGCCTGTTGAGTCTTCACTTCTGTTGTTATTTTGTACAGTGTAGTATCCCTAGTTATTATGGCACTGCATTTCCCCTCAGTTCTGACAAGTTTTGTTTAAGATATTTGGGTTTTCTATTAAGTGGCAATACTGATAGACCAAAATTGCTTCTGCAAAAAGAACATATCTATTAATTAATTAATTAATTTATTTATTTATTGTTCCATTATTTTATGGTTTTATTATTTATCATTTTGTTGTTTTATTGTCTTTACTGTTTTATTGTTTTATGCGAGTTTCTTGAGACCCTCATGCCTCTGCCTCTTTTGTCTTTTGGGGGATAGAAACCTTTCCTCTTTCTAAGGACAGCACCAATAAACCAAAGTCTCTACCATGCTGCACCATGCCTGGTTTAAGAATAAAAACAATAACATGACAAAACATATGATCTACAATAAAGGAAATAACTGTACAAGTGTAAATGAAGGAAATGATAGCTATATGAACAATGCAGCCAAATTTAAACAAGATTAAAAGAAAAATAGAGAACCAAATTAATAAAACCAGGAAGGCAGGCAGTGTAAAAATAAGAGGAATTAAAGGTCATAGTGTCTGTTCAGAATCTCTCACACCTGAGCTTCTTTGGAGTACTATACCCTTGATTCCATGACCCTATCACTAGCTCCTCAATACTCTCCAGTTTCTCTGTCTTTAACATTTTAATTTTATTTGGATATATATAGTTCTTTTTTAAAATATTTTCAACATGTCCATTCATTATGTGTCACAGTTGTTCATATGTGTGTGGTGTGTATATTATATATATATATATATATATATGTATGTATATATATTATATGTGTGTGTATGTATGTATATATATTCATTATATTAGATATGGAGAGATTTATACAAATATATATTGCACATGTAAAATATTCCCTCCATACTCACTACACTTCTCTTTTCTACCCCTCCCATGAGTTCCCTCTGATGCTTCTACTTTTATGTTTTATATGCAAGTTTCATGTTTGTACATGTACATATGTAGTTTTTCCAGCAGCATATATGAAAGGTGGAAATACTTCAATCTAGAACAATCAGTTGAAATAACTTCAGAAAAATCTGTGTATTCTTTAAATTCAGCCACATAATTATCTAAGCTTGGGCTTATGTATATTGGAAGCCCTTCTTCAATTTTATTGCTTAATATTTTTATAACCAGTCTCATATAAATACAGCAGATTGCTGGGTCCTCTCAGCATGTGTTTTTCCTGTTGGTTTGTAAAATAGGCTTTCGGGTTTCAAAAAAACAATGCCAACATAAAATATAGAAAATAAAAATTAAAAAAAAGAATATAGAAAATAAAAATTAAAAAAAAAGAATATAGAAAATAAAAATTAAAAAAAAAGTAAGTCGTAACTTTATCTCACATTCTCCCCTTGAGTTATATCCTCAGTTTAATCCCTGACTGTGATGGGTACTCTTTATACCCATATTTTGCTCTTCAAAATAAATCAGAGTACAAAAAAAAAAAACAAAAAAAAAAAAAAACAAAAAAAACAATGCCTCTGTTGATATCAGGACCTCTCCAAAACTTACGACATAGGCACAACCCATACATCTGTTGCCAAGGCAACAGCCATTACATTCCCAGAATCCACTTGGCTCACCTCCCACCTTTACCTGTGGCCACATCACCATCTCTATACAAAGAAAGGCCTCTCTGATCTCTCCCCGCCTTCTCTTTCTGCCACCATTTTGCCCTTTCCTCTCTCAATAAACCTCACATAAAGTTGTTTGGCCTGGTGTGTTCTTTCTGGAGCCACCTGATGATCACAACCTTGGTGTCTCAATTTCAGTCATCACTAAGAATAGGGAGCTAAGCGCGGGGGCATCTCTACCACGTGCAACTGTGAAGCTGCCCTGCTGCTGCTGGAGAACAGAATCCACTTGGATGGCCATCGCCTCCATCACTGCCTGAAGCCACTGCTAAACAGTGTGAACTCCATCTTCTGGCACCCACTGTCACCCAGCACATAGATTTCCACTGCTGTTGCAGGCCATCACTGATGCCACCTCTGTGAGACTCAGAGACTTCTAACACAGTGAGCTGTGCTGCCACAGTCCACCACATGTTGACGGCCTTTGGCCAAGCCCACAAATTGGTAATGAGTTTCTCCAGTTGGTAGGAGGGACCCTATATGCCCAGATAGCCCCTGGCCAGCCTCTTTTGGACTAAGGGGTTGGCTTTCAATGCCGCAATCCTTATGACTGGACTCCTGGCTGATCTACATGTTAAGACAGAGCCTTGGGTGAATTTCCTACTCAAAAGTAGTTCATAAACCTCTTTCACCTGGCTGAAAATTCCTGGTACCAGGTTGAATTGTTTTCTGGCAGTTTCTGGGAAATTGCTGCCATAGCCTCTAGTTATTCACTTGACAATCTGATTTCTAGTTTGGCCACATACTGACCTGTTGCTGAGTTCTTCTTTGGACACTGGTATGAATAGTTCAGTGACAGCCTCATCACCCAATGGTCGCTAAATTTTCTTCAAAAGTACCTCCAGGCACCCCACTGGGATTCCTCCTGGAAAATCTCAAATCTCTGAAATTAATGACCAGTTTGAGTCCCTCAAAATTGATACACCTCTGCAATAAAGTCTGGATTCAATTCCCTTTAGAGAATAATTCCAAAATGGCCAGCTAATGGCACACTACACCCAATTGGTTTAAGAGATCTCCATATATACTGCCAGCAGTCTGATAAATGGAATGGTGTTTCATATGTTCAAGCATTCATCTATCTTCTCTCTCAACCCTCTATCTGTTCTTCCTGTTTCCCAACCCAACTTATAGCCATGAAACCTACACAGCCTCCACTAGATGACACTACAACCCTTGATCCAGCCAAGGAGCCACCTCTCATCCACAGCAGAGTGGCCTCTGGGTCCCAGAAAACCCAAACTGCGGTCTCCGGTTCTTCTTCTCACCGGGCCCCAGAGCCTACTAGCTTGACCTCTCCAGACCCCTCCCCTCCTTCTGTGTCAGCTGCAGGTCACTCTAAATGCCCTGTTTAGCGCCAACCTTTACCCCTCTTATCACGTGGTCTAAGGCCAAAGTTAGAGCGCCAAGTCCTTCTTCTCCAAGAACACCTGATTCAGCATTGGTTCTTCCTCTAAGGGAAGTGGCTGTGGCTGATGGTCTGGTCAGGGTACTTGTTCCTTTCTCACTGAGTCAATTTTCTCAAATAGAAAGCAGGCTGGTTTCCTATACCTTTAACTCCACCAGCTTTATCAAGGAGGTCCAGTACATCATTTAATCCTATAGCTTGACTTTCCATGATGTTCATATGATTCTTACTAATGACTTACTTCCTGATGAACGCGGGTGAGTTTGAGAAGAGACCAACATGTCCTGTCCTCTTATTGGGAATGGATCTTTTAGCTATGTTGGGAGCCTCTATTTCCTTTGCTCCTCCCATTACCCTAACCCCAAGCTCGCCAGCAGTTCCTCTGCTTCTTCTAGCTAGTCAACTTATTAACACTAACCTGTTGTTTCCTTTACAAGCTTCTCAGGTGGACTCCTGAGTTTGGGACCTCCAGAACCCCTCTGTTGCTAAGCAACAATCTCTTGTTGTCATGCCATTAATGGACTCTACCAGGTACATCACCCAAGCTCAATACCCTCTCTCTCTTCAGAGCCTCAGGAGTCTTACTCCTATCATTTCTGACCTCTTAAGAAAAAAACTTCTTTGCAGCACCTCCTTCCCCTTTAATACCCATATACTAGCAGTTAAGAAACCTAATGGTACCTATGGGCTAGTTCAAGACCTCAGATGCATTAATTCTGCAGTGGTCACACTTCATCCTGTTGTAGCTAGCCCATATACACTTCTTTCCTCTATCCCCTTGGGAACTTCTCATTTCTTAGTCCTAGATCTCAAGGATACATTTTTATGTATCCTTCATTTTTTTTTAGTTTTTTTTTTTATTTTCTATATTCTATGTTTACATTCCAAAGGTTTTCCCCTTTCCCAATTACCCCCCTCCCCCAATATAGAGAGGAATTATGTATCCTTCTTAATGCCCGATCATAGAACATATTTACCTTTACCTGGAAAGATCCTGACATCCACTTTTATACCCAATTTACCTGGACTATTCTACTTCAGAGATTCTGACACAGCCCACAGCTATTTGCCTAGGCTCTGCCTTCTGAATTACTCTTTCTCACTCCCTAAATGTAAGATGGTACTTTATGTAGAATGATGTCCTTCTCTAGAGATTAGCCAAGCTGACAGCTCTGCTCTTCTAAATTACCTTCCAAGGCAACAGCCACCATATTCCTAGAATCCACTTGGCTCACTTCCCACCTTTATATGTGACCACATCACCATTCATATATAAAGAAAGGCCTCTCTGATCTCTCCTTCTCTTGCCCCCTCTTCTCTTTCCACTGCCACCTTGCCCTCTTCTCTTTCAATAAGCCTCATGTGGAACTGTTTGGCCTGGTGTGGTCTTTCTGGAGTTGCAGGATGGTCACAACAGCTTCTGTCAGGATTTACCCTACTTCTGCATCAGTGGAAGGATCAAGTATTTTAACAACTTATTCTACCATTTTTAAGACATCACTTCATATCTGAATGTACCTCTCAGCTAAGGACTGTGCATTATCTGATAGTTGAGGTTAATTTCTGGCAGAGAAATTGCATTTTTCCTGGTTCAAGTCATAATTACAACTAGATAACACAATCCAAAATAATAGTCAATTTATGGAACTTCAGTATTTCTCCCACAGCGATAGAAACAAAAGTATCACCTAGTACAACCACACATGCTTCTGCCCAAAGCATTTCCTTTGTAATAGCATACTTAATTTCATCTACCAATTGTCAAATTGCCTGAAAATTTGTTTTTAATTAATCATGAAATTACATCTTAACAGAAAGTTTTATTAAATGCAAGTTATGTCCTTCAAATTTACTTCACTTTTGAGAGTTACAATGGAATAGGAAGAAGTTATTTTTTGAAATACAAAAACATATTTCACTAAGGTACACTCCTTTGAGAGCCATTTCCTTAAAAAATTAAAAAAATAAATTTCTTTATTTTCAGCTGGGTAGGTGGCCATGGATCCATTCTCCACCATTGAGTCAGCTTTCTTCCATGTGGTATTTTGCTTCTCCAAGCACAGTTAGATAGGTTGAAAGGAAGAGTTAATCAGAGATCTTTTAGTAAATGAATTATAAGCCACCAATTTTAATTTTTATTGCCCTGAATTAAATAATTAGTCTGTTAATCACTGATCTCTAGGAAGTGAAACTTCCTTGAAGTTTCTGATTTAATAAATTTCAAAAATTAGAAAATTGCTGATGCCTGCTTTTGTGTAAATATGAAAACCTAACTAATGATATATAAGTCAAGCAATGACTATTTAAAATGTGTATTATTAAATAGATTATATGTGCAAAATAACTCATAGGATATGTTAGCCAAAATTACATCTGCATTATTGTTAACTGCTTTCAATTATGAATTTGGAAGAATATGGGATTTTTACTTGCTGGATTGTAATACAACTGACAGTACAAAATTATATTTTTGGTCAATTTCAGCTGTTCAAGATGTCAAAAATATTGGTTCCATTTATGTGTTTTCAGTATTACAGTGTCTGTTAAAGCCTTTGTGACATATCAAAAGTCATATTCTTCTTGTTTCTAGATTCTTCCACAATGTAACTGCTCTCTAGAAGGCAGCTCAGTCCATGCTTCATGGCCACCAAAATGAAAGGTTAGTTTGGTTCCATAGTAACACTTTAGAATTTTATGCTATTTTAGCAGTTTTGTTATTGCTTTGTTTTGGTAAATTACTTCAGACGATGCCTTCAGAATTTATATAATCCATCTAGTTTCAAATGCAATGAATGTATTCATATGAAATCATCATATCCAATATAACAAAGATAGAATATTTATTACTTCATCTTCTAAGATACTTCAAGAATGTTTCCTGGTTTGAAAAGCAGAATCATGGGATAGATTTAAGACATGGGTTACCCAGGGACAGTAAAATCTCAGACTGAAGGACTGAAAGGGACTAGAAAAAATATCAGTTGCAAAAGGATTCTCTCTGTTCTACTTGGCATACTTAATAATATAGGTGGTTACATGTGTGTCCATGCCCATATATACACAGTTCTCACATTTTCCACATCTTGATATGTCAAGCAATTTTCTGATGTGGACAACTCGGTGTGATGGTTCATATATGATTGGCCCAGGGAATTATCCTATTAGGAGGTGTGGTCTTATTGGAGTAGGTGTGTCACTGTGGGTGTGGGTTTAAGACCCTCACCCTAGTTGCCTGGAAGTCAGTCTTCCACTAGCAGCCTTCAGATGAAGATGTAAAACTCTCAGCTCCTCCTGCACCATATCTGCCTGGATGCTGCCAAATTTCTGCCTTGATGCTAATAGACTGAACCTCTGAGCCTGTAAGTCAACCCCAATTAAATGTTGTCTTTTCTAAAACTTGCATTGGTCATGGTGTCTGTTCACAGCAGTAAAATCATAACTTAGACAGAAGTTGGTACCAGGGACTGGGGAATTGCTGTGATAGGCACGACCATGCTTTTGTTTGGAAGAATGTGGATTTTGGGACTTTGGATTTGGAAAGCCATGAAATGTTTTAAGTGGGGCTTAATGGCCCAGCTTAGTAGGAATATGGAAGACAGTGGTGCTGAGTGTCATTTGAACTATGTTGGCCTGATGGCCCAGGAGGTTTCAGTGGAGAAGAATTTTAATATGTGACTGAGAGACTGTTTTTGTGATGTTTTGGTGAAGAACATGGCTGCTTTTTGCCATTGTCTGAAGAGACTGCCCAGGGCTAAGGTTAAGAGATTTATATTAATTGCATGTGCAAAGGAAGTCCCAAAAAAGCCCAACAAAGATGTTGTTCTCTGGTTAAGTTTAATGAAGAGGATTTTGAGCAAACATAGCAAGCTGAGAAAGGAAAAGTACAAAATATATATTTTGAGTATTAAAGGGACTCCAGGAAGTGAAATGGAGCTGAATTCAAGGATATTAAATTGAATTAAGGGAGTGGTGTCCTTGGGGCAAGATTCCACCCAGCTAAATTTAGGTCCAGGCTTGGTAGTACAAGCTTTTAATCCCAGGAGGCAAAGATAAACAGATCTCTGAGTTCAAGGCCAGCCTAGAACATAGCAAATTCTAGGTGAAGAAAAACTTAAATCCAGGCTTAGTGTAACACACCTTTAATCCCAGTGCTTAGGAGACAGACTTTGCAGATCTCTTGAGTTCAGTCTGTGGAGCAAGATTCAGGACAGCCAACTTAGGCAGTAAAGGAGCTGGGCAAAAGGAAGCTAGTGATAATGTAATAGAACTGGGGGAGGGGGGTGGCCCGCAAAGTTCCAGCTTCTGCAAGCAGAAGAACTCAGCAGTTTCTGCCATGTGTCTGTGGATTTATATTCAAGAAGAGAAGGAGACTACTGGGACAACTGATGCTGGTTATCTGGAGCTAAGAACCTAGTGGTGATTAAGAAAAGACCAGCATCACTGAGGTAAAACCTTCTGGATAGTTCTTTCTGAGAGCACAAAGAAGCTGTGTTCCAGAGGTTGTACCTCATGCTGCAACTATACTTGGTAACGTGTAAGAATCATGCAGGTGGTATTGGTTTTGAAGGTATGAAGGCATTATGAAGAACAGCTGAGGTCTGGCACTGTGAGAGGCCATGGAAGGCCATTGGTGAAAATGCACCCTCAGTTGTAATTGACAGCAGAGGAATGAAGAGGTCATGCAAAGGAGTTGAGGCTTGGTACCATGAAGAGAGCCTATGAGAGGCTTTGGTGAAGCATAGTTGCAATGGAGATGCCAGTAGCATGGAATGACCACCAAGAACAGCAGTGGCAGTGGAGTGGATCAACCTGACCTTAGAGTGCTACAGAGGGCAGAGCAGGAGAAGTGACACCAGCTCTTTGGAGATACACAGAAGATCATATGTGGATATCAGATATTGGAACAAGAAGTTGTGAAGCTGAAATTGACTTGGGGTACCCAAGATGCTAAAGATGCCAGTGCCACAGGATGCCTGCCAAGGAAAGCTGCTAATAGGGAGTGAAACAAGCCCAGGAGAAGGAACCTTGTTTCAGTCCACAAAAACGAAAAAGGTGTTGGAAATCTGAAGACTGCTTTGCCATCAGACATGGAGATGCAGAGTTTAAACTTTGCCCAGCTGGTTTCCTGTTTTGCTTGGGGAATTACAGTTAAGTGATTAGACGAATATCAAAAGAGACCTTGAACTTTGGACCTTTAACACTGTTGAGGCTGCTATAGACTACAGGGACTTTAGAAGTTGGACTAAATGTATTTTGCATTATGCTGTTTAAGTATGGCCTTCATAGACCCAAGTTTGAACAAGCCTATGGCGACCAGGGAGTGGAATGTGATGGTTCGTATATGATTGGCTCAGGGAATGATCCTATTAGGAGGTGTGGCCTTATTGGAGTAGGTGTGTCACTGTGGGTGTGGGTTTAAGAACCTCACTCTAGTTGCCTAAAAGTGAGTCTACTAGCAGCTTTCAGATGAAAATATAAAACTCTCAGCTTCTCCTGCACCATATCTGCCTGGATGCTGCCAAATTTCTGCCTTGATGATAATGGACTGAACCTCTGAGCCTGAACCTCTAACCCCAATTAAATGTTGTCTGGTATAAAATTTGCATTGGTTATGGTGTCTGTTCACAGCAGTAAAACCCTAACTTAGACACTGGGTTACTGACAAAGCACTACTTGCTTCTCACACAAAACTTGCTAAAACAACCCTGAAGCCCACAACCTTCTTAATAACTGATGTAAATATATAGTCAAAATGTTTTAAAGATTATCTTTATTGAAAAATATACTTATAAAATGTATTCTGGTTATAGGTTTTACTTCCTCTATACCTTCCAGTTTCTCATTACCTCTCATCCCATCTGATCCACACCTTTTCTGTATTACATTATAAAATGAATAGACTACTAAGGAATAATGATAAAATAAAATAAAAGTAAAGTAAATAAATCCAAATGAGACATAACCACCTACCAAGAAATAGAGACAAAGTAAAAACACAAGAAATGCATAGAGACATGTGCATGTTTGAACACAAAGGAATCCATAAAAACATAAATCTGGAAGTCATATTATATATGTATATACACAAAGGATCTGTGAAATTTTTAAAAAGTATCTTTAATTACATTATGAAGTAAAGAACCCCCAGTGATGGCAATGGTTTTTGGAGGGGCCACCCACTGCTGGACTTGCAATCTATCATTAAGAGTGATTTGTTTCTCCAGTGAGACTCTCTTGGAGAAACCCAACTTTTCATTTACAATTGACTAAGAATTGGAGATAGCTTTACCTTATGGATGAAGTCATATGGCTACTTCTTTCAGTTCTAGGACCATGTCTTAGTCAGGGTTTCTATTCCTGCACAAACATCATGACCAAGAAGCAAGTTGGGGGGGATTATTGAGCTTAAACTTCCACGCTGCTGTTCATCACCAAAGGAAGTTAGGACTGGAAGTCAAGCAGGTCAGGAAGCAGATGTGATACCGAGGTCATGCTGAGGCCATGGAGGGATGTTTCTTACTGGTTTGCTTCCTCTGGGTTGCTCATCCTGCTCTCTTATAGAACCCAAGAATACCATCCCAGGGATGGTACAACCAACAAGAGACCTCTTCCCCTTGATCATTAATTGAGCAAATGCCCCACAGATGGATCTCATGGAGGCACTTCCCCAACTGAAGCACCGTTCTCTGTGATAACTCCAGCCTGTGTCAAGTTGACACACAAAACCAGTCAGTACAGACCCCATCTGGTACACATGCTGGCAGCCTGTATGCATGCTGCTTCAGTTTCTATGGGTTCACATGTGTCTAGGCCCTGCTGAAGTTAGGTCTTGTTTCCTTGCTGTCCTCCATTCTCTTTGACCCTTACACTCTTTCTGCTTCTTCTTTCTCTGCAGCCTTTCCTGAACACTGAGGGGTGGGATTTGGTAGAAATACTCCATTAAAACAGAATGTTCCAAGGCGTCTCAGACTCAACACTTTGTCGGTAGAGGGTCTCTGTATTTGTTCAAATATACTATAGGAGAAGCTTCTCTGATAATAGGTGAACAAGACACTGATTACAAGTGTAGCATAATGTCTGCTTTTCCAGCCACCACTGTTACTTTTCACTGTTTGCTGCAGCCATGATCAATCCCACCTTCTTCTTCAACAAGGTAGCCAATGGTGAGCCTTTGGGCTGCATCTTGGTCCAGCTGTTTGCAGACAAAGTTCCAAAGACACCAGAAACCCTTGCTCTGAGCACTGGAGACAAAGTATTTGGCTATAAGGGTTCCTCCTTTCACAGAATTATTCCAGGATTCATGTGTCAGGGTGGTAGCTTCACATGCCAAGATGGCACTGGTGGCAGGTCCATCTACGGGGAGAAATTTGAGGATGAGAACTTCATCCTGAAGCATATGGGTCCTGGCATCTTGTCCATGGCAAATGCTGGACCAGACATTAATGGTTCCCAGTTTTTTTTTATCTGCACTGCTAAGCTGAATGACCAGATGGCAAGTATGTGGTGTTTGTGAAGGTGAATGAAGGCATGAATATTGTAGAAGCCATGGAGAGTTTTGAGTCCAGAAATGGCAAGACCAACAAGAAGGTCACCATTTCCGACTGCGGACAACTCTAATTTCTTTAAACTTGCTGGTATTTTACCCATTAAACTTCCTTCTATAGCTTAGGAGCGTGCCCCCACTCCATCTTCTTACCCTGTAATCTCTCTTCTCACTGAAGTTCTTTGGGTTCCATATTTTTCTCATTCCCCTTCAAGTCTATTTGGATTATAAAGTTTATGATTATGAATGAAAACTAAATAAGGAATAAAAATAAGTATTGCATAATGTTATTAGAAGCCATGTTATTGCTATGCCTCTTTGGCAGTACAGTAGTATTTGGTTTTCCCTAGATCCCTTGTTTGTCTACTTTCATGATGTGGACCATCCAAGGAGTGTTGCTTATCATGTGTATTTCATGTGTATTCTTTTGTGATTGGGTTAGCTCACTTAAGGAGTAGGCATTAAATCCAATCAGATAGTGGTTCCTTCCTCCCACAAGCTTTTTGCCACTATTGAACCAACATATCTTTCAATTCAAATCAGAGTTTGTAGCTAGGGTGGTATTTACCTTTCTCATTTGGTAGCATGAAGATTACCTTTTAGTACCATGAAAATTAGTCTAAAGGGTGAAGGTTCTAGGTAGCACCAGCCTGGCTTCTCTGTGTTGATTGATCTGTAGCATTGTCTTCTTCTTTTTTTTTTTTTTAATTTTTATTTTCTATATTCTATGTTTACATTCCAAAGGCTTTCCCCTTTCCCAGTTACCCCCCACCATATGTCCCATAATTCCTCTCCCTCCCCTGCTATTCCCCACTCATTCCCCCCCCACACACACGATTTCTCTCTTCTGGGTCTACAATACTGGATCCAATCTTTACAGACCCAGGGTTCTCTCCTTTCTTCTTCTTGGGAGTCATTTGACTTGCTAATTGTGCCTTGAGTATTTAGGGCTTCTGGGCTCATTAATATCCACTTGTCAGTGATTGCATTTCATGTGTATCCTTTTGTGATTGGGTTAGCTCACTTATGATGATAGTTTCCAGATCTAACCATTTACCTACAAATTGTATGAGTTCATTATTTTTAATTGCTGAGTAGTACTCCATTGTATAAATATACCACATTTTCTGTATCCATTCTTCTTTTGAGGGATATCTGGGCTCCTTCCAATTTCTGGCTATTATAAACAAGGCTGCTATAAACATAGTGGAGCATGTGTCTTTATTGTATGCAGAGGAATCCTCTGGGTATATGCCCAGGAGTGGTATGCCGGGGTCCTCTGGAAGTAGCATTGTCTTCTACAGCAATGAAGCCTGTCAGTTTGTGAAGAGTCACCAGAAGCCTTGGAAATAGCCTGGATTGTGTGATGGTTTCCATGATGGGACCTCTTGAGCCAAGAACTCAGTTATATGTAATCCATTCTAGTACTGTAATCTTCAGTTGGTGACAAGAGATTTCCTGTTGGGGCTCTTTCCAGTTACTTAACAATTTCGTTTATGTTACACACACACATACACATTTTTCAAATGGTCCTTAGTTTAACTGTCCCATCTTTTTATTTGGTCCATTGCCTCCCACTTTTCATTGCTGTCTTGTTTTACTCTTCTCTTTTAGTGCCACTCCCAAACATCTGTCACTATCTATTTCTTCATCCTAAGGAAATAATCCCTCCTTCCTTTGTTTCTTACTCTCTATGCTGCCATGGTTGTTATATGGATTGTATCTTCCTCATTAATTACTAAGCCGGTAACATACATGCATAAGTGAATATATATCATATTTGCTTTCTGGGTATGAATTATATGTTTGATTATTTTTTCTAGTTAAATCCATTTATCTGAAACTTTAAATTTTTGTCTTTTTTAATTTTTTTTAATTTTTATTTTCTATATTCTTTGTTTACATTCCAAAGGCTTTCCCCATTCCCAGTCCCCCCACCACCATATGTTCCATAATTCCTCTCCCCCCAACTATTCCGCAATCATACCCCCCCATGATTTCTCTGTTCTGGGTCTACAAAACTGGATCCAATCTTTTCAGGCCCAGGGTCCTCTCCTTTCTTCTTCTTGGGAATCATTTGACTTGCTAATTGTGCCTTGAGTATTTAGGGCTTCTGGGCTCATTAATATCCACTTATCAGTGATTGCATTTCATGTGTATTCTTTTCTGATTGGGTTAACTCACTTAGGATGATATTTTCCAGATCTAACCATTTGCCTACAAATTGCATGAATTCATTATTTTTAATTGCTGAGTAGTATTCCATTGAATAAATATACCACATTTTCTGTATCCATTCCTCCTTTGAGGGATATTTGGGCTCCTTCCAATTTCTGGCTATTATGAACAAGGCTGCTATAAACATAGTGGAGAATGTGTCTTTATTGTATGCAGGGGAATCCTCTGGGTATATGCCCAGGAGTGGTATGACAGGGTCCTCTGGATGTGACATGCCCAATTTTCTGAGGAACCGCCACACTGATTTCCAGAGCGGTTTTACCATTTTGCAATCCCACCAACAGTGGAGGAGTGTTCCTCTTTCTCCACATCCTCGCCAGCAATTGTTGTCTCTTGAGTTTTTAATCTTAGCCATTCTGACTGGTGTGAGGTGGAATCTCAGGGTTGTTTTGATTTGCATTTCCCTGATGACTAATGATGTTGAACATCTCTTAAGGTGTTTCTCCGCCATCTGAATTTATTATGGTGAAAATTCTTTGTTTAGCTCTGTACCCCATTTTTTGATAGGGTTATTTGGTTCTTTGGGGTCTAACTTCTTGAGTTCTTTGTATATATTGGATATTAGCCCTCTGTCGGATGTGGGGTTGGTGAAGATCTTTTCCCACTTTGTTGGTTGCCGTTTTGTCCTTCTGACAGTGTCTTTTGCCTTACAGAAACTTTGTAATTTTATGAGGTCCCATTTGTCAATTCTTGATCTTAGAGCATAAGCTATTGGTGTTCTGTTCATGAACTTTCCCCCTGTGCCCATGTCTTCCAGGGTCTTCCCAAGTTTCTTTTCTAATAGTTTCAGTGTGTCTGGTTTTATGTGGAGGTCTTGATCCACTTGGAGTTGATCTTAGTACAAGGAGATAAGAGTGGGTCAACTCACATTCTTCTGCATGTTGACCTCCAGTTGAACCAGCACCATTTGTTGAAAAGGCTATCTTTTTTTCCACCAGAATGAGTTGTCATTTGTTTTATTGATCTTAGTTATCCTGACATGGAATCTCAAAGTAGTTTTGATGTGCATTTTACTGATGATTAAGGATTCACATTTTTCTTTAATGTTTCATGTGATGGTGAGTCCTTCTAATGAGAATTCTCTATTTAGATCTGTATCCACTTTTAATTGGGCTATTTGTTTTCTTGGTGCCCTTTTTTGTGTTGTTTATACATTTTGAGTTATAGGGATTTACCAAATGTGGAGTTGATTAAAATTTTCCTATTCTGTAGGCTACTGTTTTGTCTGTATAATTGTGTCCTTTGCTGTACAAAAGTTTTTCAGTGTCTTGAGATCCCATTTATTGCTATCATACCTATGCTATGCTCTAATAGTATTTGTTTCAGAATGCCTCTTTCTGTGACAATAAAGGCAAGACTATCCCATGCTTTCGATCTGGCCTATGTTGAGGTCTTTGATCCATTTGGGGCTGAGTTTTGTATAGTGTGATAAGTACAAATTCATTTGTATTCATCTACATGCAGCCATCCAGTTTAACCCAAACTATTTGTTGAAGGTGGTGTCTTTTTTTCTAATGTGTATATCTGGCTTATTGATCAAAAATTAAGTGTTCATATGTATGTGGACTTATTTCTGGATCTTTAATTCAATTTCATTGTTCAGTGTGTCTGTTTTTGTGCCAATACTATGATTTTTTTGTTTTGTTTTTATAGCTCTGCAGTACAAATTGAGATTGCAGTTGGTGATCCTGCCAGAAGTTTGTTCCTCACTCAGGCTTGCTTTAGCTGCTCTGTTTGGGTTGTTTTTGTAGTTGTTTGTGGTGGTGAGGAATGTGCATGTATTTCTCTCTCTCTGTCTCTCTGTCTCTCTGTCTCTGTCTTTGTATGCCCCCCCTCTGTGTGTGTGTGTGTGTGTGTGTGTGTGTGTGTGTGTAGCTGAAAATTGTACTTGCAAGATCTTTGAAGTATCATGTTGGAATTTTGATGGGTATTGCATTGATTTTGTAGAGTAGTTTTGGTAGGATGGCCAATTTTAATATCCTTCCAATTTATGAACGTAGAAACTCTTTCCATCTTCTGATATTGACTTCAGTTTCTTTCTTAAATATCTTAAAGATTGTATCATACAGTCTTTCACTTGCTTGGTTAGAGTTATCTCAATATATTATATATTTTTGTGATTACTGTGAAATGTATTACTTTTCTGATTTCACTCTTATACCACTTGTCATACTTTATATAGAAAGGTTACCGATTTTACTCTGATAATTTCTGCTGGAAATGTTTCTAAGTTGTAATATATATTACAAGTATATATATATAAATTATATCATGTGCAAATAAGATACTTTGAATTCTTCCTTTCTTATTTGTATATACTTGTATAGGTATAATGTTATTGTACACTATTAAAATTTATTCTTATATTATTCAAATGCTGCTTTCTGTGCCCCCATATTTTATTGGATCCTTATTCTAAGAATCTTCTGTCTCAATTTGTGTAAACATTGCTCCCCAAGTATTCCCTGATTAGTCAATAAGATTGAACAGGCAATGACTGAGCAGGGGAAAGAATAGTGTTGGACTTTCTCCAAGCCAAGGAAGGATGTGGAAAAACAGAGAGGGGAGAGAGAAAGAGAGAGAGAAAGATGAGAGAGAGAGAGAGAGAGAGAGAGAGAGAGAGAGAGATTGAGAGAGAAAGAGAAAGAGAAAGAGAAAGAGAAAGAGAGAAAGAGAAAGAGAAAGAGAAAGAGAGAAAAAGAAAGAGAAAGAGAGACAGAGAGGAACAGGGAAAGATAGAGACAAAGATGCTTATTAAATTGAAAGGAATAAACAATCTCTGAGAGATAAATGAAAATTTGGATTAAAATTTGCTGCATTAGGTGAGAATGTATACTCTTGTTTTCACAGAAAAAGAAAATCTATAGATTTCATCTAAATTAGTAAAAACCAGATTTGACTAGGTGAGAACTTCTGAAGATCCTGATAGGAAACAGAAAGAAATCAAGAAGATCAATCAGGACAGGTAACATGAATCCCTGATCCCTCCACACAAGAATAGTTCTGAGACTGACTAAGAGATGAAAATGTTTCCAGCCAGAAATTCAGAAAAGCATTGACTACAAAATCCTCAAAACTTTTTACAGCATCCTTTCAAATAGCATAGAAAGAAATTTATAGTACAGTTTGTTTATGCACTCCAAACTAACTTATAAAGACACATACCTTTTGCCTGCTCATATAAAAAATGGAAAATTATCATATCTGAACTGTTCACTTGCACATTCCATATATGCATTAATGCAGAAATGTCTAATACCCTTGAAATTTATGTTTACAGATACCAATGAAGTCAATACAGCCCTGACATGATGCGCCACTGGGGATGCTGAGACACTGAGGCACATTTATTCCAGCACCCTACCTGATCCTACTTCAGACTACCTTAGAGCTGATTCATTAAAACCTGCTTCCAGGACAGCTTCAAAGAAGGCTGCCAACCCCAATTGGTCCAGCATCACTGATTGTTCCAATCATGACTTCAGTTAAGACCTGAACTTTCTCAGCCTGCAGAAACTGCACAGTAAATGTTACAGCTAACTTTCTTAAGACTGGCCAATATCTAAAATTTCTTGGGACTGCAAAAAAAAAGTGTCAATCGAATTCAGAAGCAAACAGTTTTAAGTAAACTACATCCCATTTCCAAGAGGTGGGGTAGATGGCTTTTGGTCATTCAGTACATGATGGATGTTTGTTGTCATTTTAGCGGAGTTCGTTATAGGACTGATAAGAAAAAGGATAGATTTTTAAATCTACTTTAGATCAAGGAGTATTAACGTACAAAACCTTTTTATATTTGAATAAATCTTTGTATATTGATATGAATTAAAGTATGTAGTTTTGTTAGTATAAAGCTTTGTAAGAATATATATTGCTACAACATGCTAAGGTATTGTCCCTATGCAAATCTTAAAAATGCTACATAAAGTTCTAGTCCATGAAAGGTGCATTAAAAACTGTTTAAAATAATTTAGAAGCACAGTTAGCAGTCAGACAATTAAACCCAGAGTCATGTTAGATACTTGTTTAGTTAGTTACAAAAATATATTTCCCAGATTGAACAGACAGTAAGTACTGAGAAAAAATTCAGACTAATACAAATAGATGGTCTTCAAAAACCTCATAGTTCTACAGAATATGGCATTGGTGGATTTTTTATCATAAAATGCCCTTTGACCATGAGACAGGTTTGTTCCCAGCCCCAACCTGATCCCATTTCAATGGTGAAGATCAAAGAACCTCTTTATGAAGTTTGCTTCATTGTGGCAAGCTGGACAAGAAAATGCCCTTGCTTCAAGTACACACAGAATACTATGTGGATCGTCTTTGTTGGGCATCAATGGGAGAAGAGGCCCTTGGTCCTGTGAAAGTTTGATACCCCCATGTAGGGCAATGCCAGGGCAAAGAGGCAGGAGTGGATGGGTGGGTGGGGTAGCACCCTCATAGAAGGAGGGGGAAATGGAATAGGGGTTTCCAGAGGGAAAACTGAGAAAGGGGATAACATTTAAAATGCAAATAAATAAAATATCCATTAAAAAAAAGAATACTGTCTAAACTATGCAGTAAGATGCAGAGAAGTTAATTGTTGAGCTTTACCACAACAAGGAAGGTGAGTTTTACACAAGCTTCTTTACATTCTGCTTCACAGAAATGTTGGTCAGATATTCTGGGCCAGAAGGCAAAAGATGATGTTCCAACAACAAAGAGAAAATTTGTGGGGACTGTCTAGTTACCCAGCTATCTCTGTTACTTCTTTAATTTGGAAGCTGCTTGCCAGCACTTCCCTGCATATTCAGGTAATATTTATTCCTTCTCAAGTTTGGGACAGGGTAAAAGATTTGATAGATACTCTAGTATCACAATTAAGCTTGAACTATTTAGGATTTAAGAAAATGTTTTTAGGTTTATGAAAGTTATGATGAAAATTGTTTCAGTACAGAATTATTGTCTATAGTTTATTAATTTAGGAGACACACACTTTTATTAGACTAAAAGAGGGAGATGTAGAAATAATGTTACTGTGCTCTCTGTAAAGATTATTCTTGTATTATTGAAATGCTGATTTCTATGCTTCATATCTGTCTGTAACCTTATTCTGAGTATCTGTCTCAATTTTGTGTAAAAATCACTCCCCAAATATTATATGATTGGTCAATAAAGTAGCTGATCATCCAATGACTGAGCAGGGGAGAGAATAGTGCTAGACTTCTTCCCAGCCAGGGGAGAAGGCAGAGAGAGGGAGAGAGGAAAGGGAAATTAGCCATGTGGAGAGAGTCCAGGCTAGATCACAAGTAACCACCTTGAGCAGCGGACTCCATAAAATGCAGTATCTTAGGGAGGTAGCCAGATTAGATTAGAGGATTAAAATAGAGCTTTTGTTGCTTTACAGTTTGCTTAAAAAAATAGTCCACTGTCAATTATATGGGATCCAGCTAGCTGCTAACAGAGAAATTCCAACTAAAATGACACTCTCTTGATCACCTTCAACTGTCTTATTGTTCAAGATACAACTTCAAATACTTTATTGAATAAGTGTGAAGAAAGTGGAAATCATCTGCTCATGAGTGTAATGGAAATGCTTTCAGGTTCTCTCCATTCAAATGATGCTGGCTACAGGCCTTTTGCACATTGTCTTCATTATTTTGGGGCATGTCTATTGTATTTATAATTTCTCCAGGACTTTCATAATAAAGAGATGTTGGTTTTTGTCAAAGAGCTTTCCTAGATCTAGTAAAATATTCTTTGGGTGTTTTTGTTTTTGTTTCCATGTATATGGGATATTACACTTACAGATTTACATGTGTTGAACTATCACTAAATTTTTGAGATGACACCTACTTGATCACAGTAGATGAACCCTTGTTTATTAATTTCCTTGTTCAGTTTCTATACATCTTTTTGTGAATTTTGCATCTATATAGTAAGGCAAAATTATCTGAAATCTTTATTAGGTGTTTATGTGATTTAGGTATCATAATAACTGGTCTTGGAGAACAAACTGGGCAATGTTCATTTTGCTTGTATTTTGTGGAAAAAATTGAGAAGTATTAGAAATCTTTGAAAGTCGGGTAGAATTATGCACTAAAACAACCTGGATAAGTCAATTATGACCCTTCTGTTGTCCCTACCTGAATACATGTACCAAAGGAGCATCATAAATGACAATGAGAATATCAAGTTATTATCATGTTCAGTCTCACCAACTGCCATGTGTCCACTGACACTTGCCTGGATGATAGTATCCTGAAGTATATTAAATTCCTGGTCATGTTGATATGCTCACCTGCCCTGTATCAAGCTGTCCTCATTCCCAAGCCACTGGGATAACATTCTAATGAGAAATCATAGATCAATACTGGTCTCCATGTGCCTACAAATAATCCGAGGTGCTTTCTGCTCTGCTTCAGCATATGGCCAAAAGTTCATCCTTAAGGGGATGTTAAAATTTAGAACCAATGGTTTTAAATCACAACCTACTTCAGATTTAAAAGAGTGATGCTAAGTATTTAGAATTTACATGAACAGATTTGCAAACCAGTAATAGGTAACTAGTATTTAACTGAGCATCCCTTTTAAGAGGTAATAAATGGTTATATAACTTGCAGTGTAAAAAATACGTGTCATCTCCAAAATGCTTTTCTTCACCTCTACCCATCAGAAGCTTCCAAATTCCATGAATAGGGAATGAGGAACTGTAGGTAGAAAATGTAACAAAATAGGATAAAAATTATAGAAAATATATTCCTAACTAGATACTATCTTTATCTTTCCAAGAAGAAATGCCTTTTCTTATATTTGAATTCCATATACTAAGCAAAATCCTGTCAAATACATGGTCTTTCTACCTTATCTTTGGTAAGTATTCTTTAGTAAGCCCATGGGGGAAAGTTGCAAGGAAGGGCAATCAGAATCATCTCCCCTACTGCCGTTTTTATTGCAAAATTACTATGTCAAAAGTAATATAGGAGTTGGCCTGAAGAAACATTCCAAGAAGATAAAGGAAGCTTCTACACAACAAACACTTCTGCAAGTGTGCGACTCTTCCACCTATGTCTCCATAAATACCTCAGAGGCTACCCCAGTTTTGAAAACAAGGAATTCTTTACTATAAGTCATGTGGTCTTTGCCTCACTCCCAAAGCCTGAACTTAGAAAAACTATCTCTTCTATTAAAAACAGTTTTAATTATAAAAATATTTCTTTACCCCCAACTGATAGACTGTGATAATATTTTCTTTTGACTTAAGGATATGTTACTTATTGCAGTCTCTTAGTAATTTGCATGAAGCATTCATTAACTCTAAAATTCACACCAGAAAGCCATGTGAATGAGAACTCTGAAATGAATTAGTGAATGAGTGTGAACACTACTTTCCTGGCAATAAGATATTCACCTGAATTGATTTTTCTCAAAAACATAGGGTCTTGAACTTTAAATGGGCTGTGTGAATCTATTCTCTCAAGTTTTCTTGTCAATTTGATTCCCTTTCAATATCTTTTGATTGTAAGTGTCATTTATAGTTTTCCTCTAAGAGAACCATGAACTGATAATATTGTGGAGGAAGAGAGAAAAACTAAAAATGCGTGTAGACAGGTGTTGGAGGAACATAAGGTCAGAGCAAGTTTCCTAGCCATAGTGTACACTGGCTTTCTTTCCTGCAGAGCCTGATTCAGTGGAAAAGACTAACAACTCTCAGTCAGATAAAGAAAAAGTTACTAATAAAGCCCTCCAAGAAACACTATTTTAATGTATTCAGAAGCTGTTTAATAGAAAAGTTTACTTTCTTTATCTTCCAATGAAAATAGCAAGAAATATTTGTCTCAGTTTGTATATGCATTTGTTTTTAAACTCTTTCAGTATTGAAACTTTGTGCCATTGAAAAATGAATCATGCTTGCTTCTGTTCTTCCCACTCTCACGGACGCTTTTATCAAAATAGCGTTTCACACTAATCCCACTGAAACTGAGAAGTCTAATTCCAACTTGTCAAGGATGAGTTGAGTTGTGAAGCAACTGCCTGACAAGAGGCAGATGACATCTTTGTACAACAAGAAATGATATTTACTGCAGCTTTTGAGAGTTAGATGTACACAATTCTGGTTGTCTTATGGATGATGGACACTTGATACAATTTGTCGACAAAAGTATCTCATAAAAATGACTTTAATAAAAATCATGTCTCTCTAAATTCTATCTCATATTTTAATGCCTGGTTCCAATGTTATTCAAATGAATATAAACTACATCTAAGCATCATTCTCTTATAAATGCCTTTTCTCCTGCATTTTTTTACTATAATCGCCTAACTGTTGTAGTGATCCTTGGGTGTCTGTTGGGTAATGGTCTCCAGTGATGCCTACAGATACAGCAATATATAGATGGACATGTGCCTTGCATAAATCCCTGAGATTTTGATGTTTTACATATTTTCATGTATAGTTTAAATCATGTGCAGATTCCCCTTAATATTTAATATTTCAAAATGAATTGTTCTGTTTCATACATTTTAGCGAAAATGATGAGGATAATTAGTCTGTTCATGGTAAATTAAGATTTTCAGAATTTTATGACCCCCTCCCTGAGGACTAGCTTTCATGGTGCTAGAAAGCAGGACTATGCAAGCTTCTAGAGAAGGAAGACAATCAACAACCCAATACAGTTATGATGTCTATATGAACCACATCAGCAATCAGCATGGCACAACCACTGTATGGGTACAATAGGGGCACACTTACCTGTGGTAAACAACAGCTATACAGCTGAACTTTTAAAAGCTACTGGAAACCTAGCTAATTAGTCGTTTGTAGTGAAGTCATATTTATTGTAAGAGGAACTTAAAACCACTAATTATCTAAACTAGTGTAATCTCTAATAACCAGCTATAAAAATTTGTCCATAAAACCAAAGATAATTAGCCTTCAACCTCTCATCAAAGAAACTTCCTTTTTGTAGCCAATGGACTTCACTACAGAAAACCACAATAAAAAATGTAGACTTTATGAGACCCAAAATCAATGTGTAGAGCTATAAAATCATCCCATACCTAAGGATCAGTGAACATTGTAGAAGAGTAGCTAGATAGATTTTAAGAGCCAGAGGATCAGATCACAGTTTCCTGTGAGATTGTGTCTCCTAGTAAGCTCAGAAGCTACAGCTATAAACTGCCACCAATGTGACTAGCCAAATGTGAGCTGAACAATGATGACACCAATGAACATGCCAAATTCTATGAAGAAAAACCCATGAGGCTTCAACATTACACAAAATACTACAGGCAAGTGAGAAAAACTAGGAGCAGGAATGGTGGTCTTGCCCAGGGCAGAGCACATATGATCAGTTCTGAAAATGTGCCCTAAAAATGTACAGAGAAATAACATCATATGAGCTAAGCAGTCGACATTTATACATACATACATACATACATACGTAGTATGTATGTATGTGTATGTGTATATATATGTATATATGCATGTGTGTTCGATATGTGTATGTTTTATATTATATATACAAATATATGCACAAATATACATATGTATGCAATAACAATTTGTGAAACATGAGGCCATGAATTTTAATAAGAACAAGAAAACATTTGGGTAAATATGGGAGGGTTTAGAGAAATGAAAGGGAAAGTAGAAATGTAATTATATTATAATCTCAAATGCAGAGAAAAACACAGAATTCATAAGACCCTCTCTCAAGGAAGGTAGAAGGCAAAAAAAAAAATCAACAAATTTGTGTACTGATTTCCACGTGTGCACTGTGGCACACAAACCATTACATGTTCCCTTACAACAGAAATAACAATACATAAGAAGTTCCACTATTGCCAGATTATAAATTTACTGTTAAGGCACAATAATAAAAATACTACTGGCTGGAAGAAATGTAAATTATCTACAAGTAAAACCATGTATAGAGAATGTAGAATACCAAAACCAAACTCTCTGCTATATTGTATACAATGTAACAGTTATATATTATTTATTCATTAGTAGTTTGGCTTTTCAAAAATATATTTAAAAACCCCAAAGGTAGGAAGCATTTTTTACTGTTATTTTTTGATATTTTCTACATTCTTTGTTTACATTCCAAATGATTTCCCCTTTCGTGGTTCCCCCCTCCCTATAAGACCCATAAGCCCTCTTCCCTCCACCCATTCTCCAGTCAACCCCCTTCCATTTCTCTGTCCTGGTAATCGCCTGAATTGCTGCATAAAGCCTTTCCAGGACCAGGGCCCTCTCTTTCCTTTATCTTGGTAACCATTTGATATGTTAATTGTGCCTTGGGTATTCAGAGATTCCTGGGCTAATATCCACTTATCAGTGCCTGCATTCCATGTATGTTTTTTTGCGATTGGTTTACCTCACTTAGGATGATATTTTCCAGTTCCAACCATTTGCCTAAGTGTTTCATGAATTCATTGTTTTTAATTGCTGAGCAGTATATATTGTGAAAATATACCACATTTTCTGTTTCAATTCCTCCACTGAGTGACATCTGGGTTCTTTCCAGCTCTGGCTATTATAAATAAGGCTGCTATGAACATAGTGGAGCATGTGTCCTTATTGCATGCTAGGGAATCCTCTGGGTATATGCTGAGGAGTGGTATAACAGTGTCCTCTGGAAGTGTCATGCCCAGTTTTCTGATGAACAGCCAGACTGATTTCCAGAGTGGTTGTACCACCTTGAAATCCCATCAGCAGTGGAGGAGTGTTCAGGATTGTTTTGATTTGCATTTCCCTAATGACAAAAGATGTTGAACATTTCTTAAGGTGCTTCTCAGCCATTTGAAATTCTTCAGGTGAAAATTCTTTGTTTAGCTTTGTACCCCATTTTTTTAATTTTTATTTTCTATATTCTATGTTTACATTCCAAAGATTTTTTTTTAATTTTTATTTTCTATGTTCTATGTTTACATTCCAAAGGCTTTCCCCTTTCCCAGTTCCCACCCACCATAGTTCCCATAGTTCCTCTCCCCCCCCAACTGTTCCCCAATCATTCCCCCTCCCCCCTCGGTTTCTTTACTAAACTGGATGCAATCTTTACAGGTCCAAAGACTTTCCCCTTTCCCAGCTCCCCCCCAGCATACATCCCATAATTCCTCTCCCCCCCCCAAATATTCCCCAATCATTCCCCCTCCCCCCATGGTTTCTCTACAAAAGTGGATCCAATCTTTACAGGCCCAGGGTACTCTCCTTTCTTCTTCTTGGGAATCATTTGACTTGCTAATTTTGCCTTGAGTATTTAGGGCTTCTGGGCTCATTAGTATCCACTTATCAGTGATTGCATTTCATGTGTATTCTTTTGTGATTGGGTTAACTCACTCAGGATGATATTTTCCAGGTCTAACCATTTACCTACAAATTGCATGAATTCATTATTTTTAATTGCTGAGTAGTATTCCATTGTATAAATATACCACATTTTCTGTATCCATTCCTTTTTTGAGGATATTTGGGCTCCTTCCAATTTCTGGCTATTATAAACAAGGCTGCTATAAACACAGTGGAGCATGTGTCTTTATTGTATGCAGGGGAACCCTCTGGGTATATGCCCAGGAGTGGTATGCCAGGGTCCTCTGGAAGTGACATGCCCAATTTTCTGAGGAACCGCCAAACTGATTTCCAGAGCGGTTTTACCATTTTGCAATCCCACCAAAAGTGGAGGAGTGTTCCTCTTTCTCCACATCCTCGCCAGCACTTGTCTCTTGAGTTTTTTTTTTTTTTTTTTGGTGGGTTTTTCGAGACAGGGTTTCTCTGTATAGCCTTGGCTGTCCTGGAACTCACTCTGTAGACCAGGCTGGCCTCGAACTCAGAAATCCACCTGCCTCTGCCTCCCAAGTGCTGGGATTACAGGCGTGCGCCACCACCGCCCGGCTTGAGTTTTTAATCTTAGCCATTCTGACTGGTGTGAGGTGGAATCTCAGGGTTGTTTTGATTTGCATTTCCCTGATGACTAATGATGTTGAACATCTCTTAAGGTGTTTCTCGGCCATCCGAATTTCTTCTGGTGAAAATTCTTTGTTTAGCTCTGTACCCCATTTTTTGATAGGGTTATTTGGTTCTTTGCAGTCTAACTTCTTGAGTTCTTTGTATATATTGGATATTAGCCCTCTGTCGGATGTGGGGTTGGTGAAGATCTTTTCCCACTTTGTTGGTTGCCGTTTTGTCCTTCTGACAGTGTACTTTGCCTTGCAGAAACTTTGTAATTTTATGAGGTCCCATTTGTCAATTCTTGATCTTAGAGCATAAGCTATTGGTGATCTGTTCAAGAACTTTCCCTCTGTGGCCATGTCCTCCAGGGTCTTTCCAAGTTTCTTTTCTAATAGTTTCAGTGTTTCTGGTTTTATGTGGAGGTCCTCAGAAAATGGAAAAATATTTCTTGCTCCTGGATTGGCAGGATCAATATAGTAAAAATGGCCATCTTGCCAAAAGCAATATACGGATTCAATGAGATCCCCATCAAAATCCCAACTCAATTCTTCATAGATCTAGAAAGAGCAATTCTCAAATTCATCTGGAGCAACAAAAAACCCAGGATAGCTAAAACTATTCTCCACAATAAAAGGACTTCTAGGGGAATCAATATCCCTGACCTTAAGCAGTACTACAGAGCAATTGTGTTAAACTGCATGGTATTGGTACAGCAACAGGCAAGTAGACCAATGGAATAGGATTGAAGGCCCAGAAATTAACCCACAGACTTATGGTTACTTGATCTTTGATAAAGGAGCCACAACCATCAGTGGAATAAAGATAGCCTTTTCAACAAATGGTGCTGGTTCAACTGGAGTCAACATGCAGAAGAATGCAAATTGACCCACTCTTATCTCTTTGCACTATGATCAACTCCAAGTGGATCATGTACCCCATTTTTTAATACTGTAGTTTGGCTCTCAGGAGTCAAACTTCTTGAGTTCTTTGTATATATTGGATATTAGCTCTCTGTCAGATGTAGGGTTAGTGAAGATCTTTTTCTAATTTGTTGATTGCCATTTTGTCCCATTGAAAGTATCCTTTGCCTTACAGAAACTTTGTAATTTTATGAAGTCCTATTTGTCAATTCTTGATCTTAGAGCATAAGCTATTGGTGTTCTGTTCAGGAACTTTTCCCCTGTGCCCATGTCCTAAAGGGTCTTCCCCAGTTTCTTTTCTATTAGTGTCAGTGTGTCTGGTTTTATGTGGTGGTTCTTGATCTACTTGGACTTAAGGTTAGTACAAGGAGATAAGAATGGATGGATTTACATTATTCTGCATGCTGAATTCCAGTTGAACCATCACCATTTGTTGAAAAGGCTGTTTTTTCCACTGGATGGTTTTAGCCCCTTTGTGGAAGATCAAGTGACAATAGGTATGTGGGTTCATTTCTGGGTCTTTAATTCTATTCCATTGATCTACCTGCCTGTCACTATACCAATACCATGCAGTTTTTAACACTATTGCTCAGTAGTACTGCTTGAGGTCAGGGATACTGATTTCCTTTTTTTTTTTTTTTAACTGTTGAGAATAGTCTTAGCTATCCTGGGTTTTTTGTTATTCCAGATGAATTTGAGAATTGCTCTTTCTAAATCTATGAAGAATTAATTTGGGATTTTGATGGAGATTGCATTGAATTGGTATATTGCTTTTGGCAAGATGGCCATTTTTACTATATTAATCCATGAGCATGGAAGATTTTCCATTTTCTGAGGTCTTCTTCAATTTCCTTCTTCAGAAACCCAAAGTTCTAGTCATACTGATTTTTCATTTGTTTGGTTAGTCACACCAAGATACTTTATATTGTTTGTAGCTATTGTGAAGGATGACATTTCCCTAATTTATTTCTCTGCCTGCTTATCTTCTTTCATTTGAGTGTAGGAAGTCTACTGATTTGCTTGAGTTGATTTTATAACCAACCACTTGGCTGAAGTTGTTTCTCAGCTGTAGCATTACTGTGTTGGAGTTTTTTGGGTCACTTAAATATACTATCATCTCATCTGCGAGTAGTGATAGTTTGACTTCTTCCAAAAAATCTGGAGGAAATGGACAATTTACTAGACAGATATGAAATACCAGAATTAAATAAGGATCAAATAGATCATCTAAACAGTCCCATAACCCCTAAAGAAATAGAAGTGGTCATTAAAATTCTTCCAACCAAAAAAAGCATAGGACCAGATAGTTTTAATGCAGATTTTTTTTTATTTTTTTCTATATTCTTTGTTTACATTCCAAAGGCTTTCCCCTTTCCCAGTTCCCCCTTTCCCATTTGTCCCATAAGTCCTCTCCCCCCTCCGCCCCTGGCTATTCCCCAATCACCCCCTACCATTTCTCTGTTCTGGTCCTCTCCTACAAAACTGGATCTAGTCTTTTCAGGACCAGGGTCTTCTCCTTCCTTCTTCTTGGGAATCTTTTGACTTGCTAATTGTGCCTTGAGTATTCAGAGCTTCTGGGCTCATTAATATCCACTTATCAGTGATTGCATTTCATGTGTATTCTTTTGTGATTGGGTTAATTCACTTAGGATGATATTTTCCAGACACAACCATTTGCCTACAAATTGCATGAATTCATTATTTTTAATTGCTGAGTAGTATTCCATTGTATAAATATGCCACATTTTCTGTATCCATTCCTCCTTTGAGGGACATCTGGGCTCCTTCCAACTTCTGGTTATTATAAACAAGGCTGCTATGAGCATATTGGAGCATGTGTCTTTATTGTATGCAGGGGAATCTTCTGGGTATATGCCCAGGAGTGGTATGACAGGGTCCTCTGGAAGTGCCATGCCCAATTTTCTGAGGAACCGGATTGCAGAATTCTATCAGACCTCAAAGAAGACCTAACACCAATACTCTTTAAACTATTCTACAAAATAGAAACAGAGGGAACAGTACCCAACTTGTTCTATGAAGCCACAATTACACTGATACCAAAACCACACAAAGATCCAACAAAGAAAGAGAACTTCAGCCAATTTCCCTTATGAATATCAGTGCAAAAATACTCAAAAAAATTCTGGCCAACCGAATACAAGAACATATAAAACAACCATTTACCATGATCAAGTAGGCTTCATCCCAGGGATGCAGGGATGGTTCAATATATAGAAATCCATCAATGCAATACACTATATAAACAAACTCAAAAAAAAAAACACATAGGCATTTCATTAGTTGCTGAAAAAGCATTTGATAAAATTCAGCATCCTTTCATGCTAAACATCTTGGAAAGAACATGAATTCAAGGCCCATACCTAAACATAGTAAAAACAATATACAGCAATCTGGTAGCTAACATCAAACTAAATGGAGAGAAACTTGAAGCAATCCCACTAAAATCAGGGACTAGACAAGGCTGCCCCCTCTCTCCATATCTTTTCAATATACTACTTGAAGTTCTAGCTAGAGTAAGTAGACAACATAAGGAAGCAAGTTTAATACAGTGAACCGTTTTGAAATCTGCAGCATTTGAAGCTTGTATGTTTGAGTGTATGGGGAGTATCAATCCCTTCTTTTCAAAATCATTTAGTTTTAAACACTTTTAAATTTTATGTTTGCTCCATAGTCCTGTAAATTTAACATTCCATGTAATAATTCAAAGCAAAAAGAAATCACGCTTCCACATCCTGGTCTTTTTAAATCCAGTTTCACTACTGAGAAGAGTTATTCTCCTGTATTTTGATGTATTTTCAGTTGCTCAAAATTGATAAAAGTAGGCAGGCACTGTTTAGTCAGTGAAATGTTTCCTGAAAGAGAAGTCGATAGTTTTCTTCAATGAAAATAAGAGCTAGTATTTTAACACATTGTACCTTGTCAGTCCCTGTCTTCCCATGATGTCAGAAGTCCTGGTTCTCTCTCTCTCTCTCTCTCTCTCTCTCTCTCTCTCTCTCTCTCTCTCTCTGTGTGTGTGTGTGTGTGTGTGTGTGTGTGTGTGTGTATGTGTGTGTGTGTGTATGCACAAATGTGGTCACTTTTGGTACAGGTGTTTGATGCACATGTGAAGGCCAGGGGTTGATATTGAGTGTCTTCTTCAATCACTGTCTCCATTTGTGGATGTGTATTACTTTGTCATATTTAATTAAATCCCCCATCTTTTATCCAACAAGAATTTGATGGAGATAAATCCATTCACACTTGCCTGTGGGGTGGATGAGAGGTTTTAAGGAAATGCAGACATTTTGCTTTTTGGCTTTTCCCTGCTTTACTGTTTTCTCATAAGGAAGTGCTAGATAGTGCACCAGGGGATGATGGCAAAGTGTAAATATATGAAGGCTGGAGAGGTGCTCAGTGGCTGAGTGCATCCTGCTCTTGCACAGGGCCTAAGTGCAGTTCCTGACTTTCATTTTGAGCTACTTACACTTGCATAGAACTCTAGCTCCTGGGGATCTCATTGCCCTTTTCTTTTTTTTTCTTTTCTTTTTTTTCTTTCCTTTCCTTTCCTTCCCTTCCCTTCCCTTTCTTCCCTTTCCCTTTCCTTTCCTTTCCTTTCCTTTCCTTTCCTTTCCTTTCCTTTCCTTTCCTTTCCTTTCCTTTCCTTCCCTTCCCTTCCCTTCCCTTCCCTTCCCTTCCCTTCCCTTCCCTTCCCTTCCCTTCCCTTCCTTTCCCTTCCCTTTCCTTTCCATTTATTTCCTTTTCCTTTCTTTCCATTTATTTCCTTTTCTTTTCTTTCCTTTTCTTTCCTTTTCTTTTCTTTTCTTTTCTTTCCTTTCTTTTCTTTTCCTTTTTGTTGTTTCCATTCTTCATTTTACTGAAAATAGATTTCTTTTTCTCATGTAATATATCCAGATTACAGTTTCCCCTGCCTTTATTTCTGGCCTTTCAGCAGCTCCTCTGCCACCTCCATTCACCCCCTTTCTGTCTCCCATTAGAAAACTAATGGGCTACTAAGAATTATACTAAATATGATATGATATAATCTGCTATGATATGATTAGATAAAACAAAATTAATACATCAGAATTGTACAAAACAAACACATAAAGGAAAGTAGCCCAAGAAAAGGCAAAAGAAACAGAAACACCCTTTTGGCACACTTAGGAATCCCATAAAAATGCTAAGTGTAAATACAGAATATACACACAAGGGACCTAAAAAAGAAAAAAGAAAAATACATAAATACATAAATAAAAAATAGCAAGATAAAATTTTGGAAATGCCCAACCTTTCAAGACAAGAGACTTCTAAAGCTGCCATTGAGTTTGTTTTCTGTTGGCAATATGCTGCCAGGCACTCAGCCTACACTGAAGAGCAGTTTGCTTCCCCAGTGACACTCTGTTGGAGGAAGCTAAATTTTTATTTGAAAGTAGTTATCATTTGGAGATTGCTTCTGGGTTAGGAATAGGGTATGTGCCCACTTCATACAGCTCTAGGGGCCCCATCTGTTAGAGAACCATGCAGGTTCTGAGAATCATGTCTTCATCTCTGTGAGTTTATGCAGTTTATACACGCTTGTGCCATCTTGTGTGTAGAAGACCTTGCTTCTTGGATGTCTTCCACCCCTCTGGCTCTTATATTCCTTCTACCTCCTCTTATTCAGGGTACCATGAGCCATGAGGGGAGAGACTTGAGAGAGACTCTTCATTTATGGCTGAGTGTTCCAAGGTCACTCACTCTGCATACTGTCTGGCTGTGGGTCTTTGATTTTGTTCCCTTCTTCTCTGGGAGGAAGCTTCTCTGATGATGGATTGTTCCTATCTTGTCCCTGCAGGCACCTGCACTTACATGGAAACACCACTACACAGAAACATAAACATGCACATAAATTTAAAAAAAAACCAAAAAAGAAAAACCCAAATAGCATTTAAAATACACTCTTGAATTGTGGGAAAGAGTAAGCAAAGATTTCTCTGTAGGGACTAGAAGAAAAGAGTACCTAGTCTTTTACTACTTATTTAACACAGCCTTTTAATCTCTCACCAGAGCAATCAAAGAAAGAAATAAGGGGCATCCAAATTGGAAAAGAGGACAGCAGATCATTATTACTAGGGATGACAGTGATTCCCAGACCAAAGCAAGTTTGATTAGAATAAAATATGATTAAATAATTACAACTCGAGTTTAGTAAAGTTAAAGCCACAGAGTTGCATGGAGAAAACAGCACCAGAGCTGGAGAGTAGGCTCTTGGTACTTAAGAGTGCTTGAGGCTCTTGTAGAAGTCCTGAGTTAGGTTCCCAGCACCATGTCAGGTGGCTGACCACCACCTGTACTTCCAGCTCTATGGGTACCAGCATACATCTGTGCAGATACTCAGACCCATAAATAAAAATAAAATCCCAGTGAAAGGAAGCCTACAGAGTCATGTTTTATACCAGTAGTGAGTGATCTAAAGCAGAGAAACAGAGACAGCAATAGCTCGAGGAACCCCAGAAAACAAATGAAACTCTTTAGTGCAGAGGACTAGGAGGGCAGCACCAATAGCTGCCAGGCTCCCTGGCATCTTTTATTCTCTGACTCTCCATCCTTTCTCCACACTCTTCCCTTCTATCCAGAGAGAAGTGGACTGAAAGCCTGGGTCTTGAGATTTATACTGGCATTACACTGCCCCACGATGTACACAGAAGGAGTCCTGTCTTTGAATGTATCACTTTGCAGAAGTGGGATGCACCTTAAACAGGGGCTGTGACAGGTAAACAGAGAGGAGCACTGCGACATTTCTCTACTGATTCCTGAGAGCCAGCAGACCTTGGTTAACAATGTAACATTGTAAGTGCTGGAGAGATAGTCAGCTATTGAAGCACTTGTTGCTCTTCCAGAAGTCAGAGTTCATTTCCAAGTACCTATATCTAGTGGCTTTCAATGGCATGCAACTCCAGCTTCAGGGGATCTGATGCCCTTTTTTTTTTTTTTTGCTTTTGCAGACATGCATGTATGTGTGCACAGAAATGTACCCTTGAAAATAAATAAAATAAATCTTTAAAACATAAATTACCTGTTGCATACATGAATAGCTCTGAAACCCACCAATTTATCGAAGTCCTAAGCAACTGGTGCAACAGTCATAAATAAAAGCACTTCACCTTACTCTCCTTTATCATTATGCAGTTTTGTCATAACAAGAGCTTCCTGCTCAGAGAAAGATAACAAAATTTCACATTTCAGAGCATGCACGCAAAGTAGCTGAAATGAAGTGTCTGACACCTTAAACCAACACATCTGTTGTTCCTCTGATGTTTGTGTCAGGAGTATTCCACAAAACTTTTTTTTTTTCAAAAAAAGTACTTCATATTGTTGTATGTGGCTGATCACTTCCTGGTGTTCCAAATGTATCTTAGCCAAAACTAGTGATTGATGTAACTTCAATATTTTCTGGAAACCTTTATATATAGTAGTGGTTGGTCCTGTAGGTCTACATTTCCTGGCATGGATAGAAAGGTAAGCTCAACTCTGTTGCTTGACCTAATTTTTCATTGCACTGTTAGCATGCGTAGTTCAGTAAGACAATGTAAAACACCCTCATTAATAAGATTCTGCTACTTTCAATTCAATTTATTCCTTAGCAGAAAAGCCTCAACTTATGATCAGTAGAAAGATTTCTTACTGTCTACATTCTTTCTAGTAAACTATTGAAAGGCCAATAGATTTCATTATAATTGTCTAGTTTGCTGTACTTTCAAGCACTTATTGGTGTGCAGATTTTGTTTTTGAGGGAGAATCTGGAAACATTCTTCTGTGTGGCAAAAAGGGCCTTCCTGACACATTATCAGAAAACTTTCTCAAGGCAGGTCCAGAGTAAAACTATAGGTGCACTTCCTACCATGTGGTAAACAGAATCTGCTGACTTGATATAAAACTGGATGTGTTGTCCTCCAGAACAATAAAAGAAAAGTCACAATTAGCAAGTCAAAAGATTCCCAAGAAGAAGGAAGGAGAGGACCCTGGTCCTGAAAGGACTGGATCCAGTTTTGTAGGAGAGTACCAGAATAGTGCAGAGAAATGGTGGGGTGGTGATTGGAGAATAGGCAGGGGGTGGGGTGGGGTGGAAGAGGACATATAGGAAATATGGTGAGGGGGGAACTGGGAAAGGGGAAAGTCTTCGGAATGTAATCAAAGAATATAGAAAATTTAAAAAAGTTAAAAAGAAAGAAAGAAAGAAAGAAAGAAAGAAAGAAAGAAAGAAAGAAAGAAAGAAAGAAAACCAAGGAACAACTGTAATGAAAACAGCAAAATCTTATCAAAATGAAATGTGTAGTTCATCTGGGAGATCAGACTTTTAGAAAAGACACAGGAAGACAAGCAGCCTGACACTGTGTGGCTATGGATCAAGATTTGGGTTTGGGAAGTTGAGAGAGTAATGGTGGGCACCAGAGTCTGCTGCCAGTAAGGGTAGAGAGATACAGAGAAAGGGTGGCCAATGGTTGAAGCATCACATGTGGAGGAATAAACTGTGGCTTTGTGCTGAGCTGTCTCAGATAACTGTCCATAATAGGTAACTGAATATCTCCAAAGCGCTAGACATAGTCATTTAAAAAAGATTTTACATGTGTAGCTCTCTCTCTCTCTCTCTCTCTCTCTCTCTCTCTCTCTCTCTCTCTCTCTCTCTGTGTGTGTGTGTGTGTGTGTGTGTGTGTGTGTGTGTGTGTGTGTCTTTTATTCTCAGATCCATAGTTACTCTGGGCAGGTGACTGGAATTATGATCCACCAGGAGCATAAAGTGGAGTAGATAAAAACTCATACTACATAGGCCACCTATATATGGGCAAGAACCCATTTTTAAAAATAATTTAGGAATGGAATACAAACACTCAAGGATATAGTTTAGGAGGGGAGAGAACTGGTTTCTCAGCCAGCAGAGTTGAGTCGTGGATTCCTGGTCATGAAACTAGAAAAAAAGAACACAGCCACCAGAGAAAGAAAGCCTCAGTTTAGAGATGCTAGGAAACCCTGCTATGCAAAGAGGCTGACTGGTTCCCTGACCAGGTGCTAGGAGGGAGGCAATGAGAAGAAGACAATAAAAGCCACCTGTCTTCAGCCAGCAAAATCTAAAAGGATGGAGGTTTATAATTTTGAATTAATTATTTTTAAAGAATAGAGAGTGTATAATGGTAATTTTTAAAATGTTCTTAAATATACAGAAATATTAAAATCCGCAGAAGGGAGAAGGTAGGGAGAGTGAATGAAAGACTGTTTTAAAGAAACTTAAAATTCTTGCCAGGGCAAATTCTCAAATGGGTCCACATGGGATTTCTGGGATTGCCCAGGATGGTATGACAGAAATAAAATGTGGAAATGCACTTATACAGCAAGTAGACTGGAATTAAACTTTAAAGTTAAATACAGGGATTTAAGGAGCTTTCACTCCTTACATTATAGATTGAAAAGCAGGAGATGGTGAAGAAACACTGTCTCAGTGGTTAATATGTGTTTAGATTACTTTAATGGCTTTGAATTCTTTTGGTGATCAAAATGTGTTTGGTTATGACCTCTGGGAGAGAAGTCAGGCTATACCTCTAATGGTTTAGTTACTGGACCAAGGACATGCTCTTTTGGAAGAGGGTCTCCAGTTTTGCTGACAGGGAAGGATAAAAGGGCTTGGTCACCTTCCAGAGTGATAAGGATCAGATGTGACAGGGGAAGACCCCTGATAATATCAAAAAAATTCAAGAAAATCAAACAGGACAGGTAAATTGATCTGCTAATTCCTTGGCATGGGAACCACACAATAACTGACTTAAACATAAAAAAATGACAGCTTTGGCAAGATTCATCCAGAGATACTGAAATGATGCTGTCTCCAGACTTGCTACTGATTCCAGATGATCTCACCTAATCCAACCTTTCAGACATATCCAGTCAGAACTTCAGTCAGGCCCCAAGCCTGAATAACAGTTGCTAAAATAGCTTTGTTAAGTCTAACCAGTTTTTCTAATTTTCCTACACCTCCCCATTCCCTTAAAAAATTTCTCATTGGCTCTATTACACAGGAAGGAGTCATGGAGAGTTGTCAATCCAATTCCCTGAGTTTGAGTGACTGGTTATGGTTATTTATAAAAATTATAAATAGGTTGTCATTTTAAAGGATAATTTGGAAATACTCATAATTTTGAACAGCGAAGAAATAGATAGACTAGATCACTAATTGTATTCTTGAAAAAAGCATTGTATAGTCATAAGCTAACATTGATAGAAATCTTTGTAATTGATGAAAAATTGAAGTTATAATTTCTTACATTGTTATAGAATTTATGTATTCATATAGAATTAAGGTATTCCATGGTATAAATTTGTATATTGATATAAAATTTGATAGTAATATTGTTACTCTTAGATAGACATTGTGTTTATGTAACTAATTTAAGAATAAAATACTTTAACCCAGTCCTTCTAATAGCTGCTGTCACAAACTGTTTAAGATAATTAAGTAACACAAGTTAAGGGCCAGATAGTAAACTCATGGTTATATTAGATTCTGATTTAATTATAATAAGTGTTTTCAATTTACTCTAATATAAATGAATAAGAGTATTTAAGGTTTAACAGTTCAGAAATAATTCACATATGTAGTCTTCAAAAGCATCAGAAATCCACAGAATGTGACATTTAATGATGCTTCTTTATTTAGGATCATTTGGCAAGGAGATAAATCTTCCCCTGACAGTTTCCCCATTCTCCTCCAAAGAAGGATTAAGCATCTTTACCTCCAGGTGAAGTTGCTTATCATGGCAAAGTAGCCACTGGGAAGAAATTGACTTATTTATCTACAGACAAAAAATAATGTACAGGAAAAGACACACAATGCAGGAGAGTTGAAAGCTTAGCTCTGCCAATACAGGAAAAAATAGTCCTTCATAGTTCCTGCAACATTTCAAGGTCTGTCAGATGGTTTTGGTCCAGAAGGCTGAAGATAGATCGCCCAATGTTATAGGAAATTAGGGGCTATCCAGATAGTCAGTTGTCTTTACAATTTAAGTTTTAGAAGCGTTCTGCTTGTACTTCCATCTAGGAGATTTAGAAACTGGAGGTAGAGCAAGCTTCCTAACAAGAATCACCATATCAGAGAGCTCTAAGTTGGATTGAAACACCTTGCCTCAATGAGTAAGATACAATAGGGATGGATCAAGACATTGACTTTGTTTCTCCACAAGCATATGCACACACATTTTCAGACATCCACACGTGTGAGTCTACATATATACAAACATGCATAACACACATATCCAAGCCTATACCTACACAAACACATGCAACATATAAACACACAAACACACTGGCACATAAACACATGCACACACTTATACAGAGGAAAATCTACATATGGTCTTGATACAGAATATCTACTTATATTTTTCCTGGCATGTCAGAAATGATCAGAATAAAGGGATTAAACATTATTATCTGGATTTTGTTCAATGGAAACCACAAATATCTAAAAGCAGGCTTTTAATGATTGCACAAAATTCAGATTTTAAATTTAAATTTTCCTTACTGTTCTTGGTTGGTCTGTGCTTGATTATAATTGTTCCTATGACTTCACTGGAAAAATCTGAATGCTATGCACTGACTGTGGAGGAGAAGCATGTGTATTGCTAGAGGTAAAGTCTGGAAAAATGATCCAGTAAAAACTTAAAGTCCAGAGAAGAAAACAGGGATACACAGGACTTACTGACAAAACACACACATTAAGTGATACGTTTATCACTGTTTATCAGTTTATACAACAATCCTTTGGGCTTTCTCTGGAATCTACAGATTGTAGACATAGGGCTGTTTCATGACACAGGACAGATCATATCCTGAGTGATTCAGAGCAAATGTTCTGGGGTTGAAGAGATGGATCAATGTGTAAGAACTCAAGTTATACAGACATGAGTTCAGATCTCAGCACATATGTAACAGCCAGCCATGGCAAGGGTGCATGTATTCACAGCACTGCCTGGGGCAAAGAGTGGAAGATGGCATGTCTTGGAGGCATAAAACACACATCACCCTCTGACCTGGGAGCCAGGCATGCGAGAAAAGAACAAAGAATAAAACAAGTCTGAAGCAATTTGGTTAAATACTTATATTAATGAGTAAGTAGGATAAATTCAGATGCCTAGGAAGGAAGGAGAGTGAGACAGAGCAATAAATCAAAGCCATAAAAGCCATGGCATTCTATCAAAAATTAAAGGAAAAGCATGAAAAGAAAATATGTCGCTGTGGCTGCAAATAAATAAACAAAGGGTATTGGAAGCTACCACTGAGAACTGGAAGCTTTTCTTAATATAGATTACGTTAACCTTGACTAAATTTTGATTACAAGGTTCATTCTCTCAGTATCTGTGCATCAATTCATATGTGGAAAACAGTAGCATCCTGGCTACCTGTGACTCCTCAGATGAGTTGCTGAAGCCATTGCCTGTACAAACAATAACTCAAAATGAACCAAGAAGTTTCTTTCAACATTTTGTTCTTGTTCACAGGGATAAGGAGTGGGGTAAACATCTTATTGTTGTTTTAATTTTTTAATATATTCTTTCACAATTTCATAACACACACACACATCCCCCCACACCCACACATATACACACATAAATACACATGCCACACAATCATGACTTTGCACATATTGAGCATATTTTCACCTGTTACTCTCTTATCTCTACCTCTTATTTCTAAAGCCTTCTTTCTAACAAGTGCCACGTTCATTTTTGTTTTGATGTTTTATTATGGTCTGTGACATTTGATCAGTGTTGCCTGCATAAAAATGGCTTGGTTATTTGCTCAAGTAAGGGCCACTTAACAAGGGCTACTGACAAAAGTGACTCCTTCGTTCATGGTCACCATTAACTATGTGTGACTCCTCAGAGAGAAGAATGGTCTTACTAATTCTCCTCTATCCATAATTTAAAGTTGAAGGACACCTGGGCAGATTGTCACTGATGGGTAACTTCCTGTGGGCAACAGATCTGTCTTGTCCAGAAGGCAGATATAAGACGGAATAATATTAGGAATAGATTAGGGAACATGACTGCTTAGATTTCTGTCTTAGTAAGACTACCAAGAAAGCTGACACATTATATATGTAAAGGCCATCCTCTTTCCTCTCTGCTTCTGCTATCATATGCAAGATTATAATCAGGAGACTTTTAGTAATGCTGGGACGTACAGTAAATTCATATTCTTCCCAGGAAAAGGACAATGAGGTCATTTAACTTTAAGGAGCAATCTCTCTCTCAGTAGACCTAAGGTTTCCCTGCAGCCTCCTTTCTTTCCTATCCCAGAAAAAAAATGTTAAAATATGGTGATTGATATCAAACCACTGGTACCAACACTCTGGGCCTAACAGCCTCCAGTTCCAATTCATCGAACTTTCATCTCAAAGCAGTTGTGAGTCAGTTACTGATTCCCCCTATGGAGTTTAACAGAGCATCTGCAGTCGTAGCTATGCAAAGTTGCTGAAAACTGATTTTTTTGGTGCTAAATTGCAGACTATGTTCTTGCACTTTCATAGACTTAACATGAGCATATCCTTATAGGTGCATTTATAACTCCAATCAGAAATTCAATCAAATTTTACGTTACACTGTTTAAAAGTTGTGACTTTAATATTATAGAGAAAATGGTGAATTGGTAAATTCTTTTCCTGTGCAGTGCTAAATTTTCTGGCAGAAAGCACACGAGATAGGAAAAGATGAATATATTTTATAATTTGTATTGTGTAGGTTACATTTTTGGCTATATTAGTTACTTCTCTTATTGCAATTATAAAAATTAAATATACCTTTAAAATGCAAGCTAAAGGAAGGAAGGTTTATTTTGGTTTATGGTTGAGAACCCAGTCTATCATGCTGAGGAGGGAGTGGCATCATGCATATGAGGAACCTGAGCACATTGCATCTGCAGTCAGGAAACAGGGAGACCCAAGTCCATAGAATGGTCCTGCTCAGCTGTAAGGTGGGTCTTCTAGTTCAAGGTTCAATCAGAGACCCTGTGCCAAAGGGATATGGCAAGAAGAGTTAGTGCAGGACACTTGACATTCTTTCTGGCATCTGTGTTTGAACATGGGAGGATATTCATCTGCACATGCAAACAAACCACACACACATATACTACAATAATAAACACACAAACAATAACAATAATCCAATCAGAAAAGCAGCATGCTAATTGTGACTGATTATAGTCACCTCTATGCCAATACAATTATAAAACATGCTTCTTAATATTCCTTTACAGGAAGGGCTCAAGGCAGGCAAGAGGGCCCAGGTCTTGGGATAGCTATCACAGAATTGTACGGCTTAAGCAATTATTTGAATAAAGAGATAATTAATTGAAGTCAAATATATTTGAGCTCTCTAAATAAAGAGCTAACTTGCCAATACTGGCCATTAAAAATTTAACTATGTCAAGATCTCCTTTACACAACTCAGTGTTATGTAAATTAGTCTTTATAATAATACTCAAGAAATGCAGAGTCACTAGCAAGGTATGAAAATATTTTTAGTAATGTACTTGTATGTGATACAATAAAGTCCTCTCTGTGCTGGTATGTGTATTAAATGAGGTATTGGGTGTGTATGTTTGATGTTTAAGAGTGTGGTATGCATGATAGCTTGTTTATGTGCATGTGTATAGAATGTCATGCATGTGTGACTGACATGTGTGCACATGATCTTGTGGTGTGTGTGCAGTGGTGTGTATGGATTGGTAGAACAGAGGAAAATATTGTGGATTTTGATTTCCATGTTCCGTCTCATTCAGAGGTAGATTTTTCCTTCTTTGACTACAGAGTTCCTGGGAACATCTGTCATCTCCCACCTCCCATTTCTCCCTGGGGCTGTTAGGATAACAGATATGAGGTCCTGTCTAGCTTTTCCCATGGGTGCTAAGGGTGCAAACTCAGTGGCCCACAATTCTGCGAATCGCAGCAAGTGCTTTTATTCACCGAACCATCCCCCAGCCCTAAAAACAAATTATTAGGCAGTGTTCTTTATCATCAGAACAAGTAGCCCCAAATAAACCAAGAACAGGGAGAAACAAAACTCAGCCTTCTAATTTATAACCCATAAACAATGACGTTTGTGTGGAGACATTTATTAGAACATAATGTGGAAAGGTTGCAGTTTATCTCAAGGAAACATTTTGGTGTATATCAACAAATAAATATTAAATTGCAAGCATGGATTAAGTATGAAGCCGGGTCATAAATAAAAGGCAGTTGGAGCAATAGGCAAGACATGATTCAGGCAGAATTAGACATTTTGAAAAGAACATTTTTCAGGAGGAAAAAAGAAAATGGTGGGAACCAAACATTTGTTCGAATATCACTTATTGAGCAGTATTCTCTGGTTAGCTACAGCTCTAACAAAGAGAAGAAGAATGCTCTGAAAAGATGCGTCTTTGGGAGAGGGGAGGCTAACAGGAGTATAGTCAGATTTTAAGGTTTTTAGTAACTTGAAAAGCAGTCATAAAATTGTACATTTTAATGAGTTTACAAATTGAATGGCATAAATTCACAAATGTTAGAAACATTTTAAATTATTTAAACTTTCCTTTCTCTTAATATGAATGTATTCTCATCTTAACCATTTTGACCACCCAAAATAAAACAGGTTTATTGTATTCAATAAGTATAATGATTTGGCTTCAGCTTTTGGAAACTGTGCCTTTATTGGTTGGTTTAACCTCAACAGTATAATTCCGAGTAAAATTATTTATTTCTTGTGTGTGTGTGTGTGTGTGTGTGTGTGTGTGTGTGTACAGGGCTGTGCACACCCACTTGGGTCATAGAAAAACTTGTTTAGGTAAGTACTCTCTTTCCCCCATCACGTGGTTTCTAAGAATTGAACTCAGGCCACCATGTGTCATCACAGGCAAGATTACCAGCTGAACCATCATGCCAGCTCAGTAGCCTTCTGATAGTTCAATTACTTTGCATGGTTGAGTGTTCCACTTTAAACCACAACTTTAAAGAGTTTAGAAACTGAGAAAGAACTCGGTGGGATCAAATATAATTCAAATAATTCAAATAATTGTACCTTAAGTTCTTAATGTACATTGGTATTTCATATACATGCCTACTATAAGCTTGAGATGTCTCCATGTTCATATTTCAGATTATTTTTGCATTGCCATAAAAATAAGATTGGGGTCCTGGGACATTTATTGGAATAAAAAGTAAATATGCTTTCACAACTTTAATATATTATTACTTTGTATGTATATACACATGCACATGCATTCCACAGTGTGCATGTGGTGGTCAGAGGTGAATTTTCAAAGTTCTCTCCTTCAACCATGGGTTCCAGGGATCAAAGTTAGGCCATCAGGTTTATAGGGCAATTGCTTTTACTGCCGGCCTATAAAATGCAATTGAAAGACAGTCAGGTGGCATAATTTAAAACTAATTGAGAATACTAGTTAGCTTCAGGGAATGGAAATAAAATGAAGAGACAAGATAGGTTAATGAGATTTTTACTTCCTCAATTAAGGGTTCCTTGTAATACTAACACAACCATTCAGAAGTAGATACATCTTAGGTGGAAGAATAAGATATGGTAATTTAAAAATTCATATTATGAGCATGTTATACAAAATACATAGTTAGCCTACCATTATAGAAATATTCTAGGGAAATATCAGGGAGAACATATATGATATTGTGTGACCATTGAAATCACACACAGACATGAGAATGAGTAAACAACATCTGGAATAAGTGAAGTGAGGAGAAACAGTGAAGGAGAAAGATAAAGGTGCTTTCTGGGGGCTGCAATCCCCCATGAGTTCACAACACCCAAGAGAAGGAGTTTTCAGAAAGAAAATAAAATATCTAAAGTTAGAGAAGTGAAGGATGTCCATAGAGTTTTATGAGAAACTAACCATGGATAACATTTGCCTCTGCAGGTGTCTGAGGTGCTAGAGCAGAAAAATAATGGTAGGATTTGAGATATTTATGGGGAAAGAGAGCAGAAACACAGAATGTCAAGAGATTTAATAAAGTTTATTTCTGATGATTTCTTTTCTTACCTTTGGGTCTCCAGAGATGGAAGTAAATAGACCACAGGATCAAAGGCTTATGATTTGATAGAAGGGAAGCCCAAAATGCATATGAATGTGGATGGAACAGGAATGACTGGAAAGAAGAGTTAAGAAATGGAGTTAAAATATGATCAATTTGTCTATCTAAGGAAGAGGTATGGGTCTAGAATGAAATAAGAAAGCTTTCCTCAGACCAGAGATTTAGGCTACATCTTCCTCTATAACAGTGCAGAAGGCATGCAAGATGACAGATGGAAAAGAAGGCAGAATATGGTACCACTTATATCCACTTACACCTGGAGGGATAATAAAAATATCCAACTTTCATATTGCATTTTGGGTGTGTTGTTACAAATTAGTGTATATATTTGAACACGCACACACAAAGCCATTTCCAGTGTAAAGCAATTTTTTTCTGCAGAGGTTGTTTTTAAAATATTAATTATATTTTTTGTATTTTTTATGTGCTTGTGTATGTGAGTAGAAATTCACTTGCCTTGGTCCCTGTGTGGAGGTCAGAGGTAAAATTAGGAGTTATCTCTCTCCTTGCCAATGGAAGTTTAGAGTCATACTCAGGTTATCAGGTTAGCAGCAAGTGTCTTTATGTGCCAAGTCACCTTGGCAGTCCACTAGTAAGAGTGATATTGTTTACTTGTTCAGGTGTTGGGACTAGATCATGGAAAAATGTCTAGATCTTAAAGCATTATTTTGATATCATTACAGACAATGAATGTGCATTACTGAGTGACTCAATGGGAGTTGATAGCAGGAATCTATAAGGAATGAAACTGACCAGATAAATACTTCTTCATCAAGCTCAGGAGAACCTATACATAAGGAGAAAACATGGAGGGTAAGAGTCACATGGTACAGAAAGTCTAGTTAAAGTTCTCAAAAGAATGAGAAGTGGGAATTGGCAGTGCAGATGTCTAGACAAGAAGAAAATGCTGTCATTGTATGCTAGAGACAGAGTCTATGTATATATTACATAGAAAAAGCCAATAAGAATTAAATCTAATTTGCTGCTCTTTTAGAGGACTCAATGTGATCTGTGACAAAAAAAAATGCAGTTTAAAACATACAAAACCATAAAAACTGCAGTGCCAGAAATGCAGACAACTTGTTGAAAGAGAACAGAGAGCTATATGCACATACATATGCTCAGTTTTTCAAGACAAGTGCCTAGAGTACCATGCATTTGAATGGTCTCTTCAGTGACTAAGTGTCAGAACATCTGGATGCCCTTATGAAAGGCTGGATTGGAAAACTAAAGAGGTGTATATAAGAACTGGAAACTTTAAAGGTCTTAAGAAAAATACAAAGGAAATTTTCTATGTTACTGGTTTTGGTTTCGTTTGTTCGCTTGTTGAGGAATAAGAAGCCAATATCACAGGCACCAAACTCAAAAGCAAAAACAGACAAGTGGGCTGAAAGTGAAGAGGTAACCATGGAACAGTAAAAACTATTTATAAGCCACAAAGATGGTAGGATATTAAAATAAGAATGTACCTTAAAAACTCAAGCAACTCAACTGTGAGAGAGGAACTCAGTTTACAATAAACAAATGGGACTAGATAAATGGCTTGGAATTTGTGACCACACAGATGAGCTTGGCAGGTATTATGTTCATTCAAGTATACAGATTGTGATAGACTTAACCAATGTATATTCATGAACCTTGTGGCATATGTGAAGGACTATACTAAGGGTCTGGAAACATATTCAGCATTTATGGAAGTGGTTGAAAGGACCTAAGATAAACTTGAGAGGCCAAGCCTACTCCATCTTCTGACTGGCCTCCATCTAAAAATAAAAAAAATAAAAATAAAAAAAATAAAAAAACAGTCTGAGATCTTGACCTATAGCCGAACCAAGCTACACCCAAGTACCAGGCAGGACCACACAGCTTATTCTTGGTCCATACCCCAGAGTTACTCCCTAGCTTCTTCCTAACAATAATTAGGAAGATTGATTCAGATATACTTTCAGACTGTTTGTTATTGTAAATGGTCTTGCTTCAGGACACCTACTTATCTTCTTGCAATAGTCATTCTGTTAGACACGTGCAGGTTGGACAACCTCTCACCTACTCCTGTTGCCTATAAAACCTTGTCCTTGTGAGCACTTGTGGCTGCTCCACCTTCCCATTCTGCTGTGTAAGATTTGGGTTGGAGGAGAGCCCAAACAGGAGTAATGAGGAGACTCTAATTCCATTACATTAGAAATGGCTCCTTGGTAGTTATTTGAGGTTGATGAATGCTTCCTGGCACGAGAAACTCTGTGCAAATGTAAGGGGTAGAGAAATGCAGATATGAGAAGTCATGTTGACCATTAGAGTGCTAAAGAGAGCTTGGGAGAAGCAATTGATAAAACCCTGGTACGGTGGAGAGCCCAGAATTTTAGAAATGCTAGACCCATCATGGAATGGCCACCAAGGACAGCATCATACGTGAAGTAGAGCCAACATCAGACTATGAAAAGCTGACTGTCCCTTGAGTATCAGTCACAGGTAAAGAAGTGCAGCTGTCTAGGCCCTTGGGAGACCAGAGGATTGTGAGTGGATCCTGGATTTCAAACACTTGATTGTTTTTCACTGTTGTACTTTGGGTTTGCTTTGTTCACATTATTGCTGTGCCCTGCTTCTCCCTTCATACATTAAGAAAGTACCTAATTTATTTTTGATTTTACAGAAGCCTATAGTTGAAAGACCTTGATCTTTTAAAGACACTTTGATATTTTAGAGAAAGTATGAATATTTTAGAGACAGAAAATTTTAAGGATACTTTGAAGTGCGTTTTGGAGAGAATTTGTAATTTTAGAGAGTGAATATTTAGAGAGACTGAGTAGAAATGTTTTGGCTATTTTGGAGGGGCTTTGAACTCTAAAAGAGACATTAGTTGTTTTTTACCAGACTAAGCTTTTAAAGATTATGGGACTTTTAAAGATATTCATGTTCTGTTTTGTAATATTAATATAAAATTTTGCATATTAACAAAAAGTGTAAGGGCATACTTTAATAGAAAGGTTTTTGCATGACAAGTTTCTAAGGAGTCAATTGTGTTGGCTAGTTTTATGTCACCATGACACAAGCTAGAGGCATTTTGAAAAAGAGACCCTCATTTGAGAACACTCACCACTAAATTGCCCTGTGATTCATTTTCTTGATTGATAATTGATGCACGAGAAAGCTCAACACTCTGTGGGTTGTTGTCCTAAGTTATATAAAAAATCAGACTGAGAAAGCCACAGGGAGCAAGCCAGTAAGTCAGATTCTTCCATGGGTACCACATGGGTTCCTGCCTCAACATTCCTGCCCTGATTTCTCTCAGTGGTGCAGTGTTATCAGGAATTATAAGCTGAAATAAAGCCTTTCCTGCTCAAGATGTTTTTGGTCATTTGTGTTTTTTTAGAGGAAGAGAAAACTAAAAGAACCATTGTTCTGAGAAATTGGATACATTATAACACAGTTTTTGTGTAAGACATTTATGATTTTTCGGTAGGTAAATTGACAATCTAAAATGGAAAAAACAGTTATCAAATTTCAATGAGACATCTAACTAACAAAATACTCTATTTGGTGAATTTTCTCTAACATAACCTAGAAAGTATTCCACAAAACTTTAATTTGTTCTAGCTGAATACATCTGACCCTCAGTTAGGCAGTCTTTCAAATAATACTAACTTGGTGTTTTCCCCTAACTGGTGAGTTTTGAGAGAACTCTAAACCACCTCTAACACAGTCAGATAATTTGCAAAAGATAAAGGGGCACAAATGAGATTTGTCACATTACAAGAAACCATGAAGGCATGAGGGCATCTGTCTATTTCTGGAAAAAAACTTTGCATTGCTGCACAGGAGTGTGAGAAGTTAGCTTTAATGGATATCCTGAACTCTACCTATTCAGGACATCAGCTCTGAGACCAGCTTTGTGGTTTGAACGACACCTTACCATTTCATTTGATAACTAAAGAGAATTCCTGTATTAGAAAAACTGAAGGTGTAAAGTTCAGGATGGTATATTTGTCAACACCGTTCTAAATGTAATTTTAAATATGTAGTTGTGGTATTAAGAAAACTAATTTAGCAGGTTTCAATGTTTTGTTTATCATCTATCAATCTATCCTGATTAGTTACTTGTCAATCCTTCTATTGATATATATTTATAATATATTTCCTACTATTTATCTTCTTTTAGTCTTATCATAAAATGTAATGATCTTCAGTTGTCAAATTCTGGATGGAAAATGCTTCATTCCAGGGTGAGTCTGTTCCTAAACCTGTTTATCCTTTCTATTATCTGTCTGTCTGAATGTCTGTCTGTCTGTCTCTCTCTCTCTATGTATGTATGTATGTATGTATGTATGTATGTATCTCTATCTATCTATCTATCTATCTATCTATCTATCTGTCTGTCTATCTATCTATCTATCTATCTGTCTGTCTGTCTGTCTGTCTGTCTATCTATCTATCTATCTATCTATCTATCTATCTATCTATCTATCTGTTTCTATTCTATGATTCAGATTTGATGTATAACAAAGCTAGCCCTGAACTCATGATCTTTCTGCCTCAGTTTCTCAACTTCTGGAATGACAGGGATTCAACACCATAGTAATATTTTAATTCTACAGCAAAGCTACAGACAAAACATTTATGCAATTACAGAATGACTCTACTGCATCCACTGAAAGGAGTCACAGAGTTGTTAAAAATACAGAAATTCAAAATTTTTGTGTAATGAAGCAATCAAGGCTAATAAGACAAACATTGATAGTCTACAATAAAGTTTAGGACAGTTAACTTCATTAGGACATTAACGCCTGGGAAATATTTGTGCTTACTATTTCAGTAAGCACAAATATTCTGAGTATTTCAAGGGAAAAGAATTCAATAGTGAGCCTTTGTACAACAAAATTGATAGGTAATAATGTTCAAAATTATTTAATTACAACTTTGATAATAAGTTTCATGTGTATGCGTCTATGTGTGTGAATGTTTTGTGGCTTCTACATGTATGTGTATACATGTGTTTGTGAAGGGAACATTAATGACTGTCAGTCACTCTTCCACATCAGCTGAGGTAGGCTTTCTTAGTAATATTCAGAGGTCTCTGATAGACTTGTCTCACTAACCAACTTACTCGAGGGATTCCCTGTATCCACTTTTCAAGGTTGAAATTAATGGCAGGTCTTCAATTCCCCCTCTTTATTTCTGTGAGTGAAGGATGTGTGAACGCAGGCCCACAGGCTTGTGTGACAAGCACTTTAACACACTTCAGAGCTATCTCCCAGCCCCAGTGCTATCTATTTTATGGGGATAACAATAATAAATAAAAGGAACTAAAACATACCCATATTGGGTATTTAATAAGCCATAAAGTTAGCCAAATTCAAGTTACCAAACATGGAAAATTCCCAGGTTATCTGACTTTGGGAAAACTCTACTTTGAATTCAGTTCTTTCAGCTTCATAAGGGGGTAAAGACCAAAGAAGATAGAGGAAGTTACACATTGGCTAAAGGAAACTGTCCAAGAAGAGCAGTGCATACTCAAGACATAGTAACTGTGATTGATACTTCTGTTCCACTAGTCCCTTAACTTACCTGACACTTAACTAGCCACCTAGGTGCAGTGAGAAAATAACAGTTAAAGTGCTCTCTCTCTCTCTCTCTCTCTCTCTCTCTCTCTCTCTCTCTCTCTCTCTCTCTGTCTCTGTGTGTGTGTGTGTGTGTGTGTGTGTGTGTGTGTCTCCGTAAAGTCCTCAACATTTCCCAGACATACTTAGAAAACATAACTGCTCCATGACCTGATAATCCCCCCCAGCTTTTATCTTTTATTTTTCTTTAACCCTTTCTATTTTCCTTCTTTCCGCCCTCCCTCTCCTTCCCTTTCCCTCCCTTCCCTGCCTTTCCCAACTCTATTCCTTTTTCTCTGCCATTTTTTTCTTGTATGTTTTGAGGATTTGCTTTTAATGGAGTGTCAGGGTCATATATTATTCCTAAAATTACATACATATGATAGAATACAATATGATATGATAATAAATATATTATTTATTTATGTATGCATTTTTAAAAAGCATTATGTGGTCAAAGTCATTAGGGATTAGATCGTTGAGTTTTGAACCCAAGGCCACATGAATCCTAGAGAAGCCCTCTATCAAGCATGCTCAGCCCATAAACATACCTCCATTTTAATTTATCAAAAAGGACCTCACTGTGGTACCAGTGCTACATGACTTAAAGCTTCACAATACTACTTGGGCTCCCAGGAAGACTCAGAGGTGACATTCATAGTTTAATCAAAATCCACTGTATGCTAGATCCGGATGCAAGTAAATCCAAAGAATAAATCACAAGTTTTAGGGATGATTTCTGATTCACTGAACCAATGGATTGCCCTTCTACCTAGCGTTTAATTGAATTTTCTTCATCTGCACATTCATAGTAAAAACATTTTGTTTGGGTTTTACTTTCCTGCACCAATTCTTCTATCATCTTCTGAGCTCTATGCCTACTCTTAAACTCTTCACTCCAGACAAAACTCACTCCACCCACCCACTTAGCAAGCTCTGTCTCTAAGTGAGATTATCTCCATGAAGAACTCCTGTATTTAAATGATTTTCACTGGAAAGCCATTTCTATCATCCAGACTTTATGAAACCAATGAAGCAGGAACATGGTAGTATATCTTTTAATGGATTCAACAGGGAGGAAGAGGCAGGTGGATGACTGTGAGTTCTGAGTTCAAGAATATCCTGGTCTTCATACATTGTCAGTTTCAAGCCAGTCAAAGCTACCATAGTAAGACTCTGGCTCAAAAAATAAAAGTAAATGTAAAAATTAAAAGTGAAGGGAAGAAAGAAAGAAAGAAAGAAAGAAAGAAAGAAAGAAAGAAAGAGAGAGAAAGAAAGAAAGAAGGAAAGAAAGAAAGAAAGAAAGAAAGAAAGAAAGAAAGAAAGAAAGAAAGGAGATGACCCAACATTCAACATTGTGCTGTGGGTTACTCAATATTATCTATAGTTTGGGCCAGGGAGATAGTTCAGTATGCAAAGACACATGCTGTTAATCATGACAAGACAAGTTCAGTCCCCAGGGCCCATATTGTAAATGAAAAAGCCAGATCATAGGGGTTCTTCTCTGATCTCTAACTAGTGCAATATAGCAGTATATATTTTATATACTGCCACACCTACATAACACATCATACACATGATAAATAATACATAAACAAATTTAAAGAAGTCATGTTCTAATACTGAAATATTCATTCATGGAAAATAAGTATAAAGATCTTAAAATTCTTTACTGGCTGCCCAACTACCATTGAGCACAAACACTGAAATTGTTATTGTGTGAGTCATGGCTCTTTATAGTCACAGAATCTATGTAATATATATATATATATATATATATATATATATATATATATATCTCACACACACACACACACACACACACACACACACACACACATATATATATATATATATATATATATATATATATATATATATATGGATTTTATTGTAATGTCTTACAGGGTGCATTCCAACTAATCCAATAATGACCAGCTCTGAATGGAAAGTCCAAGCATCTAGTATTTGCTCAATCCTACAAGGCTGGATGTCTCAGCCGGTCTTTAGTATGTGCTAGACACCTGAAGAAATAGTGCCCACTGACAGTGAAGGAATGGATATGCCAGCAAGATGGGGGCAAGCAGACAACAGACAGAACCTTCCTTCTTCCATTGTTCTTATATAGGTTTCCAGCAGGTGACGCCCAAATTAAAGGGGTCTTTCTGTCTCAAGATCTGGATTGAAGGCAGGTGTTTTCTTACCTCAAGGATCACAGGTGGACCCTCCACTTCTGGATTGCAGCTAGTTCTAGATATAGTCAAGTGTACAACCAACAATAACTATCACAGTTATAAGTGTCATAAGTGAAGTGAAAACTAAGGGCTTATGGGTGAGAGCAACCACTGCTGAATTTTGAAGTTGAAGTTCATACATTAATGCAAGAATGAATATTGACTGGTAAATTTCTACTCACATACATGAAACCTTGTACTTCACCTCAGAGGGCACCAACCATATCTATTTAGCTCATTGTTTGCTTTGTATATTCAGTTAATTATTTTTAATGTTTTTATCCACAGACAGTGCAACCCAAGCCCATGCTGACTGGTGCAATCTTTCCCCTATGCTACATTACTTTCCCCTGGGTCAGAATGTCAACTGCCCACACACATTGAATGATCTTTCCAGATTCTGCAAAGTTATGTGCTTTTTGTTTTGTTTTAGAATATTTGCTGTGAAGTTTTAGTGTCTGGATTTCACTGTCTTTCTTCATTTCTTAAAAAAATCTGTCTGTCAGAAAAATAGCCTGACATAGCTGTTAAAAGAAGGATTTTGTGACATCTGAAATAGGAGAAAATATTAACTACTTAAGAAGTTTTGCATCCAATTACTTACTTCTTTAGAGATTTGTGATGCAAATGGTTACTTCTGCATGGGAGCATTTACCTTATTTTAATTATGTATCATGTACTCTTTGGTGTCCCATTCTGTAGCACTCTATTTTTGTTTGTTTGTTTGTTTGTTTGTTTTTTAGATGGCCAGAACTTGAATTTGACTATAGCTATGCCAGCTGTAGCACCAGTGTTGAGTTTGGAAAATAGATTAGTGAGTAAATGATTGCTTTGAAGCCTAAGGATCTTAGTTTAATCTGCCAGAATCTACATGAAAAGGCCAAGCAGTGTGATGCATGTCTGCAATCTCAGTGCGAGGAGGCAGACACAGGAAGATCACTCAGACCTACTTGTCAGCCAGCCTGTTTCTTGAGGTCTAGGCTTATGAAGCCTTTACTCAATAACTGCTCAGCATACAAGGCCATTATTACAGACACATACTGAGTTTATGGTGACAGTAGTGTGCTGGTGAGGAGTGGTATTATGTTTTTCTGCTTGCCTCAAGACACACTGAATTTTAAGCATCAGTCCTCAAACATAACTCTCCCCATGTTTCAGATACTGTTAAGTTATTATCTCTACTAGAACATTTTACAAAGTGACATGTACTGCTCCCATATTGTGGAATCTTCTACATACTCATACCATTGATTCTTAGAAATAACCACTCTAGAAACCTGACAGCCTCACCACTCTGTGGACATCTCAAGAACATACAAGCAAACCCCATATCTGAGCATCATGCTTAACCCATATAATGATATGAAATCATAATCTTGCTCATAACTGTTGTTCAACATGTTTGTTATTCAAATTGACACCCTGGAGACAGAAAAATCAGCCATGTTTTCTTGTCACAGTTTCAAGTAGTAAACACTCAGGATGGAATTCAGAGTGAGATAACTTCTATTTTATCATTTCTGTGTTTTATCCTGAGATGTCCTTAACATTTGTCCCACAGGAAAAACTGACCTTTGTGGTTTTGGCAGCCTTACCTGTTAGTTGGTTTCTATCACTGCAGTGTGCTGTCAATAGCTTGCACTGTGATGGCACACCACTGACTGTCTCCTACATGCCTCCTGACAGCTATCTTCACAAATAAAATTTAAATTGAAACCACTCCAAAAAATACCCATGACCTCGAGAAGATTTATCAGCTCTCCTGGTGGATGTAGTAAATGAAAAGTTATTATTCTCTCCTCACACAAATTCTGTCTGACAGATGGTATTTGTTATTTTAGGAGAAGAACAGTCCACTGGGTCTTTAAGGGGCTCGTTTAATGGTCCCATTGTACACTTCCCACAAATCTTGTGCTGCTGTCTAAGAAAACACATATAATAAATTTTACTGTAATATAACTTTGGAAAAATGAGCATATCTTAGGTTTATGAGGATGAGATTAACTGAAATAATTTATATCAAAGACCTGTGAAAGCTATCACTGCTTCCCAGACACATATGCAAAGTGGAAACATGTGCTTTCCAAGTTAACCAGGAGTTACTTTTCTTTATTTTCACCATATCTTCATAGAACTAGATTTTGACATGCACTACATTTTCTCGCCTTGCTTAAATGTTGTCTGTTAGTAAGGCTGTGTTATGTAATTGACACTATGTTTAATTTCACACAAACACAGATAATTGACTTCTCAAGGCTCCCTCTAAAAATTTTAACAAAAGGGTTCCATTCCATAGAATTCAAGCAACAAGCTGGTTCTTTCCATGAACACATCTATAATCTCAGTTCTGGCAATGGTTGGAGCAAGAATGACCAGAAGGGCCTGTTGCCCATCAACTGACCTATAGATTCAGAAAGAAAGCGTGTATCAAGGGAGTAAACTGGAAGCAAAAAAGCAGGAACACTGATGTTCCCCTCTGGCACTGGTGTGCACACAGCGACACACACACACACACACACACACACACACACACAGTTTGCAGACATAATAAAAATAAATGAATCAAAAAATAAATGAAATGCTAATTTTGCTAACAATATTCAGCAGCAGGAATTTTTCTTATTTTTTTCATTGTAAAAAAGGGAGACTTTAGAACTTCTGTGAACCTAAAATAGTTAATTGATCATTTTTAATTAAGCAAATAAATCATTATGATTGTTTAAAACATACCAAAATTAATCTTGTGCTGGAAGTATGTAACTGTATGAAATAATCTATAAAACAATAAAAAAATAAGTTGGATGGATTTGTGGTGGTTTTCATGCATTTGCAAGCTCAGTTAACATAAGTGTTCTTTTTTTTTAAGGTTTTTTTTTATTTTCTATATTCCTTGTTTACATTCCCGAAGGCTTTCCCCTTTCCCAGTCCCCCCCTCACCATATGTCCCATCTGTCCTCTTCCCCCCTCCTCCCCCTGCCTATTCCCCAATCACCACGCCACCATTTCTCTGTTCTGTTCTAGTACTCTCCTACAAAACTGGATCCAGTCCTTTCAGGACGAGGGTCCTATCCTTCCTTCTTCTTGGGAATCTTTTGACTTGCTAATTGTGTCTTGAGTATTCAGAGCTTCTGGGCTCATTAATATCCACTTATCAGTGATTGCATTTCATGAGTATTCTTTTGTGATTGGGTTAAGTCACTTAGGATGATATTTGCCAGATCCAACCATTTGCCTGCAAATTGCATGAATTCATTATTTTTAATTGCTGAGTAGTATTCCATTGTATAAATATACCACATTTTCTGTATCCATTGTTCCTTTGAGGGAGATCTGGGCTCCTTCCAACTTCTGGCTATTATAAATAAAGCTGCTATTAACATATTGGAGCATGTGTCTTTATTGTATGCAGGAGAATCCTCTGGGTATATGCCCAGGAGTGGTATGACAGGGTCCTCTGGAAGTGTCATGCCCAATTTTCTGAGGAACCACCAGACTGATTTCCAGAGCAGTTGTACCATCTTGCAGTCCAATCAACAGTGTAGGAGTCTTCCTCTTTCTCCACATCCTTGCCAGTATCTGTTGTCCCTATAGTTTTTAATCTTAGCCATTCTGACTGGTGTCAGAGATGTTTTGATGTACATTTCCTTGAAGACCAATGATGTTGAACATCTCTTAAGGTGTTTCTCGGCCATCTGAATTTCTTCTGGTGAAAATTCTTTGTTTAGCTCTGTACCCCATTTTTTGATAGGGTTATTTGGTTTTTTGGGGACTAACTTCTTGAGTTCTTTGAATATATTGGATATTAGCCCTCTGTCGGATGTGGGGTTGGTGACAATTTTTTCCCACTTTGTTGGTTGTCGTTTTGTCCTTCTGACAGTGTCCTTTGCCTTGCAGAAACTTTGTAATTTTATGAGGTCCCATTTGTCAATTCTTGATCTTAGTGCATAAGCTATTGGTGTTCTGTTCAGGACCTTTCCCCCTGTGCCCATGTCCTCCAGGGTCTTCCCAAGTTTCTTTTCTAATAGTTTCAGTGTGTCTGGTTTTATGTGGAGGCCCTTGATCCACTTGGAGTTGATCTTAGTGCAAGGAGATAAGAGTGGATCAATTGGCATTCTGCATGTTGACCTCCAGTTGAACCAGCACCATTTGTTGAAAAGGCTATCTTTATTCCACTGGACAGTTGTGGCTCCTTTATCAAAGATCAAGTGACCATAAGTCTGTGGGTTAATTTCTGGGTCTTCAATCCTATTCCATTGATCTACTTGCCTGTTGCAGTACCAATACCATGCAGTTTTTAACACAATTGCTCTGTAGTACTGCTTGAGGTCAGGGATATTGATTCCCCCAGAAGTCCTTTTATTGTTGAGAATAGTTTTAGCTATCCTGGGTTTTTTGTTGCTCCATATGAATTTGAGAATTGTTCTTTCTAGATCTATGAAGAATTGAGTTGGGATTTTGATGGGGATTGCATTGAATCTGTAGATTGCTTTTGGCAAGATGGCCATTTTTACTATATTGATCCTGCCAATCCAGGAGCAAGAAATATTTTTCCATCTTCTGAGGTCTTCTTCAATTTCTTTCTTCAAGGATTTGAAGTTCCTGTCATACAGATCTTTCACTTGTTTGGTTAGAGTTACACCAAGGTACTTTATGTTGTTTGTGGCTATTGTGAAGGGTGTTATTTCCCTAACTTCTTTCTCAGCCTGCTTGTCCTTTGAGTACAAGAAGGCTACTGATTTGCTTGAGTTAATTTTATAACCAGCCACTTTGCTGAAGTTGTTTATCAGCTGTATAAGTTCTCTGGTGGAGTTTTTTGGGTCACCCAAGTAAACTATCAAATCATCTGCAAATAATGATAATTTGACTTCTTCCTTTCCAATTTGTATCCCTTTGACTTCCTTATGTTGTCTAATTGCTCTCGCTAGAACTTCAAGTACTATATTGAAAAGATACGGAGAGAGAGGGCAGCCTTGTCTAGTCCCTGATTTTAGTGGGATTGCTTGAAGTTTCTCTCCATTTATTTTGATGTTGGCTACTGGTTTGCTGTAGATTGCTTTTACTATGTTTAGGTATGGGCCTTGAATTCCTGCTCTTTCCAAGACTTTTAGTATGAAAGGATGCTGAATTTTGTTGAATGCTTTTTCAGTATCTAATGAGATGACCATGTGTTTTTTTTCTTTTAGTTTGTTTATGTAGTGGATTACATTGATGGATTTCTGTATATTGAACCATCCCTACATCCTGGGATGAAGCCTACTTGATCATGGTGAATGATCATTTTGATGTGCTCTTGGATTTGGTTAGCAAGAATTTTATTTAGTATTTTTGCATCGATATTCATAAGAGAAATTGGCCTTTGTTCTCTTTCTTTGTTAGATCTTTTTGTGGTTTAGGTATTAGCATAATTGTGGCTTTGAAGAATGAGTTGGGCAGTTTCCCTTCTGTCGCTACTTTGTGGAATAGTTTGAAAAGTATTGGTGTTAAGTCTTCTTTGAAGGTCTGTTAGAATTCTGCACTACAACCATCTGGTCCCATACTTTTTTTTGGTTGGGAGGCTTTATATAACCCCTTCTATTTCTTTAGGGGTTATGTGACTATTTAGCTGATCTCCATGATGCTGATTTAATATTGGTATTTGATATCTGTCTAGGAAATTGTCCATTTCCTCCAGATTCTCCAGTTGTTTTGAGTATAGACCTTTGTTTTAGGATCTGATGATCTTTTGAATTTCCTCAGTTTCTGTTGTTATGTCTCCCTTTTCATTTCTAATTTTGTTAGTTTGTATCCTGTCTCTGTGTCCTTTGGTTAGTATGGCTAAGGGTTTATCTATCTTGTTGATTTTCTCAAAGAACCAGCTCCTGGTCTTGTTGATTCTTTGTATGGTTTCTTTGTTTCTGCTTTATTGATTTCAGGCCTGAGTTTGATGATTTCTTGTCTTCTACTCCTCCTGGGTGAATTAACTTCTTTTTCTTCCAGGGCTTTAAGGTGTGCCCTTAAGCTGCTAGTGTATGCTCACTCCAGTTTCTCTTTGGATGCACTTAGAGCTATGAGTTTTCCTCTTAGCACTGCTTTCATTGTGTCCCATAGATTTGAGTAGGTTGTACCTTCATTTTCATTGAATTCTAAAAAGTCTTTGATTTCTTTTCTTATTTCGTCCTTGGCCAAGGTGTCATTGAGTAGAGTATTATTCAGTTTCCATGTGTATGTGGACTTTCTGCTGTTTTTGTTGCTATTGAAGACCATTCTTACTCCATGGTGATCTGATAGGAAGCATGGGATTAGCTCAATCTTCTTGTATTTGTTGGCATCTGTCTTGTGACCAATTATATGATCAATTTTGGAGAAGGTACCATGCGGTGCTGAGAAAAAGGTATATTCTTTAGCTTTAGGATGAAATGTTCTATATATATCTGTTAAATCCAATTGTTCCAAAGTTTCAATTAGTTTCACTGTGTCCCTGTTTAGTTTCTGCTTTCCTGATCGGTCTATTGAGGAGAGTGGAGTGTTGAAGTCACCCACAATTATTGTGTTAGGTGTAATGTGTGCTTTAAGCTTTAGTAAGGTTTCTTTTACGAATGAGGGTGCCCTTGCATTTGGAGCATAGATGTTCAGTATTGAGAGCTCTTCTTGGTGGATTTTCCCTTTGACCAGCAAGGAGTGACCTTCTGGGTCTCTTTTGATGACTTTAGGTTGGAAGTCAATTTTATCTGATATTAGAATGGCTACTCCAGCTTGTTTCCTGAGACCATTTGCTTGTAAAATTGTCTTCCAGCCTTTTACTCTAAGGCATTGTTTGTCTTTAACACTGAGATGTGTTTCCTGTATGCAGCAAAATGTAGGGTCCTGTTTCTGTATCCAGTCTGTTAATTTATGTCTTTTTATTGGGGAATTGAGTCCATTGATATTTAGAGATATTAAGGAATAGTAATTATTACCTCCAGACATTTTTGAAATTATTTTGTTTCTTTCTTTCTTTCTTTCTTTCTTTCTTTCTTTCTTTATTTATTTTTTCATATTCGAGAGGTTATCTTCTTTGGGGTTTGATCAAATGAGTTTTCTATCTTGCTTCTTCCTGGGTGTAGTTTCCATCCTTGTCTTGGTGTTTTCTCCCTATTATCCTTTGTAGGGCTGGATTTGTGGAAAGATATCATGCAAATTCGGTTTTGTCATGGAATACCTTGATTTCTCTATCTATGTCGATTGAGAGTTTTGCTGGGTAAAGTAGTTTTGGCTGAAGTTTGTGTTCTCTTAGAGTTTGCATGATATCTGCCCAGGATCTTCTAACTTTCATGGTCTCAGGTGAGAAGTCTGGTGTTATTCTGATAGGTCTTCCTTAATATGTTACTTGACCTTTTTCTCTTACTGCCCTTAATATTCTTTCTTTGTTTAGTACATTTGGGGTTTTGATTATTATGTGATAGGAGTTATTTCTGTTCTGGTCCAGTCTGTTTGGGGTTCTATAGGCATCTTGTATATTCATTGGCATCTCTCTCTTTAGGTTGGGGAAATTTTCTTCCATAATTTTATAGAAGATATTTGCTGTTCCTTTAAATTGTAAATCTTCACTCTCGTCTATACCTATAATCCTTAGGTTTGGTCTTCTCACTGTGTCTTGGATTTCCTGGATGTTTTAGATTACATGCTTTTTGCATTTAGTATTTTCTTTGACTGTTGAATCAATGGTTCCTATGGTATCTTCAGCATCTGAGATTTTTCTTCTATCTCTTGTATTCTATTGTTGATATTTGCATCTATGGCCCCTGATTTCTTCCCAAGGTTTTCTATCTCCAAAGTTGTCTCCCTTTGTGATTTCTTAGTTGTTTCTACTTCTGTTTTTAGATCCTGGATGGTTTTGCTCAGATCTTTCGTTTGCTTGTTTGTGTTTTCATGTAATTCTTTAAGGGATTTTTGTGTTTCCTCTTTTATAATTTCTACTTGTTGGCCCATGTTCTCTTGTGTTTCTTTAAGTAATTTTTTTGTTTCCTCCTTATTGGCTTCCATTTTTTGATCCATCTTCTGAATTTCTTTAAGTGTTTTTTTGCCTTTGCCTTGTAAGGGCCTCTACCTTTTTATCCATTTTCTCCTTATTTCTTTAAGGGATTTATACATGTGTTCAGCTATCAGCATCCTGACCAGTGTTTTTAGATCCAAATCTACTTTTTCTGGTGTGCTGGGGTATCCAGGACTTCTTGTTGTCGGCAAACTGGGTTTGGATGCTGGCATGCTTCCTTGATTTCTGTTAGCAACGTTCCTACATTTGCCTTTGCCATCCGTTTATCTCTGGCGTTAGTTGGCCTTGTTGTCACTGGCTGGTGTTTGAACCTCCTGTGAGGCTGGGCCTGCCTGCTGGTTCTCTACTGATGACCAGGTGGCAAGATGTAGACTGCTGCTGAGAGTGCTAAGAGGACCTCAGAGTAGTCAGTTCCCAACTGAGTTGGTACAAGGCCAGTTGGCTGTGGAGATGACCCGCTGTGTCGCCCAGGCTCTGGCCACTGGCAAGAGCCTGGCAGAATTCCACCTGAGTGATGGTAGTAACAATTTAAGTCTCTGGCCCTCTCTACTAGTGACCAAGGGACAAGATGAAGACCATCATTGTAGGGGCCTGGGAGAACTGCGGGGCAAGCAGCTTCCAGCCACACCCTGGAGATGATCTGCAGATCCACCCCTACTTTGGCTACTGGCCCAAGCCTGGCGGTTTCCTGCCCGAGCGATGGCAGGCCCTGATCAGGTCTGGATACCTGCACCTCTCTGGTGATGACTCTGGTGCAAAATGGAGACCTTTGATGTAGGCTAGTGTTCTTTTAAAATAGAAAATATAAGGGATAGCAAGATTGCTCAGTGTGCTCAGTGGGTAAGGATGTTCACAGCACAAACCCAATGATCTGAGTTTGTTCCCCAGAAGCCAAGTACATATGGAAGGAAATAACTGAGCCCACAAAATTCTCACATGTCCTGGTTATGTGCATGCATGTGCACATGCACACATAGTTTTGTGTGTGTGTGTGTGTGTGTGTGTGTGTGTGTGTGGTGAGTGAGGAGAGATAGAGAGAAAGAAACAGAGACAAACAGAGACAGAGGGGGAGAAAGGGAAATAATTGTAATATCCAAAAATGGACTGGGTTGTGTGAATGAGTGCAGTGATTTTGCTAAGCCTTTTTTGAGTGTTTCTTTCCCACTTGCAATACTAAATCTCCACTGCTAATGCCTGGTTTCAATCTGGGATTGTGATTTCACACTCATAAAACAACTACAAAATTCTAGGTCTCCCACAGTAAAAATAAGTCATTCATGAGCGGTCATGGCTGTTTATAGAATAGTAATCAACATGCGTATTCTCCTAAATGTCACCCCCACCAAGAGATTATAAACATCTTATCTTATTACTGCATCAAAAAGAATTTCATATTATAGCCTAGGCTACTCTTATACTAACTGTGTAACACAGCCTGGGCTCCATTCAGAATGATCTTTCTATCTCAACCTTTTAAGTGCCAGCATTATAGAAAAGGGTCTCCATACACAGAAACAGCTAATCTTTCTGCTATTTTCCACTGATCTATTTCCGTTGGCTATTTTAACATATTATAAATGTTAGTTTTTATACAGTACATTTACATTTTTATAAAGGTGCAATCATGCTTCCTAAAATACTTCAGACATTTTTCCTGTAAAAGCTTTGAGGACTTTTACAAAATGTATTTCTATTCCACTTAAAAACTTGAGCAATGTAACTAGTTGATTTAAAAAATGATGAATTATCAGCACTTTTATTTTTAGATTCATTTCCATGATTTTTTTTAAATGTGTATATGTGTGTGTGTGTGTGTGTGTGTGTGTGTGTGTCTGTGTTGTAAGCATGTAGATTTGGTACCTGTAGAGGCTAGGAGAGGGCATGAGATCTCACAGGCGTTTGTGAGCTGCAGGACACTGCAGTTAATCCAGACCTGAGTCCTCTAGAAGAGCAAGCAGTCTGTGCTCTTGACTACTGAGCCATCATTGCAGCCAATGGCCCATCTCACTTAAGTTTTAAAATAAACATATTGTGGGATAAGTACTTTGTCCACAGGTACAATATGGAAGAAAGAGTCCTCTGTACTCAGAAGCCAATTTCAGTTTTTGCTAATGTTACACTTGATGTATGTTAAGATAAATTTGCTCAAAATGAAGAGTGACAGATTACCAAACCCAAGACTCTATTCATCATGCATCAGTGAGTCCAGTATGTTCTTTCCTTTTCAGCTTCCACAGAGAACCACATTCTTTCTACTTGGCCCTACCCTTTACTTCCTCCACCATCTTTTTCTTAGTGCTTTCAGGATTTTTTTTTTTTTTTTGCCTTGGCTGTTTGAGGCGTACTCCTGAAAATACTGTCATCTGTTCTTCAGTAAGGGTTGTTCTGATGTCATCTTCAACATGAGGCTGAGCTTATTGGGTTTTTGAAATAAGATCCAAGAAATTTGGTTCCATTTTGATCAGGATGGGATCTGATCAGCATATAGTTACCCTTCCCTCCTCTTGAGGTGTCAGAAAGAAAAAGGCAAGATCATAGGTTAAAGTAAACAGGAAAGCAGATGGGGAGATGGCATAGTTGCTAAAGTCAATGGCATGAGGACTGGACTTCATATCCCTAAACACCCATGTAAAAAAGATGAATGAATGTAGCTGCCTGCAGCTACTGCAAACTGGGTTCCTGGAACAGAAGCTGAGGGATGGATGGGGAAGCGGCAAAAGGAACAAGGGCCAGGACTATAGTTTACCGATCGAGGCTGAAACTTTAATGGAGGTCTGACAATTTAACAGTTTAGGCGAGCCCCTCCTCCCAGACTCCTTCGTGAGTTCTTACCAAGTGGCATAACACACTGTTATGGCTCTGTACAAATGAGGTAACCTTAGTGCCACAGGAAGGTCCCTGATTCATCCTGGCCACCCAGTCTATCCAAACCAGTGAGCAGTAGGGTCAGTGGGTGATCTTGTCTTAAAAACATAAAGTGAGAAAGAAGTATTGAAGACCTCAAACTTTGGTTTCCACATGTACATATACACACTAGTGTGTACACACTCATATACATGTGGACACACATTACACACCCACATAAAAAAATATCTATGAGTCTAGTGAAATATTCAAGACAATGTTGCTTGTCACCAAGACTAGGAAAAATTCCTGCATACAGTGTGCTATATTCAAGATTTTGGCTGCCCTTCCAGGTGCGGCCTTCTCAGCACAATACCAAAATTGTTACCCTTTCTACAAAATTGAATGTCACATTAGATATTGCTGTGTGTATTTATATCCAGGCTAATAACTAAGCTCTGTAACAAAAGTAGCAATAGTACATGTTCCTGGATTTTGTGTATAGCAAATGTTTGGGAAATTCTGAATGACACAGTGAAGACATCCACTTCTTAGAAACATAATCAAGGCCTTAAATATCATTTTGGAAAATAAGATACCTCTATAGAGCATTATTCATAACCCATAAGCCTCAATGCAATGGACCTGCTATAGCATACCCCTATGACTAGAGCAAGAAGTGATTCTCAATGTAGAAATGAATGTATTTATTTAGACTTAATATAAAAATGGCAAATAATGATTTTTAAATGCTTTATTACAGCTTTGAATCAAAACTTGTTTCCCCTAAGTTGCTACAAACAACTGGCTCTTATGGTACATATTCTAAACATTTAATTTATAGTGCTGTATTATAAAGATTGTTTGCTTTTCTTTTCATAATTTAGTAATAGTTCAATATGGATTCTTCAAATATCATGTATGACTTCATTATAACATTTTTGTAATTATCAGGATTTTTATAAGATTTTCTTTTACTATTTATGTGATTTGCATGGATGTGTTGATGTGTTTGTGTATATAAGTGTGTGTGTGTGTGTGTGTGTGTGTGTGTGTATGCTTTGTGAGTGTAACTGCCTACAGATTTCAGAAGAGAGCATTGGATCACTATGGTTGCGTGGGACCATGAAAGGCAGCCTGTGTTCGCCTTGAGCTAGGTTTAAATCCTGGTTACCCAGCAGGTACTTCTGCAAGGGACAGGAAGCCATTTCCCATGCTCTCAGACTCTAGGCTCCTGACATGAGGCCTTAGCTTTCCATAAATCTGTCACATAGGGCAACGCCCCAAGCCCCTCCACAGAGGACTTGACCACAGACCACATAGCCTCAAGACATCTCCATTTTAATGAAGTACCTAAAGGCTTGAAGTGCTCAGCCAATTAAGCTCTCCTTCCCAGACACTCCTCCCTGCAGAAGGTATTTAACCTCAGGCATACCCTGACAAAGTGCAGTATGGTTTCACTCATTACAACTCTCTGCCAACAATAAATGCTTTAAACCCATGAACTGCCTCTTCTCATCTGAATCTACCCTGCTCGAGCAATGGAGCAGGTCTTCCTCTAAAGAGCTGAGTTTAGTATCCAGCAGGAGGACTTTCTGCATTCTCAGTCATGGTCACTACCAAGCTAAGTCAATTGCTCAGAGCAAAACAAAGACATTCCTCCGGGGAAGAGGGAACCAGCTGGAACTCTCCTCCTCCCTCTTTTCCCTTGGACCTGGGCTAGATCCAGCCCTGCAGGCCCCCAACCCATTCCAGCGATGTCTGAGGTGTCCAGGATTATGGGTTTACAAAAGGAGAGAGAAGGGGATGAGAGAGTGTGGCACATCAGCGTGAGAAAGGGGGTGCCCTAGGCGGGCCCATGCCCAGGCATCCCTTCCCTCTGAGGGACTACACACACACAGACATGGTATAAAATAAAGTTTATTCAGGGAAGAGGATGGGAGTTAATGATGTAGTGGAGAGAGAGAGAGAGAGAGAGAGAGAGAGAGAGAGAGAGAGAGAGAGAGAGAGAAGAAGGAGAAGGAGAAGGAGAAGGAGAAGGAGAAGGAGAAGAAGAAGAAGAAGAAGAAGAAGAAGAAGAAGAAGAAGAAGAAGAAGAAGAAGAAGAGAGAAGAGAAGAGAAGAGAAGAGAAGAGAAGAGAAGAGAAGAGAAGAGAAGAGAAGAGAAGAGAAGAGAAGAGAAGAGAAGAGAAGAGAAGAGAAGTAGAGGCCTGCCGTGACCATGTGGAGAGAGGGGGGAGGGGAGAAGAGCCCAAGGGGGCAGAGAGGTGAAAGTGCCAAGAGGCAAGAGCAAAGAGAGAGAGAAAGGAGGGGCAAGCAGGCCCTTTTATGGTGGGCCAGGTCTATGGGGTGGGGCATACCTGGCTCTTGGCAGGTAATTGTGGGGTGGAGTTTAGACAGAATACTAACACAGGAGCCTGAGAACTTGTCATTTTCAGCCTTCATGTGGCCTACGACTCCCCCTCACCCCCTAGCCTGACTCCAGCAGTTCCCGAGGGTACCCAGAGTGTCCTTCCCTACCCCGAGTGGGATCCTGAGGCTTCACATAGCCAATGCCAGCCCAGTGGTTGTGTGGGGTGCACAGATTGTGAGCTGCATGTTGGTCTGGGGACCAGACTCATGTCCTCTGGAAGTACAGCAAGCACTCTTGGCTTTCAGCAGACCAAACTCAGCTGGGAGTTGTAGTTGCAGGAAACCAGGTTTCTTTGGTAAAGCAGAAAAGCACAGATTCGGGCGATTTGACAGACACCAAAGAGGTGTTTTAAGATCTGAATTTATTATGCTGCTTTCTTTAAGCATGAGGCAATTCCATATCAAAAGATGTATCCAATAAAGCAGGCACAAGGAACAATTAGCATTACCATTTGGCACAATGAAATGTAAAATCAACCAGGTAAAAATGTTTCCTGTGTAACAAATTAGAAGCTCAAACATAGATAACATTAATCTTCCTGATATAGAATCATTTGTAGTTAACAACAAACTTTTAAAGAGACTTCAAAGACTTCAAAGAACATTTGGCCAGACCCCCTAGGTCTAAATGAGATTCTGTGAGTAAACTATACTTGACACCTAGGTTTCTTGAGGATTGCTGTGCTTGGTCAATGCTTTTCATACCATAGTGTCAGAGCCATTCTCATTTACATACTGTTGGGAGATAAATGTAGTTATGTAAACGGCTGAGGCAAAGCTTTGTAGTTCTAAGAAAAGAGGTCTTTGACCAGTGTTTTTACTTCAAAGAAGGATTCTTTTACATCTATTTGCTTGGGTTTTTGTTGTTGTTGTTGTTGTTGTTTTGTTTTGTTTTGTTTTTAGATAATTTTGTGAAAGAAGGAAAGGGGGGAGCTTGGAAACAAAGCAAATTTCCAAGTGAGATTTTTGGCTTCTGAATAAGGGTGTTCTACTGGCTCTAGGAAGCTATATTTTCCTACCTCAATTGTGTTGAATTTTATCACACAGAATCTACTAGATCTGCCATAGGAAACATCAGTATTTCAAAGGGGAAGATATCTAATACCAAGGTAATATCTATCAGATAAGGTTAATGTGAGGCCATGGTAACATGAAGTTATGATTTCCATGAGGCAGTGAAATTCAACAAGATCAACATTATCTAAGCTCAAGTCCTCACATTGAAGTCTGATAATCTACCATTTTGGTTACCTGTGAGAAGAAAGGTGGCTGAGTTGCAACTTCTCAGGAAACCCAGAATTTAGAGACTCCTCCAGTGGTCATTACTATCAGTTCTTTTCTACTTTAATGTGCTCTGTGTTTGAATAATGATTTACTTCTTCCTTTAAGCAACACATGTGAAGAAAGTGAATCTTGCTCCATTAGGTTATAGAGGAAACAAGATGTGCCCTCCCCGCTTGCTGCTCACAAAAGCGAGGATTCACTAACTTTAAAGAATAAACTCTGTTTTTTACATTTAGATATTATTGCAGTTATTTTACTACTCTAGGAGTCCATATTCCTTTTCACAACATGCTGAAATAAGCTCAAGTTATCAGCAACCACACAGAATACATAGGTCGGAAAGCTTTAGGTATTTTGTAAGTTCAACCTTGGTGTTGCCTGCAGTCACCCTACAGGAAAGTCACCTGATATCCTGATTCTTTCACTTTTGGTAAAACACCTGAAAAGTTCATATATCTGCTGTTGAAAATTGCTCAAAAATTAAGAGTTTGAACTGTTCTTGCAAGAAGACCCAAGTTCAGTTCCCAATACCCTTGCCAGAAGGTTCACAATGTCTTTAATTCCTTATCTCTTCTGTTCTCCATAGGCTTAGAATTCAACCGGCAAATCACACATAAACACCCCCCCACACACACACACACATATACACACACAGACACACACAAACAAACACATACATGATCACATAAATGACATTACTTTTTGAAAGAATCATAATAGAGTAAAAAGAAAATAAAAATCCAACCATTGTGACTTAGTGTTAGAATTTGATTTATTATCTTGTGCTGCACATACATAAATTTTAAGGTCTGGGTCTGCTTTCATATTTATCTCTTTGCTGTTAATCTTTTCTTTTTTCTTGTTACTGTTGACATGGATGCAACTGAACTTAACAATTGTTCTCCTGGACTTATATTACTTACCATTTTTAAATAAAAAATATGCTTATTTTGTGTGTTAGTATGGGAGCATGAGAGTGTACATGATGAAAATAGAAAGGGAATACATGCTATAAAACATATGTGAGAAGACAACATGTGAGACTCAGTGCTTACTTCCTACAGTATGGGCACTGGGGATTAAAGTCAGCTTCTTAGGCTTGACAGAAAGTACCTCTACCCAATGAGCAATATAACTAATCCTCATACATAATTTTAGTGGCAACAAGGGGTGTTAATTTACAAATGGCATTTCATCTTTGTAAAATATTGCTGATTAGCATTGAGAACCTCACATATTACTGTATTAAAAAGACTTTCTAAACAAGTTTTTCCAATAATTACTTCCTAAAGGAAATAAATATTAGCTCCCCTAAATGAATATGATACACCATAAATTGCTATTTGTTTTCAGATAATAAGAACTTTGGAATGTTATCCCATTAGCCATAAAGATAATAACTCAAGGTCCATTGAGATGGCTCAAAGTGTAAAGGCACCCACTGTGCAAACCTGACAATGTGAGATCAATGTCTGGGACATTGTTCAATGTTCTTCATATGGTTGAAGGAGAGAATCAACTCCCACAAGGCATCTGTCCTCAAGGCTACAACTGAACACCATAACAAATATATACACATGCAAGATAAGTAAGTACATTTAAATGAAATACATAAAGAAAGGAGATTCAAACACTATGCTTAGCCTCATGTAACTTGTATAAATAAGCTCTCATCCACACTGATGAACAAAAACAAAGGGGAAATTTCTGGAAGGTTTAGAGCTTACAATTGACTGTCACTTAGGCTACAAGTGTTGGGTGCATGAGTAGCCATTCATCACTTCTAGGATGGAAGATAGATTTCCCTTGAGATGATCCCAGTCAAGAATATGGCAATGATGGAAGCAAAATATTGAAGGCAAGTGTTTATTCTCTTATTTTGTGACTATTGGAAGCCTATAGTCACAGTTTGAGTGTGAATGGCACACAAAAGCTTATGTTCTCAACACTACATCCCCAGATAGTGATGCCTTTTGGGAGGGTTATGAAATCTTTACAAGGAGGACCTTGGTAGAGAAAGAGTGACCAGGGAAATGCTTTGAGACTATAGCCGGTCCCCACTCATTGTTCTTCCCTTGATGACTTCAGGGCAGTCTCAAGCTCTTGCTACAACATGCTCTCCACCATAATGGAATGTACTTCTTGAGGCAAATTAGCTCTTTCTTCCTTTGTTTTCTTTTGTCATGGTATTTTATTAAAACAGAAAAGTAATATAAAATTGAAAGAAGTAAGAAGTTATTCCAAATACACAAAATATAAGAACTGCTATTCATTCAGTCAGTCATTTATTCATTCATTCATTCTCTAATGCACTTCAACAGAGATTAAAGGGATCATAGATCATTCAGACAATAATGGCTCCAAAAAAGCACCTCAGGAGAAGTAAGGATTCAGAGTAATGAGGCTAGTGTGAAGTAACTTGTAGAGGATTCTGGAATTTGGTTGTAGTTCTGTGTGAAATGTTAGAAATCTGGACACATGCATAATAATTTTTGACATAGTGCAAATGCATTCTCCAGCATAGAAAGTCTGTTACCCAGTTTTTTGCTACTTGAGATGTGGTGTTTCTTTAAGAGATGCAACAAGTCAGTTCACTCAAGAATAAATTATGCTGAAAGATGAAGCCTCAGTTCTGATTCTCTTCATCTGGCCTATCCCAACATGTGATTTCATCCTCCTCTGTGATGTAATATGATCTATGTCCCCAAAGCAGAGTCCCTCAGGTGACAGGGAAACACTCTTGGATCGCAATAACTATGAGCTCTGTGAGCTACAATCCATACCCAGTAGTCCAACTTCAGTTTTTTTTTATTGAAAAAGCAAATGGACAAATCAAAATATAATAATTTTTACCTAGGAAGAAAGAAGAAAAAGCGAGGCTAGAAGTGATTGTGAAAGAAACAGCAGTGGGTTAGGAGAAGGAGGGCTATCTGGCCATTTTTGTAGTTTGGTCAATGTCTTGTTTTGCCCTGATCCATCAGAGTTAATTCCCAAGTGGGCTTTTCTGATATCATACTATGGGATGATGCCTAATAGGAAAATAGGAATACTTTGCTATTGGAAACCCAAGTGTTTTTTTCTCCTCCCCTCCTTTTCTCTTCTCTTTCTTCTTTTTTCTCTTTGTCTTCCACTTATACAACAAATAATAAATATTTATTGTTCCTCAACTCTATTTGTAGCTCTAGACTTATTAGTGTATTTACATATTTACATCCCTTGCTAACACACACACACACACACACACACACACACACATACACACACTCACATGTTTTCTCACACTTTCTCTGTCTCTGTTGGTCTCTTATCACTTACGCATCAAGTAGTTCCTGAGCCTCTACTATGTTCACACCTCTTAATTTATCCTTGTATAATTGATTCTTCTAGCTCTCAAAAAATAAGCAAGGCTCAGTGTTAGAGTTTACCAATGGTGATTATATATTGCAGAGAAATCATCGTAATTTCTCTGTTGTAAGAGCAGTGTTGTGGGGACAGTGGCAAATGGTATAGGCTTAAGACATGTGAAGAGCACTTCAAACCCAAAACTAAGAAGTCTTAGGCAGGTTCTGGCTGGGAAGGCAGGTGAAAATATTCTTCCTGTTTTTTCCAAAGTCACATTAAGAAAGACTGCAATTGCATTGGTCCTTGCTCAACATTAGTTTTCAGAGTAGTGTAGTATTGATATGGAATACCAACTTGACAGAATCAAGAACCACATAGGAGTCAAGCCTCTAGGTACAACATGGAGGAATTGTACAATAGGGTAGTTCTTCATCATGTTTATGAATGAGTCTCTAGGTGAGGTTGAGGTGGGACGTTTCTCTCTAAAAGTAACCTTCCCATGAACAAAGTATCCCAAACTATGTAAAGAGAGAGAGAACTGAGTACCAACATTATTTTTTCTGCTTCCTGACAGTGGATACAATAATCTGACTAGCTGCATAACACTCCTACTACTATACATTTCCCACCATGATAGACTAAATGCACAAACGAAGAGCCAGAATTAACATTTGCTTCCTTAAGTAGCTTTTGCTTCCTTAAGTTGGTTTGTCAGGCATTTTGTTACAGCAACAGAAACGTTATTAAAATAAGTGGTATTAAATACATTTACACAGAATGAATAGTCTGAGAGTCAAAAATCACACCTGAAAGAGCCTGGTCCTTAACAAGCCCAATTCTGGGAACAGGAAGAAGTTTCTCGGCACTGCCCTCTTTTATCCTTGTCCTATTAGAATGCTAATCTCATGGGGAGAAAGAGCCCCTGGGGAAGAGTGAATTTCAGTCACAGAAGAAAGATTGTTCTTAAAGAAAGTGGAGCCTTTTAGTCTTTGTAGGAATTTTACTTGATTGTGAAGAAAGATAAAAGGCATCAAGAAATTGCATCCTGGTACTAAGAACACTCTCTGGTTTTACAAATCAGCCCTTCTTTCTTAACTTTTGTTCAGGCTATTAAATACAGATTTTAAAATACTTCTTCAACCAAGCATTATTAAGTGGTAAAAGGCAACAGCAAAGGGAGACATGCAACTTCTCAAAGAGTCTAAGATAGGATGGACTAATCATTCTTGTATAATTTCAACGCATCTCAGGCAATGATAAGGAAATTAAGGGGGTGACCTTTCCATGTTCTTTCTAGACTAGAAATTATAGGATAATGTATGCTAATAAGTCCTTGTGGCTAACAAAATAGGAAAGGACCTCTTTATGAACCCTGCATTATTTAAATTATTTTTTTCCGGTAGAATTAAGGATCATTTTATTTCAAAGTTAAATTGTGTGTGAAATTAGTTCTAAGGTTTTTTAAGTAAAAAGGCTACCTGTGGTTTTCAAACTTCTTTTCTCATTTCTCAAGCAGTACATATTTATTTAAGACAATTTCAAAAATATAAAAATGTCTAGGAAAGAAAAATGTCACACATAATTTTGGTTTTTAACTATACTTCTATTCAATAATTTTTATCTATCTTAACTATATTCCATTGAGCAAAATATTTAAAAAAGTAGAATCCGTTCATTGCTGAGCTTGTGCTTCTGCCCAAGTGGCCTGGTGAGCAATGACTTATCTATTTTTAATCTCTTGGAGATTCTGACTCTGAACACCACAATTTCTCTACCCACCTTGCTAGCTTCCCACTGGCAGGTTACTACCACACCAATCCCATGCTTCTAACCCTCACAGCCTTTGTGGGGCACCACATGCAAACCCATGCTGGGCCACTGTACCTTTCTCTCTTGAACCCAGATGATCCAATATGTGAAGAAAAACACAACACAAACTTAGTTCAAAAACAATGGTAACTCAATCTCTAGGTGCAACAACTAAAACTCTAGTGCCTATGTCTTAACCCTCTGCTGTCCCAATTCCAAAGATAACTCTCTCCTGCTTACTCTTTCCTTCCTTCCAACACTGAAGTCCTGCCTACTTGCCCAGTGATTGACTCCTTTATTCATTAGGTGATTGGTTCACAAGAAAAGCAACAGACTTATCCATAACAACATTCAACTTAAAAACTTACCATAGTCAACCTCCTTATACTTTCTCAGAATCAGCACCACAAAAAATCTCTTTCTAAATTTAACATTTATTTTATTTTCACTTGTGTGTGAATGTGTATATGTGTACATACTTGTAGAGGCCAGAGACAACACTGCTGAAGGGAAGCTGAGCCTGTGGTTAGAAATCACTGTTGTGTTTTATAAAAAAGAACTGATATATATATGGTAGAGGCACAGTATGTTGGGGTGGAAGGGGGCAATGCTCTGTGAGATCATGCTGAGACATCCCTTTCCCCTTAGGTACTAGACATATTTAGGGCATGTGGAGGAGAGTTCAGGGAAGAGAGACAAAGACAAGAGAGAGAGGGGGAGAGACAGAGACAGAGAGACAGGGAGAGATAGAAACAGAAAGATAGAGACAGAACAGACAGAGACAGAGACAGATAGGGAAAGAACCAGAAAATGATAGAGAGAGTTGAAGAGAGGCCTACAAGGAACACATGGACATAGGTAGGGGAAGGAATTGGAAAGAAAAGGTACAGATAGGGTAAGAGGATAAGAGAATAAGAGAATAAGAGATTATGAGCATAAAGTGGGGACAAACAGCCTCTTTTATATTGACTTAGGCTATTGCCAGGTAACAGTGGGGCAGATCCTAGAAGGAATACTAACATTCCACAATTTTAGTTTAATTTCAAAAGGAAAAATTAGAAAGAGGCAATGATGAAGCACCAATGGGGTCATTGTGATCTTTAGCTACTTCCTGCTGGCTTTGGGGGCAACTTGTCTCTGGGCAAACTAAGAAAATTGGTATGGAGTTATTGCTTCAGTCTTAGGAGAGTTGGCTGTATCCTTGTTGTCCAGGGTCTGTGGAGAAGCATCTGTATCTGTGAGAGTAGATTGGAACATCTGTGGGTTGCCTCTCTGGAGCCATCCTGGATGTAGATTTTGAGTAAATGCCTGGACTTCACAAGATGCTGAAACATACACATACATATTAGATGTACTGAATAAGGTTAAGTATGTTTGGGAGGAAAAAAAATTCTTAGGTGTAAATTTGAAAGTATGTTTGAAATAAGGAAAGAAATCGAAATCTTTTTAGAATTTAATAAAAATGAAGGCACAACATACCCAAATTTGTGGGACAAAATGAAAGCAGTACTAAGAGAAAAACTCATAGTGCTGAGTGGCTCCAGAAAGAAGCTGGAGAGAACATACACTAGAATCTTAACAGCACACCTGAAAACTTTAGAACAGAAAGAAGCTAATACTCCCAAGAGTAGAAGGCAGGAAATCATCAAACTCAGGGCTGAAATCAACCAAGTTGAAACAAAAAGAATCAACAAAACCAGGTGATAGTTTGTTTATTAATGTAGTTGTTGTTGTTCCCGGGTTTCGGCACCATTGATGGGATTTAAAAGAGAGAAAGGGTGTTAGTGAGTATGGCAAAGCCGCATGGTGGGAGGGGGTACCACTCTGGAAATCAGTCTTGTGTTTCCTCAGAAAACTGGGTATAATACGGGAGGATCCAGCTATACCACTTCTGGGCATATACCCAGAGGATTCTCCAGCATGTTACGAGGAAGATACATGTACCACTATGTTTGTAGTAGCCCTATTTATAATAGCCAGAAGTTGGAAAGAACCCAGATATCCCTCAACAGAACATGTTGTATATTTACACTATGGAATAATACTCAGATATTAAAAACAATGAATTCATGAAATACTTAGGCAAGTGGGTAGAGCTGTAGAATGTAATCCTGAGTGAGGTGACCCAATCACAAGAGAACACACATGGTATGCACTCACTGATAAGCCAATATTAGCCCAGAAGCTTGGAATACCCAGGAAACAATTCACATATCAAATGATGCCCAAAAAGAAGGAAGGTGAGGCACTTTGTCCTAGAAAGGCTCAGTGCAACAGTGTAGGGGATTATCAGGATAGGGAAGCAGGAAAGGGTTGATTGGGAACAGGCGTAGGGAAGAAGACTTATGGGACTTTCTGGGAGGAGGGATCCAGGAAAGGGGAAATCTTTTGAAATGTAAATAAAGAATATATCTAATTAAAAAAAAAACAAAAGATGATTGGGGAATAGTTGGGGGTAGAGGAATTATGGGACGTATGGTGGGGGGGACTGGTAAAGGGGAAAGCCTTTGGAATGTAAACATAGAATATAGAAAATAAAAATTTAAGTTAAAAAAAAACAAAAACAAAAGAAATCCTTAGGTCTTGGTGGTTAGGGATGAGGGGAGTCCTAATCCCTGGGTAAAGGAGAGAAATCCTATCTTCTGGGCTATGTAGAAAGTGGGAATTTAGGTTATTTTGCAGGTGTACTTATCTGGATGGAGTTTACTTGGTCCATGAGAGGTAGATCAGAGTGGGCTTACTGTAGCCTATACATTTACAGAATAGATAAATTTGTTAACAGCATAAACAGTATTTAAGATGAGCTTAGTGAAGACACAAAACCCTTTGTGGAACAGGAACAAGAAGGGTTTTTCCCTTTGGCTTAGTAGACTATATATATATATGAAATGAGAAACAATTTTAAGTTTAAGTTTATATTTAAAAGACAAATGAAACTCAAACCCTTGGCCTTATGAATATGCAAGTTGATCATAAAGTTTAGCATAAGAAACATCTTAAGTCTACAGTTAAAAGGCAACCAAAGGTAACTCAACTTGTGATTATAAAAATGGATTTTATAGGGGAATGCTTTGTTAGGGTTAAGATAATTTATAAGGACCTATTGGTTAATATTAGGACAATGGTATAGAAGGTGAGGAAATATGAAGTCTTCAGTCACTAGAAACTGAGTTTAGATAAGGAAATAACATAAGTTTATATCTCTGAAAGTTTAATTTGAACTTGTGTATCATGTAACATAAAGTCTATGACTGAAAAAACTCATTTGACTTTGATAAGGGACATGGTAGTCTTATCTAGTTAACAAGTTGACTACTGAGTTAATAAGGTGGTGGATTGCATAGGGGTAAGGAGCTAGATCTGTTTTCTAGCTGTCAAGCTACAGTTATCTTAGCTGTCAATATAGTCAGAAATCTAGGAGGAATAAATTATAATCTAGGAGTCATGTTATTAATTTAAAAAATGACAGAGGCTGGTCTATATAGTCCACTACTTAGACAGTTTCCAGATCCCGTGGTCTCTATGGTAACTTAGACAGAGTCAGTCTAGCTGTCAGGACCAGAGGATGGAAAGATTTTTCCTGTGAGAAATGACCTACCTTGACATAGGCAATATGAGACATTTAATTCTCTGAATATCCTTTGTTAGTCCACAGTGTTATGCAAGTCTAGGAAGCAGGCAAGACAATGGAGCAGTGTTTCTCAGTGCTTATTGTATCATAATCCAGGTAGAATCTTGTGGCTTTGCCCAATTCTTTTTCAGAAACCCTGGTGGGTAAACTGTCCTAATTTGTGAGTCTCTGTCCATCACAGTAAGTTTAAACATTTAATGTTACATTTAGCAGATTCCTGACAAGATTGAGAAGCAATCTAGACTGAGCAAATCTAAGTAAGACAACCTTTGTTTGTTTAATTACATGTTCTAGGTGTATCCAGCAAATAAAGAAAGCACATTGTAGCTTTATGGCAATAGCAAAATAAAGGCTATCCTATATTTAAGGCAGTACTTTTTAACTTTCACTGTTTAGAAATCATTATTTACCTAGGCAGGATAGAAGGAAAATCTTATCTTAATTGCCAAATAACTTTGATAGACTGTCTCCTAAAGCAAGTGAACTGCCTATAACAAAGATGACACTGAAGCTACAGCCAGTCATGTGACTGCCCTTATTTAAAATGGCACTGAAGCAAAACACAACAAAGATGGCAGTTACAGGATTGCCCCTATTTAAGATGGCGCTAAAGAGTCATAAGTTATACCTTAGAATGTAGTTATAGAAAAGTGGCTCTGTATCTTAGAATGGAACCACAAATGCATGGCAAAGAAAAACATACAGCTGAATCTGAACAATGCAGTGTGAGGGATCCACGGATTGGCAGTGGCCACAGAAAAAGTGTGTGTGGCTTGGCAAAGCAGAATGTCTTTGAGGGTTTGGGGGAGAGCATGACAGAGCAGTGCCTGAGGCAACCGTCTGTCTCCTATCAGTTCTGTGTGCTCTGGTTGCTCAGGGCGGTGCAGGGTAAGAGGCAGAGGCAGGAACCAATGCCCAGGAGTGCCAGGAGGCAGAGTTGAGGGGCTTAGCTGGAGTGGCTACCCTGGAAGCACTAGCAGGTGGTTCAACAGAGAAAAGAAAAAGAAAAAAGAAAAGCAGGCAGAGTGCAGAAAGAGAATGTGTAGTGCTGAGGATAGTCATTCAGCAACCACTGGGATCAAAGGGCAGGGTGAAAGCAGGCTCACATGGGAGAATCAGGGGATGAAGTACTGGGAGTTGAGAGCAAGAAGCTAGAAGATGGAGGTGGGAGGATGACCTTTGTACTTCTGGATTCCTGGTGAGTTGAAAAAGCACCTTTAAGCCAGCATGTAGAGTTATTGGTTTGTGGAAGATGGGACCAAATTTAGTCTGTGAATCAGACTAGGAGGTGTGGAAGCAAAAACATTTGCTTTTGAGTTAAGAGTAGAAAGAGCTAGCAATTTGTCTGCTTTGTCCATTCCTGTGTCACGAGGACAAACATAGTAGCAAAGGCAGCAGCCAGACCAGATCACCAACTAGGTCATCACGCGTGAGCTAAGGGCTGAGCTCTGGGTAAGCTGTGGGACTCAGAGCCTGAGGTAGAATATTTGGCATAAGCCTAGGATATTTCAGCAGCAAGAGAGAACTACTTCCTGGAGAGTGAGAGGGAGGGAGTCACACACAGGTAGTGCTCCTAGAAGAAACATTCGGTGAGAAGGCCAGACATGACTGACTGTCTCCATCTTGAAGGAAAACATGGAATGACTATGAGTTCAACAGCCCTCAAGGAGTTGTTTACACTGACCAGTGGGTAAAGGGAGTTTACCAATTTTTCCAGTGTTTTGGTGGATAGGTCTAGCTAACCATCCATCTGATAGCTGCAAATTCCATGTGGCAACAAGAGTTGTAAACCTTCAAGTTTCTAAATCCTAGACTCAGCAACAGTTTTGTGTTTTGTAAAATATTTTTAAAAAATGAGAGAGAGAGAGAGAGAGAGAGAGAGAGAGAGAGAGAGAGGAAGGAAGAAAGAAAGAGGGGAAGGAAGAGAGGAAGGAAGGAAGGGAGAAAGAAAGAAAGAAAAAGAAAGAATCAGGATATGTTTGGTAGAGGCATGGTATGGTAAAGTAGAAGCGGATGTCTCTGTGGGCATGTGATGAGGTATCAGTCATACAACAGATATGGAACACAGTTCATTTATGGCATGGGGAAGGGAGTTAAGAGAGTAGAAACAGGGAAAGGCAGAGAAAGAGAAAGGTAGATAGAGACAGAGAGACAGAGATAGAGACATAGGGAGAGGTATTAGAGGCCAGCCAGGGACATGTGGAGAGGGAGGGGAAAGGAATGGAGAGAGAAGAGACAGAGAGGATAAGAGGGTAAGAGAGTAAAAGGGTAAGGAGGGGGCAAACAGCTCCTTTAATAGGGAGTCAGCCATACCTGGCTGTTGCCAGGGGACTGTGAAGTAGAGCCTAGAATCAATGCTAACAGTCGTCTGATGTGGGTGCTGGGAACTGAGTCTGTGGTACTATCTTGTTTGTTCTCATCATATTCCCTGCTATCAGCATCCATAAACATTCATTAATCCCTTGCATTTTACATATACATATAAACATAAACATACATATACACATATACATATACACATATACATACACTTGTGTGTATATATACATATATATGTATATGTATATATATATGTATATATATATATACATATACCTATTAGTATTGAAGAAAAACTATACTGATGTCTTTTGTATGATTCAAACTACTTTCTCTTCTTTTCTTGTGAACTAGAACTATATGTACCATTAAACACAAGATACTGAAAATTGTTAATGGCAGAAAATATACATGGAATATATTGGCACAAGTAAATCAGGGAAAGCACTCAGATACCTGGTACCTATATATTATAGCTGCAACTGGCTCTCTTGAAATAACAGACATCCAAGTAACGTGGGAGGCATGTATTGAAATTGGGGCAAAATAACACACTGTAATAAAATACATGAGTGACAGCTGAGCATTCACTTAAATAAATAAATTCTGTATAAATCTATACTGTATGTAATTATTTCAATAAAGAAACTAGAGATGCTACTGAAATTCATTTGAGGTTTTATTTTTAACCAAAGTAGCCCCATTTGTACCATTAATAACCAGAATAAATAAAATGTAAGAAAGTATAATAGCATATTCATTAAGAACTTTGTTTTAAGTGCAGGAAAATGGCTTAGTGGGTAAAGCACTTAATATACAAGTATGAAAACCTGAGTTTAGATCCCCACCTCCAATATAAATTTCCAGTGAGAGACAATGACACCCAAAATGCCAGCATGTAAACAATAGGTATAGAATTGTGAGAGCACAATGGATAGTTAGACTAGTTGAATTGGTGAGCTGCCGGTTCAGAAGAGATACTCTACCTCAGTTTATAAGGTGGACCTTAAGAGAGGAAGAGACCAGTATCAACTTCTAGTCTACATATAACATGTGCATATAAGCACAAATACACACACATACACACACAAACATGCATACATGCACATGCACATACCACACACAGTAACTTTTCATTACTAAAAGGAAAGCTATGGGAAAGGAAGCCATCATCATCACACTGGTAAAGAGCACTGGTTGATGTGCTACAGAAGACCCTTTTGTTCTGGGTGATCCTGGTGTGTGCTCAGTTCTTTCCTCTGGTCCATAACTTAGAATGTCTGTAGCCAGCCATCAGATCCATAGGGTGCTATTCCCCCTGGATAGTCAAGATTTATAGCAAAATCCCATTTAGTTTTTCTTATGAACTGGATAGAAATATTATTAGTGTAATTTTTCTGTATTTGTTTTATTGTTTATATATGTGTGTTTTTATATGCATATACTTTCAGGTGTCCAAAGGTAAGAAAAAGGTATGACGTTCTCTGGGGCTATAGTTACAAGTTGCTGTAAGCTTCTTAATGTTAGTTCTGGGAATGAATCGTAGACCAGTTAGAAGAGCAGTGAGCATTCTTAATCACTGAACTATTTCTCTAGCTGCTTGGTATACAAATTTATATTAATGTGAAAGTTAATTTTCATTGTCAACTTGACAAAATATCAAATCACCCAGGAGATAAAACTCAGAGCATATCTCTAGGGAATTTCCTTAGTTAGGATAAATGAAGTTGGTGGCCTCCTATACACATGGGCGTATCATTCTATTGGGTTGGGTCCTGAGTTCCATAGAAAGGGGATAGTGGGCAGAGTTCCAGTACTCATCTGACTCTCTTTTCTGACTGCTGATGCAAAGAGAGCAGCTGCTTCTTTTCCTGCCACATGGGTTCCCTTCTGTGATAAACTATACTACTGAATTTTGAGCCAAAATAAGACTTTCCTTATTTTAATGGCTTTGGTCAGATATTTTGTCACATCTCCAAAGTAAGGAAGTACTACAATGAGAAAAAAGATTTGCTCAGCAACTTCATAAAGAAATGTTAGAGCCATTGTGGTTAATACATTTAGTGAGAACCCAATCTGATTTTCATTTATAATGTTATTTTAGAGTGTACCTCATAAAATCATTTTCTATATATATGTATTGCATATATAAAGACTTTGCATTTACCTTTTCAAGGGTATTTTTGTATATATTATCTTGATTTGGTGACAGTTTCAGTTGTGGTTCCACCATGAAGTAAAACACAAGGCATACTTTCTTATATCAACAACATTCCAAAATGGTGGGGTATTCCTTTTACATTCAGGTCTCATGTCACCATCTTTGATAAAAATTACAAGAAGCAAACAGCATAGAAACCCTATTCTTTCTGTGTGTATTTTCTGTGTTTCTTCTGGTACCTTGTGGCTCCAAGTTATATTTATTTATTTGTACTCTAATAAAGTGTCGCATTCTCCAGTTGTAGTGCTACATGCCTACATTGACATCAGAGTGTAGAGACTCAGATAACAGGAATTTAAGGTCACCCTTCCCTTGTCTACACAGGGAATTTAGGTCACTTGGGCTATATGAAACTCTGTTTCAAACATACAAACAAGAAATGTATAACTCTATATCCTTTTCTTTCCTATCTCCTCCCCATAACCCTTGACTTTGATGCTGAAGGCACTCTTCTCTCTCTGATTCAAATAAATTCTCTTCTGAGTCTGTTTATATATACGCTTGTGAACCTGGAAGGTTGACTCTCATGTTTCTCATAGTTCAGGAAAAGAAATTATTATTAGTGTTGGGGTGATGATGATCAGTCAGTAAAGTGCTTGCTGCACAAGCTTAAAGATGTTACTTTATGAACACACTACATGTGTAAAGTTTGACTTAGCATTGCAAGCCTGTAACCTCAGCAGTGGAAGGAGGGCTACAGAGACAAGTATATCCTGGAGTTTCCTGAGCAGCTCTTCTAGCCAACTGCTGAGCACCATGTGTTGAGAGGAACTCTCTGTCCAGAGTATGGTGGAGAAATGCTGAGGAAGATACAGGATGTCAATCACCTCTGGCCACACACACACACACACACACACACACACACACACACACACACACTCACTCACACACACACAGCAAATCAATTTTCATATGGATTTTTATGAAGAGTTGAAGTGATAATAGGAGTCAGGCCTTCTTAGGGCTCTTTAAAAAGCAACAGAATAATGAAGAGCAATTAGGAGAGAACCTTCATGGCTAAAGGAAGATTGAGTTATGAATAGAAAGGTTACATAAAGGAGGCATCTTGGGAAACATGGTAAAAATAAAATGATTCAGTTGTAAAGTTAAGAAAATGTCTCCTGACAAAGCAAGTGCTGTGTATAAGGCCCTAGTTTGGGGAGAATACGTTTCTATTCCAGGTTTGCACATGGGAAGACCAAGTGGTCATGGGAGAATTTAACAGGCAAAAATGTGACTGTGAATGATGAGACTCAACAGCATCTTGTATCAAAACATTCATTTTATCATCAATAGAATAGCATAAAGCATTTGACTAGATTTAGCTTGTCGGATCCACTTTAGTAACTTCTGCATAAAGTTCTGTATTTACATAAGCTTTGAGTTTTATATAACTAAATGTGTTAAGAAGTCTATTTTAAAAGTTATAACAAAAAATGTAGCTCAAAGACAGATGGTATTCATGTCCACTTCGTATAGGTCTAAGCATGGTACTTTGGGTGAGAAACATTACCCATGGCCTCTTGTATTTAAATATTTGAACCTAGTTTGTGGTGCTGTTTGGGAAAGCTATGGAACTTTTAAAGATTAAAGTCTTCCTGAGGAAAGTACACCACTAGATCTGGGCTGTAAGAGTTTACAGCCTCATCTTACTTCTCTCTCTTGGTTCCTTGCATGTCAACTAAAATATGATTACCCAGTTTCCCATTGCAGCCACAATGCCTTCCTGCGATGATGGATGCTAATTCCCTCCTGGCACTATAAGCCAGGATAGACCCCTTTCTACTTAAGCTTGATCATGATATATTATTATAATAGCAATAGAAATGTAATTAATACACCAAAAATTATAGGTTGACTTTTACAGTAAATGTCTGAATGTCTCTTATACTGTTCCAATGGTAACACTGTGAACTAAAATTTACAATTCAAAAATTCTTAGAGTAATGAGATCCCAATATATCACATCTAAACAATAAAGTCCCAAATCATCAAGTCTAGTTTCATTTGCATATGAGAAAATTTAAAACAGAAAGAATAGAATTCCCATATGCCCTTTTGTTCTGATAAAATATAGCATCTTCTGCCACTTATGCCGAATTTCCTTAACATCTACTAAACTGACTGCTCTAGTGTTTCAACACCCATTACTATGAGACAATTTTATTGATGATCATAAGCAATTTCAACATATAAAAATCACAGGAAACTGTTTTATAACCTCAAATAAAGATGTGTGACAAGAATATAAAGTAGCTCACCAAAGGTCCTTGCCACAATGGTTCAGGTTTACATTTGAACACTTTATATATTGAAACAAGTTGACACATTTATAAAGCACATAAAAATGTAGACTTCTAGGTCAAGATGTCAAAATCCTTTCATTTTCTATACAAAAGACTGTCAAGAGGATAGTCAAGAAATAAAACATTAAAGAGGTTGGCTGGTAATCTCAGTAGATCCTTTCAAATCTGAGGATGTTTGGTATTGGACAAGGAACTGAGTTGCATATTTTACATATCAAAGCAGACCTGGCCTCCAGGTTCTCCCAGCATCCTTCAGTCCCTATCTACCCCAGGGGCTAAGCTTCTTTGCTCCAGGGGCTCTTCCCTATACAATCTAGACATTTAGTCTCTGCCTCTTTTTTCTTCTCTCTCTAAATTCTTGCTCTGTCTCTCTTTTTCTCCCTCTTTTATTCCCCCCTTCCCAGGCAATTTTCCTGGCCTTAGTTCTTGAGGCCAATAAATTTACCACCCCTTTCTCCCACTCAATAAACCTGCCTTTAATATATTCCAATGTGGCTTGAATTGACTCATTTCCCTGGTGGAGAAATAACCTATCAACAAAAACTGATGTAAAAAATATTCAGGTGTAGTGGCATTCTCTTAGAATAACTGGACTGGAGAAATAGAGACAGAGACAGGAGGATCACTGAGGTTTCCAGGAAAACAATACTATTTTCAGAGCTCTAGGTCAACAAGATACACTGCTCCCTGCCCCTCTCCCCAAATATAATGAGGTAGAAGGCAACTTTCCAGTGACAGCTTAGATTGAACTCTCTCCTCCATAAATTCAGACATGTACCTGGACCCTCATTGATCCACACATATGGGAGAGAGAGAGAGAGAGAGAGAGAGAGAGAGAGAGAGAGAGAGAGAGAGAGAGAGAATTATAGCACTTAGTCCATAAGTTTGGCTAAGTATCAGAAAGAAGCAATAGTTATTGACACAAATAGCATTCTGGATACATAAATCAAATGACCATGCTGATAGATAGTTCAGACAAGAGAACACTACAAATAAAAAGATCATTTTAAGGGATGAATGTGGGACTAAGGAGTAGAATCTGGGCTTAGTTTGCCAGGTACTCTGAGCCAACTGTCAGGACCACAAATGGAAAACCAAACAAACCAAACACAAGCAAGCAAACACAAACCAATAAAGAAGAGACCAGATCAGTGGTTTTAAACCTGTGGGTCATGTCCCCTTGAGGGTGTCAAATGATCTTTTCACAGATGTCACATATTAGATATCCTGAATAACAGATATTTATATTATGATTCATGAGAGTAGCCAAAGTACAGGTATAACATAGCAATGGAAATTTTATATTCCTCACCACAGTATGAGGAGCTGTGTAAAGCATCACTGCATTAGGAAGCTTGAGAACAATTGTTCTGTTTTGTCTCATGCAGCCCCCTCTACTGAGATTTTTGGTCAGATCTTAACTTTCAGACAGAACTGGGGATAATGTGCTATTTAGAGACACACAGAACAACACAGTCCTCCAATCCTCCTGCATAAAATTACTATAAAGATTGTCTGATAAAAGAGCAGACCTCAGCTGTCACGCAGTACACGTGAATAAGCTCTTTCTTCTTTACCCATAGATATTGGCAAGCATAGAATGATTTTTTTAGACAGGGTTTCTCTGTGTAGCCCTGGCTGTCCTGGAACTCACTTTGTAAACCAGGCTGGCCTCAAACTCAGAAATCTGCCTGCCTCAGCCTCCTGAGTGCTGGGATTACAGGTGTGTTCCACCACACCCAGCGATAGAAGGAGTTTTGAAACAGAAGACCTGAAACCCTTTAAGGCTAGATGGTTAGCCATTCATGTTTAATCCATCACCACCCCCTTGAATAAATGTCAACCTTGCTACTTTTAGGAACTATTGGCACAGATTGAGCTTAAGATCTACTTTCCAAGGTTTGAAAAAGTAGAGTTGTTAAAAATGTTATATATGCTAAATTAGGAAACTATACTGGTAGTTATTAACAGCCTAGTTAACCATTTAAAAAAGTAAAGTAATGTGCTTAAGAAGGACATGTGTTAACAAATAAACATCACACTGAATCAGTCACAACCAACTGATCATGGTGAAAGAACCTCAAATGAATTTGTTCTCTCCCTTCTCACCTCTTCTTGTTACCCTCTCTATTTTCCCCTATTCCCTCTCTCCAATCCCAATTCTTCTTCCCCTTCCTGCACATTAGTGGAAGCCAAATGTCAATGTCAGGTGTCTCCCTCTGTCACTCTACCTTTTATTTCTGAGAGGCAGCATCTCTTCACTGAATCTGAAATTCAGCCTGAACCTGATACTCATTTTGGAGAGACTTTCTGAGCAGTTAGTTGCTGGGATCTGCATTCTTCATCCTCCCTCCCATTAGGAGTACTGGGGTTGCAGCCTGACTGCAATGTCAAGCTTTTAGGTAGGTGCTAGGCATCTGACCTCAGATCCTCATAATTTTAAGCAAGTCCTTTACCCACTGACTCTTGCCTCTAGCCCCAGCAGTGTCATCACGAACATGAGTTGTTATTCTGAACAAATTGTGAATGAGAGACAAGAGGGAGGAGAGATAGAGAGAAAGAAGGAAGGAAAGAAGCAAAAAGAAATGGAAATAAGGGAGGGTATGGGATGGAGGAAAAAGGGAAGGAAAGCAGGATGAAACAAGGGAAGACAGGCTTCACATGGAGGAAACAGATCAACTCTTAAAAGCATATGGTGATACCCTTCCCACTATAGCTGTGTGAAAATATAGTTTAAACATGATCATCACAAACAAAGAGAGCTTCTTTCAGAACATTTTTTTCTCATCACTTTGTGACACTCCCTTTTAAAGGGTCAATATAATAAATAGTAGTTTGTCAACTTGACATAAACAAGAGTCATGTCTACTGAACAAAGAGTAAATTTAACTGAGGAAATGCTACCTATAGGCAAGCTGGGGAGTTGGTACATATTCTTTTTTTAATTTATTATTATTATTTTAAATTTTCTATATTCTTTGTTTACATTCCAAATGCTTTCCCCTTTCCTGGTTCCCCCCTCACCATATGTCCCATAAGTCCTCTGCCCTCTGGCTATTCCCCAATCAACCCCCTCCCCCTTTCTCTGTCCTGGTACTCCCCTATAATACTGGATCAAGCCTTTTCAGGAACAGGGCCCTCTCCTTCCTTCTTCTTGGGAACCATTTAATATGCTAATTGTGTCTGGAGTATTCAGAGCTTCTAGGCTGATTAATATCCACTTATCAGTGATTGCATTTCATGTGTATTCTTCTGTGATTACTTAGGATGATATTTTCCAGTTCCAACCATTTGCTTACAAATTTCATGAATTCATTGTTTTTAATTGCTGAGTAGTATTCCATTGTATAAATATACCATATTTTCTGTATCCATTCCTCCATTGAGGGACATCTGGGTTCTTTCCAGTTCTGGCTATTATAAATAAGGCTGCTATAAACATAGTGGAGCATGTGTCTTTGTTGCATGCAGGGGAATCCTCTGGGTATATGCCCAGGAGTGGCATAACAGGGTTCTCTGGAAGTGTGATGCCCAGTTTTTTAAGGAACCACCAGACTGATTTCCAGAGTGGTTGTACCATCTTGCAATCCCACCAGCAGTGGAGAAGTGTTCCTATTGGTTTCCATTCTCAAACTCACCTCTGAGGTCATCTTCATCTCCAGCCAGCATCTGTCTTGGACATCAAGGTGCTAAGGGACAGGGAAAAGGCCATTCCTTATTACTAAGCTGGCTTCTCTTCAGCCACCTGCCCAAAAGGTTCATGCCATTGACTGCTTCTGTCTTATTGATAACATCTTATTTATGTTAAATACTATGCCTAGTAAGAAAACTAATAAGTATGCTATTCTAGGAGAAATGTGTCCAGCTAAAATCATCAGAAATTATTTACATGGACGTTTGAGAGATAGGCAGAGAGTAGGAAGGGCAAGCTGTTTTCTTGCCATGCTAAGCAAGACTGACATCTTCCTTACCGCAGCCAGTCAGGGCTGAGAGGAACCAAGTGATCTTTTTTTTTTTTTTTCAACAATTACTAAATCAGTTCATTTTCCACCCTTTTGTTTCTCTCCTTAACATGTTTTTCAACCTCTACTCCTCCCTACAGTTCCTTCTCCATGGTTTTTTTTTTAATAATTTTTTTTTTACTTTCTATATTCTATGTTTACATTCCAAAGGCTTTCCCCTTTCCCAGTTCCCACCCACCATAGTTCCCATAGTTCCTCTCCCCCCCAACTGTTCCCCAATCATTCCCCCTCCCCCCTCGGTTTCTTTACTAAACTGGATGCAATCTTTACAGGCCCAGGGTCCTCTCCTTTCTTCTTCTTGGGAATCATTTGACTTGCTATTTGTGTCTTGAGTATTTAGGGCTTCTGGGCTCATTAATATCCACTTATCAGTGATTACATTTCATGTGCATTATTTTGTGATTGGGTTAATTCACTCAGGATGATATTTTCCAGGTCTAACCATTTACCTACAAATTGCATGAATTCATTATTTTTAATTGCTGAGTAGTCTTTTTTAAAAATTTAAAAAAAATTAAAAACATTCTATATTCTTTGTTTACATTCAAAATGCTTTCCCATTCCTTGGTTCTGCTCTCAACAAATATCCCATAAGTCCTCTTCCCTCTACCCATTCCCCAATCATCCCCCTCTCCTTTCTCTGTCCTGGTACTCCCCTACAATACTGGATCAAGCCTTTTCAGGATCAGGGCCCTCTCCTTCCTTCTTCTTGGGAAGCATTTGATAGGCTAATTGTGCCTTGAGTATTCAGAGCTTCTAGGTGGATTAATCAGTGATTGCATTTCATGTGTATTCTTCTGTGACGGGGTTACCTCACTAAGGATGATATTTTCCAGTTCCAATATTTGCCTCCAAATTTCATGAATTCATTGTTTTTAATTGCTGAGTCGTAGTCCATTGTATAAATATACCACATTTTCTGTATACATTCTCCATTGAGGGACATCTGGGTTCTTTCCAGCTTCTGGCTATTACAAATAAGGTTGTTATGAACATAGTGGGGCATGTGTCTTTGTTGCATGCAGGGGAATCCTCAGGGTTTATGCCCAGAGTGGTATAACAGGGTCCTCTGGAATTGTGATGCTCAGTTTTCTGAGGAACTGCCAGTCTGATTTCCAGAGTGGTTGTCCCAACTTGGATTCCCACCTGCAGTGGAGGAGTGTTCCTGTTTCTCCACATTCTCATCAACACCTGCTGTCTCCTGAATTGTTAATCTTAGCCATTCTGACTGGTGTGAGGTGAAATCTCGGGGTTGTTTTGATTTGCATTTCCCTGATGACTAATGATGTTGAACATTTCTTAAGGTGCTTCTCAGCCATCCAAGTTTCTTCAGGTAAATTCTTTTATCTCTGTACCCCATTTTAATAGAGTTTTTCATTCTCTGAGGTCTAACTTCTTGAATTCTTTGTATATATTGGATATTAGCCCTCTGTCAGATGTAGAGTTGGTGAAAAATCTTTTCCCAATTTGTTGGTTGCCATTTTGTCCTTCTGAAAGTGTCCTTTGCCTTACAGAAACTTTGTAATTTTATAAGGTCCCATTTGTCAATTTTTTTTTGCAGAGCATAAGCTATTGGTGTTCTGTTCAGGAACTTTCCCCCTATGCCCATGTCCTCAAGAGTCTTCCCCACTTACTTTTCTATTAGTTTCAGTGTGTCTGGTTTTCTGTGGAGATCCTTGATCCACTTGGAGTTGAGCTTAGTACTAGGAGATAAGAGTGGATCAATTTGCATTGTTTTGCATGCTGACCTCCAATTGAACCTGCACCATTTATTGAAGAGCCTATCTTTTTTCCACTGGATGGTTGTACCTCCTTTATCAAAGATCAAGTGACAAAAATTCTGTGGGTTCATTTCTGGGTCTTCAATTCTATTCCATTAATCAACTTGCCTATCACTGTACCAATACCATGCAGTTTTTAACACAATTGCTCTGTAGTATTGCTTGAGGTTGGGGATATTGATTCCCCCAGAAGTTCTTTTACAGTTGAGAATAGTTTTAGCTATCCTAAGCTTTTTGTTATTCCAAATAAATTTGAGAATTGCCCTCTCTAAGTCTATGAAGCTTTGAGTTGGGATTTTGATGGGATTGCATTGCATCGGTAAATTGCTTTTGGCAAGATGGCCATTTTTACTATATTAATCCTGCCAGTCCAAGAGCATGGAAGATTTTTCCATCTTTTGAGGTCTTCTTTGATTTCTTTCTTCAAAGACTTGAAGTTTCTGTCATACATATCTTTCACTTCTTTGGTTAGAGTCACACCAAGATACTTTATATTGTTTGCGGCTATTGTGAAGTGTATAATTTCCCTAAGTTCTTTCTCAGTCTGCTTATGCTTTGAGTATAGGAAGGCTACTGATTTGCTTGAGTTGATAATGTAACCAGCCACTATGTTGAAGTTGTTTTTCAACTGTAGGAGTTTTTTGGGTCACTTAAGTATACTATCATATCATCCACAAAGATTGATAGTTTGAGTCTTCCTTTCAAATTTGTATCACTTTGACTACCTTAAGTTGTCTAATTGCTCTGGCTAGAAATTCAAGTACTATACTGAAAAGATATGGAGAGGGCAGCCTTTTCTAGTCTCTGATTCTAGTGGGATTGCTTCCCTAACCCTAACCCTAACCCTAACCCTAACCCTAACCCTAACCCTAACCCTAACCCTAACCCTAACCCTAACCCTAACCCTAAATGTGAGAACTGAGTTCCAGGTGACTTCCCCCAGCACAGGTAAGCCACCGATTGCTTCCAATTTCTCTCGATTTAGTTTGATGTTGTCTACCAGTTTGCTGTATATTGCTTTTACTATTTTTAGGTATAGGCCTTGAATTCCTGTTCTTTCCAAGCCCTTTAGCATGAAAGGATGTTGGACTTTGTCAAATGATTTTTCAGCATCTAATGAAATGATCATGTGGTTGTTTTTTGAGTTTGTTTATGTAGTGGATTGCATTGATGGATGGATTTCTGTATATTGATCCATCCCTGCATCATGGGATGAAGCCAACTTGATCATGGTGGATGATCGTTTTGATGTGTTCTTGGATTCAGTTGACAAGAATTTTATTTAGTATTTTTCCATCAATATTCATAAGGGAAATTGGCCTAAAGTTCTCTTTCTTTGTTGGATCTTTGTATCAGTGTAATTTTGGCTTTGTAGAACGAATTGGGTAGTGTTCTTTCTGTTTCTACTATGTGGAATAGTTTGAAGAGTATTGGTGTTAGGTCTTCTTTGAAAGTATGATAATATTCTACACTAAAACCATCTGATCCCATGCTTTTCTTGGTTGGAAGACTTTCTATGACCCCCTCCTATTTCTTTAGGGATTATGGAACTGTTTAGATGATCTATTTGATCCTGATTTAATATTGGTACTTGGTATCTGTCTAGGAAATTGTCCATTTTCTCCAGATTCTCCAGTTGTGTTGAGTATAGGCTTTTGAAGTAAGATCTGGTGATTTTTTGAATTTCCTCAGTTTCTGTTGCTATATCTCCCTTTTGATTTCTAATTTTGTTAATTTAGATACTGTCTCTTTGCCCTTTGGTTAGTCTGTATAGGGGTTATCTATTTTGTTGATTTTTTCAAAGAACCAGCTCCTGGTTTTGTTGATGTTTTGTAATTTTTTCGTGGTTTCTACTTGATTGATTTCAGCCCTGAGTTTGATGATTTCTTGTCTCCTACTCCTCCTGGGTGAATTAGTTTCTTTTTGTTACAGGGCTTTCAGGTGTTCCGTTAAGTTACTAGTCTATGCTCTCTTCAGTTTCTTTTTGGAGGCACTCAGGGCTATGAGTTTTCCTCTTTGCACTGCTTTCATTGTGTCCCATAGTTTTGGGCAAGTTTTGCCTTCATTTTCATTAAATTCTATAAAGTCTTTGATTTCTTTCTTTATTTCATCCTTGACTAAGACATCACTGAGTAGAGTATTGTTAAGCTTCCATGTGTATGTGGGCTTTCTCTTGTTTTTCTTGCTATGGAAGACAATTCTTACTGCATGGTGATCTGAAAGGAGGCATGGGATTAGTTCAATCTTCTTATATCTGTTGAGGTCTCTCTTGTGACCAATTATTTGATTGATTTTGGAGAAGGTACCATGAGGTGCTGCGAAAAAGGTATATTCTTTTGCTTTAGGATGAAATGTTCTATAAATCTCTGTTAAATCCAATTGGTCCAAAGCTTCAATTAGTTTCATTTTGTCTTTGTTTAGTTTCTGTTTTCCCGATCTGTCCATTGAGAAGAGTGGAGTGTTGAAGTCATCCACAATTATTGTGTTAGGTGCAATGTGTGCATTGAGCTTTATTAAAGTTTATTTTATGAATGATGGAGCCCTTGCATTTGGAGCATAGATGTTCAGAATTGAGAGTTTTTCTTGGTGGATTTTTCCTTTGACCAGCATGAAGTGTCCTTCCATGTCTCTTTTGATGACTTTAGGTTGAAAGTCAATTTTATCTGATATTAGAATGGCTACTCCAACTTGTTTCCTGAGACCATTTGCTTGTAAAATTTTCTTCCAGCCTAGCATTTTAACTCTAGTGTTTGTCTTTGACGCTGAGGTGTGTTTCCTGTATGCAGCAAAATGTAGGGTCCTGTTTCCATATACAGTCTGTTAGTCTATGTCTTTTTTTAAAACAAAGTTGAGGACTGAACCCAGGGCCTTGCACTTGCTAGGCAAGTGCTCTACCACTGACCTAAACCCCCAACCCTAGTCTATGTCTTTTTATTGAGGAATTGAGTCCATTGATGTTTTGAGATATTAAGGAATAGTGATTATTCCTTTTTTTAATTTTTATTTTCTATATTCTATGTTTACATTCCAAAGGCTTTCCCCTTTCCCAGTTCCCCCCTCCCTATGTCCCATAATTCCTCTCCCCCCAACTATTACCCAATCATTCCCCCTCCCCCCACGGTTTCTCTAAAAAATTGGATCCAATCTTTCCAGGCCCAGGGTCCTGTCCTTCTTGGGAATCATTTGACTTGCTAATTGTGCCTTGAGTATTTAGGGCTTCTGGGCTCATTAATATCCACTTATCAGTGATTGCATTTCATGTGTATTCCTTTGTGATTGTGTTAGCTCACTCAGGATGATATTTTCCAGGTCTAACCATTTACCTACAAATTGCATGAATTCATTATTTTTAATTGCTGAGTAGTATTCCATTGTATAAATATACCACATTTTCTGTATCCATTCCTCCTTTGAGGGATATTTGGGCTCCTTCCAATTTCTGGCTATTATAAACAAGGCTGCTATAAACATAGTGGAACATGTGTCTTTATTGGATGCAGGGGAATCCTCTGGGTATATGCCCAGGAGTGGTATGCCAAGGTCCTATGGAAGGGACATGCCCAATTTTCAGAGGAACTGCCACACTGATTTCCAGAGCGGTTTTACCATTTTGCAATCCCACCAACAGTGGAGGAGTGTTCCTCTTTCTCCACATCCTCGCCAGCACTTGCTGTCTCTTGAGTTTTTAATCTTAGCCATTCTGACTGGTGTGAGGTGGAATCTCAGGGGTGTTTTGATTTGTATTTCTCTGATGACTAATGATGTTGAACATCTCTTAAGGTGTTTCTCTGCCATCTGAATTTCTTCTGGTGAAAATTCTTTGTTTAGCTGTGTACGCCATTTTTTGATAGGGTTATTTGGTTCTTTGGGGTCTAACTTCTTGAGTTCTTTGTATATATTGGATATTAGCCCTCTGTCGGGTGTGGGGTTGGTGAAGATCTTTTCCCACTTTGTTGGTTGCCGTTTTGTCCTTCTGACAGTGTCCTTTGCCTTGCAGAAACTTTGTAATTTGTCAATTCTTAATCTTAGTGCATAAGCTATTGGTGTTCTGTTCAGGAACTTTGCCCCTGTGCCTATGTCCTCCAGGGTCTCCCCCAGTTTCTTTTCTAATAGTTTCAGTGTGTCTGGTTTTATGTGGAGGTCCTTGATCCACTTGGAGTTGATCTTAGTGCAAAGAGATAAGAGTGGGTCAATTCGCATTCTTCTGCATGTTGACCTCCAGTTCAACCAGCACCATTTGTTGAAGAGGCTATCTTTATTCCAGTGGATGGTTGTGGCTCCTTTATCAAAGATCAAGTGACCATAAGTCTGTGGGTTCATTTCTGGGTCTTCAATCCTATTCTATTAATCTACCTGCCTGTTGCTGTACCAATACCATGCAGTTTTTAACACAATTGCTTTGTAGTACTGCTTGAGGTCAGGGATATGGATTCCCCCAGAAGTCCTTTTATTGTTGAGAATAGTTTTAGCTATCCTAGGATTTTTGTTGCTCCAGATGAATTTGAGAATTGCTCTTTCTAGATCTATGAAGAATTGAGTAGGGATTTTGATGGGGATTGCATTGAATCTGTAGATTGCTTTTGGCAAGATGGCCATTTTTACTATATTGATCCTGCCAATCCAGGAGAAAGAAATATTTTTCCATCTTCTGAGGTCTTCTTCGATTTCTTTCTTCAAGTTCCTGTCATACAGATCTTTCGCTTGTGTGGTTAGAGTTACACCAAGGTACTTTATGTTGTTTGTGGCTATTGTGAAGGGTGTTATTTCCCTAACTTCTTTCTCAGCTTGCTTGTCCTTTGAGTCCAAGAAGGCTACTGATTTGCTTGAGTTGATTTTATAACCAGCCACTTTGCTGAAGTTGTTTATCAGCTGTAGAAGTTCTCTGGTGGAGTTTTTTGGGTTGCTTAAGTAAACTATCATATCACCTGCAAATAATGATAGTTTGACTTCTTCCTTTCCAATTTGTATCCCTTTGACGTCCTTATGTTGTTTAATTGCTCTTGCTAGAACATCAAGTACTATATTGAAAAAATATGGAGAGAGAGGGCAGCCTTGTCTAGTCCCTGATTTTAGTGGGATTGCTTCAAGTTTCTCTTCATTTATTTTGATGTTGGCTACTGGTTTGCTGTAGATTGTTTTTACTATGTTTAGGTATGGGCCTTGAATTCCTGCTCTTTCCAAGACTTTTAGCATGAAAGGATGCTGAATTTTGTCGAATGCTTTTTCAGCATCTAATGAGATGGCCATGTGTTTTTTTTCTTTTAGTTCGTTTATGTAGTGGATTACATTGATGGATTTCCGTATGTTGAACCATCCCTGCATCCCTGTTATGAAGCCTACTTGATCATGGTGAATGATCGTTTTGATGTGCTCTTGGATTCGGTTGGCAAGAATTTTATTTAGTATTTTTGCATCGATATTCATAACAGAAATTGGCCTGTAGTTCTCTTTCTTTGTTGTATCTTTTTGTGGTTTAGGTATTAGCGTAATTGTGGCTTCAAAGAATGAGTTGGGCAGTATCCCTTCTGTCTCTATTTTGTGGAATAGTTTGAAAAGCATTGGTGTTAAATCTTCTTTGAAGGTCTGGTAGAATTCTGCTCTAAAACCATCTGGTTCCGTACTTTTTTTGGTTGGGAGGCTTTCTATAACACCTTTTATTTCTTTAGGGGTTATGGGAATATTTAGCTGATCTATTTGATGCTGATTTAATTTTGGTATTTGGTATCTGTCTAGGAAATTGTCCATTACCTCCAGATTCTCCAGTTGTTTTGAGTATAGACCTTTGTAGTAGGATCTGATGATCTTTTGAATTTCCTCATTTTCTCTTGTTATGTCTCCCTTTTCATTTCTAATTTTGTTAATTTGTATACTGTCTCTGTGTCCTCTGGTTAGTCTGGCTAAGGGTTTATCTATCTTGTTGATTGTCTCAAAGAACCAGCTCCTGTTCTTGTTGATTTTTGTATGGTTTTCTTTGTTTCTACTTGATTGATTTCAGCCCTGAGTTTGATGATTTCTTATCTTCTACTCCTCCTGGGTGAATTAACTTCTTTTTCTTCCAGGGCTTTAAGGTGTGCCATTAAGCTGCTAGTGTATGCTCTCTCCAATTTCCTTTTGGATGCACTTAGATCTATGAGTTTTCCTCTTAGCACTGCTTTCATTGTGTCCCATAGATTTGGGTATGTTGTACCTTCATTTTCATTGAATTATAAAAAGTCTTTGGTTTCTTTTTTTATTTCTTCCTCGACTAAGGTGTCATTGAGTAGAGTATTGTTCAGTTTCCATGTATATGTGGGCTTTCTGTTGTTTTTGTTGCTATTTAAGACAACTCTTACTCCATGGTGATCTGATAGGAGGCATGGGATTAGCTCGATCTTCTTGTATTTGTTGACATCTGTCTTGTGACCAATTATATGGTCTATTTTGGAGAAGGTACCATGCAGTGCTGAGAAAAAGGTATATTCTTTAGCTTTAGGATGAAATGTTCTATATATATCTGTTAAATCCAATTGGTCCAGAGTTCCAATTAATTTTACTGTGTCCCTGTTTAGTTTCTGCTTTCCTGATCGGTCTATTGAGGAGAGTGGAGTGTTGAAGTCACCCACAATTATTGTGTTAGGTGTAATGTGTGCTTTAAGCTTTAGTAAGGTTTCTTTTACGAATGAGGGTGTCCTTGTATTTGGAGCATAGATTTTCAGTATTGAGAGCTCTTCTTGGAGGATTTTCCATTTGGCCAGCAAGAAGTGACCTTCTGAGTCTCTTTTGATGATTTTAGGTTGGAAGTCAATTGTATCTGATATTAGAATGGCTACCCCAGCTTGTTTCCTGAGACCATTTGCTTGTAAAATTGTCTTCCAGCCTTTTACTCTAAGGCAGTGTTTGTCTTTAACTCGGAGATGTATTTCCTGTATGCAGCAAAAGGTATGGTCCTGTTTCCGTATCCAGTGTGTTAATCTATGTCTTTTATTGGGGAATTGAGTCCATTGATGTTAAGAGCTATTAAGGAATGGTAATTGTTACCTCCAGACATTTTTGAAATTATATTTATTTATTTTATTTATTTATTTTTTATATTCGAGAGGTTATCTTCTTTTAGGTTTGATGAGCGGAGGTTTCTATCTTGCTTCTTCCCAGGTGTAGTTTCCGTCCTTGTCTTGGTGTTTTCCCCCTATTATTCTTTGTAGGGCTGGATTTGTGGAAAGGTATCGTGCAAATTTGTTTTTTTTTCATGGAATACCTTGATGTCTCCATCTATGGCGATTGAGAGTTTTGCTGGGTAAAGTAGTTTTGGCTGAAGTTTGTGTTCTCTTAGTGTTTGCATTATATCTGCCCAGGATCTTCTAGCCTTCCTGGTCTCAGGTGAGAAGTCTGGTGTTATACTGATAGGTCTTCCTTTATATGTTACTTGGCCCTTTTCTCTTTCTGCCTTTAATATTCTTTCTTTGTTTAGTACATTTGGAGTTTTGATTATTATGTGACGGGATGTATTTCTGTTCTGGCCCAGTCTGTTTGGGGTTCTATAGGCTTCTTGCATATTCATGGGCATCTCTCTCTTTAGGTTGGGGAAGTTTTCTTCCCTAATGTTGTAGAAGATATTTGCTGGCCCTTTAACTTGTAAATCTTCACTCTCGTCTATACCTATAATCCTTAGGTTTGGTCTTCTCATTGTGTCCTGGATTTCCTGGATGTTTTGGGTTACAACCTTTTTGCATTTAGTGTTTTCTTTGACTGTTGAATCAATGGTTCCTATGGTATCTTTGGCTTCTGATAGTCTGTCTTCTATCTCTTGTATTCTATTGTTGATATTTGCATCTATGGCCCCTGATTTCTTCCCAAGGTTTTCTATCTCCAATGTTGTCTCCCTCTGCGATTTCTTAGTTGTTTCTACTTCTGTTTTTATTACCTGGATGGATATGCTCAGATCTTTCGCTTGTTTGATTGTGTTTTCATTTATTTCTTTAATAGATTTTTGTGTTTCCTCTTTCATAGCTTCTACTTGTTGGCCCACGTTCTTCTGTATTTCTTTAAGTGATTTTTGTCTTTCTTCCTTATTGTCTTCTTTTTGATCCATCTTCTCCTGCATTTCTTGAAGTGATTTTTGTATTTGCCTTGTAAAGGCTTCTAACTTTTGATCCATTTTCTCCTCTATTTCTTTACGAGATTTTTCTATGTGTTCAGCTACCAGCATCCTGACCAGTGATTTTATATCCATGTCTTGTTTTTCTGGTGTTTTGGGGTATCCAGGACTTCCTGTTGTTGGAGAACTGGGTTCAGATGCTGTCATGCTGCCTTGATTTCTGTTAGTAACGTTCCTTCGTTTTCCTTTTGGCATCTGTTTATTTTTGGTGTTAGTTGGCCTTGTTGTCACTGGCTGGTGTTTGAATCTCCCTTGAGGCTGGGCTCATCTGTTGTTTCTCTACTGGTGGTTATGCGTGACTGCTGCTCAAAGGGCTCATGAGCTGGCTGCCACAGGCTGCCTCGGTGCATGGCCTGAGTTCGCGGGTCAGTCCAGCAGAACCTCGTCGGGCAGAGCTGGGCCTGCCTGGCAGGAAGAGCCTAGCAGATCCCCCTGCGCGGTATCCCTGGATGGAATCTGTCTACCTGGGCCTCTCCAGCTGTGTCCTGGTTGCAATATGGAGGCCTGCCGATACCGCTGGTCTGGGGTTCCGGGAGCTGGCTGCCACTGGCTACCTTGGTGCACAGCCTGAGGTCACAGGGCAGTGAGATTCTGTCTTCTATCTCTTGTATTCTGTTGTTGATGTTTGCATGTATGACCCCAGATTTCTTCCCAAGATTTTCTATCTCGAATGTTGTCTCCTTTTGTGAATTCTTAGTTGTTTCTATTTCTGGTTTTGGATCCTGGATGGTTTTGTTGAGGTCCTTCACTTGCTTGTTTGTGTTTTCCTTTAATTCTTTAAGAGATTTTTGTGATTCCTCTTTCATGACTTCTGCCTGTTGACCCCAGTTCTCCTGTATTTCTTTAAGTGATTTTTTTCATTTCCTCCTTATTGGCTTCTATATTTTGACCCATATTCTCCTGAATTTCTTTAAATGATTTTTTGTGCTTCCTTTGTAAGGGCTTCTAACTTTTGATCCATTTTCTTCTCTATTTCTTTAAGGGATTTATTTATGTCCTTCTTGTGTTCCTCTAACAACATCATGACCAGTCATTTTAAATCCAATTCTTGTTTTTCTAGTGTGTTGGGGTGTCCAGAACTTCCTGCTGTTGGAGAATTGGGTTCAGATGCTGCCATATTGCTTTGATTTCTGATAGTAGTGTACCTACGTTTCCCTTTTGCAATCTGATTATCTCTGGCATTAGTTGGTCTTGTTGTTACTGGCTGGTGCTTGAACCCCCTGTGACCCTGAAAGGTTATTTCTGCACTACTGGATGACTGGGTTTCCCATGGCACAGGTTGCTGATGTGCTGCCCTCCTCTTGTGTGCTGTGGAGCCCTGGGGTATCTTGCTCCAAGCAATGTTGTACTCAAGTTGTCTCTGTGATCCTGTTGCTGTTTGTCTGCTCAGTCAGGGAGCAAAGATAGTGGAGGGGAGCCCCTCCAAGTGCTGACCGCCCTGCAGGGCACAGGACCCATGCCTAGCTGGCACACAGATGAACCGCCGCTCTGCTTAGGTCCTGTGCGCAGGTATCCAACTGCCATTCTGCTTGTTGGCACATATTCTTAAATAGTGATTGATGTAGGGGCTCAAGTCACTGTTGATGGTGCTACTCTGGCCAGGTATTCTTGGGATGACAAAGAAGGCAAAGTGGAAAAGCCATGTGGGACATGGGAGTGGAGGTGCTAGACAATTTTCTTCCATGTTTCTACTTTACTTCCTACCTACCAGTAACTGTCTTGAATTTCTACCCTACTTTTCCTCCATAATTGAATGTAAGCTATAAAACTAAATAAACACTATCCCCATAACTTGTTTTGGGCCAGTGGTTTATCACAGCTGAAAAAAGTTAAGTAGGCTAGTAAAGTACAACATACTCTATTTTCTAACTGTATTTACTTTCCTGGCATAAGACAAATGGGGCAGTTGAGCCTTCCCCTTGTATTTCTGGATAGCAGGAGACTCTAGAAAATTATATTTATAGTTTAAAGAAAATATCAATAATATATCATTCTCTATTCTTCAACACCCTCAGTAAAATGTCATGACAAATGATATTGGTAAACACAGGAACATTGGTATACATATGTAGTCAAAAGTGTGTAAAGAAAATTTTATTACAAATAAAATAGAATGCATGAGTTAAAATGTATAGCACTTTATGTTGGCTTCTTCCAACATAAAGAAATAAGTGGGAAAGTAAGAGATGAGATACTAAAACCCCAAAAACTATTATCTCCTTGTTAGCAAGAAAATAAAAGATAAATTCTGGAATATAACATTCATGAGTGAGAAACTAGAGATCCCAAATGACACATTAAAGCATGTATTTGCTTCATCAGTCATGTGTACTATGTTTGGTTATATATAACCAAACAGTAGTAGTTTCTAAAGTTAAAAAACAAAAGCTATAAGAATTAAAAAGTGCCCACTGTAAATAAAGAACCATATTTAAGGGGTTGGACAGATGGCTTAGCAAGTCAAACATGAACTGGTATGAAGTCATGACATCTACACACAGTGCCTCACAACCACATAAAATAGTAGCTGTAGGGTCTATTCAAGAACTTTGGTTTAGGTGAGTACCTGTAGTCATGTGTACAAGTGTACATGTGTATTATGTTTATCTACAATACACATTAATAGAAATAAAATAAATCTCTTTTACAGATCCATATTTTTAAATCCATGCCAGGGAGGTAATACCATCTATCTTTTTCCTATAAACTGCACTTTGAATTGCTATACAGTTAAAATAGGCCTTTGCAATGCAAACTGTAGAGCTTTACATCAAATCTTCTTTCAATGTTGATCAACTACTCTCCAACATGGATTCATCATTCAGTATCTTTAATGTGTTCAGTTCACTCCATTGACTGATTTTCCCTCTCCATGTAGGTATAAATTTTATTGTAACTGCAGGTATAAGGACCTGATTATTGATGTGTTGAGTGGAATGTCCCAGTATCGAAAATAAGGAGTACAAAGCAAGAGATGGTATCAGAAGGTCTTGCATAAGTTTATGAAGTCCAGTATGTTATGTATTATTTGCAAGGAAAAAGCCAAGGTCATTAGAGAGCTAATTCAGACTATACTGGCAGAGAGAACATGGAATACTTCAGACACACCTGCTAAGGACTGATAACCACAGCTTTTGGGGGAAGAAATCTTGACCCAGGAACCAAAACCTTAACTCCTTACAAACCCAGGCTCCAACCATATACTGGACTTTGCCATGTCTGTTCCTGAATCAGCTGACAGTATCCCTGTTTACTTTGTCCTCTAATAAGGGCTTCTAATAAAGTCTTGAGTCACTCTAGTTCTCAATATCAATAGCAAATGGCTTCTCCCCCAGGGGTGGTATTTGTGCCCAGTATCATGCCCAATCCTTCTCGCCCAGTCCCCCCCCCCCCGCATGCTCCATGCTGTGGTTGTGTTTGGATTGAACTAGTACAGGTCTTATGCATGCTCTCACAGTTTCTGTGAACTCATGAATTTTAATGAGTGTGGAGTATGAGTGCTGTGTGTGTGTGTGTGTGTGTGTGTGTGTGTGTGTGTGTCTTGGGATTATTTTAAGAGAGAAGAAAAAAAATTTGGTGGAAGTAGAGAATACCTTGTAGGATTAGAAATTGGAAAGAATATAATGAAAATATATTATTTTGACAAGTTTAAAAAGAAAATAATTTAAGGTAATTGTGAGAAATTAAAAATAAATCATTTTTTAAAAAATTACAAATTCTCATATTTTATATTAGATATATTTTATGCATTTACCATCAAAAACAAAAACTTGATGACAGAACTGGATCCCAGAAAAACAATTCACTTCATATCCTCTTAAAGCATAGTGTTTGTTACCTCTATTCAGGTTTCTCTCATTACCTTAAAAATTCCCTAGAATGTATACATTTTGGATCTGGTTAAGGGTGTTTTATTGTGCTTTTAGATTTAAGGATTGTTTGTCTGTGTGTTTGTTTTTGTTGTTGGTTTTTTTATCCGTTTATAAAATTAAAAATATGTTGCTGACTTCCTGAAAAAAATGACTCAGTGCTTAAGAGTGCTTTTTTTTTCTTTGACAGGATCTGAGCTTGGTTACCAGCATCCTTTTCAGGTGTCCCATGGACAGCAGTACCTTCAGCTCCAGAAATCCATTGTGGTGCTCTGGATCCCAAGCCCACTGGGACCATGGAAATACATCCACAAACCCACAAATAATTTTTTCTCTTTCTTTCAGAAGGTAATTTTTAGCTAAGTAAACAACTACTATGAAAGCAGGCATTGTCAAAAAAATCTTGAAACAAGCACAATAAATATGTTTTTTTCACTTTTCAAAAGAATTTTACTCAGAATCTCACACACACACACACACACACACACACACACACACACGGATGAGTAAACTATTGTTGCTGTAGAGCACTTAAATTTCATAAACTTATTGTTTTAGATTCATTTTAGTTTTAATCATACTCATGTACATGGCTTTGTGTGGGAGTATGCACACACACATTTCAATGCCTATGGGTATCAAGAATCTCTGGAGCTAGATTCATAGGTGGGCATAAGGTGATTGAACTGTTTCTGTGGATAGGACTCATACTCTTTGAAAGAGTGATTTTTTCCACAACAGCATATTGTTTTTTATTTAGTTTTTATTGAGAATATTTTTCAATATATTTTGATTATGTTTACCTTCCCCAATCTTGTTCCAAATCCTCCCCACCTTCCCACCCAACCACCCAAATGCACACACTTTCTTTCTCACTCATTAGAAAGCAAGTAAGCATCTAAAATGAGATGGGGGACAAGATTAAAAAACACCTAAATAGAACAAAGCAAATGTACCATATGCAGAAATCCCATAAAGACAAAAAGTTAGAAACTATAATCTAAATATTCCATTGACGTTGTTTTGTTTCGGTCATCTACTCCTGAGCACTGGATCCATCCTTAAGTTTGGTTTACATATCTAATGAGATTCATCTGGAGAAAACTAAGTTTTACTATGTGAGTGGGTTTCAGTTGGAGATAGCTTCTAGTTTAGGGATGGGGGGCTTGTATACACTTTTACTCTCAGTATTAGGAACTCATCTTGCATAGATTTATGCAGGTCTTGTGGATGGTATTGGCACAAAAGCAGACATGTCAATCAGGTGAAGTCCCAGATATTCCACACCTAATTGTTTATAATAAAAAAAAGCCAGAAATACACACTGGAATCAATACAGCATCCAAAATCTGCTGGTCAAACTGGATGTCTACATGTAGAAGAATCCAAGTAGATCTATATCTTTTACTCTGCATAAAATTAAAGTTCCAATGTATCATAGACCTCAATATAATACTATATGACCTTAATATTATTTAAGAAAAAAGTGATATCACAGTGTTATATTTTGATGGAAGACTATCCTATTGTGTCATCAGGGTGTCTTGTGACATCCCAGTGTTCTATTGTGAAACCACCGTATTGTATTGTGACACAACACTAATCTATTGGGTCATCACAGTGATCTATTATGCTATAACAGAATGCCACTGTGATTTCACAGTGTTGTATTGTTGTATCATCATAGTGACCTATTGTGATATCACAGTGTAGTATTTTGACATAAGAGTGTCCTGTTGTGACATGATGGTACAGAATTGACATTGCAGTACTGTCTTGTATCATTATTGTACATTGTTGTAACATCACAGTGTTGAATTGTGATATATTGCTCTATTGTTTTATAATAGTGCAATTTTGTGACATAACAGTGTCCTATTGCAATATCATCATTTTTGTTGTGACGTATAGTGCCCTAATGTGTCATCACAGTACCACCTATGATGTTACAGTATAGAATTTTGAAATAGCAATATCCTATCATGTCATCACAATGGCTTTTGTGACCCCATAGTGTCATAATCACAAGTGTATCATCCTAGTGTCCTATTGAGTTATCACATCATAGTATCATGTCTTGACATTGCCCTGTTGTGTCATCATAGTTAACTGTTTTGGCATCATAGTTTTGTTGTGACATAACAGTGTTGTATTGTGACAAGACAATGCCTTATTGTTTCACCATAGTATCTTATTGCAACATCATAATGCCATGTTGTGTCATGACAATGCCCTATTATAGCATAGTGTTACAGTATTATGACATCACTGTCTTCTATTATATTATCACAGTGCATCAATGTGATATACAAGTGTAATATTTGACATAACAATATCCTACTTTTAGACAAGTTTGATGACTTCTGTACTGAGGAACATTTTAAAAATTCAACCAAAGAACTCCTACAGCTGATAAATACCTAGTGAAGTAGCTAAATACAAGATCTAACTTCAAAAAAAATGAAAAACAAACAAACAAAAAACTAAACAAAAAAGTATCCTTCCTAAATGCAAATATCAAATTTTGCTGAGAAGGAATTTATGGAAATAATACCCTTCACAATAGCCATAAATAAGGTTAAATAATTTAGGTTAACCCTAACTTAGCAAGGGAATGACTTACATGACAAAAATTTCAAGTCTTTGAAGAAAGAAATTGAAGAAGATATCAGAAGATGGAAAGATCTCCCATGCTCATGGATTGGTAGCATTAACACAGGAAAAATATTCTTTTTACTAAAAGCAATCTACAGATTCAATGTAATTCCCATTGAAATTCCAACATAAATCTTTACAGATCTTTAAAATTAATATCCAGCTTCGTATGGAAACAAACAAACAAAAAACCCAGGATAGCTAAAACAATCTTGTAGAATGAAATATCCTTCAGAGGTATCATCATCCCTGGATTCAATCTGTACTACAGAGCTAGAGTAGTAAAAACTGCATGGAATTAGCATAAAAACAAACAGGTTGATGTGCAAGGAATCAAATCAAAGACCAAGACATAAATGAATATACCTGATTTTTTATAAAGAAAGCTGAAATACACAATGGGAAAAAAGAAAACATTGTAAACACATGGTGCTAGTCTAACTGAATATCTGGATGTAGAAGAATGCAACCAGATCCATATTTGTCTAAGATTCTTCATAAAACTCAAGTCCAAATGGATCAGAGAGCTCAGCATAAGGCTAGATACACTGATTCTGTTTGAAGAAAAATAGGAAATAATCTTGTACTCATAGCATAAAAAAGTCTTCCTGAAGAGAACACTGATAGCCCAGGCAATATGAATAATAATTAATAAACAGGCCTTCAGGAAACTGAAAATGTCTGTTCATCAAAGAATGCCCTCATTCAGACAAAGCTGCAAGGTACAGAATAGGAAAAAGATTTTTAACATTTGCATAGCTGTATCTAAAATCTTTAAAGAACTAATAAAGGAAAGAAAAACATTGACACCAATTTAACATATAAACCAATTAAAAATGAGGCTACACACATAAACAGAGAGTTTTCAGCAAAGGAAGCATAAGTGTCTGAGAAACATGTACAGAAATATTTAGTAACCTCAGTTCTCAGGGTAATGCAAATCAAAAGCACACCGATTTCATTTTATATAGGTCAGAAAGGCTAAGATCAATGAAACATGACAGTTCATGCTGTTGAAGATTAGGGGAATGTGAACACTCATACACTGCTCATGGGAGTTCACAATTGTGTAGACATTGTGGTGATCATATTGTGGTTCACCAGGAAACTAGGAAGACATCTATGTAAAGATCCATACCACTCTTGGGTATATACCCAAAGGACGTTTATCCTGCTACAGAGAGAGTAGTTCAGCCTTGTTAATTAATGCTCTATTCATAGCATTTAGAAACTGGAAACAAACTAAATGGCAACCAGTGAATGGGAAGGTAAAGAAAATATGTTATATTTACACAATAGAATATTACACATCTGTAAAATAAAAGAAATTATAAAATGTGTAGACTGGCTAGCTCATTCTGTGGAGCATGAGAATCTTAATCTCAGGGTCATGGCTTCAAGCCCCATGTTGGGCTCCATTATGTAAATCTCCAACCCAAATAAGCCTGTGCAAGGAAAACACAACTCAATTAATATGAATATAAGCTGCATGCCTAGATTGGGCAGATTTACCACTTCACTACTATATTCCCCATCTATGAAATCCCTTGCAACTTGTGGTTTCTCTAGGCCACATGCTTCTGCTCCATTTTCTTTCCACATTCTCTTCTTCTGTCTTCCTCTCTCTTATTTCTCTCCTGGTCTCCCCTCCTCCTCTCCCTCTCTCTCTCTAAAACTTTCAGTTTCACCTTTCCCTCCCATTGCCAATCACCTGCCCTAGCCTTTATTTTACAAGTTAAAATAAGGAGACAATTCACATGAAGTCACCACAGTATGTGATTCACTCTTTGTGTCTGAGGCAGCCCTTCTTGGGGAAACAGAATTTGAACCAAAATTCAAAAAGCTCTTGGGCAATGCATGACAGATAAATGGATAAAGCTAGAAAAAAAAGTCATTCTGAAATGGTAACACAGAAACAAAAAGATGAATATAGTATGTATTCACTTATGTGTGGATGTTAGCAGTTACCTCTACAATAAACAGGCTACAATCTGGATAACCACAGAGGCTAGTGATACTGTTAAGAGACTAAATTGGAGGGAGGGATTTCCCTAGGAAAGGTAGTTAGAATTAATAGTTATGGATGGACCAGAGTGTTAGGGAGACAGAAACTGGAGCAGTTGGGGCACTGGAGGGAAATGGAGTACTGGGAGAATATGAGTAGGGAGAGATAAAACTAAGTGTCATTTGAAGGTTTTCATGAAAACCAATAGAGCTGTCTTAAATATACATATGTGATATAAATCTAAATGGACTTGTCAAATAATTCTGTGTTTAAGTTTTGTTTGATCACCATTTAAGATGTATAAACTTAAACACAAAATTTCTGTGTTAACTGTCTAAATAGTTAATCTGAGTAAACAAACAGCTACTGTTTTGTTTTCAAACCAATAAGCAAGTATTCAGTAGCTGAGGAGTTAGCATGTGACAGAATCTTAATGGTTATTTTATAAAATAGAATTCATTGTTCTAGAACTTGTGACCACTTTCCCAGCTTTGTGATTAGAAGCATTCTGAACTGTTTTTATATACTCTGGGAATGCAACTCAGACACTTATGTTACCAAGACAAGAATTTTCTGTCTGGGCTACTATTATATCACTCTAGCTTTCTCCATTTCTGTAACTAGACAGCCCTATCCATCAATTTTGAGGTTAACAGTATCTCCGCAAGATTTATGTCTTCTGAACCTTATCTGTCTGTCTGTCTGTCTATCTATCTATCTGTCTATCTATCTATCTACACACATATATGTATATATACATATTTATATTATATATACATGTATATATATGTATGTACATGTATATGATATATAAATTAAGATGAGGCTACACTGTAATAAATTAAAAATTTAATCCCCAAACCTAGTATTTTTACTGAGACAGCTACAGATGGAGATAGGATTTGGAAATGGATTGTCCATAGCCAAGGAATTGTCATTAATGAGGGTTCCCCTATAGTCGAGAGATAATGTTCCTGTTGCAAGCCTCTGGAATTTTTATAGTTTGTTATATGTTTTTATACTTTGTTATAGTATCTCTTCAGAAACATGTACAATGTGTTTTATGAATTGCTTCAAATATCCTCTCATCATTATGCTTGCCATAATCCTGAATAGTCCAGTGTTTGTGGACAAAAATTTATGGCTTCTTCTTATCTTCAGAATTTTTTACACAGCTATGCAAAACAGGTGGAATGCTCTCTTTGGGTGATGGGAAATGTCTTCCTCTAGAAGCAGTTTTTCTTTTTCTGATAAAACATTTAGCAAGACCAAAAACAATGTCAATCACAGTTATGTATTTGAAGAAACACAAGTCCAGTGAAAAAATGGAGAATGTTTATAATAGCTAAAATCCAGTAACCATACACTATTAGTACAAATATGCTTAAGTGTAATTCTTACTTTTGACAAGTTTTTAGGTAGTCCAGGTTGGTCATGAATTCATTATATATCTAAAGATGACCTTGAAATTCTGATCTTCCATCCCCTTAATATTCTAATTACAGGCATGGGCCACCACATCATGTTTACACAAAGCTGCGAATGAACCTATAAGATTTATGTATGGAACTCAAGCACTCTACAAACTGACCTACATCCCTGACAGCTGCAACTTGTACCAAGGTGTTTTATGACTCCTTGGGGGCACTTTGTTCATTTTTCTAGGAACCCTTGACACTGAAAATAGCCTGAGAAGGTTTCTTGATGAGACCCACCTTCTCTCACCCGGATAGGAGAAGTCGTAGAGGGGCTGAGAGTCATGTTACTCTTGTGTTGTATTTCCTATGAGAACCCCAACTTGGTATTTCTATAGTCCTTTAGCAACCTATTTTCAGGGGAAAAAATCTTGGGATAGTCATGTTGCTGCAGGCACAGATCACTCCTTTCTAGTCATTAAGAACGATAGTGGCAAAAGGCAGTGAGAACAGAAAGCTAGACATTTTATTTGCCTTTTAGAAAAAAACCTTTGTGAATAAGCAAAGAAAATCATTTCTCATTTCCAGTGTGCAATTGTATAAGAAAATACAATTGTGGGGGTATCTAGAGGTGTTTACTTCTGTATGCAGCTCCTTGTAAGCTTATCATGACATACAGTCAGAGAATGGCTGAAATTCTCATGAAAAATATAAACTTTAATAATATGCTTGTGGTGTATGATTGAGGTGTTCAGTCTTGAGTGGGCATAAGGCCCCAAATCATTGTTGTTTGAACATGAAGATATAATTAATAGTAAGGGATATGCCTGATATTTTGTGCACTTCTAACTTTTAGCTTTTGATATTGGGTTCTTGGACATTTACCTACTGTATGTTATTACTCTGGAGAAAAGAATACTCAGATAATTAGGGACTCTAACATGCAGATGCAGAAATTTAAAGTTTGCATAAATTACCTTCAGCAACATGAAATTTTGAGAGAGTGAAATATCTAATACCCCCCAAAAGACTCAGAACTTACTAAGCAAATCTAGATATATTCAGATTTAGTCAGCCTTTGCTGCATTTTTCATTTAGATTGTTTGAGTCTCCTTTGATCTCTGATCCCCACAGACACAATGCAATATAGAACCCTGTCAGTATGAAATACCTGTGTATTTTCATACTCAATGAGATGCAACTTTTAAAAACAGAACAGTAGTCTACAAAATACCTCATGTGAAGAAGAAATACCTTCCATAAAATACACCAGTAAAGGTCATTTCTACATTTCAAATAGATTTATTGCTATTTTTACAGAGCGTACAATGGAAAGAAAACAACCCTCTCTGGCTTGATTTGTAACCTTCACCCTGGCTACAAATATTAGAAAAAAAGAAATAGTTAACTTTATAATTATTATAATGTAGGCTGACAGTTAACTTAGCAATAAATATTTTTATTATATTTTCACCATTATGTCCCTTGTAGTTTTTGCAATTGAGATATGTTAGAATTTTAAACATAATTACAATTAAAAATGCTCCAAGATCCCATGTGGAAATAATTTTACAAATCTTATTATCTTGCCTTGTATTGCTGGTTCTTTTACTACCAACTAGACATGTAAGGAAAACCCAAATAAAAAATTGCCTTTATTGAATTGGCTTAGGAGTATGTGTGAGAAGGGTTTGTTGATTGCTCATCAAGGCAGAAGGATCCAGTCCACTCTGGGTCACACCATCCCTTGGCAGGTTGGCCTGATCTATATAAGAAAGGGAGCTAACCTGGGCCTGGGACCAAGTCAGGAAGCAGTATGTCTCTATTGTTTCACCTTCACTTGTCTGCTTGACTTGGCATGGTGAAATAAACCCTTTCCTATCCAATTTCCTTTGGGTTATAGTTCTCATTACAGCAACAGAAAAGCCAAATAAACTCTCTCTCTCTCTCTCTCTCTCTCTCTCTCTCTCTCTCTCTCTCTCTCTCTCTCTGTACTGATATTTATGTGGAAACCTAGGGTCGAATGGTCACTCACCCATTTAGCTAGATTTGTTGGCCAGTGACTTTCAGGGATCCCATTGTGCTCATATTTCCAACATTATACCATTAAGGGCACTATGATCTCAGTGGGTTTTGTTTGTCTATCTATCTGTCTGTTTGTTTATTTATTTGTTTATTATTTCAGTTGTATAGATTGAACCTTGCTATTTATGCTTCCAAGGCAAATGCCTTACCAACTAAGCCATCCCCACATTCAGAACTAATGTGTCAAAGAATGTTAAATATATTGCTTCATCTTTGAGTAGGTATACAGTACAAGAGTCAGAGAGCATTAACATCTGTAATCAAAGCTTCAGAGATTATATTACCAAAAATCCTGTCTATTATGTTGTACATAGTGAGCATTCAGCTTTCATTTATGAACCTAGTTGAATATTATTGTGAGTAGATAACTCTGTCCAACCAAGTGAAACACCTTGTAGTCAACATTCATTGTCTAGACAATGAATATTTGTACACAGGCATGAGCTTAATGAATATAGCGCCTAAAGATACTGATGAGAGAGCCTTCCACATTCTCACATCATCCCTTTTTCAGTACCCTTCTGTGAGCAATGAAAAGTTGACCATTCCCTTGCTCCACACCTACATTTGATTTCCCAAAGAAGAATCTATAGAATTCGGGGGAATACAAAGAAACTTCTGTAACATGAATGAGACTGATAATGAAATAGAAAAATATTAATTCACTCAAGGGGGTACAGAAACCATTGATTTGGTAAAGTGCTTGCTTTCCTAGCATGGAGACTTGAATTTGTATTTTCAGTCTTCGCATAAAAAAAAGCTAGACTTGGTGGTAGATGCTTTTAGTCCTTATTCTGGGGAGAAAGACACAGGTAGAACTTTTGGGCTTACTGAACAGCCACCGATGGTGAGCTCCAGTCTAGTGTTAGACCATGTCTCAAAAGCTAACCAACAAAAAAACTAACTAAACAAAAAGCAGTATGTCACACTTTAACTGAACTTGACCTCGTGATTCCAGACATATACATGTACTTGTACACATACACACAAATTGCATAAAGGTAGATATATAAACTTCTCATATAAAGAACCCTAGAATATTATAAAGCAGTAAATCACAGAAGTACACAGTAAAATATCAGAAAGAGAAAGTCAATGGCTGCCAAAAGAGAAGAAAGCTGTAACAGAGGAAAGAGCCAGGATATTGTGCAGAAAAAAAGAGCTAAGAAACAAAACCTTACCCATGGGAGTTTCAGAAAGACAAACTGAGAAATGAATGAGAAAGAAAATTATTCAAGATACAGTTTAGATGAATTCATCACAAGCCAGGAGACATAATATCCAAAATAAAACAAGGTGAGCAGCAAGAAAGTCAGAAATTTATATACATCAATTTTATTTATGTATTATTTATTTAAAAGAGTTAACATTCTTTAAATTGCGTATATGCATTTGTGTGTCTGTGTTGGTATACATATGTATGTGAGTACACAAAGAGTTCAGAAGAGCATGTGGCATCTTCTGAAGCTGGAGTCTCAGGCAGTTGTTAGTACTCAGTACTGGGAACTGTACTCTAGTCTTCTGGAAGAGGAGGATGTGTTCCTAACCCCTGAAACATTTCATTTCCAGCCACTTCTGTCCCTCCCACCCCACCCCCCAGGATCAGTATTAAATTGAAGACTGTCAAGATAATCAAAATCATCATAAAGCCAGGAGAAATGCGGCAGTGCTGACTTTTTCTCTTAGAAACAATGAACGTAGCAGACAAAGGAAAAACTGACTTCAGAATTATAAGAAAGAAAGATTTTTTTAACCCAGAATAGAATATTGTGTCATTCCTCAGTAAGGGAGAAAGCAGAATAAAGTTATTCTGTGTCACAAGAGACTTAGAGAGTTGCCTTTCATGCACTTGGGGACGCCTTTAAGAGTGTGTCAGAAAGGCTAGA